>OY101443.1:46555023-47755023 GCA_956483585.1 Gymnocheta viridis | reverse complement strand
CTCCTCTGAGTATGTCGAATAGTGGCTTCGCTGAATAACGATTTTCTGTCCAGCTTGCATTTAGCATCTAATAAAAACAATCCTTATGACATGGCAAAGAGAAAACTCTTCAGCCAGGCCACTATCAGACCTATTCATTCATGGAAAAATTCATCTTCAGAATGATGATGTCGTAACATCAGTATTGTGACATTTATGTTATGACAAATGTCATAAATAAGACGAAAACTATCATCAATCTAATGACAAACGTCATCAAATCATTTTGTCATATTTTAGGTATCGCTTATATAGAGAAAAATTAAATATTATTCTAATGATTGTAATTTGTATTTTAATATAAATTTATTGTTTTATTGATGATGAGAACAAATGGAATAACGTGCTAAACAATTCACACGAACATGTCATGTTTCATGTATTGTTTACGTTGCTGTCGATGCTTAAGAAGGTGCTTTGAATGGACGAGGTGGTAATCTCGTTGGCTGGTTTGTGAACAGTTCAAAGTTCGATTCCCAGTCGGTTTAGTAAGAAGTAAAATTAAGAAAAAAAATTAAGAATATTAAAACTTGCCGCTAGCTAAAGGCAGGATTTTGTCGGACCGATAAATGGTTTTACATTTTAAAAGATTTATTTATTATTTTTTGATCCATTAAATATTATTATTATTAATAATAACAATAAAAACTGGACGTTGTAATAATGTAGAGCTATTTATCGGGCAGACAAAATTATAATTTTAAATAACGGCAAGTTGTAATAATGGCCATAAATCAGTTATGTTTCAGCATAAAATAAATATAAATAAACAATCCTATGAGGACAAAAGGTACCTTTAATATACACATCAAAACCACAACGATCATCCATCCTATCCACATCCATACATTTTCCATTGTATTAAATTGATTCCGATTGGTCATTTAGTTAATGGCACAACTGTCATCATTTCCATTGGTGACAAACTGATGTAAATATTGAAATCGCAATGATGACAATTTTCTTGGGTCAAAAAACTAAGACACTTGTCATAGTACTGGTGCCAAATTACACCAGTATTATGACGGGTTTTCAAACAGTATTGTGAAGAAAAGTTTGACTTTGCTTTTTAATTTAACCCTAGAGTACTAATTGTTAGTCAAATCGGCTAACATGAATATAACTCCGATTTTTTTTTGTTAGCTTCACATGAAATAATTTTAATATTTTTTTAATTTGATAACTTATTTGGTCCAGTGTCTAAAAAAACAATAATATGAAAGTTTTCCAAAATAATTTAATTTTTGCATTTATTTCATTAAAGGTGCTCTTCTAGGAACACTTCCGCAAACACAAACTTTTTAATGAAAAATAAAAGTAAAAAAATAAAAAACAAAAAATTTTAAATTCATTGGTAATATAATAAAACATGTCAAATAATACTTAAAAGGCAAAAAAAAATGTTTTAGAGTTTTATCTACATTTGTGAAATGCTCCTGTTAGTCATTTTGACTAACATGACTTCAAAAACTCAAAAATAGCATTACTTACTGCAGCAAAGTGACCGTTCAAAGCAAGAGCATACCACCAACTGAGATTACAAAAAATGAGATCTTTCCATAGCAGCAAAAAAAGTTACATGCAAAAATAAAAACAGTGTTAGTCAAAGTGACTAACATTAGTACTGCAGGGTTAAAAATGAGTATGTTTGGGGTTCTTTGATTTTATGAAATAAAAGTTAATTTTAAATTAAATTTCATATAAATTGGGTCACGTTGGCTTCTCCTGGGTGCAATTCTGTGGCAACGGCAGATGTCGTGGCAACACCCATTTTTTAACACCAGCCGTAATCAACAACAAAGCATATTCCCTACAATTCTCTCTATTTCAGTTTATAATTCAGCCAATCGGATTCCTTCAATATCAATCTCGTGTGTATCAATAACTCTGCTCCTCTTGCATTTGATGCTATACTTCAGGGATTCAAGGATGCCTTCAATTTCGCCTTCCTTTTTTTCACCATAAGTTTCTGCTTAACTCTTCTACTTTTTCAACTTAAACAGAAAACTTTACAAATATTCCCACAAATGCCGTAAGCTTGACATTATTTTCTTTAAATTTTTTTAAGATTATTGAAGACATTCCTTACTGTGTTCAATACATAACAAGGTACGATATGGAAAAAATTTAATGTACGTTAAATCGCGAATCGTTAATCTGAGATTTCCTTCAATTGGGATACCACTGTATTAACAATTTTATACTTCATATACAATTCAGCACTCTTAAAATAACAATCTATTTTTCCTGTCATCCCTAAAAATAAATTAAAAAACCCCAAAAAAATTTAGACCACAATCGGGTCTAATGGTATTCCGAATCGAGTGCACCGAAAAATTGTAAATAATAAAACGATCATCGTATTTACCGTTGAAATAGTTTGTAAACAGGTTGGAATTATTTACTGCATTTACGAATTCGCCCAAAAGATTTGTACGATAACTAATTCAAATCTATCTAAACAATTTGTCATAATTGTGTCAAATTTAAATTGTAAAAAATTCAAGAGGCGATGGAAAAAGTAAAATGCAAGGAATACCTATGCTTCGGTAAAATAAGTCAGTTAATAGTGAATTCTTTTGAAATTATTTAGAAGGCAAATAGCAAAAAAAACTTTTTTTAATGTATAGCACATACTAGGTACATACGATACATATGTACATATGTATTTATTTTTGTTTATACATGTGTATGTACCAATTGTTTATATTATTTCTCTCTAATTCTATATTTATTTTTTCTCTAATACATTTGTTTAAACTATTTTTTTCATACACACCGCACCGTCTGTCACTCATTCAAAGCCGTTTTTTTTAAATGGTGCCAAGATTTCGATTACATATTGTGTAGATTTTAATTTATTTTTTACTAAAAGATTTTTATACCGCAGACGAAAGTGTTTACCTTCGCTAACAAATAAAAATCATGTAAAATTCTGCAAACATGAATGAATTGGGGTTTTCTGAAAAGTATAAATAGATTAAATCTAATATAACTTGATCGTGCAACACAAATAGAAGTTTATTTTTTTATAATATTCGTAAGGGCGGTCGTTTAATCGGGTAAATAAATACATTAACACCGAATTAAATATGAAGGTATTGTTTGAAAATATTCTTGGGAGCAAAGTGACTTCCTTTGCCAGTTTGTATTTTGATTAGAGATGGGCATCGCTAACGTGATTAGTGTAAATCATGCGTGATCGTGAGTTTTTTATTTCAATCACGTGAGCGTACATGAGCGTGAGTATAAAAAACTTAAAGTGAGTGACCGTGAGTAGAATTTTTGCGTGATTGTTTCGTGATTTTTTCGATTTTGGAACTTTTTCATATTTTTAAAAAGGTACGTGGTTTTCAATTTTGTCATGAAGACATAAAACGTTGTGCTGCTATGTATTAATGTACTAATGTAAATGAACGAGTCAACAGTATAAGTCCGAGTTTCGACTGGCGAACATTTGGAAAAAAACATCTGCAATTCTTTTTCGTTTTTTCATTCGCGTTCACATACGAACAGGACCTAGAAATTTTAAGTTTTTGGAGAAAAGCTAAAGATTTTCGAATTCTGCAAAAATTGGCTAAACAAATACTGTGTGTGCCAACCAGCTCAGCTACAACTGAAAGAGTTTTTTCATCGTCTGGAAGAATACTTGAAGAGAAAATTTATATTTTCTTTAAGAATTTTCAATTGTATTCAATTGTCAAATTTAATTTTAACTACAAAGTTTGAAATCGCATGATACATATGTACATACGAGTACATAATCTTCACTAAAACTAAAGAAATGAATCGAATACCTAAAAATAGTTAATTTCTATTATGAAATTAAAAGATCTGAGGTAGGGTAGGATTTGTTAATAATTGTATGTATCTAGTCTAATATTCCATAAAAAAATAAAAAATAAGTTGGATCACTTTCAAAAAATTTTGTTTGATGGATTGTTTCTGGGGCTTATCCGTATTGAAAGATTGTATATCAAAACTAACAAATTGTTTCAGAAAAGTATATTTCCCAGTTAATCATAATTTTACTCTTTTATTGCAGAATTTTCTGATTGTATATTAGATTTTTCTATTTGCATTCAGAAATTTTAATTTATAAATACTTATATTAATTTTTTTTCCACTCACGTGAGCATGAGTGAACGTGAGCCAAAAATATGAGGTCGTGCGTGAGCGTGCATGAGTGAAATTTTTTCATCGTGAGAGTGCATGAGCGTGAGTGAAAATTCCGTCATGATTCCATCTCTAATTTCGATTGCTTGAAACAATGATTGCCATTGAATATCAAATTATACTTTAAAAGAATAAAAATGCATGCATATACGAAACATTCGGGGTTGTCACAGAATCCAATGTTGTCGGAATTGGATTTGAAAATACAACAAAAAATACGTTTGTGTGATGAATTTCAATGTTATCAGTTTTATGTTAAAAACAGATTGTAATTTTAGATTGAACATAAAACCCATAACATTGAAATTTATCATACAAATTATTTTTTGTCGCCTTTGCAAATCCAATTCCGACAACATTGGATTTTGTGACCAAATAAAAAAAGCAATTATTGGTATTTTCCTTTAACACGCACAATAGGATAAGGCATAAGTGTATAGATCCTTAAATCGAGCTTTGCAGCCGTGCTAAAATTCCTTCAATAATATTTTACATAACAATTAAAAAATCTATCATTAATAAAATTGTTTATATTCTCTAAGTATAAAAGCCGCAGCAAATCTTTTGTTTCAATTAAAATGTAGTAAAATTCAAAATATACTGCTTTTATTTATGGGAAAATGTAAATGCGGCTTTTTTAATCCATTGCAAGATAAAAATACTACCTTTTAACTTTGTATTACCTCTTATGCATTCTTCTTAACTTTCTGCTATCAAAAATATGAAGTAGCTGATTTTTCACAATTTCGAAAATCGATATCGTGAATGAAAATTTTTTTTAAATCGCTTTATTTTAATAACTCCAACGTCACTTGTCAAAACTATTTTCAGGATTAAAATACTTGAATTTTATATACATAGATCAGTTAAATTTTTCGAGAGATATCGTTGTCCGAGATGGTATTTCATAACGATCTAGTTTTGCGAACTATGACCGCGAATTTTTCACCATTTTTGTAGTGAATTTTAATGCGTTGTTGAAGAGTATACCGCTCCATTTTTATTATTGGCGTAGTTTTTACTTGTCATCTGTCAAGTAATTACCAAACAAACATGTTACCAAATACATACAACTATTTATTTATTTTATTTATTTATTTATTCTTTTTTATGTAATACAAGATACAAAAAGTTCTACGAACTATAACGTGTGAAGAAAGAATAATTATATATGTAGATAAAGATATTTTTAATGTAAGTAAACATATAATTGAAATGAAAGCGAGATCAATATAGAAAAAAGAAATGGGTTTAACAATTTAAATATTAGCCATATAACAAATAAAATATTTTATTAAAATCTTTTATTCACGAATCTTATAAACTAAATAAGGTACAATGTTATGAGATTTTACTTACTTTACTTACAATTAAATCTTATAATTGAATAAGGAAACTATTAATAATACCATCTTGAGGAAAATTTGTCACTAAAACCTCCTATAAACTTTGAAAATATTATAATGAAATTTGGTAAAACAATCGCTAGTAAGATTCCTTTTAACAAAAGAATCTCAGCGACAGCTAGTAAATTTCTTATTGTTTCAAAATTAGACAATCTGCATTTTTCATTAAATGACAGCGTCAGATCATTGGCAAACGCGTTTAGCTTTTTATGATTAAATCTATTGTGCAGTAAGTCAGTGGGGAATCTAGGGGGAAGATTATGAATTATTTTTAAATTTTTGTTCTGGATTATCTGAAGCTTTTTTGTATGGGTCTTAGCAGTTTTGTGAAACCATGCTGGACTGCCGTAAGTCAGTATCGGCCTAATACACATATTGTACAACAATATTTTATTTTTGAGGTTGAGCTTAGACCTCCTATTAAGTATGGGGTATAGAGCACGTCCACACTTTAAAGCTTTATCACAAATGTAATTCACATGTTGTTTAAATTTGAGTTTTTTATCTAAAGTGATACCTAGATATTTCATATCATCTTTGATGGGAATCACGTTTCCCCGACAGTACAAAATTTTAGTAGGAATACGTTTTGGTGATTTATTATATGGGAATATAATAGCCTGCGTTTTATTATCATTTACTTTTATTTTCCACTTATTAAAATATTTTTGGCTTGTGGTAAGGCTCTCTTGCATTCTCTTGATTATTGCATTTGAAAGTTTTCCACTGCATATAAAAGCATTGTCATCAGCATAAAATGCTGCTTCCTGATTTCTGTGCACCTCAACATCAGATGTATACAATGAGTAGAGTGTAGGTGATAGTACTGACCCTTGTGGCAATCCCGCTGGGATTGTTCTTTCTGTTGAGAAGTCCCCATCAACACACACAACAAATGTACGGTTCTTTAGGAAACTTTGTATAATTTTTTGTAAATATAAAGGGAAACCTAATGCATTGAGTTTGTATAACATCCCATTGTGCCAGATGGTATCAAAAGCTTATTCTATATCGAGAAAAACAATGCCAGTACTCTTGCGATTTCTTATGTTATCTTCGATATAATTTACAACTCGCTTTATTTGGTGTACCGGTAGAGTGTTCCTTACGGAATCCAAACTGTTGGTGGTTAATAATATTATTTTGATCTGCAAAATCAATTAATCTTTTATGAATGATTTTTTCAAAGACCTTATCCAATAAACTTAAAATGCTTATCGGCCTATAGCTGGTGGGTAGTTTGGGATCTTTTCCCTTTTTATGAATCGGTATTACTTTTGATTTTTTGAAAGTACGGGGAAATATACCATTAATTAAACAACAATTGAATATTTTACTTAGAATTTCATAAAAGTAGTCTGGCATATTTTTTAGGATAATACTATTTATGCCATCTAACCCCGGGGCTTTATTGTTTTTTAATAGCATAGTAAATGCCTTAACCTCAGTGGCATTTGTACGTTCAATATTATTACTACCAATAGGAGAATCATTATCGAGACAATTATCAAAATCAGATACATATGTATCCAAAGGCGATTGGTTATTGATAGTAATAGTGTGTGAGCTACCAAAAGTATCGGCAATTGCATTAGCTTTTTCTGCACCAGTTTTTAAAACTTCATCATTGCAGTTAAGATCTGAGCAAAACGAGTTCTTTCCCTTTAATGCTTTTGTTAATTTCCAGAATTTTTTGGATCCCGGGGGTAGTTTCGAAATAAATCTCGACCACGACTCGTTTCTATCCTTGTTAAGGTGGAATTCAATTAGATTACTTAACTGCCTTAAGACACCATTTAAGTGGGCTCTGTAAATCGGATCCCTACATCTCTGAAATCTACGTTTGAATTTATTTCTTTGAGCAATAAGCATCTTAGATGTACTTGAGATTTCTCTCTGCCAAGAGTTTTTTCTTCCTACGGGAATCTTGCTAAATGCAGCGTTAACAATTGAAATTAATTTATTTAGCAATAAATCTACGTTGCTAGGAATACACTCTGTTTGGTCAATATTTTGTCGTCTAATTTCACTTTCTACCCAAACTCTAATTGCTGTCTAGTCTGCACGATTATACAAGGCTACTACTGTATTTAATTTATTTTGAAACTGTCCATAAATGGAACAGGAAATCGGAACGTGATCTGACTGTAAAATATTTGGGTGTGTCTCTAAGTTTGAAAAAGGGATATTGGAATTAGATAGTAAAATATCTACTGTAGAGGACTGGACCTGGGTTAAGTTTTGACCGAATCGGGTAAAAGAAAATGGAAAATAAATGTAATAGCTTGCAAGCAAACAATGTCTGTAAAGCTCATTACCGGCTGTGTTATTAGATACACAGTTCCAATGTGTGTGATGTGCATTGAAATCACCGAAAATGAAAAAGTCACAAGAGAAGTTTGTGAGTTAGTCTAAGTCCGCCTTAAAATCCACAGTATAATTTGGATTATAAGCAGCAGTAAAAACTGCAGGACGACTATTACCTGTAACCAGTATAGAAATATTTTCAATGATTTTTGTGTTAATTTTGGGTAATAACTTATGAACTATGTTAGTTTTTACCGCAATGAGTACTCCTCCGCCATGTGATAGCCGGTCTTCACGATAAATTTTGTAGCTTCCTAGTTTGAGCTTGTGATGCGGTTTTAAAAACTTCTCGTTGAGCAACAGTATATCAACTTGTTTGTCGTGAAGGACTTGCTCGAGCTGTGCAGCTGCTGACTGGGTTGTTATGCCTTGAGCGTTCCAGTGCATAACATGGACATTGTGTACAACAAATGTTTTATATGGCATGTTTAAGCATCATACCTAAGACTCTCAATTTGTCAAACTTTGTTTGACATTTTTCCAATGCATCTACTGCATTAAAAATCATTTCCAATAGTTTATCATTGGATAACTTGTTGTTGTTGTCCCGTGTTTTGCTTTTAGTCACTTCAGAAAATATATTTTTCCCTTGGAACCGGGAGTCTTGTTTAATACCATGATGTTCTTGGCTCGATAGTTGTGGGAAATCACTCTCGTCTATTACATAACTACTGTTATGTCTTATACTAGTCATTCTAGTTTTTGCGGTGAGTCTTTGTCGTATCTCTAAGTATTCTTTACGACACGGGCATTTAGGGTCATCTGCCCTGTGGTTTGCATTTCTGTAATTTTTATTTGTACAGTTATGACATTTGTACACTATACTGCCATCAGGCGAGCTTTTGTTTAGTGAACAATCAGCGTAATCGTGGTTACCCGCACAAGCTGTACATACCTTGACTCTGTTGCAGTTTTTGGCTCCATACCGTACATCGAACACTTAGTACATTGTGTAGGACCTTTATTACTCTTAAAAGGTTTTCTCCAGTAAACAGAAATGTTACAGAAAAATCTGATTTTTAAAATTTCACGTTTTGAAACGTGTTGCCTATCGAATTCGATCAGATACAGTGTGTCATCTTCGTTTGATCTTTTTGTAATAATTTCTTTAACGCTTACAGGAGTAATGTTGTGCGTACTTTTAAATTCCTCCATTATAGCTGTTGTCGTCTGTCGGGGAAGACCAAACAGCACAATCTTGAAAATTTTACTATCCCTTACCTCGTGTGTGTAGAAATGCATGTTGTTGTTTTTTAGCGTTTTTAAAGCGTCTTCATACAGCGCCATGATGGTTGAAATTATTTTAGTTCCAATCGTCATCCTTTTGAACATAAATTTCTCACCGATAATCCTAGCACTTTGGAAAAACTCATGTTGGAATCCACAATTATCGGTGGAATTTTCTCCTTTTTTAATAAATCGTCTTCTTCATCTTCGGACAGCAGATGAAACCTGTTGCTGGTACTCGGCCCGCCGTTTATCTTGGGCATCTTGTATTTGGGACAATTGCCCCAAATGATATCATCTCGATTGCAAAAGTATTCCTTTGAAATTTAATAATATTATAGTGAAATAGAAGTAATCGAAATTTTAGATAGTCATCAAAATAGTGTTTTAAGAAATCCTTTAAGTAGTTCCAGACATGTGCACCAACCCTAAGTCCATAAACATGTTAATAATAAGCCTTATCCTATTTCTATTTCCCAAGCTACTGCCCGAGTAAACTTCTAAGCAATAGTTTAATTGCGACAACAGCAGAGAATGGGCAGTAATCCAGTATATGTAGGGGAAGAACCAGGTTTAAATGGTACAGTCTTCGTAACGTAAAACAAACCCTAGAGCAGACTCTATCAATGTGCTGTGTAAACGATAATCTATTATCCAGAATCGCACCAAGGCACTTTGTGTAAACGACCAACGAACTTTGCGTGTGAAAAAGGAGTCTTAGCAAATAAAACACTTTACAAAGAACACTTTAAATAGAAAATTTATATCGGCCATAAAATGCGTGTATAAAGAAAGACGTTGAAAACATGGATGCAAAGTTTAAAATGTTTATTGTATATTATTTTTAAATAATGTCCAACACTGTATTTGCGAATATATATATATTTTTCTAAGAGAAATCATGTAGAATTACTGCAGAATGTGTTAATGCTTTATAGACTTGTATGTACATTCGACAGGAGCCTATAAATAAAAAATATTCAAGTTTTTTTTTCTCGAAAATTAGCAAAAAAAATTAATCTTTGTGTCTGCCTTAGGCCAACAGACATTAATATAAATAAAATAAAAAATAAATGAAATCTGTTTAATAATAAGTATTAAATTGTTTATTAATACTTCCTTGTTCAGTAAATATACATTTATTGCTTGTTTTTTGTTATATGTATGTATGCATATTATTGGACAATAAAGAGCAAAAAATAAGCAAAACATTTTATTTTTAACAAAGGACTTGCTTGCATGCATGCTCAGATTTAAAATTGGTGTACACTTCGAGATTCGCCATTAATTGCTTTGTGCACGCATACATACGAAGCAAGTTCTTTTTTTATTATTAATTTTCATAAATTAATTTTATTTTCCAGGAAATTATATTATTATTATTATGTTAACAATTTTAAAAATTCATCATTAATATAAAAATGAAATAATAGAACTTTGTAAAATAAAACACACAACAAACAACTTAACATAAGAAAATATAAAGAGAAGAAATGTGAAGTGAAAATTTAAATGAAAATTGCAAAAACAATTTGAAATACTTAAGTTTAATTAAAATTGCTCGCCGGCAATTAACCACTGCTGCAAAAATTCCTTAAAAATTTATCATACGAGTAATACGAAAATTTCAAAACGAATTAAATCATAACAAAAAGTGTGTCGAGCCACTGCAATTTCGCATGTGATTATTGTGCATTGAGTGTTATAAATAATTTGAATTTTGAAACACGCTTGTTTTCAAAGAATATTGTTGAGTTTTGAAAAGAAAAAGCGTGCAAGTGCTAAAGAAAATTAAAAATAAAAATTACACATACCAATTTATGCGATTTGTGTTTACATTGTAAAATGTATTTCGAAAAATAAACACAATCGTATAAGAAAATAAATGATTTGCAACGTTAATAACAACAGTTTCTAAATAAATCGTAAAAAAATTAAAAATTCTATCAAATCATTTTAAAATCAAATGATATATCAACATAAATAGGTGATTAATATAAAAAAATGTCAAAGAAACCTCGAGGGAATATCCATAAAATTCGTGAATTCGAGTTAGAAAAGGTAGGTGAAAGCAATTTATATATTTTGAAAAAAAAAAACATGTTCATGGAATTTAGTTCTATCATACATATGTAACTTAGAGAATCAAGAAGGAAGGCACAACTATGCAAAGTTTTATAAAGTTATGTCAGAAGTGCTTTTTACTATTTCTTACTGCGAAGCAACATAAGCCCCCGAAAAAATAGTTTTACAGTAGATATCAGATATAAGAACATCTACTATTGGCTTTATTCACAAATGATTAATAAAGTTAATGTGTGCATTAAAACCGATTTTCCCATGTAAAAATCCAATATTAAGCCTACTATAACTTTATTAATCATTTTTGAATAAGGCCGTATGAGAATAACCCGCTTATAAGATCGTAGAGCAAAAAATGCTGTCTTTTTCCATAGAAAAAGTGTTCTACAAAAGAAGAGTGTTTATAAGAAAATAACTGATATAAGAAACTATTCATAAAGCTGTCCTTATACACATCTGAGTTCTCGTTTGACTTCAAGTTATAACTCTATGAAAATTAAAGTAAAAATTCAGATTTCAAATTAGGTAAATGTGGAAAGAGTTCTATTTTCATTTGAGCCTGGCAGGGTTGGCTACCCACTGGGTAACCGAAAACAACCCATTGCGTTTTACTCGGTATTTTATTTGAAAAAATCCACCCAGATGGGCTTTTTTTAATAAAATATGCAAATTTACTAGGACAAGATAGTACAATTTTCACTTTTTATTAACAAGAACAACATTAAAGATAAATAAAATACACCGTTTGGAGTTTGACAACAGAGCGGAATAATATTTTGTAATTGAATTAGTTATGCATTCAGATGCTTAAATCGACTGCACAAAAGGACATCAAAAATTATCAACTGTGCTAAATGTGTAAGTGTACGGAAAAGTTCAAAAGATCAACGAATTTTTGACGTTGAGCATTGCTTGTTGTAATTTAAATAAATTATAGATTTTTTTCTGTCTCTATACAGTTTTAATTGAGTGAGGTATATTTTGATCCGAGGAAAATCGTTCCAAATTAAAACAAATTTTAAATTATTAAATTTATTTAATCGAGATTGTATCCATATCTTTTTTCAAAGATTTAAAAAAAAACTTTTGTTTGTTTAGGGTTTTTTAGCTAGTCTATATACATGCATTTCATTGCTGCTAAAGCCAAAGAGGTTTAAAACATTTCAAAATATGGTTTAAGGTCTACAAATTTTATATATTTATATTCACCCTTATTACACTTGTCAACACCGAATACCAAAACAAATAATTAGCGCTTGTCTACTCGCTCTCGAGAACAATTTTGTGCTACTGACAATCTATTTCTGTTCTATAAGGTCTAGAAAATAACATGAGCCTTTCAATAGTAGTCAGTTGTTTTCGACAACTTTTTTGGTATTGTATTGACGTAACGTCGATGTTGACAACTGGAATAAGGGAACTATTTTGACTAAAAATGCTAACTTATGCAAAAGTTTATCTCACTGAAAATATAATAAATGTATAGACTAGGAACACTTAGGTTAATTTAAACCCAATAAAACTCTACAAAAAACCTACTGGGTAGGTTTTTATTAAATAACCCGGGGTTTTGCCTACACTAGAGCCTGGACTAAATATTAAAAAGTGCTGCATTATTTTTGACTTTTAAGAATTGAAATCAGATGAGAACTCAGTGTAAATATGGGTTAAACAACAAACATGTTAAATTATACGAAAAACGTCTGCTATAAGAATTTCTTTATACTTTTTTTGAAATACATACTGAATTCTTTTTTATTTTATTTTCCCCCTCTGGCTGTTCATATGCTTCCCAACCTCACCATTCCTTTGTAACGCTTAAAAAATGCGAACAGCCAGTAAGTTGTTCAAGTCAGATTTTTCTGTAGTACAAGCCATACAAAATGCGACTGGGTGCACCAATAGACTAGTGAATAGTGTTCTAGACTTTTAGTCTGGGGTTCGCAGGTAGGATTCCTACCGAGACTCAATCCTAAAAAATTTGCTAAAATTGTATGTATCGCTGCTTAAAACATGACATTCTATACCTATAAAAAAATTCAAAATTCGTAATTATTATGTGGACCAAAATGAGTCGCTTTGTGCTTAAACAACGATAAATAATATTATCAGCCATATTGGCGATTTCAATTGGCTTCTTTCGAGCTCCTATTTGACCCCTTTAGACTTGTCTTTTGGGGTGCGGATAAAGAACGATGTTATGCGAATTAGTTGATCCACACCCTTAAGATTAATATCCGAGCAATTGGTGAAATAGAACCAGAAACTCTTGAGAAATTGAACTGACAGGATAAGCGGCAGTCATATAAATGAAATCACATTCCAAAATAATGGGAATATTTGTTTATTTATAAATGCACTTTTATAAAATTTTAAAAACAAGTATCTTAAACCACATAAAATTTAGTTAGAAATGGCATCAAAGAATTAATTTGGCACTTTTTGAAAAGGTAATTTATTGAACGTGTACATTTTTGAAACCCACTTTTCCCAAAAACTACTTTTTTTTTAAATTATAGTTTTTGTAAAAGGCACTTTTTAACGATACGTAATTTTTTGTTCAAATGCACCGCATCACCCTTGCATTCCACCTGAAGAATGAGGAATATAAAAACGAAAATAAGTTTACTATTTTTGCAATAGATATAATCCTCAAATATCCAGTTTTAATCAATATACAGTGGCAGCTCGCTAATCCGAATTAATGATTGTAGACCCCGATTCGGATTAACGACATATTCGGATTACTGGATGTGCTGGTGTTATGTATTATAATTCACTATATTCGAAAATAAATCACAAGTCAGGATTTCAAAACTAATTTATTTTATTTTTATTAATCAAGAATGAAAAAATTAAAGATTTTTTAAATAATATTTTTTTGAACATAATTTGTGATGTACATAGGTTTGCTTCTCTTTCTTTGCATATGCTTCCATAGCCTTATTCCTAGCATCAATATGTAATCTGTTTGCATACCTCGTTCCTTTACCCAATCTATTGCAGTATTTAAGGCCTGCACAGCTTCACGATTTTTAACGTGCTTCATAATTATATGCTCTGATTCCTGTTAAAATTTCACCCAAATTCATCGATTAGTTTATTTGCTGTAATTGTTTGAAGTAAGCAACTTTTGTGTTTCTTGAAAAATGGAAAAAAGTGAATTTCGTGCAGTGATTAAACACTATTATTTGAAAAGGAAAACGGCGAAAGAGAGAAAAGAAAAGCTCGATAAATATTACGGTGAGTCTGCTCCGTCAGATTACATGGTAAAATATTGGATTGCTGAATTTAAACGCGGACGAACAAGCATTGCAACAATGCCATCAACAGGAAGGTCAAAAGAAGTGGTTACTGAAGAAAATATCAAGAAAATCCTCAATATCGTTAAGATCGCCGAGTCAAGTTACGTGAGATTGTTGAAATGGTAAACATATCATATGAACGCGTGTTCAACATTTTGCATGAACATTTGCACGTGAAAAAGCTATCGGCAAGATGGGTGCCGCGTTTGCTCAGTGTCGAGCACGAGTTAGACAGACCACTTCCCATGAAGCGTAATCCCGTTGATTTTTGGCGCCGATTAATAACTGTTGATGAAACGTGGGTCCACCACTACACACCTGAAACCAAAAATCAATCAAAACAATGGGTGGAAGCTACTGGAAGTGCTCCGAAGAAGGCGGAGAGAGTGAAATCGGCTGGCAAGGTTATGGCCAATGTATTTTAGGATGCACACGGAATATTGCTCATCGATTATCTTGAAAAAGGATCCACAATCACAGGAAAGTATTATCGTGCATTATTGGATAAATTGATTGATGCAATCAAGAAAAAACGACCACATTTAAAGAAGAAAAAAGTGCTCTTTCTTCAAGACAACGCACCGGTTCACACAGCATTAGATACGATGCTAAAATTACGTGAAATACATTCGAATTTGTTGATTATCCATCCACCTTATAGTCCAGATTTAGCTCCTAGTGGCTTTTTCCTATTTCCAAACTTCGAAAAATGGCCCGCAAGAAAAAGATTCATCTCAAACGCAGAAGTGATTACCGAAACTAACGCGTATTTTGAGGGGTTCCCAAAATCGTATTATTCAGATGGTATAAAAAAAGTTGGAATATCGTCTTACTAAGTGTATTGAGCTAAAAGGAGACTATGTTGAGAAATAAATGGTTTTTGAAAAAAAAATGTTTTTTTCGTACTTAGGTAGCTTCAATATCAATCCGCCCTCGTACATATATGTATGTACAATATCAATCATAGAAGGCTCTGCATCTCAATTATGTCTCTCCTGTTAGTTTTAAAATTCTACAGATCGTTTTGTAAAAAAGAACAGACAAAAAAGCAGAAAATTAAAAAAAAATAAAAATTCGGTTTAACGAGCTTGCAACCAATTCGGACTATAGAGTATGTAATACGTCATAAATTCAATTCGGATAATTCGGATTACATACCTTCGGTATAGCGAGCTTGCACTGAAACAATTTTATTCCTCAATTTCTTTTGATTAAATATTTCCCTAACTCGTAGTAAAATTATAAAAATCATACCATAACTTTTTTTTAATTTCTTTCATTTTCAAAAAAAAACAAATAATCAACCAAACAGGTGGTAAATATTAAAATATAAATAATTTAGTTTTGTGTTCTCACTTGTGATCTTTCACTAATGATTCAATAATAAATTTTGTTCGAATTCGATTTGATAAAAAAGCAATTACAACAATAATAATAAAGTTGTTTTTGCAGAATTTTAAAAATGCATATAACTTAGGAAAAGGCATGTTTAATATTCAATATGTTTTGGCACGTATCCAAATTTATGCCAATATCAATATTTTCTTTCTCAGTACACAAAATACCAGGAAAACGTTATACACATATGTAGATGTATTGTTGGTACCTATGTATCTTGAAATGTATTATTTATTACTTAAGTAGTGTATTATAATTATGTTTATGAGAATGGCAGAAAAATTTCCTTTTTGTATCCTTAAAAATTTTAAATAAAATATTATCTTTATCTTGCAGATACATTTAATCGATGAATTTGATATATTACAAATAGTTGGCGAAGGGTGGTTTGGAAAAATATTGCTGGTCGAGCATCGGGCATCACATACAGAAATGGTTTTGAAAGCAGTTCCCAAGCCATACGTATCATTAAGAGACTTTTATAGGGAATTTCATTATGGTCTACATTTGGGAATACACCGAAATATTGTAACAACATATGATGTGGCCTTTGAGACAGCCGGCTTTTATGTTTTTACTCAAGAATATGCACCATTAGGTAAGAACATTGCGTTTTTTATTTATTTTTTTCTAACAGAAAGACTGCATTATTTTTTCCATTGTAGGCGATCTCACTTCTAACGTCACCGACACGGGTGTTGGTGAAGTTTATAGCAAGCGGGTGGCCAAACAAATCGCTTCTGCCTTAGACTACATGCATTCAAAGTAGGACAAATCGTTGTTTAACTATTACACATTTAATCTTATTTTTTAAAGTTCTTGTAATTTACTGTTGCCTTACACAGAGACATAGTACATCGCGATGTTAAGCTGGATAATGTATTAATATATCGTTCCGATTTTTCACGCGTTAAATTATGCGACTTCGGAGAATCATATCAGACTGGCACAGTGGTCGAGAGACGAAACGAATGGCTTCCCTATAGCCCACCAGAAGTATTAGATATTAAGCCTGAAGGAGCTTATAAGTAAGTATATACTTGATAAACTTTGCCAGCAATAAATGGGGGCTCCCCAGCAAAACAATTTATGAGTTTCACTTGAACAGAATAAAAGTATTATTGCTTTTCAGAAAACGCTATTTTTCCAAACACACGTGAACATTTTTCCAAACACTCGTGAACAAAAAAACTGTTCATTTGAGTTTATTTGTCGTTATTAATTTTAGTACATACATACATATGAATTTGATTTTAATAATTCTGTGATTGCATCTATTTCATAAAGAAATCATTTGAATTCATTGCTAAAGCAAACAAGTTTTACAGAGGAAAAAAATTTGGAAGAAACCAATTGGTTTTCCATTTAATATTTTGTTTAGATTTTTTTAATAAAAATAATTGCAATATTTAATACTTCAAGTACAGTTGAACCTCTCTTAAGCGGACCTCCGTAAACCGGTTGCATATACTAACACGCAAGATGTTCTTTTGACTGTATGTATACCTCGTATTAACTGTACTTCACTTCTCTAAAGCGTTCTTTGGCGTTATAATATTTCGTGCAACTTATAATTTTGTATTCTATTTTGTTGTAGGATATGTAGAACAGCCCATACTCTAATATTTTTCGGAGTAAGAGTGGTTTTTATTTCTCCCACCCAGATTTATTATAAATTTACTATTCCTTCTAGATATCCTAAATTAATTTTTCTTTAAAAAAAAACTTATTTTATAGAGCGGATCCAAGTCACGATGTTTGGCAATTTGCGATTGTTATATTTGTATGCCTGACAGGCTGTTTGCCATGGCAAAAAGCTGCATCCGATGATCCTCGATATGTTCGCTACTTAATTTGGCAGAATACTATGATGTTGGCCATACGACGTACACCAAAATTATTCAAACTTTTATCATCAAAAGCACAACGCATGTTTAAAAGGTTTTTAGAGCCAAAGGCAGAAAGAAGACCGAAGAATCTCACCGACTTGGCAAAATATTTAGATGATCGTTGGTTAGCAAAGACGGCAGAGAAAGAAATGGCCGAATACGAAACAGACGAATTGTGTCCATCGATGTATTCGTTTCACAGTAGCCCGGATGAGAAAAATCGTTTGCTATATAATTTAGCTGACTGTGGTATTGAGACCAACGTTGACAGGCATACAAAAAAAATGCGGATCAAGGAATGGATTGAATCTTCCGTAATAACAGAAGAGGACGAGGTATTAAGTTTTTGCAAATCGCAATAATCTTGTTTATTCATATTTTATCTTTTTCGCAGGAGGAACTTGATGAAACTAATTCGGCCTCGTCGCCTTCATCTTCGGTATCGCGGGAGCCAGTGCGAGGACATATATCATCGTTGCGCACTTCATCCATTGAAAAACCCAAAGAAATTAAAACTACATTAAAAGACGCCAATCAAAAACATTTTGATCCACGTACCGGAATTGTGCAACAAGGTCCAAGTGAAATGGGTGTCGTTACCAGACCAAAATCCGCTAGTACCTTTTCAACGACCAGTGACATGTCTACAATAAATAATAATGATAGTTTGGCTGGTAGTATTCTAACATTAGGCTCACGTCCAGATTTATTAGCAAGTAACATGGAAATATATAATTCCACTAGCGCAGGACTGAATCGTTTAGGTGAGCTCAACGGTAGCCTCGACCAAATCTCTTTCCAAACGCTTAGCATTAGTAATTTATCATTAGCACCAGGCCAAGTAGATGATTTTGTAGCTACTCCACAGCAATTGGCAACTACCAAAAATTCGATTGGCGTTAATACTGGACATTCTCTAACACCTAATAAAAGCATATTGCAGAATACAAAATCTAACTCAATTAGAGCTGCATTATTTGCCAGCACTCCAAGCTTAGATAATAAAAATGGTCTTGAGTGGAACACGCTTAACAAAGGAACCCTGCAACCTAATAATATTAACAACAATAAATCTGTTACTTTTATGGGCTTAGCGAATTCTTTTCAGACTTTAGCTCCCATTTTAATACCTGCAAGTGTCAACATTAATTCGATTAACACTACTACTTCAAATACTAATCAGTCATCAGACACGCAAAATCTAAATTTAATCCGACCACATCTACAATCTCAACATAACAGCAACAATAATGCCAAATCTTCTTATTACGATTCTCCAGTTAAAGACAGCGCCTATGGTTCTTCCGAAATTAATAACGATGTATACACTTCCAAACAACCACCCTCAAATGGTAACTTTAACGGTAACGCGCCCTCCTCACTCATTCGTCAGAATACTATTTCCTCTACCGTACGAACTCAAAGCTCTCAGCAACAGAGGAACTATGCAACAACTTCAACAAGTATGAAAGATACAGCGTACGATCGAACAGTAGCGAATAATGTTAGAAGAAAATTAATTTAAATTGTTGATTTCTATAATTAGAAGTTAAAAACTATACCTACCAAAGTATATATTTATATACTTTGATACCTACTATCTATAATTTAATATTTTAAATTTTATGTTTTCTTATTGTTAGTTATAAATAAACATTTTTAAAACAAAAAGTGACCGTATTCATTTTATAATTGAAAGGCTTGGGGCAGTTGTCAGCAGATTTTTAAAAAGCCTAAATTTCACCATTACACGTTCTTGAAAATCTATCAATTTAAAATAAACGGACAAGCAGTTAAGTAACATAAAAAAAGTTGCATGCCTCTAAGAAATGCTCTAAGCTAAAAATAATTTTAATGAAACGTTAGTTCTCTGAAGCTAGACTTCTTAGCGGCTTCAAAGATTTTTTTTGTTATTTCGGGGTACTATTAAAATTAAGTCGGTTTTTTCATACTTTTATTTTTTGACTCTGCTTAGTTTTTTTCTTTCCTAGTTTTGCCTCCTTGCCGTTGACAGTTGAATTTTTTATTCGCAATTGCAAATTCTTTAGCAATTTTTAACAAAATCAGGGTCAGACGTAGCAAATATTAAAAGTAATAAGCGTAATCATCTGGTCAAGTTTAAAAAGAAACGAACATTCGTTTAAAAGGTATGAGAAATTGCACCAAAAACCTTTAAAATTGCATAAAAAGCATTAGATAAAACAACAAAATTTAAATTTAATATATGTATGTAATTTTATTTTACGAAAATTTTTTTACAATTATGAGCTTTTTTAATATTTTCAAGGAGAAATGTTTTTCTATTATAACAAAAAGCGGTTGAATAGAAAGACGTTCCACATCAGACGTCACTGGAGCAAACTTTAATACATTTATCTAACTAACGTATGTTCACGAAAAAATTTACTTCACTGAAAGTTAAGATTACGGTAACCGTGCATCCAATCCAATTGATACAAAATATCTGTGAACATTTTTGGTATAATCTTTAGATAAAAGTATGTTAAAAAATCATTTTCGTGGAACGCAGAATTGTAGTTTTAATAAGAATTACAAACGACCCTAAAACTTATAGCAACATTACGTTTTTATAAGATAGCAAAGCAAACACAAATTAAACCCAGAAAAATATTAAAATACAAAAAATACGTAAATATGTAATTTTTATGCCCATACTTCTAAGACGAATTCGGATGCAACTACCTGCTGTGAATTTGCCTTGACACCACATCAAGGCATTTGAATCCTAAAAATAGCGAAGATTTTAAAATGCATAAAAGTATTATTTCGTACCTGAAGTATTAAAAATATACATAAAAAATCTTATACTTTTGTCGATTCATATTCAGCCTTAATGTGTTAAGTAAAAATTGTATCGACTTAGCAGAAATAGATACTGACATGCGTGCCAGGCTAACTCTAAGCCAATCAAATAATATATAGTGTCACTGTAAAAAACCATGCAACTTTAGTGGGTTTTTCATCAACCAATTTTTAGCATTTTCTACACTACTGCTAAGGTAATTCAGAAAAAAAAACACTAGAGAACTACTTCTGCCAAAATAATAAATACCTTATTTTACAATTTTTTTATGCATCTTATAGTACACGACCGCTAACAGACATCCTCAGCTAAAATTTAATGAAATGAGTTTCTATTCCAAAGTGGTGGCATACATGATTTTGTTGTCAATACAACTGCAACTTTTGAGTTCACCTTCACTATGATCATTTTTTTCATACGCTTCTGAATATGCTGCACTGACACTCATAATTTTATATATTGAATTATATACTACACACACACGTTTCAACTTGTTTTTTAGTTATATCTCAAACAAAATGTTTTATTTCTATTATTTTCTTTTAAATATTCTCCACAAACGAAGAAATAGCAGACAGACAAGTCATAAAAACACAATATGCATTTTTAGTCAGGGCTGTGCTTATATACAAAACAGACTATAAACTTGTAGATTGATGGAGGTAGTCTCATCGAAGCAAAACACATGAAATTTACTTCAATGGAATGAATCTGGAGCTGTGAGTAGCACCAATACCGGGACGACCGTGCTTAACGGGTTTGTAGGTTAATACGAATTCACCCAAATAGTGGCCAATCATTTCAGGTTTGACTTCAACTTGACCGAAATCTTTGCCGTTATAAACACCAATAATGGAGCCGGTCATTTCGGGTACCACAATCATATTTCTCAAATGAGTTTTGACAATTTCGGGTTTTTCATTTGGGGGAGCCTCCTTCTTGGCTTTACGCAATTTCTTAATTAGAGCCATTGGTTTGCGTTTCAAACCACGAGAGAAACGTCTGCGGGCGCGACTGTGCATCAATTCAACCAATTGATTGCTAAAAGGAAAAATAAAAATATGATTAGCCATCTTACTGTGGTCAAAAGGATTTTAATATAGCACTTACTTGGGCATATCCAACAATTGGTCCAAATCAACACCTCGGTAGGTGTACTTTTTGAAAGTACGTTTCTTTTTAAGAGTTTCATCAACCTACAAAAGTTGCGCAAAGAAATTTCAAATTAATTTTTGAGGAAACATATTTTAACACTAATTTTTATTTAAGTTAATTAAAATTTTACTAAGATGTTTTAAATATCTAAAGATTTTGGCAAAAAATTTACCTCGGCCATCTTGACGTTTCGGTTTACAGAACGGAAAGAAAAACAGGAGGGATCAGTATTGCCAGAATGGAAAAGTTTTACTTTTTAATGTTGTCGCTACTGTCATTAGTACTGCCAGCTGCATACAAGCAAAGATCTAACAAATGATAGCGAAAATACAACTGGCAGTACTGTACCGAAGAGTTGCCATTTACAACTGTATTTCAATACTTAGCGAAATATCGATATCTTGCTTCTATATTTATGATACTTTTGCTATCTCCAATTACGAAATAAAAGATGTCAACAAACTACAAAACTAAAATGTTAACAGTAAAACAAAATTATAAGAAAACACCGTGTCTCCATAGGGTTTTACTGTGTGTTTTTATCAAAAGAAATATTAAATTGCTGACGTTTTCGTTTATTGTTTAACGAACCAAAAAGAAACTCATTTGATGGTCATCATTTTTTAGTTTTATTGAATTGAAATTTTATGATCAGGTTTGCTGCTTTTAAATCAGTGCTAAATCCATGGAATAACTCATTGTCATCAAAAAAATTGCATTTTATTGTGCAATTAGAATTTTGTTTATAGCTAGTGCTAATCGATTCATATTTTATTGAATAAATTAATTCGTCAACGTGTATAATTGCTCTTGCAAATGTGGTGCGAACCAAAGAAATATGGAACAGTCTAGTTTAGTGACACAGCTCTAAAAAGAAAAAATAGATATAGGGGTGTAGAAAATGTAGAAATAAGAAGAAAATGTAAAATTAAAAATTGGGGGAAACGTATAGTTCCCGAGTTATGGGCCTCCGAAGTTTCCATATATATACGTGATTTTCCATTGCATTTACGTATTTGGCCAATATTGATATCATTTTAAAGCTTTTGAAGAGTTCTTTTAGAGTATACAAAATTTAATTAAAATATTTAACTCTGGAGTTCTCAATACAGTTTATACAAAATTTTATCCGAAAATGTTACGATTGTGCAATAGGTAAGTATGTAGTTTATTCAAATGAAAGGATTTTGTAATCTATGGTATAACAAACACCGGCTTCGCTAATTAAAGCATTTTTGCATAGACGGCCTTCGGCCAGGCTTAACGATTTTCTGCTCCATGTATAACGAACACCGGCTTCGCTATCTAAAGAATTTTCGCATAAATTTTGTATATTCTAAAAGAACTCTTCAAAAGCTTTAAAATGATATCAATATTGGTCATATACGTTTATAAATGCAGTGGAAAATCACGTATATATATGGAAACTTCAGAGGCCCATAAATCGGGAACTATACGTTTCCCCCAATTTTTTATTTAACATTTTCTTATTTCAGCATTTTCTACACCCCTATATATATTTTTTTCTTTTTTGAGCTGTGTCATTAAACTAGACTTAAGCCAGAAATATTTTTGATTGTGCTTGCAGGTATTTTTTGTTAAAAAGAAAGCAAGAAACGTTTCTGATGTAAAGTTCATTGGATCGTCAGGTGAAATAATATTTGTTCAACTTTTACAACTACCACTCATTGTTTTAATCAAAATTTGTAAAACAATAGCAAGAGCAAGTTAGTTAACCTTGAATTTTTAAGATGTTGGCGAATTCGGGTTATGTGATGACCTTGGCCAACAGCATAATTGGTGTTGGTATACTAGCGATGCCGTTTTGTTTTCAAAAGGTGAGATAATAATGTTAGAATTATGGAAATAAATAAAAACAATATGTATGTATGTATATGGAAAACGGATGACCACTCATGAAATCCCTGGAAATTTCCGACAATTTGAAGCGCCAAGCTCTTGATGTTTGGATTAATTAAAATAAAACACTTTCGATGTTTGTGGTATAAGAACAAAGTGATCGAATTATATATGGAGGGCTCAGAGCTGATGTGAACCAAGTCACAAAAAGACAATTCGAAGATATTTTGATTTTTAGTAAATGGACTGTCATTAAAATTATAGCCATTAACTTAGGTTTTTTACCGTTACCTTAGAAACGAAACGCTTTTTCACTTAGTCCG
Source organism: Gymnocheta viridis (assembly GCA_956483585.1). Lineage (NCBI taxonomy): Eukaryota > Metazoa > Arthropoda > Insecta > Diptera > Tachinidae > Gymnocheta > Gymnocheta viridis. The sequence goes on along the minus strand of OY101443.1, from coordinate 47,730,972 downwards.
TCACAGAACTAAATAGAGCTAAACTTTGCGGAGAATTTCGCAATAGTTTTGAAATTTTTTATAATTTTATGACTTGGTTCACTTCAACTCCGAGCCCTCCATATGTACTCGTATGTATTATATTATATTATTATTTATTTAAATATTCATATATGTATATAACATATTTTTTTTAATTGCAAAATTAATTACTGAAGCTAATTGCACATCTCTTATATCCAGTGTGGAATAATTTTAGCTATTCTTCTGCTGATTTTAAATAATTGGATAACACGAATTTGTTGCCACTATCTTATAAAAGCATCGTTGCTCACACGGAGAAAAAGTTTCGAATTTTTAGGTAAGTAAAATCTCACTCCCATACATGCTTACATACATACATATCACAAGTTCTAATAATTAATACTTTATCATTTTAGGCTTTCATGCATTTGGCACGTCTGGTAAGCTGTTTGTGGAATTGTGTATTATTGGTTACCTATTGGGAACATGTATAACATATTTTGTTGTTGTTGGCGATTTGGGTCCACAAATCGTCACGAAAATGTTTTCGTTGGAAAGTGAACATCGTCATTTACGTACACTTTTAATGTGCGCTGTTACAGTGTTTTGTATAATACCTTTGGGTATGCTTAAAAACGTTGATAGCTTATCGACAGTGTGCACTGCATCTATTGGCTTTTATATTTGTTTAGTGATAAAAATCATATTGGAGTCTGAAACTCATATAAGCGCAAATGATTGGACGGAAAAAGTAGTTTACTGGCAACCGGGAGGAGTGTTGCAGTGTTTGCCTATATTTAATATGGCGCTATCTTGTCAAATGTAAGATGTCATAATATGAATTGGAGGTTTTTATTTTATCAGATGTATTTTTTCGAACTTAGGCAAATCTTTGAAGTATTTACCAGCATCAATAATCAAAGTTTAGACAAATTAAATGGTATCGTTCGCAACGCTACTTGGATGTGTACGCTTGTATATATTGCTGTTGGGGTCTTTGGCTATGTGGCATTCTGCACACAAACCTTTTCAGGTAAAATTTAATTATTACCATATTTAGTAAACTTTTTATTTGAGACATTCTCCGAAATCGAATTCCAAATAGTTTTTAATTGTTGTTGGTTCATCTAGTCTATATACAAAGAAAAAATATCATAGATGTAATTGTAAGCAGTTTGGCTTATAATTTCTTACAGATTTTTCTTAGCTTTTGCCAATTTAACAACCCAATTTTAGCCGCTTCAGACTGCAACATTAGAGCAGAATTTACAAGCCCGCTCATCAATGTTCAGGTGTTTGTTTTTATTCCTCTTTTTAGTTGTTGGAAATAATAACATTTAAACAAAAGTACAAGAATAAAAATATGCAAAAGAATATAGACAAAACCATTAATTTGAGTTGCTATCAAATACTTTGTGATGTCAAGCTAATATGTGTTCACTGCACTAAATCGTCGGAATGTTTCCTTTCTATGTTAAATGTATTTTAATGTAACATTGTTTAATTTGGAAGCTCTAAATGTTTTATGTTTTTAAGAATACAATTTTAATTATATCTTTATATTTTACATATAATTAATAAATAGACAAACCTCTTGAAAAAAAATTTACGAAACGTCATGAGAAATCGTAATTGCCTTCAACTGTAGGCCTTACTAGCTTGATAGAAGAATTGTACATTAAAAACTAATTTTTTACTACTTCATACTCTTTTTTATTACAATAACAAATTCAGTTAATACAACATTTCTTTATGTTACCTAACACGCAACGTTAACGTAAAATATGTTCTTTATTCTTATATTATTTATTATTTAATTACAAATTATCTTAAATGGTTGATACAAGTGACCGCCACCTAAAAATAGGAGTAAAAATAAACAAAAGTGCGCGGCATTCTACCTTTGTGTTGTCAGCATTCAAGAGTTTTCCTGTATTCTTAATATACAATATTATTCTTAATGTAGTGCCCTTTTTGCTCCAGGAAGTCTAATTTTCGAGAAAATCGAGATTAAATCTTTTCAATGAAAAAATATTTGTTTCAAGTAAAATCCAAATTTTGAAAATTTTTGGATGATCACAGATTTTTGCACTTTTATTTCTAGAACGTCGTCTACTTTTCAAGAAAATCGAGTTTTAACTGCAAATTATGAATCTGAAATTAACTTTCAATATTAATTTTTCATTTTATTCTAAACATATTTTTTCAAATAATTTAAGGAATCAGATCCTAAAAAAGGTCTAATTTATAACAATTTGTACGAAAGTAAAATTATTAAATTTTTCAAATAATTTGCTTAATTATAAAAGAACCATTAATCCAATATAAATTATTTATTTGCATTTCATTTCAGGTAACATATTAATGAATTTGTCGCCCTCGCTGGGCAGTGATGCAATTAAAATTGGATTTGTCTTATCGGTGGCTTTCAGTTTTCCTTTAGTTATATTTCCCTGTCGAGCCAGTTTGTATTCGTTGCTATATAGAAAGGTAATGCGGACTTAAAAATATTGTAAAATTCATTTGTAAATATTAAATTCAATAATTATAGGGCCAAACAGATGCTTCGCGCTATATACCCGAATCAAGGTTCAAAATTATCACCGTCATTATTGTTATCTTCTCTTTGTCTGTTGCTCTAATGATACCGTCTGTGGAACTGGTCATAGGTCTTGTGGGATCCACCGTAGGAGTAGCTATTTGCATTATGTTTCCAGCAGCTTGTTTTCGAAAAATTATCAAAAAAGATACGACTGAACGAAATTTGGCCCACTTTATTATAATCAGCGGTTTGTGTTTAATGATATTGGGCACATATGCCAACCTCTTAGCTATTGATGCAAAAAGTTCGGGAACTCATTTAAATATACCGAAAGTAACTGAAGATCTTATTAAGCCTACAGAGTTCGCCAAAGGGTCTATAGATGAAAAAATTAAAAGTATCGAAAAGGCTCTAGAAGAAAAAGATAAAGAGAAGCAAATGGAAGAAACAAATAAAATAAATCAAAACTCAAAATTCAGGCAGCAAAAACATTATTTTAATCAGTCCAGGATCATAGTCAATGAAAAGCCATCACCACCGCCTTTGCCAGTAGATGAGCCTCATCCACCAATTGATAGTAATGATGTTGTATCACTTGAAAAAGCTCTTGAAAACAAACTACCACAAATTTTACCTGAAGGTAAAGTGTTAGAAAAAGAAGGCAAAACAAAGACATTATCAAATAATTTAACTGAATTGAATGCTGCACAAGATGATATTCCACTTCATGAAAAACAAATAGTAGACAAAAAAACTACAGCTAGTGTTGTAGAGCTTCAACCGCAAACTATTGATAATGATGCTATCAAAAAAGATGAAGAAGTGGCTAAGGAAGAATATAAACAAGAAAATGATGAGTTGAAGAAAACTCAAAAGGAATTAGAAAAAACTAAAGACTTGCTTGAGAAAAAAGTAGAAGAACTTAAAGAAGAATTAGTGAAACAAAACCAAGAAACTCAAAATCTAGTGGTTGAAAAATTAGGTGAAGTCGTTGAGAAATTTGAAGCTATCGAACGCAAAGTTCAACAACAAAATGATGAAGTTGCTCCACCCAAAGTTCAAGTAAATATAGCAAATAATGCAGACAATGATACAAATTTAATTAAAGACAACAAAAGTTCCTTAATTTCCATATTGACAGAAAACAGACCATTAAATAATGAGCCTGCGGCTCCAGAAAACCTTTATGAATCCTTATCCTATAAAAAGGGAGAACTAATGGATAATGCGGTTAATACTTCTGTACTCGAAAAACGTTTGCCACTGCCTTTGGCTCTGTTGATAAATGCAACTCAAGCTAAATTAAATGAAACGCTTGATATAAAAGCAAAAATTCCATTCTCACAAACTGTGGATAGTCAAAATAGAACACAAGAACAAAACTTACCTATTCCAAATATTACTAACCACAAAGACTTAGAAAAAATCAATATAGAATCTATTAGACGTAAAATGTTGCAGTTTCAATCAAACTCTCGAGAAATTACTACAAGGGCAGCAAATGATGTTGAAAATTTGTCGGTTCATAGAAATAAACGTTCCTACCAATCATTAGAAGTCGATGGCAATTGTCGAACAGAAGCAAAAGAAGATGACGACCTTATAGCTGCTAATCTTGGTACGGGCCTAAAAGAAAAAGTGGGCCGTGAGTTAAAGTCCATTAAGGATGAAGAATAGAAACTATATATTGAGCACCACAATTCCCAAGGACTAATATATTTTACATATGTGATTGAGTAAGAAATATAATATATATTTTTCTTGCATTTAGTAGTAGAATATAAGTACGAGTAGTTTATAAATTTTTAATTTATTTATTATTGTTGAAATCACTAAGGAATTTAAATTTGTTTAATGAACTCAAAATGTAATAAAACTGTACCTTTTGATAATTTATAAAAAAATATGCTCTCTATTTGTAAACAAAATCAATTAATTGATTAGATAAACAACATAAATAAAAGTCAAAATGTAGCTGAAATTTTATAAATTTTTAACGAAAATAATCACTTTTCGAACAAAGAAATTTCGTTACGTTTTCATGAATCCATCCTTAATTGGAGTTTCGTTTCCAATCCAATTCCCTAACATATTCAGATTATGCTTTTAAGTTACATGTTCGAAATATCGAATGTGCTTTAAAAATTTAATATCTATGAAAAAATCTGCTGGTTTTTTGTGTGAATGACTCTTAAGCACTTCCACAAACTACTAACAGACATGTAAAAAATGACATTTGCAAATGGTTCAAATCAGCTAAAGTGCCGGTGGTTGAAGAAAGAGACAACTATAAAGACTTAATGTTGCAAAGAAGGGAAAATAAACAAAACAAAAAATAAAATTGTAATAAAATTTTGGAAAAATTGTGGTTTGTGTGTGCTTTGTGTTTTGTGAATAGAAAGTTTTTAGCTCCAATATGATTATTAGTTTGTGGGAAAAGCAAAAATCAATCATTTCGTGTTGGGAAGAATAAAATACCACAAAGCAGTTTGTGTAAAATACGTTAATACAGAAAATAAAACCACAAAGAATGCAAAATATTTTTTCAATTTCTTTTTCGATGCTTGTGCGTATAGAGGGAGTCGGAAAATAAACATATATAGTTTTCCCCTTCTGTCACCTCTGTATGCTTTGTGGCACTTCGCTCTTCAGCGTCTTGTAAATATTTGTTAGTTTGTTATACGTTGTAATCAAGGCGAATTCACAACAGGTGGCCTCCAGAGATCAGGTGACTCAATTCGCTTGAATTTTGGTTGTCAAAATTTTGTAAAATTATTTTATATCTTTTCATAAAAAAGAACAAAATTTTATAAACTTAAAAGTTCTTTAATTTAAATAACATGTTTCATACAAAAAACTTCTTACATTGTGCTCCATTTTATAAATTATTTATTTGCTGTTGCTTATCAATACCAGCGGACTATAGAGGTGAAGCAGCACTGCCAACCAGAGTACCACCACTAAAATAGTATCGACTAAACCACCAGCGGAAACTGGAAAGCGACTAATGCCCTGAGAGATTAGTTGTCAGATTTAAAGTGGTATGGCATTTATTAATTGCACTTGGAAGGAACATCCGCCATGCAAGTAGTGGAAGGTGATGGACTGTTGCGACTATGATCAAAGTTTTCCAAAGTATTTATGTACATCAGTAACCGTATTCACAGTGCCAGTAGCTGTAACCGACGCTACTATTGTAAATGGATGTAACTACACTTGGACTTGCAGGCACAAAGCATTAATCTGTCCTTCAGATACGCCTACACCAACACCCATCGTTTTGTGGTCGTAGCATTAGCATGGGGTAAATAAGTGGCTGGCGTTGCTGTATTAGTAACGGAAATAGAAGTATTTGACACTGATATGGTTGGAGCTGCAGGAGCTACAACTGTACCTTCTGCCACCTTCGTGTCTAACAAACTGACGTGATTTACTAGGAACACATTCCGCACTATATGAGCCTTTGCAGACATATTTGGTGATGTCGCATCTGAAATACTTTCTATGTCAAGTTTTCCTTAACCTATTTTATATCCACATATTCCCAAGACATAATAAAATACTTACAAATTTTTATTTTTTTAATTTGTTTAATTTTCTCATGAATTTGTCAACCTTTTTTGACACATCTGCTCTAATTTTCAAGGCGAATTCGGGTGAGACTACCTGTTGTGGATCTGCCTTGGTTGTAATTCAAAATGGAAAGTAATTGAATTTTTGTATATTAAAATAAATTTCTCGGCACAAGTTGGTGTGATAACTCTGCAGCCACACACTCAAGTTTTTCTTTCAAGTTATTCCATTATTCATTTAAATTGATAACTGTGACGTATTCTGCACGCAATTTTAAAGCAATTTCATTTTTCTAGATGTCATCGTCAAGAAAACAGATTTAAATGGTTGCTCTATACATCACACAACAGGATTACACTTATTAATTTTATTCACAAACATATTTGATTTTAATTATTAGTGTTGAATTGTGACAGAATATTTGTAAAATACAGACAAAAATTGTTTTCTTGACAGTAAAATCAAAAAATCGAATGAAAGAGAATTTCAAAAGCAATTTCGAATTAAGTTTTAAAAATATGAGTGGATTAGTAAAAATGTGTGAATATATTGAAACTTGATAGACAAAACTTGATCGTGTAAGCCCTAAGTTATCTTGAAATTTAGCCAGAAGACAAACTCTATATGGAATTAAACCAGTGCACACACTGTAATCTAATTTGAACAGTTTTTTTTTCGAATGGAACTTCTGATTGTTTATTTTAAAAATTCTTCCCATAATACAACATTCATATATTTGATTCAATCGAAACCCTTTTATTTTACTCTGTCAAATTCTTTTTAGGCATGTTAAATTAATTTAGTTTTTTTTTTCATTTTAGAAAATTTTCTATCAAAATTTTACATATTTCAAATTGTTTCTAATTCTTTTCTCAAACATACTTACATAGTATATTGCCAAAAATGTTTCCCACGAATGTAAGTATTTCAGGCTGTTAGTTAATCATAAATAAATGTTCCATTCCCATTTCAAAGCAATTTTCCGGACTCAACATTAATAACCTAGAGCTTTATCCACGAAAAAGAGCAACAGAATTTTACTTTGAACCACAACCACTGGAAGAATATCAAAGTCGACAAACCGAACATCCTTATGATAAATTGCAAAACGAAAGTGGTGTAAAGAATGACTGGCAAATGCAAGTCGAGAATAAACGTATAGCACCTCCAAGAAACTCAGATACGCGAATGTTTCGTAACAGCTATTTTTCTTAAAGTAATTGCAAAGATGAGAAATTTGCTTGGCTTTCATAATGATCACGTTTTCTGTTTAATTTTTATATGTATTTATTTTTAATTAATAATGAGAACTTAAATAACGAAAATTTGTATCTATTTGTTCGAAACGGAGACGAATTTCGTAGCTAAAGGTGTAATTTCCCAAAAAAACGATGCACTATGATGTTAATTTATATGCAGCACAAAAACAAAATTTCAAAAATTGTTTTTATTTTTCACCTACATTGTACCTTGGCTCGTATTTTGGAAAATTAGGTCTTAATTAAATTTAATTTACGCGGAATAAGCCAACAGTGCTTTTGTTAATAACAAATATTTGAATTAAAAAATCAGAGGTATATTAGTTTCTAATTGCACAACCTTGTTATAAAAGGCAGTATTTAAAATTATTTCCTTAAACATCACCACCCAAGGCATGAAGATCGTGAAGTACCTAGAATTGTAGAGCGAGAAAGTTTAATGAAATGCTTTGGCAAATGTTTTACAGGATGTACCTCCATTATGGCAGCAATACTCCAAGCTTGAGTGCGACATGAATCTCTACAATAGGAACCATTTTCATTGGTTAATTCGGGTAAGCCGCGCCAATGGGAAGTTTGTAACTCTTTTAAATGAGCCTTCAAGATGTTCCTGTAAAAGCATTTATTAATAATTGAAACTTAAAAATATGTAACTATTTATTAGAATAAAAAGTGAATCGTACCAGGTTTCTGCTATGGTTTCATTTAAGAAGCCACATTTCTTGGCAAATATTAAACGTGCTCTTAGATAGTAGCCAATAGGCCATACCCATTCTGGACCTTGATGATAGTTAGCACCATGAGCCACAGTGCAATCGGTGGAATCGTTGGAGTTATCGTAATTGCCACGGTAATTCCAATCGCTGGGATCTAAAGTCTTCATGCCCAAGGGTCCCAGTAAATGTTCTTTAGCTTTTTCTAGCGCAATCCAAGCATGTTTTGCATTGAACATTTCTGGTGCTACTACCATGCTGATGGGAAAATTACATCTCAACTGATAATCGGTCCATCTTTGAGATGCTCCATAGCAATCTTTATATATATTTTTCCTATTGGCAAGTGGTGCTTTTTCGGTTTCGGTAACAAAGAAATATTTTTCAAAGTTTTCAGCAATACGATTTGCCCACTCTTTGTAGGTCCATGAAGTTTCTCTACCTATTAAATAAAGCTTTCATTACAAAAGAAAAAAAATCATATAAATACAAAAAATCTTACCATCCGGTGCCTTCCGTGTCACACCACTGTAACTAATAACACGTTGTTCAGAAAGTGACTGCATAAAACGCAATACTGCCATTTCTAAACCAACTAATTCAACAGCTGAGCCATCTCTGGGTGTATTTGGGCGCCCCCTATTGCCAGCGTTTTCTGATGAGCCCATTTTATCCATCCAAGTGCCACAATTCCATTGATTACCACCAAATACGAAACCTGTTTCGGGATGTATACCTATTTGGTTGTTAAAACCATTGTCTGTCATGTGAGCATCAATTTCGTAGCCAGCATTTCGTTCGCGGTATTGTAAGCCCTGGAAATGTACTTGTAAAGCCTCCTGCATGACATCAATTAAAACCTGATCGAATTGGCCAGGAGCATGAGGTTCGGAGTCATCATAGGGAAATATACGTGAAACTTTGTCTTGTAAAATATCTTTGCCATGAGGGGCCTCTTCGACATATTGCTTAATACTATGCAACCACCACCAAACGGCATCGCGGCAGTTATAACGTGGTTTAGAACCATTATCCAATAGATTTGGTATTAAACCATGACGCACACATTGGCCAAAACCCAAAATAATATAACGGGCTTCGTTGTAACGCCCCGTCAATAGCAAGAGACCACGTAATGAAATAAAAGTATCACGACCCCAACAACGCATATAGCCGGTTGAGAAGTGAGGTAACCCGGCTGATAAAGTAACACACTGTTTTGGTGGCTTCGGTGGCACCAGAGCAGGACTTAACGGTGGTAAATTGGCTGACTTACAAATAGTCAAGAATTGAAGAGAGGCCAAGGCCAAAGTTTGTGGAAACTCGTGTCCTTCACGTACAAACACCGGCATCATTTGATAGACACGTTGCACCAATATGTTGTAAACTCCACTAACTAAAGCATCAAAATAGCAGGGTATTAAGTAGCGTGGAATATTCCTAATGGGTTCAAATGATGACTTCATCCAAGCTGCTAAACTTTTAGTACTTTCGTAATGGAATAAACGATCCGAAATGTAATCTGTAAAAATGAATGTAATTGAACAATTTCTACATAACATTCATTCATATCTACGAGTACGTTAAAAACAATATTACCCAGCATCCAATCACCACTTCGTAAATTATTACACAGCGGATGACCTAAATCATTGCAAGGTGAAATTTCTGTTAAAAGTGAAACAAAACCTTGCAATCCACAATATACGATTTGACCAAAATCTGGAATATCATAGGCGGCACCGCCGTAACCTGAATCGCGTTCTTCCTGGTCACAAGAGAATAAAACTTTATTCAGGTCGTTCAGATCGAGCTTTTCCACAATTTCTTTCAGCTCATCAAATAAGGGACCCTCTTCTTGATACAATGATTTGGTAAGTGTATGCAAAGTTTCGAAATTCGTGTGTAATTCTGGTTTCAGAGAAGTTCTAGCATTATATTTTGAAATTAGTATAAACATTTTATGATATGTATTTAGTTATGAATGTATAAATATTTTATTACCTTATGGCCACCACGGATCCGGGTTTCAAATTAACAATTTCCAATTGTGTAATATTTCCGTCAATGTAGGGTACAATGCGGAAAATTTGTGATTTAGACAAGGGTATGTGTTCCCTTAAAGTCAATTGGTACTGATTTAAACCGTTCAAAACATTAGGATTCTTTTGATGAGGTCCTGGACGATCGAAGGCCTTATCACCCTTCATGCGTAATTCAGCCTCTAAAATAATTTCTTCTAAGCAACCTTCAAAACGTAAAGGTCTAACAAAGGTGGGACCAGCATCGGGATGAGGATAACCAAAAACGGTGTGTGCTATTAGGATAACACTTTGGTGGGTAGTAGGAGAATGGCGTGTTATTGCAACAATATCAGGATTCATTTGATCAACAAAAACTTGCGTAAAACCCTCTTCTGCTAGTTGACCATGCAAAAGATTTAATGCTCTCTTGGCAGCTATAATACCACTCTTGAGATCGACCCCCTTGCCCCATTCCTGATATGGACGTTCTTCATCAACAACATGTATCTATTATTGTAAAGATTTCTATTTTAGCATTTGTACTAAATATTAAGTTGTATGAACTATTTATTTCAAACTTACGTGATGAGGAACCAGCTCATCGTAACCACGATTGCTGCCCGTGGCACAACAGGCCATCGATACTAATGCAGCTGTTGGTAAGAGATCATACACGGTTCTTTTTTCAACAGGTGAAGGATTATCATGCGTCAAGTCCATAAACAATGCATGCGCTATATTGGGAGCTAAGTCACGATAAGGACTTGCCAAAAATGCACCGACAGGTTCACCGCCATAGCGATAAACTAAACGTCCCTCCTCGTGCGAATCCCAAGCAGATAAAGCTTCTCTTATCAAAGATGTTATACCTAAACGGTTAACGAAAACATTATCTGTGGCATCAGAGTTGGTAAATAGCTCCGCAACAACATACAAATTGGGATTCACTTCTCGAGCAGCATCTAAAATATATTCCGCCACATGTAACGGTGTCGAATGACAATTGTCCAAGCGAACGCCATCAAAAATACGAGCTACTTGTTCAACGTATTGTTTCATATGGTTCCACAGATAAGGGCTTTCATTGGGACAACGACCATAGCGTAATTTTACGCTGTCTCCCCAAGATATAAGCTCTCTCTTTAGATAAACATTCGCATGACCTGGCTGCTTCTCAGCAAAGTCTTTTAAAGGATCACTTGCTCCCATAACCCAGCCATTGTGAGCCATAAAAAATTTACCCATTTTACCATGCATCCCTTCCTCGATTTCCAATAAACTCTTGCCGATGGCATTAGTTTGTGTGAAGTACTGCATAAACACCGGATGTTTTTTAGATATTTCAGCAACTCTGGGTCCATCTTCTTGAACACGTTCGTACCGTATACCGGCCAAACAATTTTCCACAGCCTGGTTTAGATATTCTTGGATTTCACAACGTACTTGTTCGTTTAGCCATTCCAAATGACGGCGGAAAGTGTCCGAACATTTTCTTAAACGGGAGTCCTCATCAAAACAATCACCATGGAACACATTAAATATCTCCAGAGCTAGCTCCAAATCAATGGTGGCACCCAAACGTTTATAATTCGGATCTGGAATTAATTTTATTTCCGAAAAACGTTCACTTTTTGCCACGTTCGAAGAAGGTATGCGTGATCGTGATTCTTTCATAAATTCTTCAACATAATGCATGGCATTGCACTGATATAACTCGTGAATATTGACTTTTGGCAAATATACATGTTGAAGTTGATACCTAAGACCCTCCAAATGATGCTCATGGTTGATTAGCTTGGGAACACCTTCGCTCTCTAAAAGACCACTATCAATATGATCGCCACATTGAGCCAAGAGGGCATCAAGAAGAAAGGCTGGTCTTAAGTACGGAGCAGTAGCGCAAGAATATGTAGCATCTGGATATTCCAACAACCAATCAGACTCATTGGCCGTATGATTTAAAACGATGTCACATATGGATGCAACCTGGAAGTTGTCGAAAATTAAATTTTAAAAATTTCAGACGTATTCTGTAAATCGAGTCGATTGTTTATGAAAGGTAATTTTGTCACTTTTTTTAATGATCTTTTATCACGAAGATCGATAGATCATATTGTATGACAATAACAATGTATGATTCCTTTCATAAACAAACGATTCACATATTTGGACAGTTTATGTAGACTTACACCCCATTCTTCACGCATTTTCTTAACTACAACTGCCACATCCTCAAAGCTAACTTTAGCTCCTTTGTTAGCAGCAAAGTGTGGATTAACACGAAATTGATTTCGCAAAGAATAGGCTGATTTAGATGCACCCAATTCATGTATCGGAGTAAAGTGAACCATGTTATATCCTGATTCTTTGGCTACTCTTAATTTTAATTCCCAAGTATTTATGGGACCCAAGAGTTTTGATATAACAGTTTGACAGCGAACCGCATTTAAAGGTATGACTTGTTGAGCACCTGGTGGACCGACACACAAGTTCGGCTCAACTTGTATATAAAGAGAACCAGCTATTTCTTGTTTTACACTGAAATATTTAGTATCTTTCGTTAAATTCGCGACAAAGACTTTTAAAACTTATTATATTTACTTCTCTTTAAAGTGATACCAAAACCGAAATGTACCCGTCATATTCATATTTAATTCTGTATAAATATCAGTATCCACCACATGCAAAGAATTGTACTTATTGGAAGTTATTTTCTTGCCACTCTTCAGAAACCAGTGTAGTATTCTGTATTCATTTCGAGTAAATTTTTTATCTGAAATTAAAACAAAATCATTCAATACATTATCTAGTTCATTTCGATTTTCCAAAATCTTTAGCTTACCCTCGTGGGGATAGTTCGTGTAGAGTACAATTTCACGTCCCAATAAACCAGCGTCGGGATGAACGTGTACAGTGGAGCCGCGTTTAACGCGATATAAAGTATGCTCAGCATTTGTTCCATCCGTTAAGGGTATGCTAATGGCCTTGGCATTTTTAACCATGCTGATGCTCTGAAATTGAAGATATCGAAACTATAATTATAATCATATTCCGAGTAAGTAAAGGTTGTTAGGACAACAAACATTTAGTGGAATTAGTAGAAAGTTAAACTAAATTTAAATGCATTACACCATCACACAAGTATTACGCAAATCAAATCATCCCTGATATTAACAACTTTTTGTACTAATTGTCATTAAGGATACATCTTCGTATTTAAAGTACTTATTGAAGGACTTCACTATAGTGTACTAACTATTGTATTAAGTATGTGCTAAAATTTATAAAATGATATAAAAGCTTTTAATAACCTTAGTAAATACGAAAGCTAGAATACAACAGTTAGTAAGTAGACCTTGTAAGTTCCCATTTTTACAACGATATTATATGAAATAGAGTTTGGTTAAAGGGAATTTCTTGAAAAATGTTTGGTTAAATTGCAGAACTTTTCACAGCAATATAAAATACGTCGGAGTTTGTTGAAGAAATCTGCGAATTCCTGTGAATTGCGATTTTTAAATTTTCGTTTTTCGGGAGGATGAAGCGTGCGTAAAATCCTAGATCCCTGTCATGAATGATAATCGCCTGCAAAGCTTAAGTTTGTAAAACGCGTTTGAACTTCAAACATTAAAAATTTTAAATGCTTTGAATAGTATAAAGCAAATTACGAGATTCGATATCGATTGAAACTTTCATTTAAATTATAGTAAAATTTCGATCGATATCAAATGTCGTACCTTGTCCGTTGATTCGGTTCATTATTATGAGTCAATGTTTTCAATAGTGAGTTTGGCCAGATAAAGCCTAAGGCCGACGCCTCGCAATGAGTGACGGATTTGAGCAGAAAGTCTCTTTTTACTAAGCGAAGCGTCATTTCTGAGCGATTAGTTGTTAAAATGTCACTGACAAGCGGCATTTGCATAAAGTTATTACGCGAAAGCCGTATTTATATTTATAAGAAGTTAATGCGTTTAAAAATCAGAAGATTTGCTGTTCGCCCCATAAATCAAGCAAAGTTACATTACGCCGAATTTAACCAATTTTATATAGAAATCTAAACAAATGTCCAGATTTTGGCAATTCTGTCGTACGTCTTTGGTTTTATGTTGAAAAAACCTAAAATCAAATTGACAAAATAAAGAAATGCAACTTTTGCAGAGCAAACTTTAAAATTACAGTCAACTTTACCATTTTTGATGTTTGGCCATCATAAATAAATACATATGTACATACGTAATACGAACAGAGGTTTTCCGGTTTAACGAACATTCGATTCTGCGAACATCGCTTTTAACGAACAGTTCAGTTTGCTCCATTGAGTACCTTATAAAGCGAATAAAAAAATTTTTTGTGCTCTGTTTAAGTGGGTTTTTTATTATACAGATCTCAAAAATTATTTTCAACAAAATAAACAACCAAAAATACAATTCTTGTTATTTATTTATCCATAAAACGGATATTCTACATAAGTACTACGTATAACGTACTTTTCAGTTTAACGAACAGGCCTGACAAAGTACTGGATCGTTAAATCGAAAAACTACTGTACTTATGAGTGTCCGACCGAAGTCGATGCCGATTTTTTTAATTAAATTCATAAAAAAACATATCGCACTTGATCAACAAGAGGGTATTAACTCGAAATTTTAAAATTTTCAACAGAAGCAAAATACTTTTTGATTTTACGTTAAAGGTATATAAAAAATAGATTTTAAATCATCCGTTTCATTAGCGAAACATAGACAAAACAATGTGAAATTTTTACAGCAGCTAAATATGAATATTAGAACGCAAGTTTTGGAGAAAAGTGAAAAAAATTCAAATTTCGAGTTAATACCCTCTTTTTGATCAAGTGCGATATTATCAAAGCATGTAAATATTTTTTTAGATCATTTCATGATGAAGTAAACAGGTGGCATTATTAGGGCAACAACTACAACAATACAACAAAAAAAGGAATTTTTGTTTGTGTAAAGTCTAAGCTGTTGTCAAAAATTAT
The DNA here is from genome assembly GCA_956483585.1 of Gymnocheta viridis. Taxonomy (NCBI): domain Eukaryota; kingdom Metazoa; phylum Arthropoda; class Insecta; order Diptera; family Tachinidae; genus Gymnocheta; species Gymnocheta viridis. Next base: position 47,715,859 of record OY101443.1, on the reverse strand, counting down.
TGTAAACAAAAATTCAATAAAATAAGTTAACAGAAACTACTGAATTTTTTGGACGCTACAAATGAGCAAGACAAGGAAGTGTGGATTACTTTGAAAGTATTTGCGGTCCATACAGAAGGTAGTGGCACTCTCAAAACAAACACAAATGTATAAGTACCTATAAAAAATTATTGAAAATTTTAATAAAAAAATAAACACAAATTGAACAAACAAAAGTTTGGATATTTTGTAAGTATAAGCTAGAGATGGGATCGTGAGTGATTTCTCACTCACGCAAAAAAGTTACGCACAATCACGAAAACTCACACACGAAATAATCACGAAAAAAAATTTTAAATAATTAAAAAAATATTATTATCACTGATCCATTCCGCTAGTCTGATGATAGACTGTTCCAATAATGTTTTCTTAATAAAAATAATTTTAGTTTATCAAATAAAATTTCTAAAATTATCTAATAAAGAAATGAGTAAAGTAAGATTTGAACTTGAGCCAAACAATTCCTTTCAACATAAACTTAAAATAATTTAAGTAATTACGTAGAAATATTAATTACAAAAGTATACGAAAAAATAACAATATAGCAAAAAAAATCACGAAGCAATCGCGTCAAAAATCTACTTATGCACGCTCGATTTCTTTGCACTCGCGTTCGTGCACGCTCACGTAATTGAAACAAAAAATTAATTACGATGAGCCACGCTAATGACGTGAGTGGTGCCCATCTCTAATATAAACAAAACTGTCGTAAGATTGGAAAAACAATGCTAGAGCAAAAAATTACCATATGGCGTAGTAGCTTAGCTTATTTAAAAAAATAAAAATTTACTTATAAAAATGAATATTAACAACAACAAAAAATAAATAAATAACAAATCAAATACATAATACTCTTGAGTTTATAATAAAGAATGTTCATGAATGAAAAATTATTTTCAAATAATTTGTGAACAATTTTATACGTTAAGACTCATAATAATACTCGAATTGCATTTCCTCAAAAGATTTGTAGAAATATATGGAATACACATGAGCACTGATGATGGATGAGGACTCCTCCGGAAACAACATTGTTCTTTTTTGCCCATGTAGTTTGGAATCAGTGTTGCCAATAGACCCACGTATACAAAAAAAAATCGTTTTCCTCACGGAATTCTCTATGCATTTAAGTCATTCAAATTTAAAGAAAAAAGCAACAGTTAAAATTGTCATTATCATCATGACCTTAAAAGCAATCTAATTGTGGTAACATTCATGCACATCTTAAAATAATTACGAGTACTAATGAAACTTTATATAATTTATAAAATTTTTGCTCTTGTGTTACTATTTTCCTGGACCCAAATGGGCTGGTTGCTTGCAATCGGCGGCCTGTGCTACATAACCTACACTGTAAATCAATTCAAAGAAAATGGTTTCGAATTGCAAAGTAACATAACCAAAAATTCGAAAAGTTCTCTTTTAGAAATTACAGAGTAATGTCCCTGAATAAAACCTTTTATTCAGAAAAGTGATCAATAAAGAAAAGTTCCTTCTCATACAGTTGGACGCAAACTGAAATCAAGCCGCTATGCCCGCGGCATAGAAAGGAAACTACTGTTCCACTACTTCATGCAATCTTTTAACATCGATGTAGAACATAAAGTAGTAAAACTTTTGGGATCTTTGAATGAAATGTTATCGAAATGTACACACATTTTAAACAAAGTTTCGAAATTTTGAATTCAAATACATAGATATATAATTGAAGGCCTTAGAGCAGTAATCAAAAAAATATCATGCCAATATTCTCGATTTGTTCAATATTTCGTTTCAAACTATGGAAAATTACACAGTACAACATTTTCCAGCTCGTTGACTTGGGACTCAATTCTGAGAATTTTACGTGAAAGTAGCAACAAAAATAAGAACTTCTGCATCAATCGTTTCGTCAAGTTGGGTGCATTAATAATTAATAATCACATTTTAAAACCAGAAGAACTTTGAATATTTCAACATGGAAAATAACAAGTATACGTGCGGTGTAACGAGATTTAACCGTGTTAAAATATAGAAAGTGATTAAAATCCACCTGGAAAAAAATTTGTGTGGGCATTAAATTATTAATAAAGTTCTGATTTTTGGGGCTGCTTCCACGTACAATTCTTAGAATTGAATCCCAAAATCATTTGTTGTACTGTTTTATATTAAACTGAAGGTATCACAAAATTTAAAAGAAACTGTCACAATGTTTCTTAAAAAACGCATTTACTAGCGAAAGGATAAAAATACAGTGGGTGGGGAAAATTGTATCCGTTATTTCAGTTTTCCATAATAAAACTTTTTACAATATAAATTTCTGTAAGAAATAGTAACCTTATATTGCAAAACACACAGTAACTGAACATTTTTAAGCATTTAAAAAAATTTATTAAGAATGGATACTTTTATATTTCTGCACAAAAGATAATTTGAACAAAATTTATAGATGCAAAAGCATTGCATAATGTATCATTTATTTATTTTTTAACTTTTGTTGCAATTTATTTCGCATAATTATTTTTTAAATACCCAACTGTTTAGTGTTTTATTAAATATTAGTATACCCGGCAGCCCACGCAGTCAGCCATATTCTAATTCTAACTAATAATTAAAAATATTATATATTCTGCTGGTGTGATGAATAATTGTTCCAATATTACTCTTTTAATAAAAATAATGAATTTATCAAAAAATTTCTTAAATCAGGAAAGGAATCGGTAAACTCAGATTTGAACTTGAGTCAAACAATTCCTTTCAATATAATTACTTTCGATAAAAAACAAAAACAAAAAAATATTCAAAGTAAACATCTTGAAGTTAATAAACTCTCTTTTGTTTACTACGCCTTTCCCACAATTCCGAAGTAGACAAAAATCACTGTCTCATTGTTGTTCTTATTTCATTGCAAAAACAATTGTTTTTGTTTTTTGTAATAAGTGTGCATGAATAAGTAGCAACTTTAAATGCTTGTATCTCCCAAAGTAGTAAATCGATCTTAATAAAATATAGATTGTGCACATTTGCAAGCAAATACCTTTAGAATGTGAGCATAAAGGTACGGTCACACTTGCCAAACATTTGCCCAAAAAAACGTAGCCACTACTTTTGCTTAAGGTTAGTATGATTTAAGTTGGTTTTTATATCACAAAATGAAGTCAATTATGCCGCAAAATGCTACTTTTATATTATTTTTAATAAATGCGAACACATATTTGAAAAAATATTGGAATTAAAGAAAATGCAAATTTAGCTTGTCTATTGGTCACGTTTTTTTCGGCAAATGTTTGTCAGATGTGACCGTACCTTAAGCCGCATTAAAAACAATTATCTGGCCTATTAATTATATAGAAAATTATAATATTGCCGATTGTGTCGGCCGTCAGCTGTACTTATTTAAACAAAAGTAAATTCTTAAGCAAGTACCTTAAATATTATTATGGGGTTTCGACTCCTAAAAACGAGACACGTATGTACATATTATTTAAGTGATTATTTAAGCCTTTGGTCAGTTTATATAAAAAACGTATATTATTTATTTTTTAAATCGATATTTCGCCAATATCACTGATTGACTTTTTTAGAAAATAAAAATTTTTTCATTAGTAGCAAATTTAAATGCTTTTTTCTCTCAAAATAGTAAAACGATCTTAATAAAATAAAGATTATGCACATTTGCAAGCAAATACCTTTAGAATGAAATTATAAGCTGCATTAAAAAAATGGTCTCGCCTATTAATTGCGACTGCGTCGGCCGTCGGGCAACTGTTATACTTATGCAAATAAAAGTACGAATAAGTGAATTACTAAATTCTTATTACGGATTTTCGACCCGTAAAAACTAATAAATAAAAATTTAAAAATATTTCCATTGTATTGCCTCCTACTGTATGTAGCATATGTAGCATGATATAATAATTTTATCGAACTTCACACAAAAAGTACCGAAACGCATAATATGTACATACATATGTATGTATAAAAATAGAGTCATGTCAATGACAATCTTGAGAGAATATTTGATAAAGTTGAGATCATTCCTATAAAGGCAACATTTTTATATTAGCTATTCAATGCCGGCTCATGCACCGCTTTCACATTTATATGTATGTATGTACAATTAAAATTTAAAAAAAATATGTATTTATATATACAACATTGACATTGGGCATCCTCACAGAATACTACATGCGAATTCATCTCAATTGTATAAGTAGAGTTTTGTCATTCGTAGATTTAAATGTCATATCACTTGTTTACTTTTAATTAAAAATCTCTCATAAAAAATTTAATAAAATATACCACAATTATGTTTAATATACCATACTGTTCGCTACGTTAATACATATATGTTCGATTGTTGTTGCTATTATAATTGGTGTTGTCGTTATTATTGTTATTGATTGGATTGGTGTGGCGCCCAAGACATTAGCGATATTTATATACATACATATGTTTGATATTTAATAACTGATCGTCATTTTCTTTTTATGGCAAACCACAATTTATGAGAGTAATTTTATATTTAAATCGCAGCTTTAAATCTAAAACTAAATTAATATATTTTAAAGTATTTTATAAGAAAATTACACCAAACACATGTACACACAAAAAGCTACATTTAAATAAATTATGCACTTTACACCATTTTACATATCACAGGCACATGCTTTTCTTCGTTATTTACAACACATATTTCTAATCACATTAAATAAATATATTAATATTATTAATCTTGACTACTAACTTTCTGCATAAAAATGTCACAAATCACTTAATAAAGAAATATCATTAAAAAATTGTACTTATTTCTGTTCCAATAAAACCAAAACATACCTCAATACTTTGAGATCTTGAAGCATTACTACCCATAATTTTAAATATTTTTTTCGATAATGATTGTTGCTCTTGTTTCTGTTCGGATCGTTGGTGCAGTTGATTTTTAAGTTTAACTGTTTCATCAATTGTAGCGTTACTAATGACATTTTTGTTTGCATTTCTACTATCATTTTGTTCGCTTTTATTCTCATTTCTGTTTTCAGCAATTGTATTTAGGTCTTCATTTGCTAGCCGTTGATAGCAGCCATGGGCCCAACGAACAATATACAGGCTCATGACCGCTGTCAAAACAGTTGCGAAATTTTGTTGCACCGTTCTGAATATCCATTGGAGACCATCTAGCCACCACATTTTCGTTAAAGATTAAACTATAATGTCTTTGCTTTTAAATAAAAATTAAATTTAATATATTTATAAATAATAAAAAAATAAACAAAAAAAATGTTCAATGAAGATCGATTTCACTACACGTTCACGGCTTCAAAGCGATAAGTTAAATGAAGTCCACAAAAAATAAAATCGAAATAGAAGTGAAGCACTAAGAAAACAGCTACAGAAAAATCTTCTACAATGAGTGCGAAACTTACATACATAATTATGTATGTATGTGTGAACGTAAATATTAGGGAGGTACATTTTTTATGGGCCAGGCACCACAATGTCGAACGAATTCTTTCTGTGGTAAAATAACATTTAAAACGATAACATATTCTAAAATGTTGTTTTAGTTTCGAATGTAACAAATTGTACGGAAGTACATTGTGGGCCTCGCAGCAAATAAAAATTAACACAAAAATTATTAATAATTATTATCAAAACAGCGGTTGCCTAGTTTGTAAGTCCAAACCTGTAATATTTGTAAAAATTTTGCTTTACAAAATCTTTGTACTCTAAAAAAGTTTCTTGTTGTATTCCATATTAAAAAAACGAATTTACGTAAAAACATTTATTACTGAATTTAATAAATAATTGTCTAACATTTATTATATTTTCTTTTAAAAATCAGAATTTTTTGTTAAAAGAATTGCAAGTTAAAATAAATTTTTTTAAATATATTTTTATTTTTTTTGTGGAGTTATAAACAAGTTTTGTACTACTAGTGCTCAATATTTTGGGAATAAGAAATTTCAAGCCGGCTTCTCCGATTTATGTATGTATATAGGTTCTGCGAAAGCATGATATATGAGTACCACCATTAATAAAAGGAACATGACACTCGTTCGTTTGTTTAAAACAATTACGTATTTCTAGTCATCAAACTTAAGTTCTTAAAGACTTACGGTCGTATTTATAAAAAATAAATTGGGTTTGAAAAATATATCTTAAAACACATTTCAAATACAAATTATTTTTTATGAATACGGACCTTAATTTTTAAGTTATCAAAACTAACTGCCTGTTTTTGGAAAATGAAAACAACATTGTGAGTGATAATTTATATTGAAAACAAAAAGAATTTTTCGTATTTTATTATTGTTTTCAATATTAATTCTTATTCACAATTTTGTTTTCATTTTATAAAAACCGGCAGTAAATGCAAATCTTTGAAAAGAAAATAAAAACTTAAAACTTATACTTAGAAAAGTAGTTCTGTGGTATCAGGATTTTAGTTTAACGGTGATATTCTCCATTTATTATTACTATTTAAATTGCACATTTGAATGTGCCTACAGCTAATCTTTTTTTAATTTTTTAGTGATGAAACGCAGAAAATAAATCAATTTATTAACACTAAAAAAGTCTCCCGAAGACGTCGGAAAGATGTAACAAAACGTTGAGGAAAAAGATGAGATAAATTGTTTTGTTTTATTTGCATCTTATGTAATAGAAAAAAAACTGGACCGAAATAATAAAAGCAAAAACAGCATATTTAAATTGGTCACAAAATAAAAACAAACGAAAATTAAAAAAAAATTGGAGTCCTCATATTTTACAAGAAACATTCAATATGCATATTATAATTTTTATTTAAAAAGTTTCGCTTAACTTTCAAAAAAGAAAAATTACATACCTATTGTATATGCAGTATATGTGTATAATAAGTAAATATTATTATTAAAACTTATAGAATATTTTTATATAAGCAAGTTTTCGTGCCGCAACACAATGGACGAAATGCCAAATCGTCGCGTTTCTTCTTAAAACACGTAAGCGCAATTTTTTCGAAATTGACTTTTTTGGTTTTTATGGTGGCAAATGTTATTTTCTATTATAAAAACCAAAAAAGTCAATTTTGAAAAAATGGCGCTTACGTCTTTTAAGAAGAAATGCGACGAAATCTATCTTAAATAAATTAATAATTTCAACAGTATTGAAGACAAATAAAATAACCAACTAAAACAAATTGAAATAATGCAAATAAAAGAAAGTTTAAAGGTTTGAAAAATTTCTATAAATTCTGTTTCCTTTTATAAGGGCGCATACTTGAAAACTGACAAACATGAATGTTCGATGATATTTATACTTATCGTACACTATTCAAGAAAACTGGTGAACATGGTTGTTTTTTTTTTCAAAACTGAAATACTAAAATGTTCAAGTATTCAAACAGAATCAAAATAAATAAATGATGAAACAGAACACGACTATAACCGTAGACCGAAAATCACTTTGAGAAAAACAAGGCCCATAACAAAAATGACGGCACTAACGTTAAATGTATCATTACTTTTATACAATTATTGAATTTTAATTTTTTATTTTTCGTTACTGAAAACAAATTTTTTAAGGCGAATTAATTTTATAGATAGCGTTGAAAGCACAGCTGACTACTTCGCCTTGATGGCTGTATATTTGACAACTTTTTGTATTTGTGTTTGCTGGTGTTTTCCAAGGCAAATTCATAACAGGTAGACTCGCCTCAATTCGCTTTGAAAAAAACCTGCTTCTTTGTCAAAATCAACTTGAAACACTATATATAAATCAAACATAACCAAATTTTGACAAACAAAACAGATCAAAATACATGGATATGCAAGGAGAAAAAAGTAATCAGCTGAGCTGTCGAGACCACCTGTTATGAATTCGCCTTGGGTGTTTTCAAAGAATTTTTTGCTATAGAAAATATAATATGTTGCACTAAACTGCTAAAAATACATTTTAAATAATTTTGTTTTGTTTGTTGTAAAATCAAAACCACCTGTAAAATAAATTCGTTTTTGTTTGGTGTAAAAAACATGAAGTTTTATGGAAATATGATAACTTGTTTCTCAGAGTGAGTCTCAAAATAAAATAAATTCTTTTTTAAAACAACTGCACTAGACGTATTTAAATTTTCAATTTGTATAGATATTGCATTGCATTCGTATTCTGTTTCATTCTTAAAACTGCGTTGAAATCAAAAGTGATTCTAATTTTGACAAAAAAAAATTTTTAAATTATCAAAGAAAGTGTCGTCATATATACTTTTTTACGTTTGCCTTGTATTGAAATTTGTTAGTCATCCCCTTACACCATAGGAATTAGGTGAAGGGTAGCATACGTGACAAAAAGTGGGCATTTTGGTGAAAAATCAAAAACTTGCCCTGCTTATCAGTGTTGTGGAGTTGTGGGCTCGATTCACAGTAAATACTTTACTGCTTTACTAAAACGAGTGAAGTTTTTTTTTGTCAGTATACTCGTTGAAATAAATTATAACAAAGAAATTCACAAGGGTCCACTAACTACTGTTGAATAAGTTGTATGTCCTAAATTGGAGAAAAGTTATAAAATGTTATCGACAAAAAATATATAATGATAATTTAAAATACGTTCGGAACTTTATTTTAACACAGCTAAATTAACTCTTGTTTCCATTGTGCTTTTGCCATACCGCGCATTTGCTGCAAGGACGTCATAAATCAAAACAACAATTTGTGCAGATAATGAGTTTAAAATTTTTGCTTTACCCACAAATTAATAGAGAAATAAAAAAACAAATTTGTTTTCTCAAGATGTGAATTCACAAGACTTTTGTGTGACATTTTTACACAATATGACGAACGACGTCATTATTAATTTATTATAAACTACAAAATCTATGTTTTTGTGTTATGACGTTGTTGCAGTAAATGAGCGATTTATAGTGAGAGGAGAAAAAAGGGGCAAGCAGTGTGTTGTTTTCTCAGCAATAACCTCTAGAAAAATTTAAAAGAAATTAACAAAAATTATCGACAGATTACTTACTGCAATATGATTGATGTATAGAAATCGAAAATATAACATTTAATCTTAACATACATACATATGTACATACATGCATACTATACACGCTGGTACAAATGTACTTAAGCTTAATAAATGGCATACATGATCGATCTAAAAATCTATACTGAACAGATTACATACATACATATGTAGCTAATAATGTCTGCCCCTAGAGAAAATTCAACAAAACAAAATGAATATCATAAATACTAAAGACACAATACTGCCCAGCAATACTTTATAATGTCTAAAACAGATAAGAGGTCGTCGTCTCACGAGTAAAAGATTAACTGAAGTACAATCGGGTTCATCATGTACTCCCACGTGTGTAAGAATTTGTTTTAACGTTCGAGCAATCTCACTCTCACGAACGCAAACATTTTGAAGGCAAGGCAACAAAAATAATGATCATTTGGAAGAGGAGTGGATAATATAATGTTTTTCCTCTCCTAGAAACGCGCCTGCTCCTACGAAGTACTAAGGAAAAATAATAAATTGAATTAACAAAATCATTTTCGTAATCTAGAGCATACATTTCCATTTATTAAAACTTAAGAATAATTTTTCAGAATTTTTTTTAAAGTAGTACAATTTTTAAAATACATATGTATGTAGTTTGTTTTTCAGAATTTGCCAGATATACATATATGTATGTACATATGTGTAAGTGAACATTTTGTAAATGCAAATTAAAATTTAATGGCAATAAAGAGTATTGTTACTCACTGTATCTGTTTTGATAAGATAATAAAGACAGAAAATTCACGAAAAAGCCTTTAAACGACAAAACCAAAACTTATTTGTGAATCAATGAGTTTGCTTTAAAATGTCATCAATTCGTTATTGCACATTTTTGCATGTTTTATTGAAAATATGTACATATTTTGCCTTAAATACATATTTTTGTATTAAATTCTGTGTAAAACTCTAGTTTAATTTTTTCTATTGTATAGAAAACTGCCTTAAGTTGTTGACCTCAACGAGCCAATGGAAATTACTTCAAGTAATTCAAATGTGAAATCATGAAAAATAATTAAAAAATCGGAAATAGTTAAAATGTTTAACTTCGAAAAACTATGTGGCTCATGAAAACTGTGCTGGAAAAGCTCTTTCTAAAAAATATTGAGAACATAATTAGTTCATTACTTAGTGAAGGATTTGTACATACATAAGTATTCACAATCATTTTTTTATTCTTATTATTTTTAAGTTAATATGTATGTATGTATGTATGTATGTATGTACATAGTTAAAAGCAAATGGAAAATTAACACATGTGGGAAGCGCCGGCTGAACTTTACATTTTGATGAATTGACAAATATTTATACAGATGTCTACGTAATACATTCTGGTAAATGTAAAAAAAATTCGAATATTTAGTTGATGACTTTTCTTTAAATAAAATTCGATTCGATCTTTAAACGTTATTGCATTTATTCTCGTGACCATTTTGGCAAAAGTATTTTGTGTTTTATTTTTTTTATTTAATTACTTTGTCAAACATTTTTATGTTTATCAGAAGTTGAGCACCTCTTGTTAAACAATATTCCCATTTCGTTATTTCATTAAGTACTTGTCCCCTGTTTTATTTTTATTGTTTTTCTTTTCGACCATTTGTTATTAAACAAATATTTTTTATAGAGAGAGAAACAAATCACTTTTACTTTTCGATTACCTTTCATCAGATGGTTCGTGAAGGAATAATCTTATTTTTTATTTTATTTTATCAACCTTTTATTAGATAGTGTTTTTTAGTTTGTATACCGCATACCAAGGCTGTTTTATAAACGTGAATTTCTTAAAATAAATTTAGGAAAAAAAACAGATTTTCGAAAATGTCAGATGTAAAATTGTACTGCTAAAATGAATACTTTTTTTTAAAAATGCAACTGAAAATTTATTGAGAATTAAAAATGTTTTTTACAACGTACAAATTTTTATTGCCGCAATAGTCAAATTCCATACTGAACATACCACAGTATTGTTTTTTCAGTGTAAAATTTTAAAACTGCGGCAATAAAAATTGGTAAGTTAAGTCGTAATATTGTATGTACGGATGTACACATACATAAATATGTACATAGATAACAATTTTATGAAAATCGGAAAAACATTGTTATTATTTTTATTTAGTTTCAAATATGTATGTACGTACGTATCAGGGGTTACATTTCCCATTTAAATTATTTACATGTAAATTTTCAATTTGCTAAATGTACCTCTAATTTTAATTTATTTTAGTTGTTTTAATTTTTATTTATATGCAGATTGCGCTTCTAGCAACAAAATTGTTTCAAGTTCAATTTTATCAACTGATTGGGATGTTACAATCAGATATTAAAAGGAATTAATTCATTATATGAATGTATGTACATATATTGTTCATTTTATTTAAGCAAATACTACCAAAAAAAAATACTTACATATATCTGATGAATTTTTACTTCAATATTGTGACTTTTCCCAAACATTATTCATCGAGGTTAAACACTTTTTAATAAATAATATGAACTAAACATTCAAAAAAGTTTTTAAAAATTCTGAATATTGAACATTGCACCTACACATTGCTAATTAGAGCTCTTCCCTCTCTGCCATGCAGATTATAATGCATTAATTTTATTTTTACTTCATAAAACATGAAAATGTAGAATTTGTCAAAAGAAAATTTTAAAATGTTCTTCAAGCAACTTTGATTTTTGAATTCATATTTACGAAAATACTTTGTATGGCATACATACTTTGTATGAAATAAATCCTATTTTTTAACAAAGCCTTATGCTCAAATTGTTTCTATATACATATGTAATAAGTTTGAATAAGGTGGTAACTTTTATAGCTAAATATAAACTCAAAAAGTTCATTGCTGCTTATGCCAAATCATCAGTAGACCCACAGTAGAATAATACAGGTAGTAGCGAAGCGTTAACGAACTTTTTTTTTGTTCGCAGCTGTCAAAATTTGTTTATGTTTTACCAACACACACCCACACTACTAACATTTGTTTCAAATGCAAATAAGAAAAGGAAAAGAAAAAATTCTTTATTGAACAGAAAATTGAACCAAACACACATGTGAATATAAAAGTTTTGGCCATTTTTCTTATGTGCTTTTTGACAGCTTCGAACCTTGTAGTAGCTTCGAAACTACCTATATAATTCTATAATGAGTAGCCCTTAAAGCCTCCAGACACGTTTAAAATGCTTGCTAAGTATGGTTATAGTATTAGTGAAAATTAGTGATAGTATGTGTGACACCAACGACGCTTGATGGAAAACCAAAAAATTTAGACTTTTGGCATGCTTACTGTCAGTTGCTTGTACATGTATAGTGTTATCCCATCAAACACGAACAAATTTTCAGTAGAATTCAAGGTGTATTTAACTAGGTGACAGCATTAGGAAAACAATTACAACAATACAAGAACAACAGGCATTTTTGTTTGTGCAGTTCCATTGCGTATGTCAAAAACGTAACCCATAGAACAAAGAAAACATATACAGAAAAAAAGTAAAAGTATTTTGTATGTATTTTGACATTCGCAACGAATAGTCAGCTGCTGTAATGGTGTTACCTGGTTAAATACGCCTTGGTAAAATTATATTTTCATTGTGAACAGTTGCCGAAAAAATCGGAACTAACAGAAAATTATAAAAATTACTCGTACAAAATAAGTGTTAGAATTAAAAGAAAAACAAAGGAATGACTGATAAAGAAAAGAAAAGTGTTAGAACTTATTAAATAACATTTTTGTTATTAACATTTCATTATTTAGCGACATTGTTAAATATATTTATTTAGCTAAACGAACAGCACAAAATCTAATTAAAAATGAATGCTTGGTGGGTCATCAAGCGTGGTAACATCAAGCCAACAAGCACACGTACACGGACTTGACAGCAAGCATTTTGAACGTGTCTGAGGCCCTTTAAGCCATATCTTTAACAATGTTCAAGCCTCTAACTTTGTACAACCATGTATGTATATTGTTGGCGGATATTAAATCAGCTTTTTTGTTTTGTCATACCATGATTTTGCAACCAAATTTTATTAAAGTACCCATTTTCTTTTAATTTCATTTAATTTAATTTTTCCACCACACAACCACAAAGAAGACACACAACACAAAAAGCGTAAAAACCAAGCAAAAAAACTGGTAGCTGTCAAATTACTCAACGTACGTTAAAAATTGCCCAACTTTAGTACTTTGCGTTGATGGTGACGTACGGAATGGGACAAAGCTCATAAGAAAACCTGTATTTCAACTTAGTTGTCAGTTGAAAAAAGCAAAACATAACGTACGACGAATGTGCCTCGGCCTTTACACAAAATAAAAAAACTTTCCGTAACACTGCACAACAAAATCAATTTTTTTTAAATAATAAATTTCTAACCAATTTCTGTCTTGTTTCTAACGATTGATTCTGGGAGAGCGACAAAAAAATACAGTACGTGTATCGGCTTTTTGAAAGTTTCCATCCAATTCATAGTTTAGGGGGACTTATTCTTCCTCCTAGGAAACCTATTTGTAATGCAATCATTTACAAATATTCATATGTATCATTTGAGTTCTCGCGAAACTCTAACAAGATTTTACTACTATTTTTTACTTGTTGAATGAATTAATTCCTTTTTACACCTGCCGCTAGCATTGAATCGCATACAAAGTGCTCTTGTTGAAAGTGAGGTTATGCAGTAAATTATTGCACAAACCCGTTATATTTTTTGTATGATTTTTTAAATGCATTTTTGCAGTTTAACGTTTTTATTTTAATAAAATTTTGCTAACACTGTTCACATATTTTGAAGACGTATGTAAATAAATCTCCATCTGTTTAGATACACAAATACATAAGTACATACATATGTATGTATGTAGATACACAATAAATTCCTTTAGTTACACACATGAGTATATTTAAAAATTTGTTTAATAAACACTTTAATTTTTATAACACGACCTCAATACATAAGAATTTCGGGAATAGTTTTTATAGATTTATCTATTTAAAATACTTATTTTAATAAAATAAAATATTTTTTAATTACCTAAATACTCTTTAAATCACGATGTGTTTAAGATGCACGCAGAAATCGTTTTGACTGAAATAATAATTTTTAGATGTTTCAAGGTGACCTTTTGAATGAAAATTTTGTATTCATTCCCTCTTTTTTTATACTATCACTAACATGTTTTTTCTAATATTATTTTTTTAACCACTCGCTTGCCTGTAATACACAACCCAACTAAACAGCTGTTTTCTGTATTCATGTACATACATACATAGGTACATATGTTTTATTTATTTCGTGTTGACGTTAAACTTTCGCACTTGTTTTGGTTTCTATTAATATATTTATGTCGGCAAATTGTATTTTTCTTTCCAATTGACTTTGTGACGTCGGTTCCTTTTCGTTTTTATTTTGCTTCTAAATTTGATTTTAGTTTTTGTGATATCACCAAATGGCAAAAGTATTGTGTTTTAAACACAGTGTTTATGAAAAGAAAGCCGGCGAACTAAAAGTAAACAAAAGAACGAAAACTTGTTATTCTGTGAGTTAAAAGAAAATAACCGATAAAATCTACTGCTAAAAGCAATCTTAAAGATACAACTTGTGAAAGCAAGCAAAAGCTTTTCTAAAAGCTTTTTAGGACTGTCATACAACGTGTCATTGAAACCAGATTCACTATCCGACAAAACCAATTATGGGTATTTTGGTGACAAGAAAGTGCCTTTTTTAATAAAAATTCTATTAACGGCCATTAACACAAAGTTCAGTTATGTTTATTTAATTTTAAAGTTTACCAACTTTCATTAACAATAAAAAAATTTAGTAAACTTACAGTTATCAACTATTGTGAATCACACCAGGAATTTGTGTTTGGAAAATGCAAAAAAGAAAATAACACCATCATCCAAGGACATCTGAGCACGATTTCTGCACAAAGATGTGCATTTCTCAGATGGTAAAGCTTAAATCACAATTTTTTTTAAGAATTTATGAAAAATATTTTTAAAATAAACAAAAAATAATTCATTTTTAAATGTCATATTTTTTTCAAGTTAAAAATTTAAACTCAGAAAGTATTTCAGTTAATTTTATTTAAAAGTTAAATCTTAACAGAGCTTCGTATTAATGCATTTTCACTAACCAAAGTTAAAGTTGAGTTTAATGTTAATTTCAAGTTAACTTTTTTATTGTTAATGGCCCTAAATATATAAAAAGCAAAAAAACATGTAATAAAAACCATTTTTGTGCCCTCTAGGGTTTTTACGGGATTCCCGTCGTCATAGGTCCGCACTACTCCAGGAGTTGCAAGTCTGAGTAGGAGGAAGGGACGGTGTATAATCTTCTTTGTCGTTGTCCTGCAATCCAATGTTTTAATACTTAGCAGAAATATCGGACTACTATGTCAAAAGGTTAAACTAGTTTATCTTTACCGAATGGGAAGGTGTAGACGGGATTTCTACCCTGCACATCCCCTTACAAGGTAACACAAAATAAATCAACTAGGGCTCAATTATACGGACTCCATTGCAACTATCAGCCCGTGCAACTTAACCTAACTTACCTCTGTATTAAAGTTGCCTACATAAAGTTTAACATACGAGTACATACATACATACATACATGTGTATGCATATATTATAAACAATTTGCATTTACTTTAAATGAAAACTGCCACGCCCATTGTTTATTTCTTTAAAAAATTATACAATTTTTCGTCCACTCAAACCTTGCAACTTAATGCAATCAAAATAAATATTTTGCTTTATTGATGTTTGAATATAACTTTGAGAATACAACTTAATAATAATTTATTTTTGATATTTACACAACATTTACTCGTAGGTATCCTACAAAGCAAATTAAAATTGTATTATTTTGTTTTATTACGCTTTTATTCATAAACGATTAATAAAGTTAATGTGTGCAAAAAATAGCTTGGCTTTAAGAACCATTGTTAAATACACTCATACCCCGGTTTGCATCGCTTCGGTTTGCGTCGTTTCGCAGTTGCGTCTTTTTAAAATTCTCGAGATTTCGATGTTGCGTCGTTTTTGCTTCAGTTTGCGTCGCATGGCTTCGTAGTTGCATCGTTAGTGCTTCGATTTGCGTTAATAAATATTTGTATGTACAAAGCAAAAATAGAAAAAGGGGATTTCCCGTCGAAGTCAAATGGAAATTTGTATGTGAAATTGTCTACAAGTTTGTCTTTGTTGGTAGTTTCAAATTATATTTGGTGAAGTGAAGTTTTTTATTTTAATAACAACTATTATAACACAAATAATAATAAAAAATTGGTATTTTCTATTGAAAAAATTTTTTTTACTAAAATTATGAGTCTCGGAAAGAATTAAATGAAAATTAATACAAATGTGTGTTTGAGTCTCGTTTTTCCGGTCCCAATTAGCGACGCTAACCGGGGTATGAGTGTAAAATTATATGCAAAAACGATTATTACACGAACATTTTAAAGTAAGCCCTAACCTACGTTAAGCCTACTTCAAGTTGATAGGTATTTTCGTAATATAATTTTTCACCTCGAATTTCTTTGTTAGTGGATAACATAGGAATTTATTCTGCGCCATAACTTAAAGCTTAGAGTCCCAGCTCTTAGTGTATGGATTTTATCACTAAATTTTACAATTCAAGCTAAATTCATAACAAAATTTATTAAAAACACAAAGAAAAAAATTGTGAACACAAATAATAGATGTGTTAAATACGTTCAAGACAATAGAAAAAGCTCGCTGCCCGAACACTATTTTTATTCGATTAAAACTAATTTTGCTAATTCTATATTAATTATATTTTTGTGGTTTTTATTTCATATAAAAATTGTATGCACTTTATTAACGTATCGAATGCCCATGATTTTTTTCTTAAATAAGTTATTTTATTTCAAAATAATAAATAAATACCAGCATAATTGACTTACTCGAATAAAATTGTACTCGTTCTTGTACATCATGAACTATAAAGTGGTTGATTAACATGATGGTTTTGTCAGTATTAACGTTTGAAATTAATCAAATTAAAAATTATGTAAATTAATGTTTTTCCAACAAAGATTTGTTAGACTTAATTAATATGAATTTTAAAGCTTTAGTAAAATATTTTTTGTCATACGACCGTAATTGGTTTACGTTGAAACTTCCATTTTGCTGTGATTTTAGTATATAAATTTAAAAACGTTCGAAAATATATATTTATTTGTATATATTAAAATAGCTACATATAATATTTGTGTATGTGTGTACATATATGTGTTTGGTATACTTTAGTTATTCTAAAAAACAATTATAAATAAATAAAACCGAGTTGAACTTTTATGGGATTAACTTTGAATGCAAGCTCTCTTCTTTTTTAACCTTAGATTTTAATATTATATTTATTATAATTACACTACTAGACAATTGGTTAATTTAAGGAAAGAAAAGTACCTAAATTTAATTTAAAATTGTGCACATAGTGCGCATAAAATTAAACTTGGATTTTAAAACATTTAAACTTGAAATTATATAGTAAACAAATTAATTGGCATCCACTACCAAAAAATCTTTGTTCAAATATACATACATACGTTAGGTGAAATAGAACGTGACTACATTTTAGAAAATTTTACAGGATAGATAAAAAATAATTGAAGTAGTTAAAGTGACTGAAGTAACATGATTTATTTTCTGCTTTAATTTTGCTGTTTTTTACGATGCAAGTTTAAAATTTTGTTGGGACATGCGCCTTAGTTTAATACACATTAATTAATAAAAATCGCGACTTGGAATTTTTCAATAATGGGTTTGCATTTCAACTAACGATAAGTATATTTGATAATATAAGAAATAACCGATACTTTCAAATAATGTGATTACACATGACTTTTGATTATAAAAAGTAAAATTGTATGGTCTAAATTACAAAATAATGCTTAATTACGAAAAACTCGAAATTAGTTTGAAATTATCTAAAAAAAGAATAGAAAATTACCGTGGAGTTTCGTATCTGGGTATATAAAATTAAAAATTCATATTTAGACCTTCGCGAGAAAATGTATGGCCTGTCCCAAGAAGTCGCTGGATATCTAAACGAAAATTAAATGATTTGCGTCATACTTACAGCCTAATTTATTTATTCAGTTTATTTATTTTCTAAATAAGAAAAACAAAAGTAAGTTTCCAGTGGGACGCGAATCAGCTTTTAGATTAAAACGATTGTAGGAAGAGCCATTAGTTGATAAAAGTGATAGTGGATATTTGGAAAAAATATTAAAACAGTTACTCTTTTTCATTCAATATTTGTGTAAAGAAAACGCATGTTACAAGAAACTTATTTAAACATTTTTTTAAAGGAATTGCTCAGAATATCTTAGAAAAATAAGTTTTTTTTATAAAAATTATCAAATAAAAGTTTTTCTTGATCTTTGTGATTCAGGCGGTAATTTTTCTTATATGTATGCATGTATGTCAAACTATCAATTCATAAGTAACCTCATTTTGCAAATCTTAAATAAAACCTATAAATAAATGTGTCCCAAATAGGAAAGCAATCGTTATGATATGAAATATCACTTATGTACGGTAAATACTAAAGGAGCCGATTCATCTTCTTGCAATTGTTCCAAAAGTGTTGTACGATTTATTGGCCTTTGCATGGTGATATTATGTTGTTGCGATTCAATATCATCGTAATCTATTGATGACGATCGCACCAATTTAAATTGTGAATTTCCATCATTTTTTGTTATAACCAAAGAGGCGGGACGGGGACCTGCAAATATATTGAAATTAATCACATTAAATTTTCAATTATTACAACTATCTTACCCGATGGAGGCTTTCCTTGTCTTTTTTTACTACTGCCCAAAGGATTCAGTGCTGAAGCATCATTTGATTTTTCCGACACAAATTCAATATTTGATGCCGTTAGTTTTGAATTGTTATTTGTTGGGGTCTGTTTGATCGATACTCTTTTTTCAGTTTTTACACTACCCTGATGTTTAAGTATCGAATCTCGGCGTGTTTGTACGGGAGATGGTGGTAACGTAATATTAGTACTTATTAGATTAGATGAATGTATCATAGGTGGTCCTTGTAATTCATGATCTGTAATGAAATTACCCGCACAAAGGAAAAAAGTGTATAGGTTTAATTCGAAAAAAACGATGAAAATAGAACATTTTACAGAAGAAAATGTAAAAAGACGCATTAATGCAGATATTAAAACACTTATAAAAGTTAAATTACACAAAAATTTGTTTAAGCACATAGTTGTTGTAGTTGCAATACTTTTAAATAAAATTTCAGAGATTGCAATGAAAGGTAAGTAGGTAAGTAAGTAAGTTAGCATATCCTCTAAATTTATCTTACCTTAAGCTTTTCTATGTCTGAAATCTTGAAATTTTTTTATGTCTAGTTTATGTTTATAATTAAACAGCGAGATGTTGAAGTTAAATTTTTCCTTTTCCCAAGATGATGAGAAAATATTCAGTCTATTCATAGAATATCGTTTGATTGCGTTAATGAACTCAGTTTTGTGCTTAAAACGAAAACAAATTGCAAAATTTCCTTTAAGAGCAGATACTTCTGCATCTTTGTTTTATAGAAGCAAGAACTACTAAAGATTATTTACTATTTATGAATTCGATTGGAAATTGACATAAAAACGAAATGAGTTCTGAAGTCCATATGCATATATGTATATGTATGTATTATACATATTGATTTCATATCGTTTTTACTACGGAAGCCCTCGTAGCGTAGTGGATAGTGTAGTAGATTATTAGTCTGAGGGGTCGTAGGTTCGATTCTGCAGACAAGCAAATCGGATGCGATTTAATTTTCCCTGTCGTCCTACGAAAATAATTGAATAAACGTTTATAACTCACGATTTTAAATGGATTACATTTTTGAAAACATTAGTATACATTCATACGTATATCGCAGTGGTTCCTCTAAAGAGAGTCAACTCAAAATTTAAAAATTTTCAGTAGAATCAAAAAACTGTTTATTTTATACTACTTTTATATCAAGAAGAGTGGAAATGATGTAAATTTTTTACAGTGGGTAGACAGGACCACTGTACATCGATTTCTTGCAAATATTGGAAATTGAAAAATTTTGAATTTACGCTCTTTACACAAGCACACTTAAACATGTGTTTAAAACATTCGAAACACTTCCGCAGCATTAATGTTGCGATGCAACAATAGTCAATAGTACCAATGTCGGTAGTAGATTTTCAATGACACGCACATGTTAAATGTCTATAGTGAATAGCATAGTCTGTGGTATTATAATGCACTAGTACTGCTGACTGTGTCAATAGTAAGTCAGTACAGTTTCAGTATTGACATTTCCTGCAGGGTAGTTAGCGTAAATATACACATGAACACGTGATTTTTATGTAAATACATACATATATATTCAGGAAGATTCTATTTATTTCTAAAATGTGTACTAGCTCTGGCGAATGCTTTTAGATCAGGTATATCACATGATCAAATATTTCCTATAGTTTAAAGGAACTGGAAAATATATACTAATGGCGAGTATTAGGAATTATTATTCTATATTAAAAGATCGGGATTGAAAATAAAGTAAGTTATTAAGAATCCAAGAACAGAAACTAATATATTCAACAAATCAATGAATGAATAAGAAATTATCTAACACGGCACCTAATGAATATTTTGTGCCGTAGATCTCTAAATTATTCTAAACTTTGTTTGACTCTTCTAATGAAAGTTTGTAAAGATGCTGGAGGCCCGCCTAATATCATCTGAGCATAGAAGTTTAGTGTAAAAGATGCACGGAGAATGTGTGCGCCATTGTTTCATCATCTTCCATGCATAAACGACACAAAAATAAAAGAATTAATTAAATTAAAACATAATTCAGACTGAAACCACCAAAAAGGGAATCGGTAAACAGTCGTAGGCTTTTGCTGTTTTATTTTATTACTTCTTATTAGGGAAGTAACCGTTGACCGATTGGCACTACAAAAAGGCTCTGGGCCCATAAGCGGACTAGCAGCAACCCGCCTGTCCAATTCATCTACTAACTTGTTTCCCTGATGAGGACATCACCAGGTATCCAGTAAATAGAAACGTTCTGTAGTGAGTCAAAGTACTCCGAAACACGCTTGCATCTAAATTCCTCTGAAAAGAGAGATACACCCAATTCATACGATGATTTTTTCCATGATTTTTAAAACATGATTTTTGGTGTATGTACTCGTAGGCGAAAGGGTTGGAGAAGCAAACGGGGTAAAACAAATCACATTTTCAGTCCTCGGTGTTTTTTTCATATTTTTTTCCACACATTCGTTTTTTGTTATGTTGCTTTATTTTATTTTTCGTTTAAATGTGGCAATACAAAAGTATTTTTGATGAAATAAGAACATTTTTGATATTTTAATAAAAGAAAAATTTAAAACAGAAAAGTAAATAATACTTTTAAATATAAAAACAAGAAATATTATTACCAAAAATAATGTGAATAATATAATATAATACCATTATTTTTGTTTAATTATAACGACTTTTTATATAAATAAGCAATTTATACAAATAAGCAATTAAAGAAGAATAACCGATTACGGACAAAAAAATCAACCGTAAAAACATATAAACGTATGAATCTGTAAAGTTTTCGGAGGCAACTTTTAAAGTGAATTAAAAATAAAACATGATTTTTAAATCAGCGTATGAATTGGGTGATACTCAACGAAAAGAGCTACACTACATCAGCTCTAAATGTCAAAAACCATTTACGAAAACTCAAAATTATGCAGCTTCAAAATGCGTCAGTAACTTATAAAAAATTAAGTTGAAAAAAGAATTATCCTGGAATACGCTCTTTGCAACCTATTAATAATTAGTTCATAAATTGGTGAAAGGTATATAATATTGATCTTAGTTGAATATACATAAACGCATACACGCCACTGTTACCTGTTAAACTTAAACTTTTCCATTGTCATTTATTGAAAGTGTAACTGTCTATGCATCAGGTCAAGCATTTCTGGGACATGAGAATATTTGTAATGATAGGATGTATTGTACTATATCTATGTATTACATAATTATATATGTACATACATATGCATATAGTATATCTCTGGGGCAAGTGACGTATGACAGATAATTTCAGGAGGTAAACGCATGAATGAACAACGCTTTATTATGACAAATAAAAACGAAGTAACATTAGAGTATTAAAATGTGTCATTGATGATTTAATTTCCATATGATCTTTAAAAACGTTGTTTTTTTAATATAAAGTAAAATTTAAATAATATATAAAAATCATGCAAAAAAATAGAAACACCAACACCACATCGTTTGTTTTTCATGTAAAATGTCTGTCACCAGCATTAGTAGAAATGAATTTTTAAGCATTTACGAGTAGATTTAAAGAATAATATTATGATAATAAAAAAAATAATAAAAACGCCAAATGTTAAAAACTTATGTTTTTTTTGCTTGCATTAAAAGAATATCATTTATTTCGTTTATATACTTTACAATTATTAATTTCTTTCAGTTTTATTTCTACTACAATGTAAATGGTTTTACCACAATAGCAATTATTAGTAAAATTATGCGCTACAACATGCCTTTTTATAACAATTTAGTTATTTTTTGTTTTCTTTTCTTTTCGTTCTACCCACAATTGAATTTTGTTAATGCTAAACTATTTTATTATTTCACTTTTGTTCATTTTTTGTTTTATGGTAATAATAAATACATGTTCGTACTACAAACACAGTTTAGTAACATACCATTTAATACAATTAAAGATTAATATTAAAAAGCTTATAGATACAAAAAAAGCCAAGTTTTGTGTAAATAAAATTCAAAATTTTTCCAAAGTTGTATTTAACGAAATATTAAATGAACAAATTTTTAGGTTAATATTAATGTTTTTTTCTAAAGCTATTAAATAAACATGTAATAAGCAAATTTATTGTTATTTTTGAAAAAAATGTTCTGTGTTTAAAATAGTGTTTATTCCAAAAATAAATAGTAAGCATTTTGTTTCTTATTTTGCAAAATCGTAAGTTTGATAAGAAATAAAAATGTATTGATTTATGCGCAAAAAAAAAATTTAAAAATAGTTTGTGTCGCAGAAGCTAAATTCACTGAAAGTGAAATCGATTTTGTAGAAAACGATAACACAAAAATTTTCGTTTTAATTCCACTGCACCATAAAATGTGGAAATCAATTAATCACATTTAGAAAATATTTAAATAAAAAAAATTTTAAAATCATTTTTTTGATTGAAAAAAGTGAAAGTTGAAGAACAAAACCAAAACAATTTCAATTGGTGCTAGCGAGTGACTGTTCACATGTTTCGTAAAGAGTCCTGGGGGAAGGGGTGGAACATTTGCTAGTTAATTACAAATTTATAGTAAAAAATTTCCAAAATGAATTACGAAATGAGGGACGGGAGCTCAAAAATCGGCAAAAAATGGTGTTACGTAATATGTGAACAATTCCTTATGAGCGCTCTTGCGTTTTTTTAAATATCTATGTACATACATATGTATGTACAATGTGGCGTGATTAAGGCCGTTTTCTTTTCTAAAAAAGAGCAAAACTTTTTTTGGAAAATTTGCAATATAATGATGTTTTGAAATATTGAATTTATTAGAAATTATTCTATCATCACTTACGAGTTAAAAACTTTGTCTAAGAAAACTTTAAATAGAATTTTTTTTTGATAAAAAGTTAAAGAAATGTTACATCTTTTTAGAAAAAAAACAGCATAAGTTTCAAAATTGATTTATTAAATGCTAGCAGCCGATATATAGTAAGTATTAAAATCGCGCTTAACTTTGTGTTATGTCAGGTTTTTTAAGCAAAGACACCCATTGAGAGCAAGATCGAGTAAATTCAATATGTACTTCATGGTATAAATAGAATTTGGGCGAACGACGAATTTTTCATAGCAAATATTTGTCGTAGAAAATAAAACAGACATGCGTATATGAAAATGGCGCACAATCAGTACTTCGACTGAAATTCGTTCTGCGAGCAAACTCTGCGATAGGTTTATTTTTATTTCTTACGTTGGCGAGCGAAGATTTAATTGATACAGTGACTAAATTGATTTTTACAACAGTTTTTCAAATGTTTTAGTAAATTTTTAATTAAATATCGCTAAAATTTTAAAAATAGGAAAAAACGCGACAACTTTCAAAAATTCAAAAAGCTTGTTTCCGATTTTGCAAATTTTTCGCCAGTATTTTCGTGATAGAAATGATTTTTTATATTAGTGTTTATTTGACATTGGATACAAAGACTATACATATATCCAAAGAAAATCGACTGTAAGTTCGTTAAATTTTGATTGTGTTTCAGTCTACGTATTCTCGCCAACGAATTCCTCACGCTGTGCGAAATTCGTCCCAGTTGCGTGCATACTATCAGTTTTATTTTGTAGCCTTTTTAGATGAAAAAAAAAATTAATTATATTGACACTTTTCGGAAAATAGTACTAAGAGCCGAAGCACTATTTCTTTTGATATTTTAAAATATGTCTTATATTCGCTTATAATATTCGCGATATGATAGCCAGTTTTTTAAAGGTTATCGAAAATTTTTACATTTAATTTCAATCATAATTTTTTTTTTAAATGTCGCTTACGATCATTTTGCGAAAAATGGTTGATATGCAGCTACATTTTTCTTGCTATTTATTTTTTGTGGATTAGACCACTCTTGCTCTAATCGCCACATATACGAGTACATAAATATTAAAAAAAAACTTTTTAAAATTAAATTAAAAAAAATCACAAGGAGGTATTTATTGTTTTGATCTTCTGTTGTAAAATGATCCCTGAAAACTAAATGCAGGTATTATTAATATACATTCATAGTAAATACTTTAAACAGTGTGAGCAAAATATTTCTTTTAATAAGCCATGGATAAATCGATTTATATGCAGCTTTATACAGGTATTGAGTGTAAAAACAGTCGTATATATAAAAGTTTCAATTAAAATATAATAAGTCTGATGGATACTGATTGAAATTTAGTGTAAATATTATGTAATAACAAGGTAATGATGCAATGTGTTATTTATGTATGTAAATGTTGTATGTGTGTGCTGGCTTGTTAAATGTTAATTTTAAATTCTTTAGGTAATATCGTTAAATATCTTTTATGATATTCATACTAATGATCTCTCAAAAAAAGTTACTAAGTTTCTTTTCAAAGTAATTAACTTTATCAAGTGATTTGTGAGACTCGAATCCGTTCTAAAGTCGAATGGTTTTACAATGGCAAGTGTATAAAGTAAAAGTTTTGGTGTAAATCTCTAAGATTTGTTATTAGTTCGTACGTATAAATTGAAAGGTATTCCAAACGAATTTATTTGTTTGCTATTAAGATATGTTAATGTATTTTTATTTTATTTTCAGCAATAATTTATTATCATAATTGAAACCAACCTTTACCCAACCAATTTAAATTCTATAATCTAGTGTCATCAATAATATGATGAGTGATTTGATCGCCATTGGCATTTGGTATCACAACCACGGTGGGTATACAAGAATTAGAATGGGAAGTTGGGCATAATTGGGATGGAAAAGGTTGGCATAGTAAATCATCACCAACCGAGTGATGACGTTGAGCTAAACCACGGATGCCACCGCTGCCAGTGGTTGTTATATTAGAAGCAGATAATAAATGACTACCATCACCAATGCTATGACGTAAATTATTAGAACCCAAGTTCATGTTTTCACTAGCACTACCACTGCCACCAACACCACATATACCAGTACCAATATTTATTGAATTATTAGCATTTGTTGTGGTATTACTAATACCATTACCCATATTTATATTTCCACTCAGGCTATGTAATGAATGTGAGCTGGCACATCGATTGTAGCCAGTGGTAGTGGCTGACTGTTTGTTTTGCATTTGTTGTTGTGTCGGTGTAGTATTAAAATTATTGCTATTATTGTTGTTGTTGTTGGAAACATATGGTATTAAATTGTTATTGAATTTTTGCTCATCGGATGGTGAACCGAATTCCGATGATTCTCGTATGGGTGCTAAGTGCAGTTGTGCGGCTGCAGCTATCATCTCACCTGTTGGCAAGCCGGATGGACTCGGTCTCTCACTGCTGGCCACATCTTCAAAGGCATCCTCATTAAGCGTCTGTAGCGCACCACATATCATTTGTTCCTCCAAAGTAACCTATAAACGAAAATCATAAGATTTTATATTAATGTTGTTTGGGGTGGTGGGAAATAAAAAGTTTAAACTAAATACCAAGAAGAGTTAAAATTGTATACAAGTATTAATATGAAAAACATGAGGGAGGGCCTTATTTTCTAAGACGCAATGCTTAGCGTTAATAGTTTTTTTTTCTTTTTTTGGAAAAACTCAAATTACTAAAGATATGGTCACACTTACCAAATATCTGCCGAAAAAACGTGACCAACAGACAAGTTAAACTTGCATTTTCTTTAATTCCAATATTTTTTTTTAAATATGGGTTCGCATTTATTAAAAATAATATAAAAATAGCATTTTGTGATATAAAAACCATGTTAAATCACACTAACCCTGAGCAAAAGTATTGGTTACGTTTTTTTGGGCAAATGTTTGCCAATTGTGACCGTACCAAAAAAACAAAACTAATTAAAAATTTTAAGTTAACGTTGCGATTTACAATTTAAGGCCCTTAACAAATAAATAAAACTAGTGCGTATTTAAATATTATTATGTGAAAGAATAAAAAGGCAAAAGCAAACAAATTGGATACAATTTAATTTACACAAACAAATACAAATAACACTGTGCTGCAAAAGAGAAAGGAGTAAGACAAATGACACATATTTCAAATTTCCGAGTGCTGAAGTTGTGATCTTTTTTAACGGACTTCAGCGCGTAGAAATTGAACGGTTAGAAAAAAGCGTAACAATAAAAATCCGACACTTAAAGATAGATCAATACGTGGAATGTTTGATGCATTGTTATTGCTGTTCCTATTCTTATTTACACTAATTGTTTGTGAAAATTTTCAAAGTGAACTTTAGATGTCGTCAAGACACCTCTCGTCTTTTTTTCAAATGGTATTTCAGAACGAAATTTGAATTTTTCTTTTTATTGGAAAGGATATAGTATGTATTGAGTACATATCTACTCGTATCGCTCATTTTGAAAGAACATCATTATTTTGAAAACCCCGTTTTGCAGAAAATACAATTTAAATAATGGAATAATAAAAATATAATATTTTTTCCAAGAGGTGAGTAAACAAGATGTTTGTATGAAACTTTTACATAAAATAAAAATAAATTTGTTTACGTTATAACGTTGCTTGTATATATTAGCAATATGTAAATTTTTTTACTATTTTTGATTTTATGTTCATCTTTCTGTTTTGGAGCCGAATTTTTTAAGAATTATTTTAATTTGTAAACTAATTGTGATTTATTTTAAAATTTAGAATACCAATATAGTTAGGTTTTCGAGATATTGTATATGAAGGCACACAGTTTAAAGTGGGCTTAAGGCAAGACTATCGGGTACACGTTTTTGACTAATAATTTTCGAGGACCTCAACTGCACAGGCTTATTTCAAAGAAATTAACAATTGGGGGTTTTCAACGATACTTTGTCGGTCAAAACTGTAAGGTAGAATTTTACTTTTCTTTTTGTTGTAAAAGTTTAAATTTTACTTATTTTATTAGAAAAACTAAATTTTAGTTTCTATTTTTGATTAGAAAATATAAAATAAGATGAAAAATATTGCTCAAAATTCAGTAAAAATTAACGATTATTTGTAGATTTTTTTATTGCTTAGCCAATAACATCATATTGATGGTTTCTATTTGACTAGAAAATAAATTTTAGTTTCAATCCCTGATATTTATATTAAAAATTTAAATATTTTATCACAACGAATGTTGTCAAAATTAATTTTGTACTTTCACAGAAAGATAGTTTTAAGTCGTAGGCATAAATAGTATTTAGTAGTGTACGACCGAACACCGAATCCGAACTTCGGATTTTTTTCAGACCGAAACCCAACACCGCACTCGAAATCGAACTTTGCTTTTCATTGAATAGAAATTAATAACTTATTATATAAAACAAATTTAGCACTCATAAAAAGTTTTATTTTGACAACTTTGTACTTTAAAATTTTACAGGGTTCAATTTTTACGCATCTTTGATGATATACAATCATTTATAAAAAATTTATACAAAGATCGGTGATCGGCGAACATTTTAGCTAACGCCAAACATCAAGCAACCATTTTTCCGAAATACGGCACCGAGCCCGAACGTTCGGTCGGAGTATAGTATTTATGTGAAGTCCTAACTGAAACAAAAAGGAAATATGCAAAGATGTTAACGCTGGCTGAAAAGCAACGCCATGCAGACAAGAACTGCATTATTGGTTATCATATGATATAAACCACAATTATTAAAGAAAAACGCCATTGAAATTATCTTATGTATTTCTACTTTAAATGGTCATAAACAGTATTAATTAAAAATATTAATAAAAAAAACATTTTGCATGTGAAATTAAGGGGAATGAATTACAGAGTTATCACTATTATACAACAATATAACAACAATATGACAACTAATTAAAACAAAATCAGTAAAAGGAAATAAATGTTGAACATTTCGTTTAATTTTTGCTATTACCTGTAGTATATCATAATCATGTACTTTAGACTGATATTGTTTTTTGATATTATTTGTGATGCATAAATAAAATTTGGAAAAACGATAAATAAAAATAATTCGATTTCAATTAAATTGATATGACAATGGAAGTGATGTATTCTTCATAAATATTTCAGTTTCAAAAATAAGCATGTAGAATAAATCAAAATTTAAAACTAAGCTGTGAAATTCGAGTGTATTTGCTCGCTTAAAAATAAATTTAAAAAATAAAATAAAAATTGTATTTTCTTAAAAACAAATCTTTTTTTTTTCTTTTTTACTTCATCAGGGTGGGATGTGTTCTAAATATATTTCTGTGGATACTGTGTAGTTTAATTGTTCAAACATTGTTGCCTAGTGTAAATAATAAATTCCTTGTTGTGCTTATACATATGTATTTGAATATTTTATTTCCAATTTGTAAAGAGCTTTGTTTAATTTCACCTGTTTTTCCATATGAGATGTTGTGGAATTCTTCCTAGAAAGAGGTTGATTTGGAGGCAAATTATGTGAATCAATTTGATCTTTCGTAGAGGGCGCCACTTGATTGATTACTATGTCCCCTATAGCGGGAGTGGGTTTAAATTTACGCTGTACTTTTTCAAAATCACGCATAGTATTAATAAGTAAACGGAAGAGTTCCCAGTGCCCAAAACTTAAATTAAGAACCTGTGAATTAAAAAAGAATTAAATTAGCTAAAGAAATAAAGTTTGCAAAGGAAATGATTATGTAGGGAAATAATTAACAAATTAAATTAATAAAAACCACCAAAAATCTGCCACTCGATTTTTTATATCAAATTACACCTAAAACCATAAAAAAAAACGCAATCTTTCAATTCAAAAAACACGTTTAATAATTTTGGCTCAAATACTTCTCTATGCAGCCCCTAATACCATACTTGATATCTTGAATAATTACTTTTATATTACTAGTTGCATTTAGAAACAATTTACAATATATTATTGCAAAGCAACATGCGTTTAGGAAGTCACCCGTTTGTAATTTTTATTTTTGGTGATATTTTAAATCTTTCTGAATGAGCATCATCCATCCATTTTCACCGATGTCACTAACACCTAGATTCGATTTTAGACTTTCATATAATTCGTCTGCTTACCTGCTTTAAATCGTTTAATTCACAGTACTTTAAAACACGCCCATTTACAGAATTTTCTCTTAGAATTGGAGCTAATTTTTCTAAAGCTGGTTTTAAATCTTCGACACGCTCGACTAAACTGATAACGCCTTCCACAGTAAGATCAGAAAGTTTTGTTTGCAAAATATCATCCTGCATTTATATAGATGAAAACAAGAAATTGAAAATAAAATACATAAAAGCAAATTGTTTTTATTATTTTTAAGCTTACTCCAAAGGAATCTGCGGGTGAACTTAGTAAAGGAGTCATGGGAGGTTCAGTACTCGAGCTTAAATTTCGTTGTCTCAATTCCTGCATAACGTAATCGTTCTGTAGAAGCTGATAAGGTGGATAAGGAGCTAAAGGCGAAGGCACATAAGTAGTGGGTGTGGGTGGCAAACGTAATGCTGGCTGAACACTGGGGCGATTTTGTAAAACCAATGAACCTTCATCTTCAATAGACTGTTGATCTTCTGCAAATCAATAATATAGTTGTAATAAGAAAGATATGAAAACAATTTTAGTAAAAATACCTTTCAACACTTTCCTTAAATACGGATCTAAATTAATGGTAAATGGAAGAAATATACGTAAATCTGCTACTAAAAGATCAGATTTATGCAATTGCAAAAATGCATCTAATTTTCGTTCATCACGATCTAATTCTAACAGGGGGGCAGCTTCGCGTAAACAATTTATCTTGGGTCGTACTCTTAAAATACATAAGGGAAAAGAGACAATAAAATTAATTTAATAATATTAACAATTCTACAATAAAGACTCATTCTTACTTTTCATACACTGTTTGTAGTGGCACACTGTCGTCGAACTGATCCATAAATTGATCATGATATAGAACAATCATACTGGCTCTCAAAGGCCATTGCTCTGTCAAATTAATCCAAGAACTTAAACGATACCAACTAAAATCTATTTGGAATGCTTTTAATAAACGGACTGAGAAACGCGCAGAAAAGAAAAATTATATTATATTTTGTAACTGGTGGCATTTTAAAATATTTCACTTACCAGTGATGTAAATAACATTCATTAAACGTCTCATACTGCGTGGATTGACATCGCTAAAATAGTCGTCTGTCAACATTATCTTTGGCATATCTATGACACCTTGTGGATTTTGACCCAAACGATGCAGATTGGAACCAATCGAACTCGCCACCGATTCCGATAAACGTAATTTTTTACCTGGCCCTGCTGCACGACCTCCAGCACCGACTGGACCTCTTAGCTTCTCCTGACTCGACATTATTTCCGACGCATTCGACAAACGTCTGGCCGAAACTGAATGTCCCAAGGTAGGCGCATCGTCGCCCTGCATTTCGCCATAATTACGCTTGAATAGCAACGCGGTCATCTGAGCTCTTTGAACCTTACGCAAACCGGAATTTTGCAAGTATACCGGTAGATGTACTAAGTTTCTTAGAAAATCATGACCACCTATACCGCCTTCTGTAAAAAGGCGACGACTATTCGCTTCGGCCGCTTTGGCAATAACATGAGGATCGACCGCTATGAGTACAACAAACGGTCGATTTGGCGAAGAAAGCAGAGTTTGTATAGCATTAAGAACAGACAAAATTCTTTCGGTATCACAGGAGTCCAAAGCATCAACAACACCTACCAAACGGCTCTGCTGACTGATGAAAGCATCCAAGCACTAAAATGTAAACCTTAATAGTAAACAGGAATAAATATTAAACATTTGCCAACCTTACCTTCACCATATCGGTCATAAGTGCTACTTCAGTGCCTAAAGCCGTCAAGGGAGCACCCTCATTAGAACGCACTGTTCGCTTTAAATGGCGGCCTTGGGACACAAACAATGATCCCGCAGCTTTGGCCAATACATGAAGATTTGTACAAATTATACAAACAAATACAGCACATATAACATATATGGTCACCAGGACATTGTCGCGTTTTATGTTGGAACCATGAGCAAAATAAGCAACCACCAGCGAAAGACCAGTAATTAAAGCTAATAAACCGATCTCAAATATAACCACTATAGGAACACAACACATACGGCGCCAACGCCAACCAGCCGTTGCTTTTAACGGCTTGGGCCGAAATGCTCTATAAAGTCTCGTCGACAGCCAGCCATAGTGCACTTCAATGGCCTCGAATAGCGAGGCCAACATATGAGCAACCGCACCTTCTCCTGTAGGGGAAGCACTACTGGCTTCGGCAAAAAGAAAACGTACTGGTTTTGCTTGTGTGTCGGCTTGAGCACCGGGTGGATGACAAAAGGCCACTTGTAGTATCAATCTTAAACGTCCAATACGCTTTAAAATACCATGGTCAATGGAATAGGCCCAGCACATGTCCATTTGATAGTTACAATAACGTATTATCGCTAGCAGAATATAAGCAAACATCAAGAAACTAATACCGGCCAAACCACCCCACATGGACGACCAAGTGGCCAAGCCTACTATGGTGCCCAATATTAAAGCTAAATGAAAACATACCAAAAATAATAGCCCACCAGTTTTCAACGGAGGCTCAGCCCATTGTCGCGCAAAATTTGTCATTTCATCTTTAAGTTTGTTAAGCAGGAATGATTTGCCACTGCCCCATTTGGCATAGAGGCCCACTGTTATAGGCGTGGTTAAAGTGGGATCACTCAGCACATCAGCCAAAGCAGACGAGTACAATTCGTAGCCCAGCATACCTTCTGAGTCTTCATTCGTATTTAAACGCCTCGATCCAAATACTTGCCCTAAAATTGTCTTCTGATGTGAGGTATCTATGACATAAGGCGTCTCGCCCGACTTATTGGGTCTATACAACAATTGACTGTTTTTCGGATTTCTTAATAAAGCTTCCACAATGGCTTTCGATCTGGCACGCATGGCAATGTGTAGACAAGTATCACCCTTTTTATCACTAGCACCAACCTTTGCTTTACGATCTAACAACATTTGTACAATATCCAAATTGCGATTGCGCACAGCTTTTAGTAACGCTGTGTCTCCATCTTTGGTAGCAGCTTCGAGATCAGGATTAGTTTGTAGTAGAACTTTAACTATTTGAATGTGACCTTTTTCCACCGCGGTATATATGGCTGTTTTACGATCTTTGCCCTGTATATCAACATCTGCATGTTTTTTCAACAAAGCCTCCACCACACTACGATGACCGCCCTTCACCGCATGTATTAGGGGAGTGTCGCCAGCACGATCTTGTATATTAATATAAGCACCAGCTGCAATCAAAGCGGCAGCAATTTCCTGATAGCCTTCACGAGAGGCAATCGACAGGGCAGTCATGCCATCCTTATCGAGAGCATTCACATTAGGTTTCTTTTCCAGCAGAGATATAACGCAATCGGTGTTGCCCCCAGAAACGGCCACCAACAAAGGAGTCCACGAATACATGCCCGCTGTGTCCACATTGGCTCCAGCCTTCAACAGCGTATCAACTATCTCCACATTACCTTTGCGACAAGCCCAAACTAACGCTGTCGTACCATATTTATCACCCACATTAATTTTTGCGCCACGAGTAACTAACATTTCCACAATTTCCTTAAAACCACGCCCAGCAGCCCACAAAAGAGGTCCCAAATGATAATTTCCATGGACATTAACATCGGCTCCTTTATCCAAAAGAAAACGCACCAATTCCTTGTGGCCACGATAGGCTGCCCACATTAAGGCCGTCCAACCTCCCTAATGAAAAAAGAAACAAAACATTTAACAGCGATTTCCAGCTAATATCTTAATATTAGTCTCACCATATCACGGTGTTCTATGTCAGCTCCGTGATCCAATAGCAATTCCACAATATCAAAATGTCCAGTTTTGGAGGCACACAACAGAGCAGTCCAATTATCATTGTCCTCGGCCTGAACATCAGCTCCACGTGCCAATAATTCACGCACAAAATGTGTTAAGCCACGTGCTGCCACAACCATGAGTACAGTAGTGCCATTTTCGTCACGATCATCAACAGATAAATGACGACTATCTAAGATAGAACAGAGCCCGGATAAATCGTTTGAGTCCACATACTGTAGAAGTGCTCGATGTCCCAACGAACCCATAGAATCTCCAAAACGATTGAGGTTCTAAGATAAGGAAAAATTAAATAACACTTTACTGAATGGTGAGTAATGAAGTCGAATATTAAAAAATAAAAGACATATCATGTACGAGTACATAAATCGCTCTTTATTTAATAAGTTAGCTAAATAAGTAAATCAATTGAAAAACATGCTTTAAATGTCTAGACTAGATAAACTCTGCATTCTACCTAAAACTATACATTTAAAAAGTTTTAATAAAAAAATAGAAAACAGATTTTTAAGAGGTAATCATTTAACAATCATACAAAACAAATAGCAGTTTGTGAAAGAAAGCTTTAGTAATTTTAGTGTGCAAAAATGGAAAAAGAATTTTTGAAATTTTGTAACTGCAGGCATAAAAGAAA
Source organism: Gymnocheta viridis (assembly GCA_956483585.1). Lineage (NCBI taxonomy): Eukaryota > Metazoa > Arthropoda > Insecta > Diptera > Tachinidae > Gymnocheta > Gymnocheta viridis. The sequence goes on along the minus strand of OY101443.1, from coordinate 47,681,505 downwards.
TTTCATTGGGTGCTCTCCATTCTCTCTATCGTTTTATGGCAATTTTAAAGCATTTTTGCAAGTGTACTTAACATTATAAGTGCGGTTTCCGTAATCCAGACGATCGGCTGGAGTATAACATTTTTATAGGAATCACTCAAATAAATTTTCTATTCTACTCCATCATTCGACTTATGGAAAACGCAATTTAATGTTTATAAATATTGTGGTTGGCATTCAAAATCATGTTAATTAATAAATTCGGCATTTTAACGTAAAATATACTCATCCTTTGTGCGGCTGCCAGTGTCTCTCTCATAGACTACAATGTACAATATATCACAAATTTTAATTCACATTACATTTTTCATTTAATTAAAATTAAACAATTTGACAAAATATATAAATATTCGTAATGCCAACTTTTCGGTCACTGTGTTCACAAGTTTATTTTCTTATATTTGGTGTGCGGCTCAGTGGTGTAGGATCAAAAAAAATTTGGAGATAAATCAACCAATTAATTATAAACGACTAAAGGTGGATTCACCCACTTGTTTCCGGCAAAATTTTTTTGAAAAAATGTTTCGGGATTATCGATAAAAATCTGTGTCATATTGTGTTTATTCTTAATAGCTAATGAAGTTAAAAAAACGAAATTATTTCCAAGGGCATTTATAAAAAAAAAAACTAAAAATCGAAAGAATTATTGTGAAACCGCTTTAGAAATACTATAATGTGGCAACTCAGGTCAACCTTGTCCGGACGAAAAAGCAAATTTCAATTTGTTTTTAATAAAACAATTAATATTTTACTAAATATGCAGCCAATGGTGCTGCAAAAAGCGATACCGTAAGAATATATGGAATAATTAATAATAAGAGATGGAAACTTCGTACTAACCAAAGTTGATTTAACTTGTAATTTTCGTATTTTAATTTGTTAAATAATACGGTCAAATTGTTGATATTGTTATTCACTAGTATCCACTGTAAAAAGTAGTAAAATCGAAAAAAAACGCTGATAAGATGGTGCTGCGACCTCGAAATCGGTACTGATCCGTTCTGCTAGTCTGATTACATTTCTCAATAAAAATAATTTGAAGCTATTAAAAATTTCTTAAACTAAAAAAAATTGGTAGTCAGATTTGAAATTGAGCCAAACAATGCATTTCATAATTTATTTAGCTAAAAAAAATAATTGCTTTTCTTAGACAGTGGATAAACAAGTATTATGAATAAAGCCTAACATAACGACTATACAAGCTTAATATGTACATATTTTAATTGTGCACTGAATCAGTTCTGTACATAAACAATTTCGTTATGAGTTCGTTATTTATACTCAGGAGGATAAATGAGCCCAGAGTATATGGCTCGACTTTCAATGCATTTCAAACGTCATTTTGCACATTATTTAATCTTCTTATAATTTATTTCCATTCAAATATGTATGAATGTACACTTCTGCCGCTCAAAAATAAAGAAATTGTAAATGAATATGACAAAGTAAAAACAATCTAAAACATCTTATCATTCTCGTGTGCTTAAATGATTGATAACATTTTAAAGAATCAATAATAAAAAATCTGATAAATTAATTTTTGACATTGGAAAACAAAGGATAAGGAACTGTCAAGCTGTCATTCAAATTGATTATTAACCATCTGCTAATAATTTTTTATAAAAAATACGTTTACAGTTGTTTAAAGTTGGTGGACGGAGTTTTTTTTTTCAATGTTAGCCGTTTCGTATGACGTAAAACAGAATTCATCTAAAATTTTTGTGTGAAGTTGACGAACAAGATACATGACACGGTTTGCGTTTGACATTGCATCTCCATCCCAACACAATTAAGTTTAATGAAGAGACGTTTGAAAATTTAGTTGGTAGAATATACGATAATTGTTGCTAGAACAATAGCGTTTAAATGGCGCCTAAGTTTCTTTCGTGATACGAATTGCTGTTGTAACCCCAAATAGTTACATTCAAAAAAGTATAGCACTTGGTCTGGAGTAACACTAGGCCATAGTTTTTTTTTTAAGGTAAAAGTGTTTTTGCCAATATTTTTACCTTTTTTTATTCAATTATGTGAATTTTCAACTATTTTTGCAAAGAATTGTAAATTTTGCAAATTTTTAGATTTGAAAAACTCTTTGAATTTCTTGTTTTTTTACAAATTTTATTATTTAATGTTATGTGCAGTTTTTTTTATTTTCGCGTAAAAATCTTGTCGAACAATCAATTCTGTTAACTTTACAGTGTCTGGGATAGAGAAATGTTAACGTAACAGCTGTGATAAAAACGGAGCTAACCGACGGAGCTGACTTCACACACATTCATCAAGCTCTATAGCGACAGTTAATTTAACTCAGTCCGGAGCAACATTCACAATTTCTAAGACCTACTATAAGCAGATTTTGTTGAATTACACAAAATCCGGACTTTGAGCTCAAATTAGTCCACCTGAGAGTTGTCCGCCCAAATTTTCACGATAAGTATTTTAGACTGAAACCTGCATCCTAAGCTTTATGACAAAAAAAATTAATTATAGGCAAATGTCAATTTTTACATTATTTAGGATATACCAAGGCGAATTCATTTTACAGGTACTGTTTAATATTACAACAAACACTTACTTTTTGGCACAAAATATCAAAAATAAAATGTATTTAAAATATGTTTTAGCAACTTTTATCATCGTCCATATGCCCCCAAAACAATTATTTGATTCTTTAATGCAATATATCACTATCTGTTGCCAAAAAACTCTTTTAAGAACACCAGAAAACCCTCCCACGGATAAGCAGTCAGGTGTATTTTGAGCACCACCTGTAAAATGTGTTAGTTTTGATGAGAACCAACCCTCGTTTTCCAAAGCAAATTCACGAATTTGCCTCGATTCTTATTTAATTGAAACGAAACTAATGCACAAAAAACCAAAGCAGATTCACATCATGTAGTCGCATCCGAACTCAACTCAAAAATATGAATAAAAACGGTTTGAAAAATTGAAAAGAAAAATAAAAAAAATTTCTTAGGCAACGCAGATCCACATCAGGGAATCTCATCCGAATTCGCCTTGAAAATTAGAACAGATGTGTCGAAAACGGTTAACAAAATAAAAAAAATTAAATAAAAAACAACAAAAAATATGTATGTATGTATTTATGTATGTACATATGTCTTGGGAAAATGTGGATATAAAAATCGGTAAGAAAACTGGGCATAGGAAGTATTTTGGATGCGACATCACGAACCGTATCTGCAAGGGCACAAATAGTGCAACATGTGTTACCAATATATCACGCCAGTTTGTTGGACACACATGTGGCAGAAGCAGTTGCAGCTCCTACAGCTCCAACCATATCAATGACAAGTACTTTGATTGCCGTTACTAACGCTGCAACGCTAGCCACTTATTTACCCCATGCTAATGTTATGTCCACGCAAATGATACGTATTCGTGTAGGTGTACCTGGAGCACAGACTAATGCCTTGTGCCGGAAAATCAAAGTTTAGTATTCTTATTCGGACTACACTAGTATCGGATGCAGCTACTGGCGCTGTTGCTACGGTTACTGGTACAAATACTACGGAAAACCCTGTTCATGACACATCTGTAAGTCGCAACAGTTAATCACCTGCCACCACAGTTATATGACTAGCACTACTTGCATGGAGGCTGGTCCTGCCAAGTGCAATTAATGTATCCCATACCACTTCAATTATGACAGCGCATAATAACCGCTCAGATTGTTAGTGGCTCCAGTTTCCGCAGGTCACGGAAACCTTAGCTTTATAGTCGGCTGGTATTAATAAACAACAGCTAATAAATAATTTACAAAAAAGAGCACAATGTAAGAAACATGTTATTTAAAAATGTGTGTGAAGATAAATTTAAATTTAACTAAATTTAAATACCACAATAGGTGGTATTCTTGAAATAATTTTGGAACTTTAGAAAACTGAATTTAAAAAGTCACATTTGTGGAGAAGATTAGTGGTCATTATGGAAAAATGATGCATAGTACAGATATCCTACTATATAGAAATGGTGCTCCGAAAAGGCCTTTAAAGAGCACAATTAGTGGTATTCCTGAAATAATTTTGGAACTTTGGAAAACTGAATTAAAAAAGTCACATTTCTCTTTAAAGTCCTTTCCGGAGCACCATTTCTATATATTGGGATATCTGTACTATTCACCATTTTTTCATAATGGCCAATTATATCTCCGAAAAAATAAATTTGTTAAAATTACGTTTTTATGTTATATTTATTATTTGTAGAATTCCCATAATTATAATTATCTTAAGTAATATCTTGGACAACATTTTTCGTTAATTGGTTAGTACGGAACTGACCCCTGATCGTAGATTTGGCGTCCTAAATAAAGTTCATAAATTTCAATATGGCTGTTAAATGTTTAACAGTGCTCTGTTAAGTGTTTAAAAGTGCTCTCTTAACTGCAAAAATAGCACGCTCAAAATGTTGGTATGTCCCTGCTAGTTAAATTTAAATTTATCTTCACACATATTATTTAAAATAATAAATCTATAAAAGTAATAGATAATAATTAATACACTTGAATAATTTTTTTCTTTTAACATGATGCGCTTATGTAAATAAACAAAATAATTTTAAAAATGTTGACAGCCGAACTACAATCGAATTCAGTCGCCAGATCTCTCGAGGCCACCTTCTGTTAATTATCCTTGATTTTCTCGTTAGTCACAAATCTTAAAATATGGATTGGTGGGTATAAGTTTCACAATAACTCACATGGGCTTTTACAGAACTCTAATGTTATATTTCCAAAGGGGCCCTAATGTACATATGCACATATCGCTCATTTGCTGCAACAACGGCATTGCTGAAAATAGCGATTGTTGAGTACGCGATTATGATTCACGTCGATCTTCATATTGTATAAAAATATCATTCAAATATCTTGGGTGCTCACCTCTGGAGAGGAGAATATTTTTCTTTTGTTTCTCCATTAAGTTGCTTTCTGTGAAACAAGTTATTTGATTTATGACGTCCTTGCAGCAAATGAGCAATATGTATGTACATGCATACATCCATGCACATATCTTTTTTTATATTAGAAACTTTTTATCTTAAATATTTGTTCTTTGTTTTGAATAAATTAAACACACAGTTTCCCTTCAAGCACTTGCAATTCTGTTCTGTTTTACTTAATTTCAAATAATATTTTTAAATTATTAATTTTTTCATATTTCAATTATTTTTTATACTAACATTTTTGTTTTTCTTTTTGCCGGGCGTGCGTAAATTGTTTAAACTCAAACGCGACGCACTTAAAATTAACTCATCCCAACTCTTTGATAATTTCATACTAAACGTGTTAGCTGACCGTGTCACAACATTTATACACAATTAATGATTTTATAAAAAGAAATCTTGTTAAAACAGAAATATTTTCTACAAAAATACTTTGCGGAATGGCACATGCACAAAGTATTATCAAATACTTGACATTTTAATATTTATATATTATTTTTTTTTATTATTCTTTTGTAACGGTTTTTATTTTTTTTGTTTTTTATTTATTTATTTTTTGAAATTTTTATTAATGATGAAAAGTGGTGCGCCTAAAATTCTTAAGGTTGACAGCTTTGAGTGTCATTCAGAGTGAAGAGAATTCAAGCGAGTGATTTGAGTGTCGTTAGGATAAGAGTTAGTTGTTGATTGCGCGCAGTTCAGCCACTTTAGAACAGATTTTTAAGATTATTTGTTCATTTTGTTTTTACATTTTGCGCCGGAGAACTGATAAAATGTTTTAATTTACAAATAATTTGTTTAACTTTTATCAAAAGACGTCATTTATTCATATGAAGAAAAACTCTTGTGATAATTTATTTTATTTATCTATAATTTATAATATTTTTGCACAGACTTTCTTAAAAAAAACACGACATTCAGTTGGTAGATAATCGGTTAAAAAATATGTTATACTGACAAATGATGTGATCAATTTGAAATTAATAAACGTTTCGTATATCATTAAGAAGAAAGTGTTTTGATTTGAATTGTTTTTTTTGTTGTTGTACTATTTAAGATAAACGATTTGGGCAATTTCGCAAAAGCAAAGCAACCATAAACAAGAGCGTGCTAATCTTGAATTCTACTACTAATACTGTTGTTTTTTGTTTATACTGACAAAATTATTCATAAGAAGAAAGCAAGCATTACGATTTACCGGGTGTTTTCTTTCTAAGATGGATAACTTTAAGCTGGCAATACTGGACGATTTGACAGCTATCGGTTGTTTAGATGTTAATTATGTTTGGCAATTCGTATATTCGTTTTTAGCGTTTTTAGATTCCCCCTCTCATTCTTCATAACAACTTTTAACAATTTTTCCATTATAAATTGCAAATTCCGTAAAAAAATTTTCATACCCCACCCCCCATAAGTGTACATTTTATGTTGAAGTACACTTTTAGTTAAATATCTACATATGCCGCAATTGGAGCGATGTTAGGTTAGGATAGGTTGCACAGGCTACCAGTTGTAAGCAACCGGCCCGCTTGTGTCCAGAAATAGGTTCCTTGGTGATGCCTGATGTCTATAGTGAAACGAAGTCTCCTCTATCACATATTATGGTCGGTATTAAACCAATCAGATTTGCGAATAAACTGGTTTATTGTTTTCAGATTGCATTCCGTAAGATCTGCGAGTTTAGGTAAACGCGAGTTGCCTCAGTAATAGGACAGAGCTGGAAATTGACAGAGAAAGTGCTTGACAGTTTCTTCTTCTTCTTTGTGCACTGTTAGGACTGCCACGAGTATACGTACTATATCCAGGGATCCCCATTCTGATGGCAGTTTTCGCTCGATCATATCGGTGTTAGGTTGATTAGGAACGATGATAATTTACAAAATTCTTCCGAAACACCATTTCATCCAAACAAAAATTGCATTTCTGCTCGCTGAACACTCAGATTACGCCGTGTAAACCGCAGCCACCACATCCGCGAAATATTATGCAAATAACAAAACATTCTTCTGTTACATTTCACATTAAATTAAGTTATCCAACTCGAAAACAACACCCTATATTTTTCGCCAACAAAATAAAACGAACCTGCAATCACTTAAAACAAATTAATTTAACTAAAAGGCTATTGAAATGGCAGTCTAGAGCCACTAGGCGTATAAGTAACAATCAATTATTGTATTGAGTTATCATTTATTTACGCCAGAGATGGTAGTGTTGCAATACATACATATGTACATGTATTTTGTAAAATGGAATTGAAAGTGAAGAGTAAAACAACACTCATTTATGATAATCCTGTTCAGCTTTCTTTTTCCTTCTGTTTTTTGTTTGTTCTTATTGTTGTTAGACAGAAATGGCCAAAATGTTATATGCAGTATGTTTCTACGACAAAATGAAGTACTTGAATCGCTCTCTCTCTCTCTCTCTACTACGTTTGCAAACAGTTTTTCTTATTTATATTTTATTAAATAATTTCTTCAAGCTTAAGGTCAACAATATAAATATAATTTGTTTATCTAATTAATACAATATTTCGCTGTCTCAGTGGAAAGATTCTTCAGTGATAATATACATACATATATATGTAAATGAAATTACTAATAACAATTGCTGTTTTAACAAAACAATAAAAACGTATCTATTCTAAATTTTTTTTTAAATAAAATTTGTCAAAATTGCAAAAGGAATTACACAAAAATACAAAAATTACATAAATCTATTACAATATAAAAAAAGTTATTAAATTTCCTGTTCTATTCTTAAGGCCTCTTTAGCCGACCGTAAATGTAGAATATTAAATGTAGTCTTGTCAGCTGATCGTATATGTTATGCTAGGAACACAGCTGAGACGAACGACGAATTTTTGGCAGCGAATATTCGTCTTCAAAAATAAAATACATTAGTGTATATGAAAATACACACAATCATGGCGACGGCGAAGTTCGTCATACGCGGCGAACTCTGCAATAGATTTATTTCTTTACATGGCCGTAATGTGCCAATCTGTAGAAAATAGAATTTCATTACGAGGTAACCTGAAAAATGTATACAGTTATGGAATACATGCATGTTGCATATGAATGCGTCACAATAGTCCTTTTTGGTACTTTTTTTCTTTTGATATTTGAACCATTTAAGTTGTTAAATTTGTATACGTACATGGTGTATATTGAATAAATTTAGTTTTATTAATCAATTTATTTTTCTTTATAAAATTTAAAAAGAGGCTGCCAATCGTATGTACTGTTTTTTTTTGTGGAATTGAAGTGTCAATATTGAACATATGAATGTATATACATTCAAACAAGGGTACAAAAAATTATTTTCAGATAATAATACCAAAAAAGGGTAGAAAAAATTTATTTGCAGATAATATGTGCCGTGTTCATAAAAAATAATTTATATTTGAAATGTATTTTAAGCCATATATTTCATACAAATTTTCTTTAAAATAAATTTCAAACCTAAATTATTTTTTATGGATGCGGCCGTAATCATACCACCAAAAATAATAATAATAATGACAATAAACCTAAAATTCAACCTAATAAGTATAAAATAATGTTTTGGTACTATTTAAGTAGTTGTCGTACTTTTTTCACACAATTAGAAATACTTTGGACATATTGAACTCCCATCATTATTTCGATGTTTCATATGCATACATTAATTTTTTTTTTGTCAAAAACACATGACACGATTTTTAGTATTCTATAAGTACACAAACATTTACATTTACGGTACATTTACATTTACGATACATTTACGATTTCTGCGGTCGGCTAAAGAGGCCTTTATCAAATCTAATCAAAATGTCCATAATTTTAAGCTACTTTTTCTGTATCTATTTTAAAGTTCATTCTTTGTCCTATTGGTGTATTAATAATTTGTAACGTTTCCAGCATCAACCGAAGTTTGTAGTTAGTTACTGTATTCAAAACTGTTGTGTTTTTAAAATCTGCTGTATGGTGAAACATTGTACAATGCGATGTCAATGCAGTTTTTTGACTTGATCTGGATTTATATTTCTGATCAGATCTATCTCCGGCTAATCTAGTTGTTAGTTCATTTTTGGTGATAACTATATATTTATCTAAGAGTTTGCATATTTATTTTCCCTTTCATTTGCATGTGCCTTTCGATTCGTTTGTAATACTTAACGCATTAGTGACTCTAATTTTATCTTTTATTTTGACAAAAAATCGCAAGTTTTTTAATTAACTCTATTTCCACGTTTTTTTACCATAAGTTATGATTTATTAACTTCATACGAGTCCACACTATCAAGAAAGAACGCCAAATTGTATTATAATTTCAAATAAACTTCTAAAGAAACTTTTTCAATCTTTTGTTTTTATGAATTTAAAATAACATTTTTGTAAATAAAGTGAAAGTTATTAAAACATTATTTCTTATTGATAAACACGACAAATATACAAGAGGTGTATGTATATAATAATTAAATTACAATATTTTATCTGAATTAATATTAACTTTATGACTTTGACTTTCTGCTGCAAATCACACACTGAATCTTATGATAGTAAAATAGATTGTTTGTAACAAAAATTTAGTTTATCATATTTCCTGCAAAATATTTTATTACTAAAATTTTAACTGATAATTAAGAAAAGAGTTGAGTGTATAAATTATTTTGTTTGGGTATTACGGAGGATAAGAATACGCTGTACCGGAAGTGGTGGTCAAAGCAGTGGTTCTCACCCGTTTTTAGCTTGCGGACCCCAAATCCAAAATTTTACATTTTATAATTTTTTTTTTCAATCACTTCGGATCCTTGTCGCAAACCCATGATCTAGAACAACTTCAGCAAAGCAATAAATATATGTGTTTAAAATTTTATCTGATCAGATTGTGTGGTTAGATATGTCAAAAAAATGGTTCCCATAACCCAGACATTTTTCAACATGCAGGGAAAAGGGATTTTTTGAAAAAATCTTCTGGCAACACAGGACAGACCAGAGATGAAATGAATGAGGTTATGTTTCAGCTTTAATCAGTTTTTTTTACCATCAGATTATATATGAAAAGAGATATTCGTTTATTATGTGATCTTAGATTATCGTGTGGCAGAGATAGAACTACAACTACAGCAGCAAACAGTCTCGTGTCACCTCTTGTCTTCCTTGAGACATAACTCTCGGCAAGTTTCATATTGGATGTAGATATCTTTTGGCAGCTAGTGGCAAAAGTTATAGTGAGGCAGACCAGAGGTTCAAAAGCCTACAGCCCCCACACTGATTGCCTAGAACATTGGCAACTAGTACATATGTACATTAATATGTATATAACCACATTGGAGCAACCTAACTTACATTTCCTTATCTCCAAATTACAGAAAAAGTTTTTCTTTTCAAAATGCTAAAAAATAAGGAACAAATTCTTTTCAATAACTGGCTGTGCTACTTAAAAATATCATAATTATAATAATAACAGTTTCGGTAAACAATTCAACTTTATAAAATGCAAATTAAACTAAAATAAAGCCACTAAAAGCAACAACAGCAACAACAATAAAAACAACAGTTTTAATAACAAGTCAACATTCAATTTGCAACAAATTCAAATCAAAACACAAGAAAAACGCGTTTTTCTATTTTGTCGTTCAAACGAAACCGTTTGTTTATTTTATTTTATTTACAATTATGTATTTCTTTCTTTCAAAACTCAATAGTCTCACGTTAATTTATATGATTAATCTTAACGCATTTTTTAATTATTGTTAATTAAAAACAAACAAACACTTCTATACGGCGCGTAAAATTTTTGTATTTCCATATCGTGATCACGCAAAATATTTAAGCGTTTTCCGTAAATGATCAAGCAACCAGCAACTTGTAAGACACTCTTAAAACTAACATTTTGCTAAATCTTCGTTTATAAAAATACCAAATGCAAGTTAAAATTTTTTACTATAAAGTTTACATTTTGCTTGTATGTAACTCTGTCAGTTCCACAGTCAGCCGAACAGTCAGGTCTTCTCCTGCTGCAGCATGTAATGAACGCGCAACGTAAACGCAGGCAAGCAATCAGTGACCGACCACCGACCGAATGAATGGTCTCTAAAAATAAATAAACTCTTTTTTTGTTTGCTTGCTAAACAGTGAGTGGTTTTATTTTTCTTTTAAGCCTTTGTTAGCAAATACAGCAGGAAAAAATATAAGAATGCAGATGTACTAACGTACGTATTTGGCTTTTGTTATGAATTTTGAGATCAAGCTCAAAAAAAGAATCTCTTTCAGTGTTGGATCAAACAAATTTTAGTTTTCCGATGATGCCAGATGTGTGAATAACGTAATCTGCGTAAATCCAGTAGTGATGGGATAAACACGAAATATGAAAAGGGTAAAAATTTATTTGCTCAAAATGCGATGTAAAATCAACACTTTGAACACTTTTTTGTCGGTTAGTTCTATTTTTATTTATTTTTTATCACAGCAAACTTTATTTCGGTTCTTGAATTTTGTTGAGCCATTAATAAAGTTAGATTTCCAAAGATCCTCAAAATGGAATTCTATTGTAGAGACAATCTTCTTATTCTATTCGAATGTTTCTCAGCCGTATCATTTCTTTAATTTTTAAAACAGGAAACAGAAAGTCGCTGGGTGTAAAATCCAGAGAATAAGGTGAGTGCGGCAACAATTCGAATCTTAACTCGTGTAACGAGAAACTGCACAATTGTCCCTCCGATATTATATATTCACTTTTCTTTTAAATTGCGACGGTTTTCTTGATTTTTTTTTCATTAATAATAAAAATAATATTTTTTAAATTTATTGTAATCTAGCAGCAAAATAAGAAACAAACGAGTAGAAGAAAACGACCAATGAATATGAAAGCAAATTCTAGAATGGTTTACACGATTTCTCAGTAACAGCTGTTGGTATTGCTGTTGTATGAAATTATAGAATGTATAGTTTACAACCATATACAACACTTATTAATCGAGATTGCCTCGATATCCTTTTTCAAACTAGCTAAAAAACCAACAACAAACAAAAGTTTTTTAATGAATAATAATTGTTTTAGATATTCATTAAGATCGCGAAGGATTAACTACTGAATCAGTAAGACGATTCCGTTTATTCTCGATTGAGAGCAAACGCGTTACCCATCTTGCCGATAGATTTTTCACATAAAATTTTAGTTGCAAAATTGAAATCACTGAAGCATGTCATATACCCGTGCCCCCCAGTTCAACCTATTTTAACTCGTCGGTTACACAAAAAGCTGCTTCTGAACGAGTTTCATCATTTGATAATATACCGTATACAAAGTTTAAAATAATTTCACCCATTGTGGATCCCCTAATACTGCATTTACACCTGCACGAAATCTAGTAGATTTCTATTGAAATGTCTATCAAAATCTCTACCGTTTACACCGGGTTATTCGTAACATTTTTTAAGATTTCCTATCCATGACAAAAACAGTTGAATGGAATTTTCATTTTCAAATGTCAAACTCCATACAAAAATTATCAATCAAATGCAAAACAGCTTCCGAGCACACACCTTTCAAAGAAATGTTATTGAGCAGCGTAGTATTTTTCAGTACATTTTTTACAAAAACCATAGTTGCATCACTAAGTACTACGAAATTTTGGGTAGATTTTGTCAAAATCTAGTAACGAAGTAGATTTCGTTTTATATGGGAAATCTATTCGAAATCAACATGATTTTGTTCGAAATCTCGTAAGAGATTCTCGTTACGCTACTGCAGTTTAATTTATTTCAGGTTCAAGTTTTACAATCACTTTATTTTAATTAGCAAAAATAAACTTCAGTGCTGGTTCACACAAAAATCAAACAGACGAATTCGGTAGAAAATTTGTAAGGAATATTTTTATAAAAAATTTCTACTCAAGTCGACTGTATGGATTGCGTAAGCAACACCTCATTTAATCGATTGTTCAGTCGTCTTTTGAAACCAAACATTTCAAAATTCTTACTGGCGGCTTTTTGAAAATAAAATAGTAATTTCCATTTAGCAATTTATATTTTGAAACAACAAAATGATTTTTGTTTTCAAAATAAACTTCCAACCGAAAATTTTTATTTTATTTTCAAAAACAGGCAGTCAGTCCTCCTTATATGATTTTCCAAGGGCTTATTGATTTGCCGTCGTACATGTAAGGGATGCCAAATGGGAAATACCGAATCCCAAAATCCCAGGATTTTTCGGGATTAACAAATCCCGAATCCCGGTATTTGTTTTTGTGAATCCCGGGATTTTCAATTTATCAACTTTTATGTAGAAATAAAAATATGTACATGTAAAATATTTTTCGATTCTTTGTTCTTTTGAATTATAATTTATTTAAAGTGTATTACTTAACAATTTACTTTAAATCTAGTCAAAATTACACTTGAAGACCTATGTCGCAGCGACATGACTTTTTGTAAGGCCGGTGCTGCATTGGCGTTCATGTTGAAAGAGATTTTAGCCACAAAATGTGATTTAAGTAAAGATTTGTACAATTCTCTCTGCAAACGAATTCAACAAACACTTTAAAATTTAAAAAAAAAATTTTTAAGTAAAAACTCAGATTTTGATAATAATTTGGACATGGTTTTATTAAATACAGAAATAAAGTTACGTATCTCACGTTTTACAAAGAGTGGTGATTTAAAAAAATCATTGATATCACAGGACATTGATGACTGCTTGTCAGATGGGGATTTACAAAATCATGACGTTTCCATTGTTCGAAAATTAAACGAAGCTATTGAAAATTGTAAAAGTGCAGTAAAGTTTTTAAGCTCAGAAGATAGTGATTTAGACACACAACTTGCCAAAGAAATCGATTTATTTGTATCTGGAGGCTTTAGAGGTAAATATTTTCAGGATGCATACAACTATTTAGAAACTATTTTACCAACAAGTGTGGATTGTGAAAGATATTTTTCTACGGCAGCAAATGTTGAAAACAAAGTTCACTCTAGATTATCAGATGAAACATTGGACGCTTTGATTCTTTTAAGAAGCTACTTGAAGCAATAATTGTTACTATATGTTCAGTAATTTTACATTCGACAAACTTATACAAGTACTAAGTTTACGTAATGAAATTTGTTAAATGAAAATTTTTTTATTTGTTGATTGGCAAAAGCAACTAAAATTTCATGCTGTAACATTTTTTCCACCCTCATTAGGTTTATATTAGCAATATCTTCGTGTACCTATATTTATTAGTATTTATTAATCATCATTTCGAAATTTGCAATAAAATATTATTTTATAATTACACTACATATACATAAGTCTGTATTGAAATAATTTTAAACATATTTATGAAATCAATTTAAAACTGATATGAATTATATTTTTATGTTTTGTTAACTTATTATATAAAATTATTTGTTTTGTTATATTTTCTTTTTTATATAAAATGAATTGTTTTATGTTTTCTTTTTTTAAAACATGTTATTTATATAAAACCATTCAAAAATTCATAAATAAATAAGTAAAGTGAAGTAATTAAAAAAATTGTATATTAAAGAAACACATTGATCCCGAAATTGCGAAATACCGGATCCCGAAAAATACCAAAATTTAAAAAATCGATCCCGATTGACATCGCTAGTGCATATCTATGTATATGGTTTTTATACGTTGAATTAAGGCGTATTATCTAGGTGACATTATTAGTATAACAATTACAATTAATACTGTTTCTGTCAAAAACATCTACAGAAAACTATATACTATAAAGACACTATTTAGACGTTCAATATATAAAATAAAGGCCAAGCAAAAAACAGTCAGCTGCCGTAATGATGCCACCTGCTTAATACGTGTTGCGTTGAACAGTTTTTAAAAATTTTATTATTTTAAAATCAATAATTGAACAAAATATTACGATAATCTGAAAGATAAGATACTTTTTTCGTTCAAGAGATTTGCTGTACTATTTAATTAATTTCTAATCAGGGCATTGCACAGTGGCCAATTTGGCTTCGCTAGCGGCATTTTATTCATAGCTTCCAAAGTAAAGAAGATATCTTCAAAAATTTCAATTCAGAAAAAAATGAAACAATTTTTGGAAAAAAAATTAAATTTTTTTATATATTGAAACGATTAATTTTGGCTCAAGTTCAAACCCGAATTTACCCATTTATTTATTCTAATTTTTTTTTTATTTTTAATTTTTATTAGAAAATTTTTTGGATAAATTCATTATTATTTTTTTATTAAGAGAGTACTATATATAGAACAAAAAAAAAAAAAAAAAAATATTAATAAAAAGTTCGACTAATTACTTATAAACATTAATTTAAAATTTTTTTTTTTATTTTAATTTTTTTTTATTTTAATTTTTTATTTTGAATTTTTTTTAATTTTTTATTTTGTTTTTAATTCAATAAACATTTTCCACCATATATTCATATATAAAATAAAAAAAAATTGTCAACTCAAAGAGAAACCAAAAGAAATATTAATCAGATTCTTCAGTATCGTTTTGTCACTGACATTTTGCCTAAAAAGTGCAATAAATTGAAGGCTCGCAGGTACTTGCAGTAAATTTTGGATATTTTGGACACACAATGGTTTACACATATAGGAAAATTTACAATTACACTGAATGCAGGTGAATTTTGTAAGTTCTACTCCACGAAAGACAGGTGTACGTTACAATGGGCGAGTTGCTAATACACTTAAACACGATTACGTTTTATAAATAACATAAGTATACACAGATCACAACCACAGTTTTTTATATAATACATACCTTGGCGTTAGTATATAACAAAACTTTTAATGAAAATAATAAAATTTGCAAGTTTAACACGAATAGCAAAACGATGATCAAAACGGCGAAAATATTTTGCACAACACTTGCAGAAACATATGCTGACTTTGACAGCTCACAGCTGTTCATTAGCTGTAAGCTGAGCTTTTAAAAATCGATACAAATCTAGTGAATGTATTTGTTATCGATTGTTAAAAAAAAATTACCGGTTTTTCAAATTTGAAAATTTTAATTAAATGCCGCTAGCGAAGCCAAATTGGCCACTGTGCATTGGTTTAGTTAGCTTTTTATTAATATTTAAGATAAGTAATTAAAATATAAATAAAAATTCTGAAGCATTAAGAATATTATACGTTTTTAGTCAGTCTTTTTTTTAATCAAAAGAATAGTGAAGTTTTTCGATAGATATATGATTTTTATACACATTCAAAATATTTGTGCAATTCACAAAATATTGTATCAGTTTTAGGTTGTATGAATGTTGTTACTAATTTCTATATAAACATTTGTTTAGAAACATATTTATGCGGAAATGAATAATAACATTTGTACAACTTACAACTCAAATAATAGCTTGTAAATTGGACAATTATGTACAATAGTAAAATTGACTGAAAATAAATAAAAATGAATATGAGAACCGATCTGCTTATTTTTTTAATTTAAATCAAAAGTAAAAACAATTCGATGTTATATGTATTTTAAAAACTAAACTATTCTAATACCGTAGAATGAAGTATTTATTTTATTGCTTTTGTTTTTTGAAAATTTTTGAATTTCATATTTTTGATAGTAACAAATAAAAATAACTGAAAATATTAACTGTAACGGAAAATTCCAGTTTACTTTTCAAATGAATGTTAGAATCAGTCAAAAAGTAAATATTTTAAATATTTATTCATATGAAAACAGCTGGAACAGCTACTGGAAAATTATTCCGCATAAAAAATAGAAAAGACCAAATAAACCAAACCCAAATGTTTCCTTATATTTCAATCGTACGTACAGTAGATACCGGATATAAGCACATCACATATAATAAAAAACCGCTTATAAGAAAGTGTACCGAAAACACAATGTCTTTTTCTGTACTTTCCATACAAACAATTTTCTATAAAAGAAAATCGTATATAAGAAAAAACTTGAATGATATGAGAAAAGATTTTGTATAAAAATTTTTTTCGGCAACACTGAATATATCATAATTTAAAATTTAAATAATATGAAAAAAGATTTCATTTAAGAATTTTTTTCTTTCGGGTAATACTGAATATACACAAAATATGCTTTTAGTTTGCGTGTAAAAGATGGACACAAATAAGAAAAGAAATATGTACAATGTACATACATATGTATGTTTTATAGAATACACACTTATAGGAAAAAAGTTTCTTACGTCCCTAAATACATACATATGTTTATAAGTAATAAGTTTCTTATAAACAATAATTACTTATAAGAAAAACCGCATATAAGAAACAATTTTCTAACATTTTTAAAGTTTCTTATATCCGATATGTACTGTATTTCCCTTTAAAAAACTTCATGTGGGAAAATTATTTTTTCGCGCAGTTTTTTACTTTTCGTCTTTGTTTTTTAAGCTATTGCATAACTTTTATCGCGGGCTTTGAGCGTGGCGATCGAATTAAGAAATTCCGTAACGAAAATAAAACCTAACACGAACTTTGTTTCTTAAGTCATTTGTTTTTTTAAGTATTTGAATCGCCTAGCGTATGTTAACACCTAAAGTATGCTATTGATTTCATTAACATACAGTATTGCCAGAACAGATTTTTACATGTAGGAAAACACAAAATGGCGTACTTACGAGCAATCGTGGTTGACAAAAAATGATATACACAAACAAACAGACAATTCGTAGGTTTTTAAACTATTGCATATCTTTTTTCGCGGGCTTTGAGCGCGGCGACCGAAACAAGAAATTCACCACGCTCAAAAAGTGTAACTTGAATTAATATCAAAGAAAAAACTTAAATTATTATCAATAAAAAAACTTAAATCAATATCAAAGAAAAAAATACTGCATAAATAAAAAATAAATAAATAATTATAATTGCATAAGTTGATAAAAAATGCTATGCAACAGCTTTGCCGCGACAGTCCCCGAGTGCCACACGTCTTTTTTATTTTAATGGGCGAACTGTATAAATATTAGAGACCTGCACAAGCATACTTAAACGTGTGTTTAAAACATTTGTTACGTTTGAAACACTTCCGCAGCATAATGTTGCGATGCACATAGTATACTGAAAAATACAATTAGAAACTATTTTTGTGGAGTGTGCAAAGCCTCATCTGAGTCCTACAAGTTGAAACAAAATGTTCTTTCAGTTGTGATTTCCTATATATGTGTATCGCAACATTAATATTGTGAAAGTGTTTGAAATGTTTTAAGCACATGTTTAAGTATGCTTGTGCGGGGCTCTAATAAATGCATTCGTATCGCATATGTTTAAGAATACTGGGGGCAAATCACAGCATTCGATATCCCATAAAATTTTTTTTTTAATTTGTATGAAAATTTCATTCGATATCGAATGCCGTAATTTGCTCCCTGTATTAACTCTAAATTTTAATTTGCTCACTATTTATTAAATCGATATCTAATATTAATATCTAACCGCAGTAAAAAAAATGTCGCATTGTGCTGATGCCTACTTTTTGGTAATAAAACGAATATTTTCAAAATTATATCTCACATACATACTCGTACATATATTATAACTTCCATCGAAAATGAAAAAGTTTTTTGCTTCTACTGACAATTTTGAAATTTCGATTTCGATAATTTATTGCTTCCAATGAATTATTCAAACATTCTGGTTAACCTGGTTAATTAATGGTTAATCATAAAATCTGTTTAATCGATTATTTAATTAATCAAAAAACTTTCTACCAGGCCCATGATGTCACACGTATTCGTTCCTTCGTACAATTACACTTAAAACAAAAACAAATTCTAAAACTTTGTTTTTGTTTTAAATATAATTGTACTAAAGAACGAATACGTGTGACATCATGGGCCTGGTAGAAAGTTTTTTGATTAATTAAAGTTAACTAATCGAAAAAAATGTATTCATCTAAAAATTTGATTAATCGAAAAAGCAATTAATCAAAAGTTTGAGCAATCAAAAAATAAATCAATGAATCAAAATTTTGATTATTCAAAGTCATGGTTATTCAATTCATTTCGGTTTAATTCTTCAAAATCATGATTGATTTATTAATCAGAATCTTTAATAATTTACATTTTGAATAATAGAATAAATAATTTGAGTTTTTCCAATTTGCTTTTTACTTTTCCTTTTCTTTTTTGTTTTGATTTTATCTCTTTTTTGTATTCCATTCATTTATATTTGTATGTATTAATTTAATTCTCTTCAAAAATTTAATTTAGTGTAAAATTATAGAAAATTCAAATTTTTAATATTTGATTAATCAGTATTTTGATTAATCAAAAAGTGTTATTAATAGAACATCACATATCTCCAATTTAAAGTGATATTATTGGTAATAATAATCCCTTCAAACACCTTTCTGGGCGACTCCATCTTCAAAGAACCGTAGACATGCGCTGAATAGGACGGTTGGCGGAATAGCCAATAAATCAAGTCCGAAAACTTCGCGCCCTCTCACTGCTCGCAAATCCATTGAGGTTGACTTGCTTAAGGAATTGGTTTACAAAAAGTCAATGAGTTAAGGAGCGTATGATCGATAACTGAGACCGACATCAATAAAAGAAAAAAGCGAGAGTTGTCTTCAGGACACTCGGCTAGAAAATTATTTTTTAAAACCACAAAAAATTTTCTCTACCATCTGGCAGCTTGGCGGCTGCCTTTCATAAAAAATCAATTAAGAATTCTCTTCAGTGCGCACACACATATGCATGCACATACATGCATACTTAGTTTGTGGTTATTTTCAATAAATTTTCTCTACAATTTAAACATTATTGAATTTTATCTTCATTTATTAATTTGGCTTTGTTTTTCCACAAATCGATATCACCTTCAAGCGTTTTCTTTTTATAATTTATTAATTATGTGTTTTCACTATTTGCGCCAAGCATAATTTGCAAGAATCATACAATAATAATAATAATTTTTCAAACCAAATTAGTTTAATTTAATTAATGAAATCGTGTTTATTTTTTTCACAAAAAGAAAATCCATCTTTTTGCGAAACTCAAATGCCAATTGAAAAAATGGTTGGCATTTTGTTGAGTAAAATTTGAGATTTTAATTTAAAATTCAACACTGAGCTAATATTTTTATGATCAACAATTTTTTTTATTATTATTTTGTACTTTATTAAAAACAAATCTTTATATAAATAGGCAAAGACAAATTTTTAGATCCCTTTTTCTCCTTTGTTTGCCAACCGATTTTCGCCATTCTTTTACCAATAGTAAACATTGTTGAGCTTTAGTGACCCACCTTTTTATTTTTTAAATCGGCTCAGTATTAAAGGAATAAAAGACTCCTAAAGTTGACACCACACCAAATGCTAAAATACACACGTACACGGATTCACATACATATGTGTGTATATGAGTAATAAGTTTTTTTCTAAATGTGCGTGTGAGTTTGTATGAAAATTTCTTTCGTTTATTCTTTTTTTTAATGAATGCAACTAAATTAGGTAGGTATACGTTTAAACTGGCGGTCGAATTTCTACAACTAGATATACTCTAGTAAATTTAAATTAGTGACTATACTTTAAAAGAAAATTGTACAGTTGTTTTTTTAATCAGGGTACACGTAAACTGGATAAACCCGTCAAACTTGATATAAAAAAACAGAAAAGTTTGGAGCAATGTTCTTTATGACTCGTTGGAATAATGCGTAACAATAAAAAAATCTACACTTTTACTGTTAGATCAAACAATGCAATGTTATGCTGTTGTTAGTCTTCTTATATGATTTATAATAATTATTGTCAAAAATATCAAAGCATACTTTGGTATGTTTATTAGTTCCTTATCAGTGTTTTCACAAAACTAAACTGATAGAAACTATTTTTCATATAATTAATAGACAAACACGTTTTTTAGATCCCTTTTACGTCGGTAATACTGAACAGATTTATATGTTTTAAAGGGTTTTCTACATAGATATGCACAATCATAATTTTATTTAAATCGGTTCAGTATTTTGGAAGCTCTAAGCGTTTAAAGTTGATACTAACACATACGCACTTATTACAAATGCACATATCAGCTGCAAGTTGAAAAATAAGCAAAGTATGCATGTGTGTTTGTCTAATTTGCTTTTCCATAAAATTGCAGTAAGAGAGAGTTAAGTAAGAGATCTAATAAGTTTTAAGTTGTTTATTTAGAATGTTTTTTGTTTGTATTTTATCGTATATAGCAGAAAAGCTAAATGGTAAGTAGTAAATCTCATTGTTATTTAATACATGAAATATGTCTCAGGAACATAGTTTTAACCGAGTTGTTTTTTATATATAGACTGTTTGTTTCTGGAGTAGATTTGAGAATAGACACAACTCCTAAACGCTCTTGTAGTAGAAATTAAAACTTGTTTTGAGAATATTCTAAAAAATAAAGGGAACTTGGATCGGTACTATAATGTTATAAAATATACACACATTGTTTACTTTTTAACCATATGATGAAAAAAAAAATTTTGATAATTTTGATTGTATGCATCGAAGATGTTCAAGTGCATTCTTTGTTTTCTTTTATTGTTTACAGCTTTAACAAAAATTATATATTGACCTTTATAGAAGTAAGTTCACTCGCAAAATCACACAAATATTCACATTTCCATTTTTGCATTTGGTAATTAATCAAATTTTATAATTAAATATGACTGAAAAGAGCAGTTTTTTTAACTTTAAGTAAATTTAAAAAAAAATTAAATTTAAGAAAAAAATTTCATTTTTACTCGCATCACATGTGGTTGCCAGATTTTGTAATTTATAGCCACAAAATAAAAAAATTCTAACAATTTGCGAATATTTGAATAAAAATACATCATCAATAAATAAAACAAATGGGAAAATTAACAAAAAAAAATACCAAAATAATAGTGTTTTATAATATTTTAAAAATTTTAGAGCAACTGCTCTTGTTTTCATATAAAATCATGCGTAACAAAAGCAGAAACATACTAATAAAATTAAAATTAATTTCCTAAATGTCCTGGGTATCGGAATAAAAAGCAAGTCTTTTCAAATGACAACCAACAAATCTTAATTCGCTTGACTACAAGTAATTCGTTTGTGCTTAAATGGGTGTGTTTTTTACTCAAAGGAACAGTCAACAGTGGCAACAGGGCAGTAACCAAAACAAAACAATAAAAGAACAAACCAACAAACAACAACATGAAAGATCATTCAACTTTTCAGTGGATGGATGCAAGCAAACGACAATAGCAACAAAACAAAACAAAACATTGATTCCGCCACAAGGATCAACATCTTCACGATATAAAATTAAAAGAATCAACACAACAAACAAGGCAAAATGTGCAGTGATGTACACATTAAGCTATGCATTTGTAATGACAGATATTTAAAGGAATCATTTGTTGAAAACAATATTAGGCTCTCCTTTAGCCACCAGAGCTGTAGTCATACGAACGAGGGTTACTACATGCATGTCATGAGCTTTGACAACTTTGGCACTTGTTGCCCTTTAACACGTGATACAGTCAGTCGACTTTTGACAATTTGTCACTCGTTAATTTGCCAGCTCTTGATAATTTGAAATTCTTTTCGGAATCTTTGAAAAATCCATACTCTATGAATTGAAAAAATACAATGTTATTCGTTGCTCTGGCAATTTAAAAAGTTTTAGAAGCATTTCATATGTCATTATTTTGTTCGATGACATTCTGTAATTTGAAATTTGCGTTTCAATGCACTCCATAATATGAACCAATTTAATATGTGGTTATATTTGATAGAAAATGATAGAAAATGCATTAGACAATGATAAATTGAAGTAGTTTATTCAAAAAAAATAAAATTAAACAACGATGTTTTTTCTGATAAACACTGTACAACAAAATAAAGTATATTTTTATTACAAACCAGCTTCATAAAATACGGGTGTGTGGGATATTTTAGTTCTAATTGTGAATGAGTACAAAATTAACCCTTTAACAAATTTTAAGTTTTGAATGATTTCTGGTCTTCAAGTTGGATCTGGAGCTCTGGTGTCTTTGAAGACTTATAGTAGAATTTTATGACAAATAATGCTGTAGAGCACTTCATCCCGTCGCATCGCCGTCAAAGGGAAGTTTATGACCTTTTTCAAGACCTATACTGCAAAGTGTTAAAATTTTATTAACTTTTTTTAAAAACTTTATAAGCAAAAGCAAACTGCTTCAACCTTTTTGATTTGTCTGCAAATACAGCCAACTTAGCCAAAATCGAAACTGCGATCCGCCGACTAATGCTCTAGCGATTACCCACCAGCCTATTGGGACGCCGGTAAACGTATATTTTTTGTGTTTCCTCTACCAGCATCTGACGTTAGAGGTTAGGTTAGGTTAAGATGCCCGGTCATAAAAACCTCGCATAGACCATGTTGGTCGTTAGCGTTACCACGATGTACAATATCCCGTAAATGAAAAAGTTAGTTCGTTGTGATGATACCTAGAATACTCCACACTCTCTTTACGAATGCTAGGAGTCTCATTAGTCCATACAGTTCGTTTGACAATTCGCTCTGGAGTGTGTGGGTGCCGGACAGTAGCAGAGTATGTGCTCCACTGTCTCTTTTTCCCCTGGTACCCTACAGAAACTGCAGTTGTCACTAGTCAGTTGCCCCGCTCTTTTAGAGTATATTGCTGTCCAACAGTGACCTGTTATAAAGTCTACCAGTAGCCTACAGTTTTTTCTCAATAGCGATAGTAAAAGTTAGTCGATTTTGGAACATAGGATCTCCACATAACTTAGGATATTTTTCACGTTTCGGTGTTACCCCAAACCCCCTCAGATTTCCTCCGTATAGTAGAGTCTATATCTGTCTTAATATTACGATTTGGAATTGGAATGTCTATCACTCTATTATACGGTAACTGACATTCGTTTCGCTAATTCGTCCGCCTCCTCCTTGTTATATTTTTTTTGTGTTGTACAGTGTAATATAATCCGTTACGGAATTGCATTGAAAACGGAATTCAAATCCAATTCCAACCACAAATGTGTGCACTAAAATGTATCAAAATTGCTTTATTCAAAATTTTTTATAATCGTTCGCGTTCAAATGTACAATATACGAGTATATGGCTTCCAAAGTTTGATTTTAAACAAATGAAAGATACGAAATGAAGTATTCTAGCTGTCATTCATGAACCTTTAATTTCGTTTTGGAACGAAAGTTTACAATTTACAATTCAATCACAAAATTGATTTTATGAACGCAATCGTCCGATTTTATAAAGGAAATGCTGCCACGAATTTGAATCAAGTTGATGTTTATTTGAATTTTTCTAACTTTTTCTTAGTTAATGAAATCCGTATTATTTTGAACTCTATTAGTTGGACATTTTTTCTGGTCTACTTTGAGTTTAAAATTATCGACAGTCCACTGTATTTTGACCTAAAAATTTAACCTAACTAAAATCTTTTTGAAAAAAATTTACCAGCACTCAAGGAATGACTCCTACACTGGGACCGTGACTTTTATGACTTTAAAAAAAAAACAAATAATCGATATTTTTCTGTAAGGAATAGCAGTTAAAATTTTAACTATATTTTTTAGTCAAAAATTTTAATTCAAATTTGGATTTTTTCTCCGTCAAAAGTAATATTTGACTTTTTTTATCGGAAAAAGAAAAGTCAATTTTAAACTTTTGGATTTAATTGGAAAATGAATAGAAATTTTGAAGTATTATGTTTGATATTCTGTTTTTTAATGAAAAATTATTTATGTGTTAACAGTGGGATTAAAAATACATAGATTGGTTGCTATAAATTGTTTGCCTCAAATGTTCTAGAAACACCCAAAGTGTTTGGCATAACTTGAGCCTGCCACCCTTCATCTAATAGTAAAGTACAACACAGTCTAGTAGTCAGCCATTCTTTGAATGATTAAAATCTTTTAAATTACTGCATAAACCACATAACAAAAAAAGAAAAGCTTTAACATCAGTATGGAATAAGAGAAAAAGGTTAATAACCACAATTGGCTATTTTTAAAGATAAAATAAAAACCTAACTACTAAAAAAAGCATACATTGTTTAAACAAGAATAGAAAAATACACAAACTCTTGGGCATGATCATGTCACTATTCTAAGTAGAAGTGCATCTATGAGGGAGGGGTACATAAACTTGTGAACAAGACAACTACAAGTCAAACGTTTAAAAATTGCTTTACAAGATGTAACTTGAGTTAAGTTTTGTGCCATGATGGAAAGGAAAGAAGGAATAATTGTAGAATAATAGCAGGTATAAAAGCAACATAATCAAAAGTTGAAAGAAAAAAAAAGGTTAAGCCAGTCTTGTACTATCTTCATTGCCATGAACATGTTTTACCAATTGAATTAA
Organism: Gymnocheta viridis; assembly: GCA_956483585.1. Classification (NCBI taxonomy): domain Eukaryota; kingdom Metazoa; phylum Arthropoda; class Insecta; order Diptera; family Tachinidae; genus Gymnocheta; species Gymnocheta viridis. The sequence goes on along the minus strand of OY101443.1, from coordinate 47,656,191 downwards.
TTAACTTTTTTTATATTGAGATACAGGGGCAAATTATGGCATTCGATATCGAACGAAATTTTCATACAAATTCAAAAAATGTTGTATGAGATTTCGTACGATATCGAATGCCGTAATTTGCCAAACGCAGACGAAAAATAGACCCCCTGCAAAATTACATTTAAAACTAAATTAAAAAACTAAATTAAAATCCAAATTTGAAAGATAATATGTCATGAGCTTCTAAATAATTACTTTATATTAAAGCGCCAGATCAGCGCGACTAATAGGAACTTTTGTATGGACTCGATATTCAGCTCAGGCTGCGGATAAAATTAATTAGTCTGTTCGCTTAGAGATCATAAGTCACAAATTATTTTCCGGGAGATTCAACATAACGAGATATTAGAAACGTACAGTGCTCTTATCTTGAAAATTACAGACATTTCACATTGTTCGATACCAGCGTTTGAATAATAATAATAATAATAATAATAATAATAATAATAATAATAATAATAATAATAATAATAATAAACTGCAACGACAATCATTCTAAGGTTTTTCATATCCAGCGGCCATAAATTTTAGGATCTATTCCGAAACAAATCGCTTTGATTGTCTAAGAATGAATAAGAGCTCCAATCAGAACTCCATCAAATGGCGATCAAATTTCATCTTAATCTTTAAAGTGTTCAACTTAGCATACTCGTACATATATGCCTGTCGACCCTCTTTTTTAGGTAAACAATCAGACCTATCGCTTGCTTCATGAATCTTATGACCGGGCAACTAACCAAATGGTATCATAATGTGTTAGAAATGTAACACAGTTCATAATCTCAACTCATACAATTCCCTGAGTGGTACCAAGTTGGATAAATTTGCATATTCATCACCCATCTCTTCAAATCTTCCGTAACAAATGATGGTGTGGAGATTTCTGTCGCAAAGATTTTCAGATATGACATCTTGGAAAATAAGGGAAGAATGTAGCAAGCTCTAGATCTAACTGCAAAATGTCTTAATAATAGGTGCCAATCAATTCGGCAAAAACTATCATTGGGCCGTTTGCCAAACGGAGAACATTTAGATTTACGGACTCTGTTCAGTGAACGACACTTATTCTCCAATGGAGTAAAAAAGGAATCTGGAGATTATACTTGAGCGATCACTGGCGGTAATGAACATCTAGATCACGTATGAGTGGCTGCTAATCCACACAAAGTCCCCTTGGCATCACTGGATGAAGTAGGAGGCTTGTAGAAGGATATCGACGGGTTTACATAGGATCAGAGCATCCATAATAATTACGCTAAGGGGAAAACTGGCTTTTAGATTAAGTCGGAGTTCATGTGCAACTGGGGAGCTAGCTATAGCCGATCTTACACAAATGAACCAAGCCTTCGCAGACCATAAAGACTGACTCGAACAATGGTTCGTATCGAACCCCATCGAATTTCCTGTGCAACTTCGGAGTCAATTGCATTCCGTCATTATCTCTGATGCCTAATTCGGTTTTACAGTCTCTTAATATCATAATATGAGCCACCGGATCTTTATGGCTAAAATACCTTTTCATTCCACCATGCCACCATGGGTTAATTTACCGTTAATTAGTGAATGTGTGTGAACATAAATTCTTATTTACATAGCATAGACATGAACCAAAATTTTTAACATAGCTCATTTTGCAGTTAACAGAGCTCTGTAAAACGGTTAACAGCAGTCGCAAATTTGATTAAAGACGAAAAATCCAGGAATTGGAACCAAGTCCATGCCAAAAAAATTATGTTAAAAATTCTACATTATGTACCATTGTAATGATATTACAATAATAAAAATAATAAAATATGGGATATATGTCGGCAGGCACTACAAAAATTGGTTTAAAAAAAGGATTTTTTTGTGAAATTTCTGGAAAAGATTGGTGACCATTTTGGTCAAATATGGAATTGCACACGTTGTGCACTATATAGGTAGGGTAGTCCAAGGGTTCCCAAATGGCACCCAATTGGTCGCATATCTGAAATAATTTTGGAAATTGAATAAATTGATTCTGAAAAAATCAGTTTTTTAGTGAAATTTATGGTAAAGATTTGTGACCATTTTGGTCGATCTTGTCAATAATTTTAAAGAAAATTTATGTGAGCTGGCAGCGGATGGTATGCTCAAAATGGAATATTTATCTCAAAAAAATTCTACCTTTTAGGTAAAGCGAAAGGCTTTTTCACAAATGGTGAACATTAAAACAAAACAAAAAGGAATAAACTTAATTTAGAAAATGATTTGATTGTTTGCGTGTCATAATCGCAACCACGTTTTTTGCATTTAATTAAAAATAATCAAGTACATCGTTCGCAGTTAATGTTTTTGAATTTAAAAAAATAATATTTAAAGATAAACAGCTCGCGACCCCCCACCCACCGGTTGAAAACCATTGCTCTAAGCAATTAATACCAACTACCACAATAATAAATAACACTCGTATTCTTTTTCCGGTAATAACTTGTATAAATAAGATTTGAAATCAAATTAAATCGAGGCAGCTGAAAAGTGGTGTGAATACATGAAAATACACATGAATACTGATGCTATGGGTGTAGCGGCCCTCGAAAAACAATATTGTTTTTGTTCTGCCATTTAGGCGGAAATTAATTAACGTTAATTTTCCCCTGTTCCATTACGATACTGTCTCATGTCCAACTCTTTTTGACTAAAAAATTTACGAACTGTAGTCTAATATTAATCAACTTGGAATATTTGATTGCGTCATAGTTACATATGTACAGTATGGTGGGCCGATTTGTAAGGATAAAAATTTGTAGATATTGTGCCATCGACTTTTCGATAGCTTTTGGAATGAGGAAAAAAATTTTTTTTTGATATGTCGTAGTCGAACTTTTTTTCCTCACGCCAAAGCTATCGAAAAATCGATGGCACAATGTCGTTTGCTAAATCGACCCAGCCTAATGTACAGTCCCCGAAAATCTGACTAACCGGAAGGAATGTGCTAATTCCAATTCCATTGCCCAGTTTTAAAAAGTCACAATCAATAAATACTTTAATTGAAATTAGATTTAATATTTAAACGAATTTTTATTTTATTGAGAGTTTTGGATTTAAAACAAAAAAAATATTATATATATGTATATTGAAACGATTAATTTGGCTCAAGTTCAAACCCGAGTTTACCCATTTATTTATTCTAATTTTTTACTTCATTTTTATTAGAAAAGTTTTTGCATAAATTCATTATTTTTATTAAGAGAGTACAATATATAGAACAATTTTTATTATTCATTAGACCAATAGAACGGATCAGTATTGATTTCGAGGTCACTACACCATCTCATCAGCGTTCTTTGTTCAATATTACCACTTTTTACGATGGATACTTAAAAAATTTATTTAAATATTTAAACGTTAAATTTCACAAAGTTCATTCAAATTTTCTATTTTTTTTTGGAAAAAAATTTCAACAGTACAGGTAGACCTCGCTTAAGACGTGCTTCCTTGAACACGGTTCATATTTTGTGACACGTGCTTGATTAACACAGAATAAACCTCGTTTATTCACGCCTTCTATAAAAAGTTTGTCATTCTTGTATGTACTTTTTTTAATCATGACCCATCCTTTGAACGGCGCACAACAAGTTTTAAAGAAATATGTAGAGAGAGCTTGAAATATGTATTTTATCATAAAAAAGAAATTTACACAAATCATTCGAATGACCAAACAGAAATAACAGGTTTTAAAAAAAAAAAAAAACGAATATGTAGTGATAAAAAATAAATTTTAAGAAGAAATTTTGTATGGTTTTAAGTACAAGTCGCATTTAAAATCGAATAAAATATGAAAAATTATGGTTGAAATTGGCTTCTTTTTGGAAATCGTGGAACGTAACACTTCTTTTTGCACTTATTTTTGCCTAACACGCTTTTGTAGAACGTAACACCCGTCTTAAACGAGGTCTACCTACCTGTATACTGATAATCCCTGCCAAGTTTTATAATGGAAGCTTAAGTCGTTTAGCAGCTAAACAGATCGGTTACAGTGCATTGTAAAACATGATTTTGATCGGCACTGAGAGCCCGCCCAAAGGGAAGGGGAAAAAAGGATATACCAATCCGCAACTATTACAATATTTCTCATTTCTATGACATTGATAAAAGCAAATGTTTAAAATTGAGTGTTTAATTCAAAACTACTAAACCACTCCTCTTCCGTTTTCCCTTCTTTTTAGCTTATTTTGCTTAGTTTGCTATGATATCAGATCATGTTAATTTGTTAAATTTCGTAATCCAAAAAAAAACCCAATCAAATGCAACAAGACTGGTTCAAATGTTAAAGTTAGAGAATGAGGAAAATGTTAAGTAGTCAGAAAGAAGCGCACACAGATTAGAGGCCATTCAAGGAGAAAACAAATTAATTCAATAATAATCTTAAGTTGTTAAGACAGAAAAAGAAAAAAATGTTTAACAATACCGTCGCATAGAGATTATGAGAAAAACGTCTCAAATTAAAATTAAATTGGCTCAAACGACGTCCTCCACCCGGACTAGGTGGAGCAGGTGATTCGAGCACTTTGTGTGAGGTTTTGCCATTATTATTATTAGCGGGATCGCCGGCTAGATCTACCACAAGACGCGGCAATGACGGATGTAAATTAAATAGATTATGTGGATGTTCATGCGGTAAATCCAATTCTTCTGCTGATTCCGTTTTTACAGGCGAACTATTGAAAGGAGTGTTAGGTAAAATTTTATGATGTAGAATATTGATAACCGAATGTGTTTTTGTTTTAAGTATGGTTTGATGATCCGCCTGATAGTGAACTAGATTTAATTTCTTAGTTTCCTGTGGTATTTCATCATTACAATGACCTGGTTTGTTTTGATTTGCAATTTCATTTCCATTATTCTCATCATCATCTGTTTCAAATAAAGGCAATTGTAATGCTTGAGAGTCCCGCATACCGGTGTCATGCAACCCTAGTACCAATGCGCTTATTGTAGGTGAAAGATAATGAGTACGAAGTTCATTTTGATTTGGTTTAAGAACATTTTCATCAAGTTTTGTGTGAATGGTACAAGTTGCAACAGCAGCAGCAGTTGGTTTATCGTTTTGGTAACTCTGGTCTGTATTTGTGGTTGTTGTTGTTGTTGCTGTTGGTGAAATTGGTATTGGAAATAATGGCGACAATTGATTTTGGGTTTGATGTTGTTGTTCTTGCTGCTGCTTTGGCTGTTGTGTTTGATTATTGATATCATCATTATTCTTCATGATTTATTATATACAAAATGTTTTTTTTTTGTGAACGAATGTTTCGTAGTTTTAATAAAATAAAAAATTATTTTTTGTTAAATAAAAGTTCAGTGTTTCGTTTTGACTTTTTGTATGTAACAGATGGGTCATAAATTTGTTTCATCTGCATTTTAAGACAAAGGAAATGACCAAAAAGAAGTGTGTCAATTTAAAAATAGAAAAATTAAGAAGAGTTATTTAATTAATTCTTTAAGGATATTCACAGTAAAACTTAGTAATGTCATGAATAAAAATTAGGCGTGTGCGTTTAATCAAAATCTGATTAATCGTTTATTTGATTAATCAAAATCTGAATAATCAATTATTTACTTAATCAAAATCTGAATAATCAATTATTTTATTCATTTTAAAATTAAAGTATTTAAATGCATGATTAACCAATTAATTTTGATTATTGATTATTCAGAATTTTGAATATTTGAAATTTTTGGTAATTAAATAATTCCAATTTTGCTTTTTATTTATTCATTTGTATTTGTATTTATTAATTTCATATTCTTTTGTTTTCTATTTTCGAATAAAATTACTTAAAAGCTTGAATAATCAAAATTGAAAATATTTAATTACTCAGCATTTCAAATAACCAGAACTTTTGATTAATCGATTAATTGATTAATCAATATATTGATTAATCAAAACTTTGATTAATCAGTTGATCGTACTTCCCTTATATTGTAAAAATATATGTTAACACAAAAATTTAAGTGCAATAAGCCACAAAAGAGCAGGTTTATAAAGGACAAAAGGAAGACTTTCGCCAACAAACCTGCTTGCAAGCACACACTTTTAAGCAGTTATACATATTATGCATTTATTGTTAAGGATGTGTACATCCTGCTTTCTTGAAAGCAAAATTCCATTAGCACTAAAAATATCAAAAATAAGTTCTTCCAATTTCCTAATTATTAATTCAAATTACGTATTTTTCATAGTTTGGCTTTAATTGTTTGGTTTTACAGTTTGAAGAACATCTGTTTAATATTAACTAAATGGGGACAGTTTTCGGAAGCCTTTTCGGATTTTCTAATTAAATGGTGTCTGAGAAAGAATGCACTTTTTAATTTTAGTGTTAATTTTTTTTGTGCAAGTGGCAATTCTGAAATTTGGCAGCATATTTATTCCGATTATTAAAAATGGAGTGCTTTACGAAAGAACAACGCGTTTTAATTGTGAAAACTTATTACAAAAGTTTGGAATGTTAGAAAGAGACCACTCGCAAACTTCGAAGAATTTTCAGTCGAGAAAGTGTAAACAAATTTGAAGATACTGGGTCGTTATGGACAGTAAGACTCTTGCGCGTCATCGTATCGGTCGGTCTCTTGGAAACACTACTGCTATGATCAGACCTTGCTTTTTTTTTTAAGGTGAGACAGAAATTGCAGAGGCATTCGCTACAGGAACATGATAATGGAGTTCTTGTGCCCTCAACTAGACGGCATTTTGTGGTTTTAGCGAGACGGCGCCACCTGCCACACCGCGCATGAAACAATCGATTTAATGCAAATTAATTACCTCAAGAAATTCTGTTGTCAACTGGCCACAAACATCATGCTGTGATTTTTTTCTGCGGGGTTTTTTTGAAATTTCGGCCTGTTATCAGAGCCATAGGGGCAATGTGACGGATATTTTATTCCAGACTTAATCGGAACATGTCTTCTTAAAAAATATTGAAGTCATTTCCACTACATCATACTGGAAAGTAACAAAACTTCCGAAACGTAGTTCGAAGTTGCCTGTTTAGGGGTTTCATCCGATATTTAGGGTTTTTTATTTAAAATTTACACGCGGACATTTTAGGGGCTGAAATTAATATTTAAGGAATTTTGGAGGATTTCCATATTTGCTTGTCTGGGCTACATTAAATGAGAGCACCAACTGAAACAGACAAGAATTTTGTTTAGAGTATTTTATTAATTAAAAATATTCCAGAAAGTATCCAAAATACTTTTGGATGGAATTTACATAAAATTTTGAAAATTTAGAGTACTTTCGGTTTATTCAAATATTATTGGTACGTAAATTAAAAATAACTCAAGTTAATTCCCATGAACTAAAATTGTTATCCAAACTTTTACATTTAGGGATACTTTTTTAATGTTAAATATAGTGGGCTTTAATTTTTTCACGGCGAAGAAAATTAAATTTGCTGGCAATACAGCCTGATTTCTTGGAAATTTATGTGCATATTTAAAAAAAATAGTGCCCACAAGTGGCACTTTCTTTTAATTACTTCACAGCCTGCTTACGGCCTTCAAAACGGCTATAATCGGCAACAGAGTTGTATTTTCAATTACACTTTCATTTAAACGTATGACATCACAAATTAAACTGTCAATATCCCATGGAGTTAGTAAGTAAATTGAAGAATAAAATAAAATTAGTAACACTTCTGAAGAAATCTTATTTTTAAAATATGTAAACTTAAGAAAATAAAAGATAAAATTTGAATATATTTACAGTATAAATTAATAAACTTAAAAATAATCTATCTCAACATTTAATATCTTAACTTGAAAATCTGAAATAAATTATTCAAATATGTAAAAAAAGAAATAAAACACACAATAAAAATATTCATAAAGTGCTTAAAGTAAAAATATATCATATACTTAGTATGTTCATGTTATTTTTCTACACATTAACAAAGACCTCACAGTCTGTTCTTTTTTTAATTATTAGGAAATAATTTTAATATTCCGCCTTTTTTTTGTTATCATGTTTAAAATGTTAAAGATTATTTTCAGTAAAGTTACGAATCTACTGTATTATTTAGTAAATTTGTGCACAATTAATTATCTTTCTATGCAGTTAATTGAATAAAATCTCAAGTCTACTTTTCAATTTGTCTACGAAAAAAATATTAAAAAAATAAAAAGAAGTTAACCAAAATCATATGAGTTTAATTTTGACATTTGTTTTTCCACGAGCATAAAATAATTTCCTCTTTAATTTGTTGTCATTCTCCACAAAATAAACAAGCAGCCGAAAACAAAACAAATAAATTGAAATCAATAAAAGTTCGCTACACAGCAACAATTTTATTTGAGTTCCGTGTATGTATTTGTATGTATGTAGGACAACAAAACAAAAACGCATCAATACAATATTGTGATAGGTTAAGAATCATTAAGGAGATTCAGGAGTAGTAGTATTGCGCTCTCGTTTATGTGTGGTACAATTTATAAAATTGTTTTTGTATTTCTCTTCTTTTTTTGGGGTGGAGAATATCACAATAATGTTAAAACTTTATCAATACAAAAGATAGACCGCTTTTCCACACGCAAAATTTACTTTGACAAATTTTCTTTAAACTTTTTTTCACTTCGACAAATTATGTGTTCTTTTATTGGATGAGCATGCAAACTGCACACATCCACACATGCAACCAAATATACAAGTATGTGTAAACTACGAACGAAGAAAAAAGCCACTTTGCGAGTTCATGAAAGTCGGAACTCTCCCCCATTATTCTTTCCCTTCTCACCGTACAAACTCAAGACTACAAAGTAAAGGGGTCATACAACCAAAAATAATATTAAAAAAACACCCATTTTTATCATCATAACGATTTCTTAATTTTATTTTACGTTTCTTGTTGTATTACTATTATTTTTTTATATATTGAAACGATTAATTTTGGCTCAAGTTCAAACCCGAATTTACCCATTTATTTATTCTAATTTATTTTTAATTTTTTATTTAGAAAATTTTTTGGATAAATTCATTATATTTTTTATTAAGAGAGTACTATATATAGAACAATTTTTATTATTCATCATATTAGCAGAACGGATCAGTACTGATTTCGAGGTCGCTACACCATCTCATCAGCGTTCTTTGTTCAATCTTACCACTTTTGACGGTGGATACTAGTGATCAGGAATATCAACTATTTAACCGTATTATTTAACAAATTAGGATACGAAAAGTACAAACTTATTCATTTTCACATGTCAAATCAATTTCGGTTAGTACGAAATCCCATTTAATAAGAAATCAGTACTGATCCGTTCTGCTAATATGATGAATAATAAAAATTGTTCTATATATAGTACTCTCTTAATAAAAAATATAATGAATTTATCCAAAATAAATAAATTCTAAATTTCTAAATAAAAAATTAAAAATAAATTAGAATAAATAAATGGGTAAATTCGGGTGAACTTGAGCCAAAATTAATCGTTTCAATATATAAATATTAATAAAAAAGTTCGACTAATTACTTATAAACATTAATAACATTATTTTTTAATATTTACAGTGCATCGCAAAATTAACGGTATGATGTAAATGGTTTACAACTATTTGATTTAAAATTTCATTATTACTTTTGTTTAACAATTGTAGAACGAAAACTTGGAAAACAGTACACAAGTTGTGCAGAAAGTCTTATAGTTGATGTTTCTGGATTTTCGTTCACAGTTTGGAGTACACGTTGAATATTAACGGCGGTGTAGAGCATACGTAGTCTTCGGGCAACAAGGAGATTGTCGAATCGTGCAGACGAAAAGTGTTGACACTTAAGGCCTCATTAGTTTTCACTTTTCGTTGCCGTTCTCTGCCGGTCTTTTCTGTAGAAAATATTTCTTACCTGTTCTGTGTCTGAACTTTCACTTTCGAATGTGGATGATATAATTACACGAATGAATTTTGTAAATATTTGCAAAATGTTTTTTATTTGACAAAAATATATAAATCTTTAATAATTTGAATTAAAATAAAATATTCTGACTTTTAAAACAAAATTTGTAATAGTTCACACCACAAAAAACTAATGCCAACAAACTCTTGGCTGTCACTTGACGTTGAATTCTATTTTCTACAGAATAGTCCGCAACAGAACAGAACGAAAAAGTAACAACAAACCACGCATACAGTTTTTCAATTGAACAGAAACAAAACAGCTGATTCGTAACAGAACAGAACGTACAAACTAATTCTGCCTTAAAGATTCACTCCGCACATTCAAAAGACGACGATAAGCATGATGCTTTTAGAAAAATGAAATAAAAATAAAATAAAAACAAAATTCAATTCATTTTGTTCGTTGTTCTATTGTGTACTGTTCCATTTTAAATCTCCCAAGTCTTCTTTGCACAAAATTTTAAACAAAAGAAACACACAAATATTAAATAAATATGTTATACAACATTTACACCACACAACATTTATTTTGTGCCACCCTGTATCTACATACATATTTTTTCAATTAATTTTTTTAATTAGTTTTTTAATTATTTTAATTTAAGAAACTTTTAAGAAAAATTTAAAAACATCTTTTAAAGATGAGTGATGCCAATTAGGTTCGCAATTATTCGAGTTTAAAATTGTACGAATAAACGTTAATGGTTATCTTTTCATTCGAATAAATGAATAATTTTGCATTGATTTACTCAAATAATTCATAAAACTTTTTATTCCGATCATTTATTAAAATGGGAATAAAAATACAATGAATGACCAAAATTGACGACAAATATTCAATTAAGATTGATATTTTCGATTAAATTTAATAAAAAAATAAATGTATGTTGTTTTTTTAAACAAATACTGATTTATAAAAACGAAAAAAAAGAAGTACAATTGCTTCTAATTATTATGTTTTACAACTTTTCGTTGTCAGAAACCTTTAATATTGACAGGGAGGAAAAAAATATGTTTTCCCTCTCGAAACGAATAAAAAACATTCTATTGAGATGCTAAATAAAATTCTAAAAATCGTATATTTTATTTTAAATGTTCCCTTGCAAAAGCTTGAACTGGATTCGCGTCTGATTACAAATAGCCAGGCGTTAAATTCATTGATGTTTCATCAGAAATAGATATACTTGGAGTTCAACTATCAAGTATTTTACTAATAATTTGTGTGGTATGTTTATCCCATACAGCATAACATCAGATAAATCGAACCCTTGTAGATTGTATATGCATAAAAAAGAATGGTATAAATATTAGGTGTTAAATGAAAGTTTAATAATTAAACTGGTAGAAAAAATTAAATTAATAATAAAATTTTGTTTTTCAGTCATAAATTTATAAAAACTATCTTTATTTGCTTTATTATTGCAAAGTCTAAGCGAACTGATCAAAGAAAAGCTATTATAATTTCTGCACGAAATTGCATATGTTGGCAGCTCACAGACAATAAATAAATTTGGCAATAAATAAAAAAGAAGTTCGCTTTAAGCTTAAGTTTCTTTTGCTACAATTATAATTGCTGCCATTATTTTCACCCGTACTGCACTGTATACATGTATGTATGTTTATTTGGTTCTGGTTGGACGGAAGACTTAAATTTTCAGAGTTGAGAGTAGAAAAGTTATTCGTAAAAGTAAAAAGTTTCAAAATTAATTTTTAATTAAGATTAATAAAAATTATTTTAACAATATATGCATGTACCTCAACCTCTGGTGAAGGGGTTTTTAAGCGACCCTTTAAGATTTTTTTTAAAGCTTTGCCATGCGACATCTCCATTTTTAATAATTTTAATAAAGCTTTTAGGGGTACGAAAAAAACCGCACACGCAAACAGAATTAAAACTCCTTGAGGATAATTTTATTCGTCGGCTTTATTGAGAACAATTAAGATAATTAATTAATAGAACTCAAACAAATATTTAAAAGGATTAACTTTTTAGTTGTGATTTTATTTCATATATTTTATTTTGCACAAAGCACTTGGGGCAGATGTCGGTTGTTGCGGTTTTCAAATGCTCAAAAGATTAACTGAAAGAAGAGTTTTGTCTGCAAATTAATTTAAAGCATATTTCTGAACTTCAACAGCAAACAAACATTTGAATATTAATTAAATTTAGAAAATAATTTTTTGATAAGTAAAGTAAACAATCGATTTAAAAGATAAAAATGAAAAAAATATATTAGAAAAAAAACATAGAGGCGAAAAAGATTTTTATTCAAACACAACTTCCGTTTCTACAACCAACATACAAATTAAAAACACAGGCGGCATTAATACTTTCAACCGATGTACTTATTTGTTAAAGCTTTAAGTTAATAAACACAATTTTTAACAATTATATCTGTTATTTCTTTTTCCTTTTATCTCAAATCTACAACACAATTGAACTCTTTCCGTCCGTCACCACGTATAATTTAGACTAAAAAATGTTTTAAGAATTTCATTTTACTGTGAACAAGTAAATTCAGCCGTCAATTAATTTCAAAAATATTATATTTGTATTTTAATTGTCAGTATAAAAATTTAATAGCGTTTTCTATTGTTCTTCACATCACGATAATGATGACGACGTTGATTTGACAACAAAAGTACACAATGGAGAAATTTCCCGCAAAAATTAAGAATTATTGTATATATTTTGATAAAATTATAAAGATTTTTTTCTTTCTTTATATCTATTTGTAATTCAGGTCAATTAAAATGTTTACGATGTTTTAAAATAAAAATAAAATAACAAAAACAGGGAACAGGTACATTTATCAACTTTATTTGGTTGTAAATATTATTATTAATCTTTATTAAATTAAATATGTGATATGTGTTGCATACTCTTAGGAGTGAGCACCAAAATAACTACAGGCGACTCCCGATAATTTGAAACTCAAGAGAGGAGAGAAAAAGTTCAAATAACCGAGAGTTTAATATAATAAAGGTTCAACTAATAAAGATTGATGTAGAAAAAATTCAAATAAACAAGATTTTAATTCAAAATCCTAATTTTTAATTTCGAACCTTTGTATATTTAGTATATACAGTGGGGCAATACGATGGAAACTTTTTTTGAACTCTACTACGTTATTTCAGTTTTCAATAACAAGCCTTTTTGCAAGGTAAATATAAATATTTTTAAAAAGTTTTCATTTGTTGTTGGGGGTTAAGGTGGTCCAAATAAATATACATATCTGTGAAGCATATATGCTGTGGAAATATAGTGCGTTTCCTTTTGCATTTTTAAGCATTTATGTTTAAAAAAAATGTTTAGAAAGAGCTTTAACTGTTTTAGTTCTGCCAAAACAATGCATATTTTTATACTTCTGCACAAAAGATGATTTAAACAAAAAGAATATATGAAAAAATATATCGCTCTCTTATTGCAATGTAGTCATATCTCAAAAAAATCGTTCTTCAGAATATTAGTTTAAAGTTTTTAATTTACTCACACCTCAATTCAAAAATAAAAAAATGTTCTCCCCTCAAGAAGAGAGTGAACAAGATATTTGCATAAATTTTCTATACAAGATGAAGAACGATACGGCGAATAATAACTGTTTTCCAGGACAATGGCTGTCCGATTGATATTATAAAAGATACAATGACAGGAACGGGATATAAATAAATTATGAATGATGTTATACGCAGAATCCATAGTGTGCAACTTTCGACGATAACGACCCCAAACACACCCTTCGAAGCTTGTAGCCGAGTTGTTACAATCCAATGAGGTACGTCTTTTGAAGTAGGATGCTCAGTTGCTAGATCTTAGTCCCATAGAAAGTCTATGAGAAATTGTAGACCGCATAATATGAAGAAGTTAAACTTTTTAGATACGGATAAAAAGTTAACCAACGTTTTTAATTTTTTTTCAGTTTAAACTTGTTGCTGATTAAGAATTAGTAAAATTAATGTTTGTAAGTAATTAGTCGAACTTATATATATTGTATATATGTATATTGAAACGATTAATTTAGCTCAAGTTCAAACCCGAGTTTACCAAATTATTTATTATAATTTTTTATTTCATTTTTATTAGAAAATTTTTTGCATAAATTCATTATTTTTATTAAGAGAGTACAATATATAGAACAAAAAAATACAGATTAAATGTGCAAGATTGCCAAAAACAAAGTGCTAAAATGTTCTACGATTCAAAAAAAGTGCTAGTTTTTGTAGCATTGCTTTTTATTAATATTGTTAAAAAATGTACATTTCATTTTTATCATTTGTATAAGGTACTGACATTAAATTTCTTTATTTTTATTTGATACTTTAGTTCTGTAAATATATTTACATACAAAATTAATTAATTAAAATCGTAATCTTTCATTGTCACCCAAAGAGCGTTTAATTGTATAAAGGTTGTAAAGAAAATAAAATAGATTCATATCGAATATAATTGGTTTGTTGAGATTTTTGAATAAGTTTCAAAGCATACTAGCATACACTTTTGTAATTTTTAGAAATTCTCATTGGTTTTTTAAAAGTTTTTGTATAAGATAAGAGGTTTGAAACTTTTCAAAAATATGGTTTAAGTTAAACTGATGATTTGGTAATAGCTCCAATGAAATGCATGTATATAGACTAGATAAGAAACCCTCAACAAATGAAACTTCTTGAATACAAAATTAATTTTATTTTATACATATGAGATAAAATTTTTGTAGTCAAAAAGCTTTAACATATTTTTTCCAGGTTAAGAGTATTCAAAATATCAACCATATTATTTGCATCTTCCTCACAAACTAACTCATTTTTGTATATTTCAGATGAATACACTCCTGATATATCTAAGGCAGAGACATAACTTGTATGCACAATATTTATTTATACAAATCTTCAAAGAATTATTATTCAAGACTTTTTAAAATAAAAATCTCTTTACAGTCAAAAATGAGGAATATTTTTTTGGTCTTCTTATAACTATTATAAAAGATTTCAATTTTTTTGGGTCTTTCATAACACTTATAAAAGACCTTTATTTTTTTAGCCTTCTCATAGCCATTTTTATTTTTCTAGGTCTTCTTGCAACCTTTATTGTTATTGGACATCTATATCAACACATACTTAGTGTGTGCAAGCTCTAAAAAGACCTAATTAAATAATGGCTATGCAAAGACCCGAAAAAAATAAATAAAAACATAAATAAATAATGGTAAAGTAAGAAAACAAAAACAATTGGTTGATTATGGAGTTCTTGTTACAACTTTGATATTGTTTAAACTTTTCGTTTGTTTTAATGAAGGTTAATATAATATCTCCAGTTGTTCGAAGAAATATTTGGGTAAAGTTCCCTGATGATCTGCATTAGCAACAGTGAAATGCGCATAGGAAAAAGCTATACTCAATAATCAACTTCAAATTGTTTTTAACAAAATTGTTAATGTTTTACTAAATATGCAAAACATTAATTTTAGGAAAAAGTGCGAATAAAAATTTACTATTTCAGAAGAAAGGCAAAACTGATGCTTATATCCTTTTTTATACTTGTGTAATTTTAATTATTTTCTATATTCAGGTGCAGAGCGTACCTGCAGTATATCAGAACCCGGTATTATTATTGTATTTGTACAATGTGATAAAAAATCTTTTGACAATTAAAATGTTGTTTGGATACTTAGTAACACATAACAAAGCAGAAAAATCTCTTCCCGGCTAGAATTTGATAAGAAATGTTTCTTTCATTCTGTAACATCAGCGAGTTAATCTTCAAAAGCACTTCAATTAATTGCCATTTTTCTATAAAATAAAAACAAAGTTTGATGTAAGAATTCAATTTGATATCAAGCTCCAAAATGTAATTAGCAAAGAAACTAAAAAATTGAAAACCCCGCGAAAATAGCGCATATTCTAAAAATTGCAACTGCAATATTGGAAATTATTCCCAAAATTTATTTAAAAAAATCATATAATTGGCAATCGCCAGCCAAAAATCTTGAAAAATCTCTAAAATGCCAAAAATTCTTAAAAATATGCGAACATCAGAAAAATTTTATGATTTAATATTGATTAAAAAACAGTAAAATTATAGAGTAAAAAAACTTAAAAAATATCATTTTCATTGTGAAAATTAAACTTTTATTAAAAACTATTTTGTAGGAATAAATATTTAAAATGCATTTGTATTTTGGTATAAAAGTATTACAAATACCTACTTTCCACAAATTTATATTTAGGTTCTAGATTGCATTATCCAATTGAATAATTTAATGTGGGCTTAATTAAAATGTATTCTAAGAATAGTTCGCAATTCATCAAATATTTTTCAAACAATCAGTTCCTATCGTACATATCATACATATGAACTTTGGATTTTTAGATCGGAATGTTTGGGGAAAATTTCCAAAAATAGTATATGCATACATATTTGTATTTCATTTTCTTTTTGCATATTTTCGTATTTTCCCCAATTCAACATATACAAAATGATAAGTTAAGATCTTAGGAGATAAAAAATTGATTTCTTCATATTCATATAAAATAAACTGGTCTTACATTCATTAAAAACCCCTAAAAAATCATAGTTTTGCGGAATATCGCATGTCGATAGCACGCACTACGGAATTGGACGCGGATTAATGGTAAAATATTACGAAAATAAGCCGAATTATGGGTTGGATTTGAGAGCAAAAAGATTTCTGTTTGCGATCGTAATTTTTCATATTTATTTCTCTGTCTTACACAGTAAAATTTTAAAAACGCAGAAGAAGATTTAAATAAAAAATGTTTTTAATTAAATCCATCTGTTTTCTTAGCAGGCTGAATATGAATTACCGAATTCGTATTTTTTTAAATCAATTGTGGTTGAAATTCCATTGTGTTTCTATATCAGAAATATACAGGTTATATTGAGCCAAAACCTTTATCGTCTGGTCCAACCGCAATACAGATTCTTAAGTAAATGGAAAAGTTAACAAAATTTTAAAAAGACAACTATCAGAATACCACTAGTTTACATCATACGAGTTTCAAAGAAAAAATTAAATTAAAATAATGAATTAAAATATGTTGTTATATTTTATAATTTAACATTTTTTCTTACACCGTCAAGTTATTTTTATTTTTGTTATTAATATTATATTATATCAAATAAAAACGTCGACAACTTACTAAATTCATTATATAATTATTTTATCACTGTACTTAATCCTATCTGATAACATATTGGATATTTTTGAAAAATAAACCTTTTATCGTTCATAAAATTGGAAAAAACGCAAAAATTAAAAAAAATATTATAAATGAGATTGTGCCTGGTTTTTTAAATAAATTGTGGAACAAACTTTTTCAAATAAAAAGTAAAAGTAATAAAAACAACTAAAATGTATCGAAAATTCTAAAAAAAAATTGCATTGTGTTGTGTTCAGGATTCGAAACCGAGCCACCGGGTAAGAAGGTACGGTTTCAAATCCTGACCAACCATTTATTAATTTTTTTTTTAATTTTTGATACATTTTAGTTATTTTATTACTTTTACTTTTTATTTGCAAAAGTTCGTTCTTTTTTTAAGAATTTTTGATAGCTTTAAATTATTTTCAATTGGAACATTTTAATCATTAGACTAGCAGATTTATATAATAGGAGAATTTCTTCATTATTAAACCTGTTGTTACGTTTCAAATCATTTAATATTTTTATAATGCACTCTAGGCAAGAAATTGTTACAAATTTGTTACGAAATTCATAATTTATGGCTGAATTTATAAACGCAGTTTGCAAAGCAACACGAGAATGCCTTGTAAACTCATGCTTCCAGTGTTGCTTTGGAAACTGTGTTTATGAAATCAGCCTATTCTATGAAATAGAGATTAGAACTAATAATGCGTGATCGTGATTAATTTTTTGTTTCCATCACGTGGGGGTGCGTCCGTGAGACGGTGAGCGGCAATTTTTTTGCTTTAATGTAATTTTTTCCATTTAAATTATTTTTTTTAATTTTTTTTCGTATTTCGTGGGCGCGAATTTTCGTGATTGTGACTTCTTTCGTAACTCCATACTATGGTGAAGGGTATATAAGATTCGGCGCAGCCGAATATATCTCTCTTACTTGTTTTCTCTTTAAATCAATGCAACGTTTACAATGGCAAAAGTGTATTTAACTAGGTGACAGCATTAGGAAAACAATTACAACAATACAAGAACGACAGGCATTTTTGTTTGTGTAGTTTCATTTCATATGTCAAAAATTTAACCCATAAAACAAAGAAAACAGATACAGAAAAAAAGTAAAAGTATTTTGTATGTATATGCAAAGAATAGTCAGCTGGTGTAATGTTGTCACCTGGTTAAATACGCCTTGAAACTGGCGGTCGACTTTCGACCACTAGACATACTCTAGTACAAATAAAAGTACGAATTAATGAAATACAAATTACTTGAGAACTATTTTGGATTCTCTACCCCTGAGAACGAATAAATATTTTGATATGTTTCCATTGCATTGTTGCAGACTGCATAAATTATGGAGTTCTGAAGTCAGTTAAAGAGAATCAACACGTTTTAAAATGTATATTAAGAGCAATAATAGTGTGAACAAGATTTTAATTACATCTTTTAAGATATTCTTTGAGACATTTGTGTTTTAAACTTGAAAACACGCTTCCACTAAAATTATAGGATGGCGATATCGAAATTATCTTTCCTTGTCTTATCGTCTGCATACAGTTTAAAAAAAATGTTAATACTTTTTATTCATTTGTTTAGCTAACAAAGATTACTTTCCTCGGAAATATCATCATCTGATACATTTTGATTAGAGCCTCAACAGTAGATTCCATGCAAAACAAACTGTTTGCAAATTCATTTGTGTCAGCTTTCAGGATTTATATTAATTATTTTGAACCTCGCTGGATCTGAGACAGTCGGTTAGAAGTCAACACTTATTTATATATTTAAAAATAGCAGATTTTATATGGAAATTAATTTTAATCGATTAATTAATAAGTTAATCGAATTTATCTAATTTTAATTATTCCGTTAAGTAATAGATCTAAATTCTGTGATTAGTCGGACAACGATTAATCGATTGGATACATTAATTTGAAATCCCAACCTAATATGAATGATATTTCATAGAAATTTTTAATTACTTTATGCTCTATCAAATAACCATTTCGTTTAAATATTTTTTTATGATATCACTTGTTTTTCCCCACAATTCATCAATCGACTTTTTGTTGCCTATGCTGCCTGCTGTTTTAACATTTCTCTGATTTTGAAAGATATAATTCATTTTTCTCGAACTTCATGTAACTTATTTGCAAACTTTATAATGAATGTATATTTTACAACAAAAAAGAATTATCAGTAAAAATATTACACTGATAACAAACAGACAATGAAAGCGAAATAAAAATATGTAAATAAAAAATACCTAAAGTTAGGGTCGAACGTGTCAAATATTTGACGAAATAAGCGCATACAAACGATGTACCAGGGGTCGATTCTGGTTCTGTGAAACTGTGAAATGAAAACATTTTCATATTTTCATAGACTTTCTGGTTCTCGTTTAGTGAAAAAATTATAAATAAATACAAATGTTTTCATATGAAAAGAACAAACTTTTTTCATAATTTCACAGTAAAGTGATTCTTGTTCTATGTAACAGTTCAAAGAAGTGCCATAAACTTTTCATTTGTCACATATTTTTACATTTTCATTTTAACAGTGAAAAATGAAGAAAGCATCGAGAGGCAAGCCCGCAAGCGGGAACAGAAAATAATTTTTAATCAATTATTTAGAGGAAAATCTGGACATTTTGCCAACAATAAGTAATATGTATTTAAAAAAAAATAACAATATTCTTCTAAAAAGATGTATATTTACACAAAATGGCGGGTTACACAGTTCTTCACAACTGTCTCACTATAGGTATTAAATGAAATGTCTTGACCAGTAAAATAGACTGCGCATTGAAAAATATTGCAAGAGTTTGTACATCATCTGCGTACATGTGTATCCTGCAGTGGCTTAGCCTAGACGACAAGTAAATTGTGTATAGCCTTGTGGTACACCTCTTTTCATAAAGCAGCTATTTGATTTCCCATTTCCGTAGTACACCATTTGACTTCTACCACGTAAATAGGATGAAATAAGTTTAACGGCAGTATTTGAGAAGTGAAAAATGTGTTCCAGTTTTTGGCAGAGAATCGTGTGTTCAACGGTATCAAACGCTTTAGAATGGTCAAGCAAAACCAATAATGATATCATATCATTGTCCAGTTTTGAACGTAGCTTCTCAGTAACTTCAATTAGAGTAGATACAGAGCTGTGTTGGGGTCTGAAGCCTGATTGTTTTTCCGTTATTAAATTGTTGACGTATAAGAATTGAGCCATTTGAGTATGAATCAATCTTTCAACAGCTTTTGATAAGTAGGAAAGTATAGCAAATGGACGATAACTTTTATCTGGCTTTGGAACAGGTTCAACTTTAGCACACTTCCACATCGACAAGAACGTAGACGTTGTAATTATCATGTTTATTAAGTATGTTAAATACCGCAGAATAAAAACTATTGCTAATCTAATAGATTTAGGGTGGACACCGTCAACTCCAACAGAATCTGATTTTATGCTTAGTATAGATTTTATGACGTCTTCTTGAGTAACATTAGGAAATTCAAAACGTATTGGATGATCGTCATTCGCAGCGTTGGCAGTGCAGAAGTTATCGGCGGAGTCATACTAATGAAAGTCAGCTTTCGGCATTGGTATATTTGAATATTAAGCATTTAATTTATATACATAGATTACGTTAGTATTAATGGCATAATCAACTATACCCAGCGAGCGTATTTCTCTCCATTTCCTTTTAGAGCAGACAGCTATCTGAAACTTTTCTTTGTAATATGTACACTTAGTAGCTCTTATTTTTAATTTAACCTTTAACACTGGTTCTAAATCGTTTCTATCTAACGTACGCATTATTTCTTTCATTGATTAATCATTTTTTCTTTTAAATAATTATCTTTCAGGATATTTGACTTTAAATCGCCAGTGTTAATTGGTCAGCATTGATCAGGCAAAAAATTAATAAGATATTGGGGCGCGTGAAATTTGTATCAAGAGTCAACTGAGATTACGATCGCCCTATGATTTTATTTGTTTTGTCTCTTCAATGCCCTAGATTGATTAAATTATTTGTTAGCGTTTAGTACATTATTTTTTTTTTACAATAATAGCCTATTTCTGATTTAAGAAAGTAAACTTAAGCGAATGAAAGGAACACGCCCGAATTCGAACCAATTTGGATTTCTCATTGGCACTCACTTTCATTCTCATTAGCTTACGTTTTATGTCAATAAAATAATAAATAAAATAAAATAATAAAAAAATGTAATAAATTTTTTTTTAATATTTTCTTCCTTATTGTGTGTGGATTTAACTATGTAATACATTTGAACCTGCTGCTGTTTTTCAAAGGCGTAAGACATAATTTTTGCTGATTCAGTGCACCTCAGCAGCATCAGCCATTCTTTGAACCTGCTGCTGTTTTTCAAAGGCGTAAGACATAATTTTTGCTGATTCAGTGCACCTCAGCAGCATCAGCCATTCTTTGAACCTGCTGCGGTTTTTCAAAGGCGTAAGACATAATTTTTGCTGATTCAGTGCACCTCAGCAGCATCAGCCATTCCTTTTAATGAATTAGCTTTTTCTGTAGCTGTCGCCACATTTTTCTTCGCAACTCTTAGCTGTCTGCGGATTTTGCCTTTTTTGCCGGGAGATTGGTTGCTCACTGTCATTTAAGAAATTTTGCTTAAGTTTTGTTGTTGTGGCATTTTTTTGTTTTTGGATATTTGCTGGCCATTTGGGGTGAAAAGCATTCATTTTTACACACTTTATTTTGGTCATGGGAAGTTTCTGGGTTTGTATTTGGAGTAACCACTGCAACAACTTTAATGCAACTAGCTGGTTACTCCACCAGTGCAAAAAGACAATCATCAATTGATTGGGGATTTACACCAAATACTTTGCCCCCGGGTGCTACAGTTGACTATAGAAAAAGCGTCTTGTATAAGCCCGTGTTTTGTCAGAAAACCTACTCTAGCACATTAATCGCCTATACCACAATACCCGAACTTACTCTATAGATAAAATGTTCAATAGGTTTCTTCTGTAGCATACAAACAAACGTACCAACCTTTTTCCATTCAAAAATAGTACGAGTGGGAGGCCCAAGCGAATTTAACTTGTTGGACTGCTTTTTCCAGCTAATTTTTAAATGATCTTTATTTTTATTAAACTCAAAAATTTTGTTGCGAAAGCAAAACCACAAGTGACTGATTTTAATATTTCTAAATATCTCAATGTTAACGACACATTCGTAGCACAGAAATCGGATTTTATATGAAAACATTTACGTTTTCATTCGAGTTGTCTTTCGAGTCACTTTTCGTTTAAAAATAATGTAGAGAAATTGAAATTAATTTTCTTTCTCATAGAATGCGAATGAAGGTGTTCTTTCTTAAATCAGAAATAGGCTATAAAACTGTTTAACTTAAACATTTTTTACACTTATTTTATTTTCAATTTTTAGTTGGTGAGGTGGTTTTTACATGATTTTAATGAAAACGGAAGAAATTCCGTGTTGTGGCCCATAGTATGGCTAAGTTTAGTATATGCATTCTCATTGTTAGTAATACGAATGGTAAAAATGGTAAAAAAACTTTCAGCAAAAATAAATACATGCAGCTCAAGCATTCGATATTTGCATTTGACTTATACATTTTATTAATATAGATACAAAAGTATCACGGCTAAAATCGAACGAAACACTTTTTTCATTAAAAGAACTGGAATCACAATTTGTGTACTTGTGAAATGATAATATGAAAAGCACTTATGAAAACGAAAATGAAAAGATTTTTTTTTCATTTCACAGTTTCACTGGGGGTCGACCCCAGTACACATTTTTTAATGAAAATATATTTTGTTAATATTAGATGTTTCTCTAATATAGTAAAGGTGATTAAAACATTTGAAAAAAAATGTCGCAGGGACATAAAAGTTACCATATGAAATATGTAAATAAATAAGAAAAATCGATGATAAACTGTGCAGAAAAAAATATAAACAACAAGTTCTTCTTTTAATAGCTGATGAACTAAATAAGAATAAAGAAGCACTTGTCTTATAGCTCCTGTTAATAGCCGATGCACTAAATAAAGCGAAATTACTTTCAAAATATGCACATTTATAGAAGAAAAAAAAAACATAAGTATAAAAGGACTGCTGTAAAACCGCTATCGAAACATTTTAATTTAGCAAATCAGCTCAACTTTGTCCGGACCAAAATTAAAATTAATTTAATTCAGAGTTCTCCATACAAAATTATTTCATTAAGAGAGACGACAAACTGCGAAGAAAAAAAATTTCTCCCAAACAAATGGGTGAATCCACTTTAGGAGTTATACTGTGGTATAAACACAACTGGGACGAACGACGAAAAAAATCAGTCAAAATCACGCTAAAAATCTACTCATGCACTCCTAATCACGTGAGCGGTGCCTATCTCGAATCGAGACGCCGATGAAATTGCTACAGAGTGACCGGTGATGTTTTTAGTTTTTCAAGTGTTTTAGTAAATAAAATTAATTTTCAATTAAAAATCGCAAAAAAAAGTAAAAACTCGAAAATTCATAAATCAAGGTAACATCATCGACAAGATACCAAAGTCAAATAATTATTAAAAGTAGTTAATGCTAAATCTGTAAAAAGGAAAAATATTTAAAAAATCACGACTATTGCGTAAAATTCGCGAACAAATTGCTAAGATGGAAACATGCCATAAAATTTATTAAAAATCGCTAAAATTTAAAGAAATGTCAAATTCCGGAAAAATTAACGAAAATAACGAAAATTTTCCAATAAAAACATTGTTATCCACAGAAAAATAGATAAGTCCAATTTATATTGATTAAAAGTTTTTAAGCCAGTAAATGGAAACAAGCTTTTAAAAAAATCACTGGTATTGCAAATATGGAGATAATTCGCGAAAAATTGCAGTATTAGAAACAAGTCATAAAATTTATTAAAAATCGGAAAAACTGAAAGGAATGCCAAAAAACTCATAAAAATTTGCGAAAATAACGAAAATTAGCAAAAAAAATTGCCAATTTCGAAAAGACTTCAAAGCAAAATATCGTGTTCGACTTTACAAATTGTTCGCCAATATTTTCGCATCAATGAAGTGAAAGAAAGTGTATTCAAGGACTACAAATATTCAAAAGATACCAGAGATTTTAAGAAAGAATTGTAAGTTCTTTAAATTTACAATTAGCGTTTCAGTCGACGAATTCTCGCCGACAAGTTCGTCACGTTGTGGGAGGTATATCGTTGATACCAGTTGTGTTTATACTAATATACTAAATGACAGATAACGCCAGAATGATCTTTTTCTATATTTCGAATGAGCAGAGTTTCATGGCATCACAATCTACCAAATTTTACATTGTTTCATTAAAAACAATTTTTTTCTTGTTATAAAAAAACTTATTGAATCTATTAGTTAAAAGATGACACTTGAAGTATATGTGTACACATGTTAAGATTACACATGATAGCAACTCTTGAGATTATATAAAATCAATTCCATTTTTACTTGTTATTTTACCTGCAAAGATCCAGCAGATTTCGAAAACGAATTTCGTAAAAAACCAAATGGAAAAATGCTGCCATAGCCAGAAATTGAACCACGATTTCCCTGTACGTTGGCTGGGGAAGAAGTGGCTGCACCCGATGATGTCATTAGCGGCTTTAAGGGTGACATTTCCGAGTAGGCGCGGCCTACCTGACCCAAAATTGGTGTTTTTCTCATTTTTGTGTTTTTCTTTCTTCAACAATATTCACTGACAAATTTTACACAATACATTTAAATACGTATAAACATACAAACTGTATACATATGTACTTATATATGTATGTATTTAAATATTTAATTTTTTTTGTTATAATTTGTTGTATTTACAACAAAATATTGTCTTAAATATAACTCACAGCTTATTTTTGTAATTATTTGCTTTTAAGCACTTTAATTGTTTGTACATTTTATAAA
This sequence comes from Gymnocheta viridis, assembly GCA_956483585.1. Classification (NCBI taxonomy): domain Eukaryota; kingdom Metazoa; phylum Arthropoda; class Insecta; order Diptera; family Tachinidae; genus Gymnocheta; species Gymnocheta viridis. The sequence continues at coordinate 47,631,139 of OY101443.1, read as the reverse complement.
ATAAAATTTAATGAACTCGCATACACTTACATACCTACATAACGCTCATTTACTCGAATATCGTCATAAATCTAAAAAACGTGAAATTTGAGTTAAGAATGCAGAATTATTCATCGTATCGCTTTTTATATTGTGTAAAAATTTCAAACAAATATCTCGTTTACTCAACTCTTCAGAGGATAATTTTCTTTTAGTTTTTCCACTGAGGTGTGTGGAATTTAAAAACTTTAAACTCGTTTTCTGAAGGACGATTTTTTGGAGTTATGACGTTGTTTGAGTAAATGAGGGATATGTACATATCGTGCAAAATAACGTAACATCACAAGTTTACAGGAGAAACAAAAAACTCTATAATATGGAAACTGTTTAAGATTTTGAAATGATATTTTCATGGTCTTTAGCGCTTTCTAGCGAATTTTGAGCAAATGGACAGTGTATTTTTGATGTAAATAGTTGACAACACTGATGATGATACGATTTTTTGTTTAATAATATCATTCACTTGATTTTGAATTTGGGTCATAACTTTTTTGTTTTTGTTAACAGAAGCCTGAAGCACATATATGTAATATGATGTAGAAAATCGTAATCAATAAAAAACTCAAAATTTAATTTTTTTGATGATACGTTGTTTTGCATTTTATGTGACGATATGTAAACTAACGGAGTATATGTCTTTTATGTGTTGTTGTATGGCAACACCGCACAACACACAAATCTTAAATCTGGAAATCATAAAGTTTTACATTCTTATATCCAGTGAAATAAATAATGTTTCCAGTGATTCCGATGTTATGATCAGCGTTGCCAGCTTAGATTAGATTTAGTTACTTTGTTTTTTAACACCGAAATTTATGTTTTAGGTTCATGGCATTTTTCTAGCCGTATCCATTATGGATTTCATCTCAAAAATAATAAATAAAATTTAATTTTTTTTTGCAGACAAATTAGAAAATGTTTTAGGGTAAACTGGTAGTATTGAAGCGATATTGTACATTTTATCTGATTGTTTAAAATTTTGAGATAGCAATTTTTACTTTCGGAAAAATTGAAATTGAGGACGAATCTTCAAATACAAAAGTTGAAATACCGACAAGAAAAAACATTTATACATATATTTAAACCTTCGCGATTACAAAGAAAATTAAAAAAATCCATTTGTAAATGAGAATTTTTTCAGACAGATTAAGTAGAAAATTTCGTAAATAGTGTTGTTAATAAAATCTTAAATTTATTACAATTTGTTAGCCTTTTTTAACTTGTACTTTTTAGCAATTTAGCTTCTATGAATTTTTTAAAAACCGATTTAATTTATATTTTCTCCAGCACCTGGCAACACTGATCATGATTTAGATTTTAGAAGCTGATTTGTTTTTCACTTTAAGCACAAAGTATAATTAATGTTTGACTTTAAGCTTTTTCGTTTAGATTTCACTTTTGATTAAGAATAATCTTAATTATTTTAGAAGTAGAACATCGAAATTTTAAACAAAATCTTTTATTTTTATTTTTTAATTTTCAAAGCCAAATTTTACACATCAGATGTCAATCTTATTTTGCACTTGTTAATTAACTGCTAAAATTACATTAATTCTTTTTTTATACACAATTTTTTATTAATAATTTTATAGTATTAAATTACTATTTAATTTTTAGTATTTATAATCTTTCTTTTTTTCTTTTGTTTTTTTTCCTACTTTCTTTTGCTCTCTGTTTCAGACTAACAACTTGAAATGACTGTTTAGTAGACGTAAATAAAAAATATATAATGATGACTACAAATTTTGCTACAATGAATAATATAAGAGTTATTCCATCACAAATCAACGAACGGTTGGACTTCATCATCTACAATTTTAATGAAACTCGGTACAATGATTTTTCATAATAAGGATACAAAATATTGGAGTCCCATCAAATATGGTTATGGCCATATTACATCATTAGTTTTAACAGATGAAGGTATTTATAAAATATAAAATTTTTCATTAAATAAAATTTCTTGCAAATATAAACCCAAATTATACGAGGGCAGCTTGACAATTCCGTGACTTTCTGGAAAACGTAATTTTTTCGCAAAAAATTGTTTTATTTCTCATGATAGTTTTCTTTAAGTTCGATACATTTAGTTCAGCATCTAGCTATTTTTTTTATTCTCTCCAAATAATACGATTTCTCAGCACCCTCAAAATAGAAGTTTGTTTCCATGACAAGATCTTCGTTTGATCCAAATTTCTTAACAACCAGTAATTTTTTTTTAAATTTGAAAACAAGGTGCTAAGTCTGGAGACTAAGCTGGAAGTTTCCATGTTTCATCCGCAGTTACAAAACGACCCAAAAACTCGTTTGGATTGTGCATGAACCTCGCCAAACATTAAACAAGCATCTCAAAATAGTCTAGCTCGAAAGTAGTCTAGTAGTATATGAAATTTAACAGGGCCAGTGTTGGATTTAAGGTTAATGCTTTCGAAATATAAACACCCTGATTATGTATGTATGTCGAAGTCGAAATTTCAACAGTCATGATTTGTACTAGATTAAAGAAAATGTGTGCATGTTTTCTTTAATCTGGGGCAAATTGTCGCATTTGCAAATTCGACTTCGACATACACAATCTGGGTGAAAAAGTCGCGGAACTATCAAACTTTCCTCGTATATTTTTTATCAATACGGCACTAAATCTCATTACGTCGAATAATTACGAACATCAGAAAATAAAAATAAACTTATGACATTAAGAGCAAACAACCGAGTTTGTTTCATACTAACTTAATTTTGATCAAAAATATATATAAAATATATTTGAAAAAAAAGTAATCACCCTTATTCGAGTTGGCGACATCGATGTCCCGTCAACACAATACCAAAAAATTGGGGCTTGTCTACCCGTTTTCAAAAACAACTGACTACTATCATGTTATTTCCTGGGCCTAAGAGAACATACAATAGACTGCTAGTAGTACAAAATTGTTTTCGAGAGCGAGTAGACAATCTCCAATTTTTTGGTATTGTGTTAACGTGACACCGATGTCGGCAACTGGAATAAGGGTGAATGTTTTATAAAATTTATTTTTCGACGGATCTTCTCGTTTTTATGCTTCTTTCGTTCGACTTAAGATTATATTCTGCCTTTAACTCTAAAAATATTTAAAATAATTGATTTTTTCACACAGCAGGCTATAAAAAAAATTCAAAAACAACCCTTTTTCATCGAAGATATATTGAAAACGCTTCTTACAAAAAAAAATAATTTAATTTATTTTTAAAATTATTTTAGGAAACACTTCTTTATCTACGTTCATTTTAATTGTAAGCTAGTGTTAGTTTTTCTAATTTTTTTTGTTCTTTAACTTTGAATATAAAAAGTTATCTCATAACGATTTTAAATTTCCTATATCTTTAAATTTCGTATATCTCTAAATTTCGTATATCAAAACTTTTACTTTGGTCCTAGAAAGTGATAACTTTTCAGGTGGTTTTATTTTATATTATATACATATGTATGTATATATGCCGTTAAGCTCTATAACTTAAATAACGAACTTCAAGCCGACTAAAAATGAATTACACATTTAAAATTTAATGCTCTACCAGTATTACGTTATGAAAAATCTGGCTGGCATCACTAATTTTATTTCTCGAAAATAAGATTTTAAAAAAGTAAAGCATATATTAAGGCTTATTTTCAAGCAATCAAAATAACCCAAGTTCTTATCGTGATGTTAATTAATTTTTAATTTAGAAAAAATAAAAAAAAATCTAGATAAAAATAGAACACAAATGCCGCCTCTAAGACTAAAGATAATAATATTTGCCTAAGCTAATTAAAATTCCGTTATTAAATAAACACATACATACATATGTACATACGTATGCATATTTTAACAATTATTTGTATAAGGGAATTTACACAATTGCCCACAATAATAAAATTAATTACGCTTAAATGATTATTGGCCTTTGAGATGAAGAAGCAACAAAAACATTTTTGTATTTGTGTATGTATCAGAATTGCCAACTTGTGTGTAATTACGTGTTAATTTTGATTTTGTGTGTAGCCATGTGTAATTCGTTGAATGTGTAATTTTAAATTTTACTTTTCAGACATTTTTATACGATTTTTATGCGAACTTGAGATATTTTTAAATTGTAAAAACTTTTATTTAGAGGAAATTTAACAAATAATGTCAGTTTTATTTTTGTGATGTCACTATTGTAGATGCAGCTAATCCACAAACTGCATAATATTCTGTCAATGTCATTGTCCAAAAAAATTGCTTAGAAGAAGTTATATTTCCGGCTACACGGAACCAAAACATTCTCGTACTTTTATCCAATCAATTGTTGTGTAAATAGTATGAAGCTAACATTATTTTGTCCAATATTTTTTCCTTGAGGATAGAAACTTTGTAATAAATAATCTATGCTTTAAATCTAAATATGTATGTGTTTTAAATTTATTTTTAAAATTCTGACTATTGAACTTGGAACCTACACAACGCAGTTCTTGCAGCCAAACAGACTTTAACACATACAAATTATGTTTACTTAAAAATTTCAAAATTTTTGAATTCATCAATTTGGCAACAAAAGCATGCTTTGTATGAAAATATTTCAAGAGAATTCGCCTTGGCATATGTCTTTCTTGGATGTCAAAATAAACTGCTCAAGTCGAATTTCGAACCAGAAAAATGTACCAAAAAGCACATTTTGACAATAAAATATGATAAAACACAATGAGTCAGCTGCGCTTTCGAGTTCACCTGGTATGAAATGTACCAAAAAGCACATTTTGACAATGAAAATTTAGAAAACACAGTCGAGTCATCTGAGCTGTCGACATCACCTGCTATGAATTCGCCTTGGTTTATTTTATTTATTGGTATATATTCTGCAAAGTAAATTTGCAGAATATAGTTGCACAAAAATGGCGCCGGTAACTAAACCATATGTCCAAGATGTTATTAACAGTATCTTAAAAAAGTTTTGTGACTGACTATACGCGACCTATGCCTTCACATAGGAAGTAGGAAGGTGGTTGTCAACGAAATTCCACAAAAGAACCGTAAGACTATACGGTTATCCGTGGCAAATCAGTCAACCAGTGCGAGTGAGACGAAAAACTCTCGAAGGCCAAACAACACACGCAAGCCTGACCGCACTTAAGAAATAATTACGATGATGCGAGAGCTGTTCTTCAGCCCAGAGCTCCTTAACGAATGTCGCCTTGGCTTATATTTTTTATTAGCAAACATTTTTCTCTGTAGCGGATTATCGTAAAATAGTGATAATTAAGTAACGGGAATAATTAAATCTTTTTTACAATTAATCAAATTTTTAAAAGAATAGTGGGAGAAAATGCCTGAAGAAATGATATACCAGAATCGATTCATTTAATGTTAAGACGTTTAGAAGCTTCAATGGATGATTATGGAGAACACACAAAGTGTAGCAGCAACAAATAAACGTCTTTTAAACAATTTGGAAAACAGTTTATTAAACTTAAACAATTTTGGAAACATTTATTTTACACCGCCCAGTTTGAACTATTTTTTTTAAATTACGATTATTATGTTATTAGAATTTTTCTTTGTAAAATATGTTTAAAAAGACCTTTAATAACGTAAATAAAGAAAAAAATATATTAAAAGTTTATTTATTATGTTTCAAAATAAAAGCTTCTCTTAAAGTTTTTCATTTTATCTAGTACTGAAAACATTTTTTTACAAACTGTACTTACATTGTGTATATACATATGTCGTGTATTAGAGATGTACGAATGTGTACACATGCATATGTATGTACATAAAACATACATATGTAATATGTAAGTGTACATAGGTATTTATAAAATAGTGACGTTACTAAATAATAATGAATAGATAGATGTATTTAAATAAATAGCTTTTTCTTTCATTTTCGTCTTTAAAATACAATTTTGTAATTATACATTTTTGCAAACAAATTATATGTTAAATATAGTTTTAAAAATAGATTTGGGCTATATTTATCAATCGTGCAGATACGTTGTCAATTAATATTGTATTTGAAGTGTATCAAGAGTGGCGATCAAAACATTTGAAACTGACATTTTCATTGATTTATTTTCTTGAAATTATGATGCTTTTTTATCTTAAATTCGTTTGTTGCTGTTTTGTTCTTTGTAATTTGCAAAATAGTAAAAAACATTTTTTCTACAAAAATGTAAAACTCAAAATTTAAAAACGAACAATTGTAGGAAAGAAGATGGACAGACAGACGGACATGGAATCAAGAATCAAAAAAAAATAAAAACAATATTGAATTACATATATTCTTAAAAAAAACAAAATACAAATCAGCTTATAAATGGCGGAGTTCTGGTGCAACAAAAATAAAATAATACATATATATGTACATACGTATACGTATACGAATTGATAACCTCATCCTTTTTCCAAGTTGATTAACAAATTGATCATCAGCCTATTTTTAATTTTTTTCAGAAAACTTGTAGAAAGCATTCTACCCACCAAAAAAAGCTGGTAAAGTATGGGATGCTTTAATTTCTTTTTTGCATGTTTTATATTTTTAATTGGGATTTTAGATAGATGTGAACAATCTTAATTTTATTTAAATCGGTTTAGTATTTTGGGAGTTATAAGCGTTTGAAGTTGCTAACAATACATGCATACTTATTACACATACAAAGTGTGTATGTGTGTTTGTCCAATTTGCTTTATGTAGAATTGAAACAGAGTTTTTTCTATATCTATTATGTAAAAAGAGAGAGATAAGTAAGAGAATTTTATTAGATCAGTGAAAAGCAAAATTTAAACTTTGATTGTATTGTTGTTTATTAGTGTTGTTAGTGCAGAAACTGAAAACTTGTCTTAAAATACTTTTCAAATACAAAATATTTTTTATGAATACGGCACTAAACATTTAAACTGAGTTTTCAATGAAAACAATTCAACTTCTTAATTGAATCATAATTTTTCTTAATTGAATCTTGATTTTACTTTTTCCTGTGAGCAATGAATTTATGCAGAAATATATTTAAAAAAATTATTTTATTTCATATGCGTAAAATATTACCTATGGATATATAATGCTTGTCTTTGTGTTTGATGGGTAACTTTGTCAACTCACAAATACTAATAAGCATCAATACAACCTAGGGTTGCCAGAAGGGCCTGATTTGGCCTGATTGTCAAGTTTTTTAATGCGCGTCAAGTGTCAAGTGAAAAAGTGATTTGTCAAGCTTTTTTGTAAGTTATTTTTTTTCTCAAATTTATTCTAGCTATTTAATAATACTTAAAAAAAGTATGTGTATATTTCTAAAAAACAAATCTAAAGCCCATATTTTTACTATCAATAGAACTAAGGACTAATATGATACATATTTTTTTCTGCAATTATAGTTTAAAAAATAACTATAACTTACTGTACAATTATTATAAAAGTGCCAACACTGATATTTACCCTATTACTCAACACTAGTAAATTGATAACATTGAACCAGAGAAGCAAGTCGTGGACTTTTCGTCGGCGGCGGCGGCGATTCGGCTTGAGCCGGGGTTTTACCGGCGCGCCATCCTTCTATCAGCTTAGCCGACTTGATATACCCATGGTGGAATAATACAGGCGGTTTTTCATTGTTTTTTTAAATAAAACCTATGTGTTTGAAGAATTGTCAAGTTATTTATGAAAATTATAATTTATTTATTATAGACTAGCTAAAACCTCTCAGCAAAATTGTTTTTACGAGTAAAAGTTGAAATTCAATTCGTATTTTCCCAATAATAATTATCCAGAAGTTCTTCTTTAAAAACTAAAAATCTCTTTTATATATTTAGTATGAGTGTTTTTATTTGTCAAGTTTTTTTTTCAAAATCAAGTTTTTTTTTTGGTCAATGTCAAGCTTTTTGACAAATTAGATCTGGCAAGCCTAATACAACCACAAATTTAGTTGTGGTCACCACTGATTTAGATTGTTTTTTGTTTTTGTATTTTACCGTATATACTCGTATTTATGGAAACGGTTAATATTTAATGTCTAGAATGCGGGCGATTCGCCGTCGACCGCTGGATATTACTCGTACAATATTCATCTAGCAACAATAATGCTTGCATTTTTCATCAGTTCCATAACTATAGATTCGTTAAAATGTACGACGGCATTAAAAATGCATTATAAGAAACAAGTGCTTAAGAAATTATGAAAACACAGTTTGAACTTGTTCATTTACATATTTTCTGCTGGGCAAAAAATAATTATGAATCAAAATTTAAAGATAAGTTTTGAAAATAGGTTTTGTTTATAATGTGTATTATATTGTACAGAGAAAAAAGTTTGAACATAAATAGTATGATGTGATTTCCTCCGACTTTTTAATAAAAAAAAAGATTTACTTCATACACTGTATGCTTTTATTTTTGTTTATGACAACATACAGTATGACCTCGGTTACAGAACCCTCGATGAACGCAACTCCTCGATTATTGCAACAACTAAAATATTTACATTATAGACTCAGTGTATGCAACTTGGCAAAAAATTTTTGACTCAGTAAACGCAACTTTTAAATTAAGGTCAGGTTGTTTGTTTTTTTCTTAACTATTTTTTACCGTTTTTTCTCAGAATATACAAATACATACTATGTGTATGTATGTATCTATATGTATGTTGTTTGCACGTACATTTCTAAATTGTAAATTTAAATTGAAATCACTAGCATTGTCCAGGATTTGCCTAAAATAAAGTCCAAGGATGCTATTAATTCATTAAACATTTGTATTCAATGGGCTGAAGAAAACAAAATCGGCTTAAAAGAAGTCTCGCTTCTTCGAGATCTTCGCGAAACTGCAGTGCAGAAACATATTTCTAGTACCAAAAAACAGTATAAAATTTCTGACTTCTTTTAAAACTAGAACCAATGACCCATTACTCTTATTTTGTACATAAGAATGTGTATTTTTTATTTATTTTTTTGTTTAATGAAATTACATATGTTTGTATGTAATATTTGTGTTTTATATTATTATTAATAAAATGAATTAAATTTTATTGAAAAATTGTCATTATAGAAGTAAATAGATAACACTAAAGCTGTTTTATTTAAAAAAAATATATTAATTATGCACAAAATTATCTTTAGGACAATATAAACTAGATATTGTTTGTATATAAATACTTAAAGCAGTGTTTATATATGTGTTACTCGGTCAATGCCACAACCGCGGTTCTTGCAACTGCCTTGGTTTTTATTAGTTGCAGTAACCGAGGGCATACTGTATATGAATTCAGAAAATCCGTCTGTCTGGAAGAGAGAAAGAGAGGTAAGAACTATGACCAGCAATGTGTAGGTTCCATGTTCAATACTTACAATTTCTAATAAATTTTCTTCAAACAAACGAAAGTTCAGTTCATATTATTCATTAATATATATTATGTTTATCATGCAGCCACACAGGAAAAAACTGGAGCTCAAGTATACGAATAAGACAGTCAAGTTTCGCCTTGGAAATATTATGTTCCGGTTTTCGGAACAAGGAATGGCTTCAATTTATATTATAAGCGTTACAATTACTGGAATCGGGTACAGATCCATTGTAAATGATGTTACCCTAGTTTGGAGATTACAGCGCGATAATGACCGCAAAATCATCTCTAGTGATGATGCCGTGATTAAAAACAAAAGATATCCCACAAAATATATACTGCCAGGCCCACGATGTCACACATATTCGTTCTTTCGTACAATTACATTAAAAAAAACAAATTCTAAAATTTCGGTTTTGTTTTAAATGTAATTGTACGAAAGACGTCGTGGGCCTCGCAATTAGTCACTAAAAGGGACTGGAAATTTTTCGTAAAGTAAATCTTAACTTCCCATTGTTTTGCCAATACCAGAAAAATTAATAATTTTAAGTTTGTTTTTCTACGTTTGGAATTTCATTAGTTGCATATTGGAGGGCTCAGAGCTGAAGTGAACCAAGTCACAAAAAAATATAATTCGAAGATATTTTGAGTTTCAGTAAATGAACTGCCATTAAAATGATTGCCATTGACTTGACTTTTCTACTTAGTCCTTACAGAACTAAATAGAGTTAAACTTTGCACTACTTTTGAAATTTGTCATATTTTATGACTTGGTTTACTTCAGTTCTGAGCCCTCCATAAGTACATACATATGTTCAGATATTGTAATTTTTTATTAATATACTACGTATTTAATAAAATTGCGAATTAATGGAATACTAAACATTTTCCTAATTACTTAAGAGCTAATTCGGGTTTTCGACCTTTAAGAACGAATAAGTTAATATTTGGAACTGTATCCATCGTCTGCTTTGTCTGCTGTACATAGGTGCATACATACATACGCACATACATACATAAATATCTTTTACATTCATTTTATGTACATATAAGATTTTCTTTTTCTATATTTTTAGGAATCTCTTTTAAAGGTCATTGAAAGAAAACAAAATTTTTTTGGCGTTTTACGCAAATGGCGTTTTAATAATTTCAACTGCTGAATTTGTATAGTTTACAAATTGCTAAAAGTTTTAAAATATAGAAGACAAACAACAACAGCATTGTCGATGTATTTTCTAAATAGAATTAAACCTTCAAAGTATGTATGTATATTTATTCAAGTACATGCAAGTGAAGAGCTGATCAGTTTTTCTTCCTCGTATGTTTGAAAAACAAATATAAAGAACATTTTTATGCATGGAGTTTTTTGGTTTGGCGGTCACACGATGCAACAAAGGAGACGCGATGCTAACGTTTGTGTTGTAACGTTTGTACTTTGTTAGCCTTAAAAGCATTTGAATATTCAATACGAAAAATAGAAACAAAAAGTCAAGGAGCCCATTAGTGTTACTTTCTATGACTAAAGGTTTAATGAAATCTAGAGATAAAATATGATAGTGCAAAATATTGAAGTGAAACGCTTTGCATTCTTCCTTTCTTTTAAGACCGACTCAAGTTAAAAACTATTTTTTGGCATAAAAAAATCGAATAAATTATTTTAATTATAGAAGAAACTTGTTTCTGGATTTTCCGTTTTGTTTCAAAAAAATATAAAAAATATGGTTAGGAGTATCTAGTTTTCTTTGTTCATGGTATTAAAATATAAAAATCTTAGTTTTTTATATGATAGAACTAAAAAAGTATATTTAAAACTTCCTTGCAATGTCATCTAGCAAACTCTAAAAAATGTTGCTTAAAGGAAAGAAAATTTTGTGTAGAATACGAATCTAACCAAAACATTTTGTAATTACACAGTTCAGTTTTGAAGACTGTAGAAATAAAAAAACAACTGGCTTTAAGAAGGTGAGTCATACGGGCCTTTTCTGTAAATCAAAAAAGTTCAAGACACAAAAAAAATAAATTTATCAATTATTGCTGTTTTCTTTGCGTGTTTGGCATTTTGATTTCTGAGAAAATAAGTTGTCGATTCTGAGCTAAATATAGAATAATTCATGAGTTCTGTCGATATTTAGGTGAAGTTTTTGAAGAACAATTTCTTGAAATCACATTTAATTGAATTTTATTGAAGTCAGCAATGCAGATAAAAGAAAAAGCGGCTAGCAGCGCTACTGGGATTAGCCTACTCGAATTAAGTTTATCCAACTGTGCCCCGCTAATCGGAAAAATAAGTGTACAATTGGTTCAAATTATTTATAACACAAATAGCAGCCATTATACGTTCGACATTAGAAAAAAATTATATATTTCACAATTAAAATATAATTAACTTTCATTCGAACAATTTCGAACCCGCCCCAATAAACTCCAAAGAAATTTACTCAGTTCAACACACACACACAAACACTTTTTTTAAACAAAGAATTACAAAAATGAGAAAAATAAATAAAATAATACGCAAATAAACTTACAATCTCTTGTTGCTTTGAGAACACCGATAATCTTTTTCCTGTTGAACTAGACGTGGCAACTGGAGACATGGAATCCAAAAAGTACGATATAGAATAAACAGACACATTTTCAGACATTTTTAAATTTTAATAAAATTATTTTGTTTGACCCGCACAAAATAAATCTTTTTTGTCAAATACTGCATGAATAAATTTAAAAAATATTAAATATTTCTGTATGTTTTTAATAAAATCAAAAATTTAGCTTCTATTCAAAAAATTTACTTCATTGAGATTCAAAGTATGGAGAAAAACTAAAAGAATCTTTGCTCTGATTTAAAAGCGTTATCTTTTTTTTGCTGGCTGCTGTTCTGTCATTAATATAATAAAATAAAATTGTTTATAATAATTTTTATATCTATTTCTTCATGTTTCAAGCGATAATGTACAAATAATGGTTATATTACGATAGCTAAGTTATTAGTATTCGTAGGTTTATGTTTTTCTCTGTTTACTTTTTTCACTTCGGCCGCTGGTGAAACTAAAAACTGGTGAACCAAATTGTTTAGATTTTCAATTACGTGTGTCGATCTTTTCGAGGTTTTTTCTTATTTATTTTTCTTTTTTTGCTGTTTCTTAGCAATATGTATTTCGATTATCATAAAAAATTAGTATCAATTAAATTGATAGACTAGCAAATAAATCATCTCATTTTATACTTGTCATATGTTTTAGGAGTTTGTATAGGTTTATACTTTTGTTGATTGAAATGTCGTTAAGTTATTGTTATTATTGAAATCAATTGTTCGAATAAATATTTGTGCTATTTTTAATTTAATAAAGTTAATGACAGCAGTTTTTAAATCCATTATTAGTGTACTGAAAATAATAGTAAATGCCATTCGGTTTTTTTAATTTGTAAACTAATACAAGTCAAAAAAAAATATTTCCAAGGCTTGAGTTATCCACTTTGTTAGATGCAAGCTATTATTTTTCTGATCTGACATCAGAGTCAAAGATTACCACCTGTTTCATTTCCGAATAATAATTTATTCGCTATTGGTTGCCGATAAATCAAAATAATTCTTAAGCAATTTTAAAAATGTTTTCTATTTCATTAATTAACATTTTTATCTACATCACTAATAGAAAATTTTATCATAATTAACAAAATTCCGAAATGAGAAATACATACATAAATATACAATGAAAAATATAATATAATTATGTATAATAAAAACTGTATAGATAAAAATTATAAATTTTGCATGTGCGCAAAGCATTTTGGCACAAACCATAGAGTTTAACAGCTCTATGTTAACATAATAACATGACTCTGTTAAACATTAAACAATTTTGCTTTTGCAAAAACATTAATATGTTATTTAGAACAAGTTTTTGACTTTATTTCTATTATTTCTAATTATTTTTGGAAAAGACCTGTTGTTGTGTCTAGAAGTCTTAAAAGAGCGTGTTTATCAGATTTTATAGATTTCAGAAAAAAAATCCCACAGAATTCTGAAATTTGTTGTAAATCTTATATTTCCGACAGAAATTTATCTCGTAAAAAATTGTAACTACAAATAACGCATTAGAATTTTCAAGTTTTCTATTGTATTGTTCATCCACTGTATTTCTGAAACTGAATGTGTATAAAAAGTTTATAATAAAGACACTATATAAACTGCATTCACTTCAGTTTCTAGACATGCAGACATACATCTATACAGACAATTATATTTGAAACTTGGGGTACAATATATTTCGGACGTAATTATCCAAATGAAGAAAAATATTCATTTTAGCAATAAACTTAATTGTCATAACGTAAATTTTTCGTGTGTGTTTAACGGTGAAAGGAATTAAGCTGAACATATTTTGGCAGCAAATACTTTAGAATAAACTGCAGATGCTACACATTTAATTACAAAAAGCAGTAATAACAATGTTTAATCTACGTGAAAACTGCTGATGGAAAGAAGTATAGTTCCGTCTTCCCACTCCCCAAACGATAAAAAATATATATTATTTATATTTGATACGCTCACCTAATTTTCCTCACAAAAAAGCTTAATCTGAATCCGCCCTTGGTATGGACCAGGGTTGACTACACACTGGATAACCCAAAAAATGCCATCTGCGTTTTATTAGGAATTTTGATTAAAAAAAACTCGGCTGGGTTTTGTTCGTTGTATGTATTTATTAAAACAAGAATATTTTTTTTAACAAAGTCGTAAATTTTTGTATGCAGTAAATGTTTATGCACATACAAAATTCAAAACACGAGAAATACGCAAAAAAATAAATATGTAGGTTTTACGAGGATTCCCAAAACATTATATTTTTATAGTTTTTTGCATTTTTTTTTAATTTTTCGCAAGACAACATATAAAGATTCATGTGTATATCAATTGAAAGGTCTTTTCAAATCACATCCAAAGGCATACATACATATATAATTAGTCAAATGTTGCTATTTGAAATGTAATATATCATAAAGCCCTTATTTTTCAATAGCTATAAGTCTTTTACGTATATAGAAGTAAAGTATGGGTTGACTCGGCTATATATCACGAGCGGTTATCACACAAGATATTTTCAGAGATAAATAATGGAGCTATTGATGTTTTCAAGTTTTGTGTAGTAAATTAATTTCATATACGTTATTTTAAAATACAAAAAAAAAAGAAAAATACAAACAAATGCAAATGGGATATAAAAGGAATTATTCTTTTAATCCACGATTAAACAAATCGACCTATGAGTTTAGGGTATAAAAAACTCTTTTTTCACCTTCAAATAATTCCACAAGCTTTTATTGCATGAGTTTCATGTTGTTAGTATTTTCAAAATAAACATGTACCTAAGCAAATATTTGAATAGAATTCACCGACAACATTTATGCAACTTACAGCTCAGGTTGTGAATTGGACAAATATAAAAACTCAAAACAATTATGGTTGGTACGGAATAGAATATCGCATTTCTGATAGCACGAATATCCAACATCGATGCATGAAAAAAGTATTTCTATAATAATATAGAAAAAATACTAAAATAAAAAAACACGTTATTACCTTAAATTTTGAAGAGAATATCTAATTAACGCAAAAGAATAAAAAAGAATAACAGAAAACCCAATAAACCGAATCTAAGCTCAATAAATCCCAGGAAAAACCCTCTGGGTTGTGGTTTTTCCCACCCTGGTATGGACAAAACACCACCCTTTTGGCTTTATTATTTTTAAATAATAAATTTAAAAGTTTTCCAGATCTTTTGTTGTGATTTTGATTATTTAGCAATTACATATCTATATATATATTTTGCAACTGGAGCAAGGATATTTTTGCACAGCGCAAAAACATCATTTAAACATGACATAAAATAAAATTAATTTAAAACGAGGATAAACTAAAAACCAAAATTGCAAGAATGTATCTACTTTTATTGCCCTTGAAAAAAGAGGATAGCAAAACAGCATTACAAGTTGTCTCAAGGATATTTCCTTAAACATGACATTGAATATTATAGTCTTTAGAGCAACTTCTAAGAATTGGTGGCGCCCAGACAATGAAAAAATTAAATAGTATTTAAAATAATAATATATTACTTACTGAAAAGTGAAGAACTTTTATCAAAATGTTTCTAAAGTTACAATAAAGTTTTATATACGATAAGACTACAAAGCTAAATAGTTTTAAAGTGCAAAGGAAAATTAGAAAATCAAAAAACGTTATGCTCTAGTGTTGTCAGAATTTAAGTGAGTTTTTCTTGTTTTTTTTTAATAAGTAATTACAATTAAACAACTTTTAGTTTAAAGTTATATTTGATATTTGAATCATACATAACTTATCGAATGGAGATTTAAAATGTTTTGCATTTTACCTTTTAAAAAATATTTGGCAGTAAAAAGGTTTTCTCAACTTAATGTACCGCCCGCCTTCTGTGCCAAAAATGCAATTCTTTTCAGGCATTAATCGGAGAGCTCAACTATTCAATGTTTCATAATTAAATCCAAAATTCGTTTAGCACTTATTTTGTTAACAAGCTATTGTAGAAAGTACAAACGTCATATACTCGTATATATTGGTACGATCAACATCATGTACCACTATAATTCTAATTTTGAGAATTGTCTAAAAATGTTTGGCATCCATACATACATACATACATACATATGTATGTGTTGTACATATATATGTATTATTTCAGAGTTTAAACATATATTAAATAAAGTAAATTAAGCTAAACGAAATAGAACTTAAAAATCAACAAAATTTCTTTTACAACGGCATTTGCCAAAATAAAATGGCATCGATGACGGATGACTACAGAATAATATATATTCATATTGTACATCGGGCAAGGTCCATGTCAACGATGGGAAACATTTTGTAGACAGCGCCACCTTGGCTGGCACTAACAAAGAAAGAATGTAATTAGCAGTTTAACACATACAAAAAACAGTTTTTTTTAATTTGCTAATACATTTTAAATAAAAAATAAGAAATTGCAGTATACGCTGTAATTTATTATTTTAAACAAAAAATCTGTATAATACAGAGATAAATATAATTGGATCTTAAAATACTTGTATTGATAGACTATTTTTCTGTTCAATCATCATTTAAAATGATATCGAAAAACATCGCTTTAACAATTCCATTATATGGCATTTTTTAATCAACTAATAACAAATTACACTTTTCGGGTGATATACATTAAAATATGTCAACAATATTTAGCTCATATACATATGTATGTATAATAAAAGATAAGCTTTAATATCACTTCTCCGCATTTTAAAATTACGATCAATCACTGAACAAATTGTATGGTGTCAATTATTTATAAACAAGTTTGATCAATGCCTTTGTAAACGTGTAGAAAAACAAATGTCAAATTTCGTCATAAGAGTTATATACAAATGAATAAATGAAATTAAATTATTAATAACTAAATCAACTAAAAATTTACTTAACAAAATATATGCATTGGTAAATAATTAAATAAAATAATTAAAATACTACCCTATAATTTCATTTTTCTTTAATACATACAGTGTAGTTAATGAAAAATAAAACCCAGTAGAAAAATTTATCAGCAGTTTATTTCGATTTTCGAGATCTACTTTTGCTTCACAATGGCAAAAACATATAGGGCATTATTTTGTAATCCGTAACGCTTGGCGTTGATAAATTTCAAACGTTAAAAATCAGGCTTTTTAGGTGAAGTATGTTAGTTTAGAATGGGCCCTGACAATGGCCAACACACCTTCTGCAAAATCTTCTTATATTTGCAGGTCTTGTCGATGTCGACAGAATTTACGATAACGTTCGACGACGTACGTGATCCATATTAATATTATTATAAAGCTTTGGAGAATATCTTTTAGGAAGAGCTAAAATATTTTAAAATATCTTAACCCATTAATGGTTGAAAAAATAAATTTTATATCAAGAATAAATACTCGTAGTATATTGTAACGAATTGATTCAGAGTGGTTACATTTTTATTTTAAACATTTTAATTTCCTTAGTTTTAATATAAAAGTAATTAAAAATGTAAAGAAATTTTAAATTTTATTTTTAAAAATTCTCTGCGTACGTTTCCTTCGCCCATCGTGTTTTCTTGATGGGCGCCCCTTGACAAAGGTTTTCTGCATAGCTTTTACATAATAATACTAATATTGATATGTACCTTTACATTAGAAAATGTAATGCATAATCAGTTTTATATAAAAACTTCAGAGGCCCATGACTCGGAAAACGTGGATCGCCGCCAATTTTTTATTTAATATTTTCTTCTCATTTATCACCTAGGTTATTTTTTATTTGGATTAGCTAGGCTACATAGATTTAAGCCTATGTCGAAAATATAAATACATATGTATATATTTTTCGATAAATTTTAAAGGCATAGACTACAAATAAAGCAAATTTAAAAAATTAAGTTTGTATCTAGGTATGTATATTTTTTCCTATAGGGTATTTTATAAAAAAAATAATACCTATAAAAAACCAAATCATTACTACTTACCTGTTGTAAAAGTTCGGCATAAACAAATTTAATCCGAAATTCACAAGTTTTTAGTTATATTGTATTCTTTTTATCACTTTTTTATGTTTGTATGTTATTTGGCGCCACTGCTCAATAATATTTTCTTTTGTTTTTGTTATATATACATATATGTACGTATATATAGGTATATATATATATATATATATATATATATATATATATATATATATATATATATATATATATATATATATATATATATATATATATATATATATATACATATGTATATATATCGTTTGTGTTTTTTAAAATTGTAATAAAAATTGTTTGTAGTGGTATATTGTAGTTGGAAGCTCAACATAGAAAACCCATAACAACAATACCACAATAAATTTCCCGAAATTTGAAGAATAAGAACGTACCAAAATTATTACAAGGAAAATTTAAATTTTTGTGGCTAATATTATAGTAGTACTATAATGGACATTTCTTTTATTTTACTGTGTGCGTTTTATTTTCAAAAACAAAATGCAAACAATTATTCGTTCTTTTTGCACGCGAATCATCAATCAAACAGCTAAAGCTTACAATATATGATAAATTTTGTCTAAAATTAAATAATTATTTTTTTAGTTTTCCGTAATTAATCACCTAGAATTTGGTTTATTCACTGTTTTTTTTTAATATTGGCCATTTTTACCAGACATCATTGGCAATTAATTAGCTTTTACATACGATAATTCCCTTTTTGATTATTTAATAAAAAGAACTATGAATTTATTTATTCTTCAGATACATATAAAGATTGCTTTCTATAGTTTTGTAATTTATTTTACAGAGCTCGCACATACATATATAACACAGATTATTTGCTTGCTAATTATATGGTTTAGTTTTGCAATATTTTTGTATATTTATTTTGTTAATTTTTCACTTTTGAGCACATTTTCTTTCACAAAAACATTTAGGAAAATATCAAATCAGACACTGATGTTTAGCTGTCATCGCGGACTGCTTCTTTGTCGGATTTTCTTATTTATCACTGATTTTCTTTGTTTACTTATTCATGGCAATCATATGGTTATTGCCATGGTAGAATAATACAGGTATTGTCGAAGCTGCTTTTATGTTCGGGGCTGTCAAAATGGTTGCATTTTCTGTTTTATAAAGACTTTTGTTTCTTTTCCTTTTCTTATTTTCATTTGAAACAAATGGTAAAGTGTGCTTTTTTAGTAGTGTGGGTGTGTGTTAGTTAAACATAAACAAATTTTGACAGAACCGAACTCAGAAAAAAAAGTCTGTTAACGCTTCGATACTACCTGTATTATTTTACCATGGTTATTGCTTAGGCATTTTCAAACAAGGTTCCACAAGTAGGACTGATGATTGTTGTTCATATGTTTTACATACCAAGGAGTATTTAACCAGGTGTAGCATTGCAGCAGCTGACTATTCTTTGCGAATGCCAAAATACACGTACACACATTCACTAATGTATGTACATAAGTATAGGTTCAAGCAAAGCGATGAGAGATTTTATTTTTATGCAATTTTATTTGGTTTATTGTTTTTTTCCCTGGGGAAGGGAATAACTAATTATGTAGGCAGTTTCTTTTGCTTAAATGAATGTAACAAAAATAGATATACGTTTAAACTGGCGGTCGAACTTCGACCACTAGGCGTACTCTAATTTGGTTAAATAGTTGATGTTCTTAAAGTGTAACTTCAAACACAAAGGGATCATAATTACTTTGGACCCAAGTGGGTTGGTACTCTTTCTTATTTCTTCACTGGCAACCTATTAAGCTAACCTAAAGTGTAGCTTATAGAACGCTTTGTGCAGCCCTTTAGTATGTATTCTTTGCGCCAGTTTATATTATGCGAAAAAAGTTGAATTTACTACATTTTTTTATTACCAATATCAGGTAAATATGAATAAAGCATTTTGGTGAGCAACAGTGCCAATTACTTTCTTGAAAATTTGTTAGAAATGCGAGTAAAAAGTAAAAAAAAATGTTAGTGGGTTAGTAAAGAAGTACGAGTGCATTGCGAATTTCAGGCATATACTTTCATGTGTAAATGCGAAAAAAGAGGAAATAACATGAAACTAGCAATCTTTCATGTTTTGACAATGAAAAATAAGAACGCTGAGATGCCAAATTCTCCCGCTTGGGTAAAATGTTTCTGGTTTTAAATTCGCCCTGGGCGGTTTATTTTGTCATTCAGGAATACATATGCAGGTGCGGCATCGTGTCAGATGATTTTTTTTACATATCGCAGGCAAGTGAATTCCCGAAGGCTAATTCTCTTCTTACGACTACATAATGTGAATTTACCTTGGTTTGATACTAAATTAATTAATAATTGTACCATGTACTGAATCTTATATTTTATATTAGTCAGATTTAAAAAACGAAACATAGGCAATACACCAAACCACAGCACTACCACAAACTGTTTTATCAAGCAGTTGGAATTCTGTTATTAGACAAGTTCCATATTATTAATCACTTTCTTCTTTTATTTATTGGAAAAGTCGTCTTTGTGGTCGAAAAGAATTTATGTCTATGAATAAAACATGTACCAAGTTCCTTTGTTACCTCGAGAGTCTGGTGAATTTATTGTAAAAAATGCCAAATTCATTAAAATAAAAGAAGAGGGTATTGAGAATCTTACCCAAGAAGTAATAAAAGGTATACAAGATAAGCGGATCGATGTAAACAACTTTTCGCAACATGATTTACATCCCAAGTCAACGGATGCTTTTGCTTTGGAATGGATTTTTGTTGTGGACACATTGAACTTTTGCTTTTGGACACCCAGTAAATACATATTAAAAATATATATTTCATTAATTAATTAAGAAATCTAATATTCAGCCGACTATACTAAGTACAAGGTTATGGGTCATACCGGTTATTTTGCGTTGTGTGCTGCCATTAACCGGGCTATGAAGGAAGATTTGGATATAACGAATGCCTCATATTATAGCGAAATAACTTTAGACACTATTAAGCACGTATTTCGTTCTGATGATGGAGAAACCATGGTACCTTTATTGGAAGAACGTTTAAAATGTCTGCATCAAGTGGGTAGAAAGCTATTGGAAAAATGGCAGGGGAAATTCGAGAATGTTGTAAAAGCGGCAGAAGGTTCAGCTTTGGGTTTGCTGAAACTTATTGTTGAAGAATTTCCATGTTTCAGAGATGAAGCTGATTTTTGTGGTCAACGTGTATCACTTTATAAGCGAGCACAAATTTTAGTGGGAGATGTATGGGCCTGTTTCAGAGGAGAAGGTTTGGGTTCCTTCGAAGACTTGTATGACATTACTATGTTTGCAGACTATAGAATACCACAAGTATTGGTGCATTTTGGAGCTTTGGAATATAATGGAGAATTGATGAAAGTTTTAAAATCAGACGAAATACTTAGCAATGGCGATCCCATGGAAGTAGAAATACGAGGTGCATCTATTCATATAGTAGAACAAGTCAAGGATAAACTTCTTAAAAAATTAGTAAATTATCCCAATATAGCGAAAGGTCATATAAATTCAATTTTAATTGACCACTTCTTATGGGATTATAGACGTCAACATGCCGAGGAGTTGGAATACATTCCATTTCATAAAGTTTTAAGTGTCTACTACTAAGTTTATTCTTTTTACAGTTGCTTTCAGTAATTTTAAATAAAAATTTTCTAGCTCACAAACGTTTCAATTTTCTTTAATATTTTATTAAAAGTGCATGCATACATACACATTGTATGAAAGCAGTAAATTCACACGCTTAATTAGAACATTTCCAACTATTGTAGGGAAACGGGCTTCTTTTTGCCGGCTTGGGCAGCAACTCGTTCCTTGTAACGTTTATCAGCTTCAGCACGGGATAAGTTGTTTTTACGAGCAAATCGTTGGTTAATTAAAAATTTCACATCCATCTGGAATACCATATTTGGATTATTACTAGACTTGTTTATAAAAATATTAAATTCCAACTTACACCCAAAGTAGATTCATGGCGTTTACGCATTGGACTCTTAATGCCATTGCGATGGGCTTTGCGGTTTTGGTTGTGATTGGTGTGATTTTTAGATTTGGCCATTATACGCTACTGCTTATTGTACAGCCATGGAAATAGTACATACATAAATATTTGCACAAAAGATGTTTTCAATCCACAATAAAATCCATTTCAATCGTGTTTGGTGATATGTAAATAAATGAAATAAACATTAGGTCTTATTAGAGACATACAATTTTGAAATAATTCATAAATATTTAGAGTAGTAAATAAGTATTAAATTAATTTTTACAATAAATTTTAAAGAATTGCAACCTACGTTTTTGACAGTTTAGCGGAAAAGAAGGGAGATATTCGAAAAAGTGACAGCCACGAAGGCGAAATTAATTCGCCTGTTGTTATTTTGTTCGACGAAAAATCGATATGGAAGACGTGTTTAGTTGGTATATGGCATGGTTGTATTTGATATTTGAGCAGGGTAGAGATATGCGTACATTCAGTGTTTGCTCAGTGATGGTGCATCTTGTTCGTTCACGTTCTATCGCGGTTGGTATATCAATTTTTTGAGCAAGGACAATATGTTTGTTTCCTCTTTTAGGAAATAAGAAAGCAATATTAACCCCTAGAACATCTCTTCTACGCATTTCTTTTTTAGTTAAAACGGGGTTTCAATTTCATTAACGTTAACCATTATATATAAATATGCAACACAATTACTACATAGTCTGACCTTTTACATACGTTTCGCTTATCACAGTTTGCTAAATTGACGAGGAGCTTAAATAGAATTTGTCTTTCAGTGCGGGCTTCAATTTTACAGGAAAGTTATGTATGAACTGATGACAATTTTTGTGCATAACTAGTATGTCGCCTAACATATATTCTAAAGCAATAAAATGATAAATTGAACTAATAAAATAATAATTCATGGACATTTTTTTGAGTTTGTTTCTTGCCGACGGCATCTTCAAATGTAAACTCCCATTTAACTTGAGTTCAACTTACGTCACAAAAATTATAAAAAATCGAGGTCGTACTAACTAAGCCGGTAATTTCTTTATGTATGAAAATAAAAATACATTTTACTATCTAAGTCAATGGGATAATTTCAATTAAATAAAATTAAACATTCAAGCTATTTTGACTATTATTTTCCTTCAAAATTATCGAACAAATTTTTGCTATACATTAGAGTCAATTAAAAAATTTTTAAAAACTGATATAAGAAACATAAGTTTGAGACTTGATATCCTCTAAATATCTGGAAAATACCGCTTAAAAACCTAGGAATTGTCTGTTTGTTTGTGTATATAATTTTTTGTCAACCACGATTGCTCGTAAGTACGCCATTTTGTGTTTTCCTACATGTAAAAATCTGTTCTGTCAATACTGTATGTTAATGAAATTAATAGCATACTTTAGGGGTTGACATGCGCTAGGCGATTCAAATACTTAAAAAAACAAGACTTAAGAAACAAACTTAATGTTATGTTTTTTTCGTTACGGAATTTCTTGATTCGGTCGCAGCGCTCAAAGACCACGATAAAAGCTATGCAATAGCTTAAAATTTTAAGGAAGTAAAAATATATATTTATAATGTGCAAACATATTTTTGTTGTAAAATATCTTCAAAGCCGAAAAAAGTAAACGTAATTTTATGCTCTCTACAAGGTCTAGAGCTTAATCTGCATTAATAAGGCAACAATCAATCGCTAAAGGTATTCATGTTGCACTTTTTAGTCTTGCGAAGAAAATACATTGGTAATTGTATTCTTAAGGATTACACGATCAAGTTTTGTCTATCAAGTTTCAATATACTAACACTTTTTTACTAAGTCCCCTTTCACATATGCGAAATTTCTTGTCGGACATTTTTTAATTCTATTTTGTTCTTGCCTGAAGCTTTTACATATTGGAAATTAATAAACAGACAGAAATTTATTCATATTCGTTTTTTATCCATTTTCGCAGTTTTTTTACTTATTATTACACATTTATTTTATTCTGTGGCTTACTTATATTTCCAAAAACATTTAAAACAATTTTTTTTTTAAATTTGAATAAAAAAAAGGAAAATCTAGTTTATTGCACTAAATTGGCATTAGAAGATTCTCCCGAAAAAGACGACTTGAGGTCGAGAAATATGATATAAAGCAACAAGGTGAACATTGCGAAAATAACAAAAGAGAAAAAAAAAATTTCAGGTACTGAGGGTTGTGTACTACACACTCTGCACCTACACCCCTTCTGCAACAAACTTCGTCTGTATGTCTTTCAATTGCCGATTTGTGAAAGGGGACTAATACACTCACACTTTTAAAACTTGATACTTGCTTTTAAATTTCTCTTTTCATAGAGTATTTCAATTGACTATCAAGAAAACATTTTTGGGTTTGTTTTTTTACAAACATTCTGGCGCAATTCAAAATTACAAATTAAAATCAAAATAATACAATATTTTTGTGAATAAAATTAATAAGTGTAATCATGTTGTGTGATGTATAGAGCAACAATTTGAAGCTGTTTTTTTGACAGTGACATCTAGAAAAATGTTATTGCTTCAAAATTGCATGCAGCCTACGACACAGCTACCAATTTAAAGGGCACTAGACATTTGATTTATGCTCGTGTACGTGTGCTTAACGTTAGGATATATATTTGCTTGAACGCATGTCAATCATTCATTTTGTAGTTTACTTTGAAGTGTCAACAGCGGGAGCAACAAAATACGAAAACGATAAAAAGTGTTAATTTAATTATTTGGTTTTCATCCAATTCACTTTTTTTTCATCCAAAACATGTTTTCTTTCATCCGACATATTTAGCGCCTGTTTTGTTTAACAACTCGTTTAAAGTGTGTTCGTGCATGAAGAGTAAAACCTGTAAAACCTATACATTCATCAAAATCAATCGTCAAGCATGCCAAAAAACTAAATTTATTGGTTTTCCATCAATCATCGTCGGTGTCACGCATACAATAAATTTTCACTAATACCACCATAATGATTGATGTGA
Organism: Gymnocheta viridis; assembly: GCA_956483585.1. Lineage (NCBI taxonomy): Eukaryota > Metazoa > Arthropoda > Insecta > Diptera > Tachinidae > Gymnocheta > Gymnocheta viridis. The sequence goes on along the minus strand of OY101443.1, from coordinate 47,606,207 downwards.
TTTTGACAATGTATAGTGCCGTTAAATGAATTTTGATAAGTAGTACGTGTAAGCAGTATATGTTAAAAACTTGAAAGAAAATCTTGAGCAGGGTTAACCACATATTAATTATTTTCTGATTAATTATTTCAAAACTTCAGTATATGTCTTAAAATCTTTCGAAATATTGGCGATTATAATCTAGTATATAGTTTTTTTCTTTTTGGAAATACAACTCTATGGTAAACCGAACGTCGTCTGTGAGCTGCGTTCAGTTTATTTAAGTAAACAGTGTTGCATAGTTTTTTCTACACGACGTTGAATACCGCTTTTTATCACTCGCACGTGGTAAAGCTTGTAGAAATTGAAGTCCGCGTGTAAAGATTTGTTCACAGTTTTATAAAATATAAATAAATATGGGTAAACCTGGGTTTTCACCGAGAGGAGGTGGTGGTGATCGTGGAGGTGGACGCGGCGGAGGTGGCCGTGGTGGTGGCGATCGCGGAGGTGGCCGTGGTGGTGGTGGTCGCGGTGGCTTTGGAGGACGTGGAGGTGGTGGTGGCCGAGGAGGTGGTGGTAGAGGAGGCGGTGGTGGTCGTGGAGGTGGAGGATTTGGTGGTAGAGGAGGCGGTGGTGGCCGTGGTGGATTTGGCGGTAGAGGTGGTGGCGGTGGTCGTGGTGGTGGCCGCGGAGGCGGTGGTGGTGGCTTTAAAGGTGGTAAAACAGTTGTTATTGAGCCCCATCGTCATGAAGGTGTTTTCATTGCCCGTGGCAAAGAAGATGCTTTGGTCACACGCAATTTCGTACCTGGCTCCGAAGTGTATGGAGAAAAACGCATTTCAGTGGAAACAGATGGTGAAAAGGTTGAATACAGAGTGTGGAATCCTTTCCGTTCCAAGTTAGCTGCTGCCGTTTTGGGTGGTGTTGACAAAATACACATGCCACCTGGTTCAAAAGTATTGTATTTGGGTGCTGCTTCCGGTACAACAGTCTCGCATGTTTCCGATATTGTTGGCCCTGAAGGTTTAGTATATGCCGTAGAATTCTCACATCGATCTGGTCGTGACTTAATAAATGTAGCAAAAAAACGTACCAATATTATACCTATTATCGAAGATGCTCGTCATCCACACAAATATCGCATGCTAGTAGGTATGGTTGACACAATTTTCGCTGATGTGGCCCAACCCGATCAAGGGCGTATTGTTGCTCTTAATGCTCAACATTTCCTTAAAAATGGTGGCCATTTTGTTATATCTATCAAAGCGTCTTGTATTGATTCTACAGCTCAGCCAGAAGCTGTATTCGCTGCTGAAGTAAAAAAGATGCAGGCTGATAAATTGAAACCTCAGGAGCAGATTACACTGGAACCTTATGAACGTGATCACGCTGTTGTAGTGGGTGTTTACAGACCGCCTTCTAAAAGTTCATAAGCAATTGTATAACCAACAGTTGCTTTTTGATACATATTTTTTAACTGATACACAACTTTAGCTTAAGTATTTCTTTTATTGTTTATAATGTACGTTTCTTTTCTTCTAATTTTGCAAAGCGTTTTATATTAAGATTATCTATAAAAAATCTATATAGGTACAATAAAATAAACTTGTAGAATCAAGTTGAACAAAAAAGCCTAACTTGATCTGTAATAATTATTGGTTTTTGAAAACTGATTTACAACAAAGGGAAAAACCCAAAAATGACCGTTAAGTAATATGTGAATAGCTCCTTATGGGCCGTAATAAATTTTCGATTTTTCTCAAGGATTTTCATTATTTAATCTATTGTGTTGAAGTTAATTTTATTTTTCTACTGTCAAAATACTGTTTAAATTTATATGAAACTTGACAACAGTAAATGAGAACATATATTCACACCGAAGTGCAAGTTATGCACAGATGACTACAGTAGCCAAACTGAAAAATTGTTCGTCTTAACTTGCAACTTGGTTTCATAACTTTGCCACCAATAAAAATGTTTCCAAAATAGGGCATTATTATCTCGCCGCCATTGCACCTTAGGTTAGGCTACATGAAGAAGTTCCTACATTTCTACAGTTCCAAACTAACAAAAAAAAAAAGGATTTTAAAAAGCAGGTATTGCATTCAGCGTGCCCGAACATGGAACTTTAAATAAAAATAAAATTTGACTTATTTTTTTACTGTATTTTTAAAATCTATTCTTATGGTTTATTATAAAAAAATAGAATCGAAATTAAGTATAAGAAATTTTTTATTGGTTTCGTTTTTTTAAGGAAGCTTATACTAATAAAAGTAGAAAATTTCTACAGCAATATTTTAGTTAAAATAAAATATAAATAAAAAATATTTAACATAAATTCATAAATAAATTGCAGCTTTTTGGATTTTCGTTTTTAATATACAATATAATATACACAAAATATAGAAAAGGAATAAAACATTGTTTATTTTTATTTGATTCTTATTAATGCATATTTTCGTTTTTCGTTTGGTTCATATAAGTAAGTATAAAATATAGCAGCCAAAATATTGTAAGAAATGATAAAAACTTTTTTGCAACGAGTTGATGTAATTCGTTTGCTTTCATGGGTTTTTAAAATTGCATAATTAAATTTGTTTTTTTTAATTTATTAATTACTTTACTACTTGAAATCTACTAGTTTGATAATTATTGATAAAAGTCGAATTTATGTTTTAACAAAATCTCATGGAATATTTATACATAAATATGTATGTATGTATGTACATATCGCTCCTTTCTTGACACATTTGAAGAACTCTGTTTTCAGAAAACGAGTTTAAAGTTTTTAATTTACTCACACCACAATTTAAAATAAAAATACATTTTTGCCTAATGACGTGAGTAAATAAGATATTTGCAGGATTTTGCATATTAAAAATCAAGTTTTTGAGATATGAGTATGTTTTATTAAAGTATATATATTGGAATACAACTTTGTCTTTGTTATTTAAGATATATGTTCTTTAGGTTATTTCGTGAATTATCGCTTAATAGCTTAAATCATTTCTGAAAATTATTAGTCTTTTCGGCCGGAACATAATAGATACATACTCTACTCTATTGGCTCTATTTGATTTTGGAATATATAATATAGTTTGAAAACATATTGGGATGGGGCACAACAAGGGAACGTTTACGGTTTTGCATTATAATTAATAATAATAAATATTATAAGGTTTCAAAACCGTATAATTTAGTTAAAAAAGAAGAAACGCACGCACTACGTGCTAATCAGCTGCACGTACTAAATTAAAAAAATAAACTAAACTTGAGGAAATTAACAAAATATTGCACCAACAAATAAAATGTTCCCGTAATGCCAAGTGGTGCTATTCGAGCGCCAAACTTTAATTATTTGATAATTACTGCATTTACGAATGTACAACCCTCCTACAAAAGCTTTTTTTTTATTATTTTTTATTTTTTTAGTGATGACATCGAAACTGACACATTATCGGAGTGGAAAACGGTGCGCAAACTTAAATTTATTCTTGTTTACATGTGTCCACATCTGGAGTCTTTTCAATATTGTTCAATGTAAAGTGATTCACATTTCCTTCACCAATAATTGTTGGAGAATCGTTTCCAGAGCAGTGACGGACAGACAGACAGACGGACATTTGATCTTTTAAAAAAGGGGATCACTTTCGATTGCATTTTTAATTATAATTGCTTCAGTAAAACAAATATTTTTCGCTTTTAACTCCCTTTCCCTATTTTTGTGAAATTGAAAACTTGACTTTGGTTAAATCCTTTTTAAGATTATTTTTTTTCTAATTTAGGTTTGTGATTCCAGAGAGATTTCATATCAACATAAACTTGATTTATAATGTAAATTTCGTTTTATTTTATTTTTTGTGTCTAGCAGTTTGCTAAGCAATTGCTTTTGAATGTTAATTTTTGAGTGCAATATTTTAGTTTGATGTTTGTCTGTCAATGAGTTTTATGTTGCTTATGTTTTGTTGGTATATGTATGTATATGTGTGCATAATAGAAATATGTTTTGGCAATTGGTTTCCTTCGTTTTTTCAAAATGTAGGTTACAGCAAACCATTTAAAACTTTGGATTTGTAAGTGAACTTTTTATAATATTTTTCGAGTTTAATAAACTAATAAAAATCACGATAGTATAGCCACACTACGCCTGGGACCACCTTGGCTGACATTGTCCATAGATGACCATTTTTTTATGCCATTCTTCAAAGCCTCAGCAGTAACTTTGTCTTGCATTACCCTGGACATGGCCTCCAGCTTTTGTGCCCTCTCCTTAGATAAGGGCTCAGTGGGGAATGAGAGTTCATTGGCCTCAGCTAGAGTGCGTAAATCGAAATAATACTTAGCATATACTGAAGAGGGCACATTTATGTTAAATTGAAGTAGTTCTAAAAATTGTCGTTCCAACTCATTCATATCTTCCACGGTAATGTCTTTTAAGATCTGACAATAGTCTACATTCCAAACAGCCTGGTCATCCCATACCTTAGAAGCTAATAAGATGGCGCCCAATACCATACGCTTCCAGTTACAAGGAGCCACATCCAATTCGGCATACGTTAATAAACGTTCCAAATAGACTAGTGTGATAATGGCACATTCAGCTGTTAACTGGGCCGCATTAAATAAAGTGCGCACGAACTTATAAATTTGCCGATGTTCTGGATTATGTGTATCGAAATCATCTGGCACCGGATCATGGGTTAAAGGATGTAGTTTTTCGTCAAAAATATCCAAGCGTCTGTCAAAGTGTCTGTTCTTGATGTGATAATAAATAGCTAGTGACACACATTTGACTGTATTCTTTAAATTTGGTTGCGAGACAGTGCTGTCATCTAAAAAGATCGTTGAACAGGATGAGCTTTTCTTAAGACCACCCGTGGAATTCTGTTGAGCTATTTGATGCTGAGATCTCTTGCGTGTTATGCCACCATTTTCAATCTTGGAACGTTCTAAAAACATTGTGGCTGCTGTAGGGTCTACTGAAGGATCTTCTTCTCCTTCCACTCCCTCTCGTTCCGATATATGTTGTAAATGCTGTGTATTATCAGTCAATTCCTCGCTATGATGTACTGAAGCCGTAGATGCTGTAACATGACCATCCAATTGATGCTGCGAGGAGTGTTGGTGAATATGATGGCGTTCTTCATAAACGGGCGGTATGTCTTTTGATTTTCGATCCGATTGGGGACTCGAGTAGGCACAGCAAGAATTTTTATTACCCATTTTATTGCTTTACTCTGTGTGTGTGTGTTTATGTTTATCTACTGCTTCTATCTGTAGCCTTAATATTAATAAAAAATGTTTTGTTTAGAAATAAATAAAATTGCTAATCTTTTATCAATAAATGCAAATGATGTCTTCCTTGTTTATTTAACTACGTATTTTCTTCGTATTTTTCGCTAATGCCGTGACTAGTAATTGGCAGACAATATATATTTAATTTTTTTCTTGGAAGTTTCTTTCGTTCTTTTAAGGAATCATATTGTAGTTCTTTCAATTTGCGGTTGCAATCAATTCTGTTTTTGGCACTCTAATTAATATATATAATTCCACACATTTTTCGCGAATTAATCAATGCAAATACATACTCCTAATCGTTTAAAAAAACTTAACTTTCCTCCTTCTACACCTTTTTTAAGTTTATTTAATGCAGAAATTTATACGAGATAAAAAAAACTATGCTGCAAAGTCCATAAAACTTTTTGCCGCCGTCAATGAAAATAAATATTAATGGCGGCACCAATGAAATAACAACTGTAATTTTCTTTGATGCTTTCCCTGCAAAAAGTCTTCGTGCAATGTCTGAACCATAGATAACTAACGTCTGAACACCATTGATATATCGTGAATACGGTAGGTAAAGCACGATTTCATGTTTTTTGCAAATTATTCTATTTGTCTAAGGGCACATATTCATTCTGTGTGAAACTGAATACGTTTTCCCAATCCTTGTTGCCACTCTGTCGGTTTCTCTTCTCAGTTAACATACATATATCGGTTGGGGTGTTTTCAATATTTATCGTACTCTTTCAAGGGAAAGATCTACAATATGTTGCACAAAAATGGCGCCGGGAAGTACGAAGTAGCAACGTGGTTGTCAACGAAATTCCACAAAGGAACCACAATACTATACGGTTATCCGTGGCAAATCAATCAACCAGTGCGAGCGAGACGAAAAACTCTCGAAGGCCAAACAACAAACGCAAGCCTAACCGCACTTAAGAAATAATTACGATGACGCGAGAGATGTCGATAAATCAAATCTGGCTGGCATCCTATTTAATTATGTAGTTTGTGTCCCGCTCCAAAACGGTCAACATGCAAATAAATAAATAAGCGAGAATATTAATGTTTTATAAACGGAAAATTTAAAATAAGTGAATAAAAATTATTGTTTAAGCTACCTTTACTCAGGTCAGGCATTGTTAAGTTAGTTGTATTGCGATGTAATAAGTATTTTTTGGCCTGAATGGCTTTTAGTGTTATTATATGGAATAAATAAATTGCATTAAATGCGTATTGCTTAAAAAATACTGCGGTAAAGTTGTATAATACATATGTCATATGCACATACCAATCTTTAAATTCATTAAAGTAATAATAATTGCGAATAAGTTAAGATCTTTAAAAAACCCTTAAAAAGTGATGGAAATTAAAATGCATGTATAATCGCATAGAAAAAACACACGAAAGCCTGAAGGAGGAAAACCAGCGGAGATTCAAGAAGATGGTGCCACATATTCACAGATTGTATTACAATTAACAAGGTGAGCTATATAAATAATATTTCGTTTTTATTGGAATGACGGTTGATTTAAACAATATTTTATTTTTCAAGCAAATTTAAGACAAATGCCATAAGCATTTTTTGTGCGTGCTCTATAGTTAGCGTACGAAAAGTTGAAAAAACTTTAAATTTGCTTTGTTCACACTTTAGGCGGGGCTTAGCGCCATCTAGCAAAAACAATAAGCAGTTTATTTTAGCATCGACATCAACCATTTCTCAACCTTAAATTTAGACATTTACCTCTAGAGATTTCCCGTTTCAGAAAATGCCGACAATAAATTTTCATTCTTAAAACGACCATTTTATTTTACCACAAAAATTACGTATGACAGCAACTACTTTTTACAAAACTTAGCAGCTGTAAGATTAAACTAAAAATTTGAATTGCCGTTGTATATGTAGAGCAATTTGGTTTCATTTGTTTACAGAGTTTTAATTTGAAATTTAAAAAATTTAAAAATTTTGTGTTGTCGTTAACAAAAAAAATAATTTTGAATTTTTATAAAAATCTGTAGGGTGGGATATTCCATTTGGTGGTAAAAATTGGCCACGAATCATAGAACTCCAAGACAAAGCTGCCAAAACTCATACAAAAAGCTTCAAATTATTCAAAACAAAAATTTAAATACAAAAATACAAATAATACTGTCATTAAATGAAAAATGCAGGTTTTGCAATTTTGAAAAAATAAGAAATTCACTAAACAGTCACTTACTTGTGATTGGTTTTACCAAAATTTTATTACAAAAGTTCTAAAGTTTGTAAGAAATTTTTAGTGACACAATTTTCCCAAGACAGTATTATTAATAGTGTCCTTATTCAATTACATATGTATTAAATTTAATTGTTTTAGTGAAAAAATTTAAGAAATAAAATCCTTTGAAATACTTTCGTTTTCTATTTTTCCCGAATTGTAAATTTTGTGTGACACATCAAACTAAGTAGCAGAGGGTGTTAACAATTTGTTATCGTTAAAATACATATGTATAGCTATTTGAATGAGTACGTTCTATTTAGTATAATATTGTGATAAAATATCCAATTTTATTCAATACGAGTGTAAATAATGGAATTGAAATTGGGTTTTTTTTTACAAAACAAAATCATTGAATGTCTATTTTCTCGAAGATAAACGAACTTTATCATGTATTTAGGGTTTTTATTTTTTTGTTTAAATTTGCGACTATGTATGTGTTTGTTTGTTGTAAATGAAGAAAATATACTATGTACTACATATTTCCAAATTTCTATCAATTAAGTTAATTTTTTTATATTTGTGCAGCGTAATAAAAGCCGAAGTCACGTGCTTGCATAATGGAGTGAGCTGTGAGAGTGTGAAAAAGCAACAAATTATACAATTGTCGTGTTAAGTTTTTTCTTGCATCATAGACAAGCCAATTAAAAAAAAATACACACACACATGGTCCTTTTTGTTGAATATTTTAAACAAATAGTGATTATTTCTTATGATTTCATTGTAATGAAATTCGGTTAAAAGGGGTGGGAATTAGAGATGATGAATGGGAATTGCTGATCACGGGATTTTTCATATTATATTAATTATTTTTAAGGCCCAGGATTTTTGGGGATTTTGGTATCATGTTTTTTTTGTTAAGAATACAAGTTCAAACATGTTAAAAAAAGATGACCACGTTTACCCACAATAATTTAAAAAGAAAACTTCACAAATCAGAAAAATAAAAAGTTTTAAACTTGTATATTAGACCGACTGAATCACCTGGTCTGAAGATAAACAGTTGTTTGTTTTAATACGATTTCCAAAACATGTGGAAGATGACCCTTCGTGTTGGTGTCAGAAAAAGTTTCTTTTTCTTTTTCTTGTGCATCTTCTCGTATTTTCTCCTAAGACACCATAGAACAAAAAGTAATTGCATTAAAAATAGGACAAGTATTATACAAAATTTAGAGTGCCTTTAAAATACTTCTTAAATGATGTACATACTAAGTTTTAAATCTTGTATTGAGAGAAAATACCAAAAAATCATAGGGGTCATCTCTAGACCCCAAAAACAATTTGAAAATCGTCATAAAATCTATTATCTGTGGCTCTAACATGATATTTCGCCACGACTCGGAATGTTGTATATAAATAAAATATAAGCCCCATACTTAGAAGTCATTGAAGTTACAATAACACGATGCAAATTAAATGTCTGTTGCCAATGTTGAGATCGTGTGGCTTGGAAGGACTTGTTGTGTTTAATGTCCAGTGTTTTAACCACTCATCTATTGCGCAACTAAGTTTTTACGCGTAAGAAGTTATTTTCACATTATATATAATTCAGAAACTCCATGCCTTCGCATGGGGTTGAACAGCAGATCATCTCACCATGAGCATACGCTCTACTCTGCTCCAATCAGAGAATAATTTATTTGTTTATTTATTAGTAAGTAAATATGTATGTAACTACTGAAGACTATTGAAGAAGGTATGTGATTTGTATTCGAAAATCATGTTATTCTTAATAGAAGTCATTATCAAGCTTTCGCTGGGGCACACAGAATGTTTTAGTTTACTTATTTTATTAATAACTAGAGTACGCCTAGTGGTTGAATTTCGACCGTCAGCTTAAACGTATACCTATTTTACTTGAATTAATTTATATATAAAGTTGCCATCAGATATTGGTCTATGGTTTCCCAATCTGGTTTACCATTTCACCTACAGTAGCTAGTAAATGGAGTTATTTGAAAGGAAGGTAATCAGAAAATGCATTAATATGAATTTCTCAACTTACACGAAACGTTACTCAAATACTGTAATATATAATACATCATCTGTGACCCCATTCAGCACATATGCGCTTTCCCTGACAAAGAAGTTTATAGAGAAACTTAACTTCCATGACAACAGCCTTTTAAAAGATATTTTTGAATCCGAGAAATACATTAACTGGTCTAGCTCCAATTATTTATCCCCCATTGGTATCATAGGGATAAACCTAGAATCCAACATCGTCTCTCAGGCCATGCCAGAATTTTTCATAAAGTCCACTCCGGGCTCACATAGAGACTAAATGATTTACAAATCTGTGATATTAATTATAATAAATTATTATATTTACATACTTACCTGTATAACTATACAATTCGATTTACCCGATTAATCTGTGATTATTAAATGTTATTATTGTAACGCACCGTTTATGGTGTAGTTTTATTAATGTTAGGTGTTTTTTAGTTTTAAGTTTATTTATTTTAACAGAATCTCTCTGTGTGATAATGTTAACGTCGCCAGTAAACGTTATTTTATACATCTTAACGAAGTGTACAATTATACATCTTCCTTCTCAGTTTAGCGTGTAGCTTTTATATTTACATTGTATATTAGAGCAAAACAATCATAGTTCTAAGGGCATTATATATTTTTTTATTTTGATACTGTCGCTTTTGTATCTAAACATATGTTTTGAAAAGACTCAATAAAGATTTACTTTACTTTACTTTGAATTAATTTAAACAAAAAACTACCTAATTACTTATTCCCTTCCCCACGGAAAAAACAATAAACCAAACAAATTTGCATACAAACACGCACATTTATAAAAAAAATCGTATTACTCATATACATACATACATATGTATGTAGCAGCTACTGTTAAACACTCTCATCGCTTTGCTTGAACCAATACTTATGTACATAAGTGAATGCGTGTGTGTATTTTTAGCATTTGTAGTGGTGTCAACTTTATGAGCCTTTTATTCCTTTAATACTGCACCGATTTAAATAATATATATTTGGATCACTAAAACTCAATAATTTTTACTATTTGGTAAAAAAATGAAGAAAATCGGTTGGCAAACAAAGGAGAAAAAGTTATCTAAAAATTTGTCTTTCCCTATTTACATATATGTATATAGATAAGAAAGTGGTGAAACGATTACTTTCAGATAAAAAAATAAATAGGCATGTAGGTACTTATTTTTATTCATTATTAGTAAGTCATTGGAAATCATTAATGGTAAATAAGTACCACTCATTACTTTATTGCTTATTAAAAAACTCTTAACATTTTGGCTGAGTGTTCACTGTTATTTCCTCTGCAAGTTCAATGATTTCATATTATTCCTTTGCTTTTTATTTATCATTCTCTTGCGTTATTAAACCATAACCCATCACGTTTTAATAAAGTTAACAAAAACTTATACGAAAAATGTTAATCCTATTAAACGACAGTCAAGTTATTATGAAATATTGTGATTAAAGGCAATAAAAATCGTCCCCTTCAATTAAGTGGATTATTTTTCTTCAAACACTTAAGTTTACCAGAAGACGAGCTAAAAACGTAATTTTAAACACCACTTGTCCGCTTGCTCGTATCTTTTTTATTCTGTCAACGTGTATTCTTTTCGTCTATTTATTAAAATAATCTTGTGGAAGTACGTTAGTTGCAATCTATCTCAATAGAAATATGAAGTTTAAGTTGTCACATTATGTACATACATATAGCATTTTTTTACTGATATTTCTTGCATTATTGTCCTTTTTGCTTTCTTTGCAAATTGCATTACGATTCGTTTATAGAGATGTTACGAGACTTGATCTCACTTGTGTATTGAGTTTGATTTTACTTACTCGACATTTTCTATTAATAATAAATTGTTTGCGTATGTGTTTTGTAAGCAAAAATGCCATTGATAAGTACGAGAAGTGAACTCGGATAGCAGGGTAACCAATAATGTGATGTATTACATACATATATATTTTTTGTAGGTCGTACTATTTATTATATTATGCATTTATTTATACGTTTCGAAACTTTCTAAAAATTTTTAAATGTATTTGTTACAGCATATTTGTGCATATTTTGCTTTTAATTGCATATTTTTTTAGATATTTTTCTTTAATTTACTTTTTCGTTTAATTTTTTGTTGAATAAGAATTTCTTGGTTTATTCGACCTTAGTTGTAAATATGGTTTTTTATTAATTAGGCTCTAGGTCATACTATTGAAAATAAAACTTCTTTCTTTTTGTTTTATTAATTATTTTTTAACATTTTCATCTATTACTTTTATTCGATATTTCGAACACCTTCGGTGCTCTTCTTCAGGAACTAGAAAGTTTTTAACAAAAATATAAAATAAACAAATTATTTAAATATATACATATACATATATACATAAGTATCACAAGTATGACCTAATTAATAAGAACCCTATATTTTTGTTTGTTTTTAATTTGATTTTTTATCTTTATTTTTATAATTTCCTTTTCCACGAAGTAATTTTCTGAACCTACACTACCACTACGTATGCAAAAAATCATGTAGATCCTTTGCTCAATGAAAAACTAAATCAAATCTTTCCCACGGGAATCATACGTTTTACCGGAATAAAAAGCAGCATATGTGATATTCCAGATTACAATCTATCTCTGTGCCAAGTTTCATCCGTTCAGCGGTTCTGGCGTGACTGTCCAATGGTACGGTCACACTTGCCAAATATTTGCCGAAAAAAACGTGACCAAGAGACAAGCTAAATTTGCATTTTCTTTATTTCCAATATTTTTTGTATATATGGGTTCGCATTTATTAAAAATAATATAAAAATAGAATTTTACGGCATAATTGACTTTATTTTGTGATATAAAAATCAAATTAAAGCACACTAACCCTAAGCAAAAGTAGGTGGTTACGTAGTTTTTTGGGCAAATGTTTGCCAAATGTGACCGTACCTTAAAAAACATCCATTCTATTAGTTAGATTAGATTACTGTATACAAGGGCTGAAAACACGAAAAATTGCTTAAATCGCGAGGAATGACCAATAACTCTGTAAAACAATAAAAAATTATAAATAAAGAAAAAAAATTCAATGGGGTGCTAAAATCGGAAAATTCAAATAAAACTGCGCAATATTGTAAAAAAAAATATAAAATATCGCTCGCTTAAATTAAAAAATAATAATAAAATATATATAATTTTAATAATAGGTTAGGTTAGGTTAGGTTCCATTGGCAGCCGTGATCAAGCACAGCTCACGTGGGTCCATCAATTAGTTCCCGTTGTGCTACCATGTTGTCCCGTCTTCCAAGAGTCCTATGTTATCTGGCTGCTGATATTCTCACGCAGACACCCTTTTTTGAATCAATATTAGAGAGACAAGTTTTGTCCCCAAGGGTTCTTTGACCGAAAAGTTTAAGTCTTAGATCACCGAATGCCGGACAATGACAGAAAAGATGTTCCGTCAATTCTTCCTCTTCTTCATCGCCGCAACTTCTACATATGTCATTGTAATTGAGCCCCAACCTTTGGGCGTGCCTCCCAATAGGCCAGTGTCCAGTTATTACCGCGATTAGGTTTCTGAGATGAGGTCTGGATAGCTGTAGTGCCCGCCTAGTCCTTTTTTCATCTATTATGGGCCAGATTTTTCTAGTTTCCCTACAGGTAGTTTCATCTAACCATTTCTGAATTGCAGTAAGGTGAAACTTATGTGCAATAAGTTGTTTACTCATTGGGAGAGAGACGCCTATGTCATGTGCTGAATCGTTACGATTTAAAGTGGAGCCTGCACGCGCCAACGCGTCCGCGATACAGTATGTCCCTGTGTCCTGGTACCCACTTAAGGGTAACCGTTGAATGTCTCGCTATCTCGTCCAGAGATATCCGGCATTACTTGACAATTTTTGATGTGATGAACACATTCTCCAGGGATCTAATGGCCGCCTTACTATCGGTAATGATCTGAATATCCCTACCAGATATTTCGCCATACCGAATGAATTTTGTGTAGATGGCCGTTATTTCAGCCTGAATGACACTGCAGTGGTCCGGCAGCCTTAGAGGAATGCACCAGTTTAGCTGCTCGGAGTAAATGCCAGAACCGACACCATTCAGTGATTTCGACCCGTCCGTGAAAATTTGAATCACATTCGCGGGTGTATGTAGGTCATCAGGGTGGACCGCGTTATCCGAAAAGCTTACAGAGAAGCCAGGATCAAAGATTGGCTCAGGTGTGACATAGTCAACGCTCATGTTCCAATTTATATTATATAGAATGTTGGCATGACCGATATTGTAATCTCTCCATGCTCTGGTGCACTGTGGCTGAAAATCGTTTTTCATTGGCCAAAAGTCAAATTTTTTTTGTCACCGATTTTTAAAATTTTTACGCCCTTTTGCAGCTAATATATCCAGATTAAGGTAGCCAAAAAATTAGGTTAAACTATTGATAATTGTGAGCGTGGCATGCTGTCAAACTCAACGGTTTTTTGTAATTTCAGAAAAAGGTGTTTTTCTGTTGTTTTTTATCAAAAATAAATTATTACTACTCGCAAGCTATCATCGATAATGGCCTGCGGTCTTTTTTATAATGTTGGTAGGATTATAGTCTTTAGTTTTTGTAAGTGGTCAGAGCTCTAGCGTTTAATATTAAGGGCGTTACGGAATATTTATGAAACTACTATATTTTTCTCAAATTTAAACTTTAGTAGAATAGAACTTCTAGGGAACAAAAGGGAACAAGAAATGTATACCACCCGGAGAAAGGTGAAAGTGTCCTCTTTACCGCTATATATACTTTTGCACCCGTGACGAGCCGTGTGTAGAACACTTTTTTCATTTTAATGAAATTACTCCAAAGTACTCGTATACAATGGTGTATATAATTTTCACTTTTTTGCCTAAAAGTTTATGTTTTTACTTTAGACTACGTAAAACTAAAAAAATTAAATATAATACCTGCGAAAGGTTTTAATGGCTTTGTTTTGATCAGCAAAAAATAAGTCATAAAATTATCACAAATTATCACAAAATTCTACAGTAAACATATGATCTGTTTCTAAATTTACCTGTTATCAAATGTTAGGGTCAACCAAAGTCATAAGCAATTTTATAACAATAATCGGGACATTAAACCACTAAAAATAAAAAAAACAACCCAACAACAACAACAAATATTGGCGAGATACTAATCAGTTTTACCTGTTATTAAGGTCTGGACAACATGTGCAGTTTTGTGCAATTTAAGCACTACCTGCTATGAAATTAAAGATCAATGTGTGAATAACATGTATCTAAAAATGTATAAAACTACGGATTCGATAAGGGATTACTCAGTTAATCCTCTAAGTGTACGGATAAAACATAACAGACGCAAATAAAAATATTCAGAAAAATATGAAGAGCTTCAGTTATAAAGAACTGGCGGAAGAGTATTTTAGAAACAAAAACCAGGAAGATGTTCTTAGTTACGTTAAAATAAAATTAAACTTAAATTCGTGTAGCACCGAAATGGAAGAGGAATTATCTAATTTCGTCAAAGCACTAAAAAAACGCTACAAAGAAGTTCGCTACAGTAAACAAAACTTTTATATAAAAAGTGCAAACTGGTTAGAGGGCCAACTTACTGTCGCTGCAGAAACAGCAAAGCAAGATAAGGCTGGAAGACCACGCAAATCATTAATGGGCAACTGCAGCGATAGATCTAAGAGGCGGAAACTTAAAGATATTAACGATGCAATTGGTTGTACAAATATAAAAGAATCTTTCCTACATCAATTACGATCACAGAACCAATTAACAAAAGTGGATATCATTGAAAAAGTTGTTAAAGCTAGTCCAGTGAGAACAAAACGGATTCTTAACAGTATACCAACTCCGACTGATGCAATACAGTACACAAATGAGGAGGCATTAGCATTATTTCTGGATTTGAAATTAACAAAACAGCAATATATTAAGCTCAGACTGCGTGCGATTGAAAAAGGCTCAAATATGTATCCAGCATATCATCACATAACCGCTGCTAAAATGGACTGTTTGCCATCAAAGGACACTATTACAATCACAGCAATTTCGGCAGAGGTACAACTACAATCTCTACTTGATCACACAGCCGAACGCTTGCTACAATCAATAACAGGAAATGAGTTAAAGAAATGTGGAAACACAAAGTTAATTCTTTTTTGTAAATGGGGATGTGATGGTTCTTCGGGACAAAAACAATACAAACAAGCTGTATGTGAAAATATATCGGACTCAGATATGTTCATGGTATCATTTGTACCATTGCGATTGAAAAAGATTTTGGAAGATTCAGAGCCTTCGACTAGTACAACGCAAACAATGAATATTTGGAAAAATGAGACACCATCTTCTACGAAATACTGCAGGCCAATCAAATTTGAATTCAAAAAAGAAACTCATGATGCCATTAACAAAGAAGTTAGTGATATCAAGACCCAAATTGCAACACTACAGCCATTACAATTACAGTTGGATGGGCAGCAAATTGAAGTAAGCTACCAATTAGTGCTGACAATGATAGATGGAAAAGTAGGTCAGGCTTTGACTAGCACGAAGGCTGCATCCAGCTGCATTATATGCCAAGCAACATCAACCCAATTAAACCAAGTCCCGACAAAATCATTAGATAATACCGATGCATATGAATTTGGATTATCACCACTACATGCAAGAATACGACTTATGGAACACATACTAAAAATCAGCTATGATTTGGATTTCGGGTCTTCAGGATCAATAAGAAACAACGAAACCAACAAAGAGTTAAGAAGTGCAAAAAAGAAACATGTTCAAGATGAATATCGCAAATTAGGATTGATTATAGATCAGCCAAAACAAGGGTCAGGCAATACAAATGATGGCAATACCGCAAGAAGATTCTTTTCAGATCCAGAAACAGCATCTGAAATAACAGGAGTGGATTTTAACCTTATTTTCAGATTTAAAATAATCCTAGAAGTACTTGCGTGCAATGAAGAAATTGACTCTAGAAAATTTGGAGATTATGCTAAGGAAACTGCAAAAATATATACAACCAACTACCCATGGAGAAATATGTCTGCAACAGTTCACAAAATCCTTTATCATGGAGAAGATGTCATTAAATATCATTTGGTGCCACTTGGAGATCTATCAGAGGAGGCTCAGGAAAAAAGGAACAAGGATTACAGATTTTATAGAGAGCACAATACTGGAAAAATTTAAAGAAATTCAACAAATGAAGATCTATTTAATATATTATTGGCAACGTCAGATCCGTTCATCTCCAGTATTCGAAATCAATGGAAAGTGGAACATCGGGATTTAGATGAAGAAGCCAAAAAACTACTAAAGAACAGAGATAGCACAGAACAAAATATGGAATATTTGCAACCAATATTTGAGTCAAATGAATAATAATTATAATTGCCTTTCATTGTTATTTAAGTACGAAAAACATAGTATTAGTAAAAAATAATAATAAACAGAACCTACAATTGTTGCAAATGCTATTAAAATTTATTGCAGTTTTTATTTTTAAAATGTTTTTAAAATTATCAAATTTGACAGCAAAAAATTATAAATTTTTCTGTAGTAATAGTAATATTTTTAGATAATATTATTAACGTGTTTTTTTAAGTGTAACTATTCTTTGAGTGTAAACAAATTTGCAAATTTGTCAGCAAAAAATTTTCAATTTTTCTGTAATAGCAAAATCTCCAGTTGATTTTACTATTTTTTTCAGTGTAAAATTTTTTTTAAGTGTAACATTAAAAAAATTCCATTATTACAAAAAATATTTATAATTATTATTAATTTCCAAATATTCAATTTTTTAATAAATAAAAAAATAATAAACCCATATTTCACTCTAAAAGTAAAAAAAATTCAAAAGTTCAACTTTAACCTAGAATTCCTTAAAAAGTCCTTAATCAATTTTAATGAAATTTAAACTGAGTCAAGCTGAACTAAATATCTATCCAATAAAATAAACATTACTTCAATATTTTGATCGGTTCAAAAGTTACAGAATTTTGGCCAATGAAAAACGATTTTCAGCCACTGTGTGGTGGCTTTTAGTCTTACTGCCGTGTTCGCAGCCAACTTTTTAGCCAAAGTGTCCGGTGGTAGCCAGTTCAATATCGTGAACAGTGCCTTAGAAGGAGTTGTTCTAAAGGCACCTGTTACTGTTATTGCCATCATTCTCATTATACGTTCAAACTTAGTTTGATGATTCTTCCGCCTAAGCGCCGGCCACCAAACGACTGCACCGTAGAATAGAATGGGTTTAATGACACATTCGTATAGCCAGTATACATTTTTCGGGTTGATACCAACATTTAGGCCAATGGCTTTTTTGCAGCAATATAATACAGTTGCTGCCTTAATGGTTCTGGAAGTGATATTCATATTCCAGTTCAATTTACTATCTAGTATTATTCCAAGATATTTGGCACTATCGGATAGTTTCAGTGGAACCCCATTCAGCTTTGGGGTAAAAAATTTGGGAATTTTGTATCTCCTAGTGAAAAGTACCAGTTCCAGACCACATCCCCGGCACCATTTTACGAGGACATCCAGTGCGGATTCCATGAGTTCAGACAGTAGTCTGGGATCCTTACCCATAGTCATGACTGCGACGTCATCCGCATACGCAATCGTTCTGCAGCACGTCTTTTCCATGGCCCTGAGGAGGAAATTTGTATTTAGGTTCCAAAGTAATGGCGAGAGTACACCTCCTTGCGGTGTGCCCCTGGTAGCCACTTTGGAAATGTTTGCGGCGCCCCAGTTAGATTCAATACGCCGAAAGTGCAAGATGCTACTAACAAATTGGATGATCTCTGGGTCGATCTCCAGTAGCCTTATCGCATTAATAACCGACTCTGGTTTAACATTGTTGAAAGCTCCCTCAATATCCAGGAAAACAACTAATGCGAATTCCTTGTATTGTAGGGATCTCTTTATGTGACCCACCAATAAGTGAAGCGCAGTTTCGGTGGACTTCCCTTTTGTATAGGTATGTTGAGCCATTGACAAGGAATTATGTCCTAGCTTTGATCTAATATGAATGTCTATAATCCTCTCCAGTGTTTTCAGCAGAAAGGAGGATAGACTAATTGGCCTGAAGTCTTTAGCCTTAGTGTGCGATATTTTCCCCCCCTTGGGGATGAAGACAATCTTATATGTTGTCCATATAGATGGGACATGTGAGAGACTTAGGCAGGCATCAGTGTCTCTAGGTTATTTTGCAGGTCCGCTGGGATAATCCCATCCGGACCTGGGGATTTAAAGGGATGAAAGCTTTTAACAGCCCATTCCACACGATGACGAGTTATCGGGATAATAGAGTTATTCCGGGCGCCATTTAGAATTACCTCCCTCGGCACATCATCAGTGCAGCCTGGGAAGTGAGTATTCATCAGAACCACAAGGGTCTCCTGACTATTTGTTGTCCAGGATCCATCTGACTTCTGTATATACGATGGAATAACTGGTCTTGATGATAAGATCTTACGTAGCCGACTTGTCTCCGAGAAATTTTCTACATCACTGCAGAATTCCCTCCATGACCGTCTTTTAGCCTTCCTTATAAGATTCTTGAATCCATTCACTGAGGATTTGTAACTGTTCCATACACCATTACGTTTCGCCTCGTTAAAGAGCTTCCTGCTTTCTTTGCGTTTTTCAGCAATTTCCGCATTCCACCAAATGGGCTTAGCCTTGCCTTTCCTGTCGATTCTTTTACAGGATTTTTCTGTTGCCTCGGTTAAGACACTCGTTAGTGATTCCACTGCGGAGTCAAGCATGGACACATTGCCTATGCTATCTTGGCATGGCGGCAGCTTGTCTTCGAGTACACTAGCATAGACAGACCAGTTGGTCTTTCTTCTGTTCGTGTAGGGTTTCACTGAATCAACTCTAAGAGAAAAATTGAAATAAATGTACATGTGGTCAGAGAAGGAACAGTCCTTTGACACATTCCAATCGCTAATCGTATCCGAGAATCTATCGCTAATAAGCGTAATATCAAGAACTTCCCTTCTCTTAGTCACAATAAAGGTGGGCTCATTACCCCTATTAACTACTGTTAGTTCATTTTCTACTATAAAGTTTAGAAGTAACTCACCTCGTTGATTGACATCCGAGCTGCCCCAGATGGTATGGTGAGCATTAGCGTCTGCACATATTATGAGGGGAATGTTGCGCCTATTGGCATACACCATCGCCTTCCTGGTTAAACCGTTTGGAGGATCGTCCTGATCGTAAGCCATGTAGCAGCTCATAAACCATACTGTCCGTGTTTTGTTTTCCACCGCGACAGTGCAAGTGTCCTTGTCGCTAAAATCAGAGAGAATAAAAGCTTTGAGGACGTTTTTAACCATAACACAAGCTCTGGTCTTACCTTGTTCAGCTGCGTACAAAGTACTATAGCCGTCTAAACTGAGTCCGCAAACCCTGTCTTTATACAACAATGGTTCTTGGATGCAAATAAGCTCCTCCGCGCCTGAAGCTAATCGGAGGAGAAGGGCAGCTGTCGCCGCTTTAGAGTGATGAAGGTTAATTTGTGTGACCTTCATCACAGTTCATCACTATGGACGACTGTGACGTTGACATCCTCTGGGTCGTCGTCCGATTCCAGAGGGATGTCCTCATCGTCCGCAACCTCCATCCTGCCAAAGAAGTCACCCACGAATCCTGTGATCGACTGGGTGTCCTCGCTGGCCGATGAAGCAGCGGAATCGTCCTCCATAGTTGCCATAGCCTTCGTCACCGGAGCTTGAGGCTTCTCCATGTCATCACCTTTGTAGACACGGAGGAAGATAGTTCCAAAACCATAGAATATCTTCCCCTGTGTCTCCCGAAGTGACGCCAAAGAGTCACTGTTAATTATAACAGTGGCCTTCCTGGTTTCATCAACAGCGTCAGTAACCCGCACTATTTTCCAGTCTTGTGTGGGTAGCTTTGGGTTACTGACCTGTATGATTTCCAGGATCTCCTTGGGGTCGGATGGCTCAGCGGGGATCCTGGCAACAGATCTTGGCCTCTGCAGTACATCGGCCAGAGGTATTGCCTCAATCTTCGCGCCTCGCCATACTTCCCCCAGGGACTCCACGGCTTTTTTGTACAGCAGCGATGACCGCTCATCTGCACACGCTATCAACTTGATGTGCCCTTGATACCAACCGGCATCATCACATTCGGGTGGTGGTCCAGGGTTACCCCTGAAAGCCTTGAGGAACGCCTTGGAGTGTGCGACGACAACCAGTTTCCAGTTTTTGGAAGAGATGGTGCCGTCACTGGCGTTGCGGTCAATGATCGCCCAAATCAGATGGTCCTTTGCCACCTCCTTGTATGATCTTGTTAACGGCCGTTGAGGCATTTTTTTGGGCCTTTTAGTCCCAGGAAGGGCGTCCTCCCCTGATCTTTGCCGTTTAGGCGCTGCTTCAGTTGGCTTCCGTGCAGGATTACCTTCCGTCGCAGTGGGTTTGACCCGTTCAATATCCTCAATATGGGATTTCGCCCACTGAAGAGAGCTTACCTCTTGCTCCGTGAGCTCACCGACCGGTTTTCCACCAAGTCGGCTGACGATTTTAAAGGCGGAGCGTCTAGTGGTGTAGGCCCGTTTGGCGGGATTTATATGCCTTTGGGGTTTTTTAATTGAGGCCGTAGAGGCCGAGGGAGGTGTTGATGGGGGCATCGATTCGTTCTTCGGGTGCCCTGTTTGCACAAGATTCGGCACATGGGAAGCTGGTTTAACGGCAGACTGTGTCTTAACCGTTGAACCCGCGCCCGAGGAAGGGATTTTGACGGGGTTTGCTCCCGTCCGGACCTGAGAAGCCTTAGAGGTACTTGGTTTCGAAGAACCTTGTACCAGGCTTGGTTTGCGACCGCCTGAAGGCTTGCTCATGATTTTTTGCGCACTAGTAGCAGACCGACTAGCAGAGCCTGGCGCAACCACTCTGCTAGACGGGGTCTCAGTAGCTAACAACTTACTACAGCCTGAAACCGACGTTGTAGTAGTTGGTTCTCCGGAGATTATGAAGCCCTTTACCGGATACCTAGGGCGTGAGTTGTTGTCTGACATTTGGAAGACAGGGGGGGTTTGCATTTTATGCCTACTGCCAGGCGAAAGGATTGCTGCCGCTCCACTGGAGACAGACGCAGACCATCAGCCGCTCAATATGAGGACAGACGCTGATGGATTTTCACGGACCGACAGGCCTCAGAGAGCCAAAGATGACCGTTTCAGGCCAGCGGACTAGGATACTCCATTAGCCGCTCCACCTAGGAGAAACAGACGCTAATAGAGTGGGGAGGGGTAGTTCTTTGTTCGTACTCGATTTAGACCCTTCTGGCATGGGAGGCCCTACCGGTCGTGACTAACATCACTACCGCCAGCATGACTCTAAATGTCACAGTACTTAAGCCCTCGCAGCGCGACGAAGCCCATTCGCGAGGGAATTTTAATAATAAGAAATGGTAAACACACACGGCCGAATTCAAAATGGAAAGTTGTGCATGGCATATCTGATGGACTATTTATAATACTTCGTTTAATCTATGAATAGACAATAAATATGCGGTGTATAGCTGAAAAAAATCTTGCTGAAAGAAACCTGGGGACAAGTGTCTCTAAAAAGTCACCTTTTTTGTCTGCTATCTTAGAGACATTGTCAACAAAGCGTCTACATTTTTATACATATTTGCCTTTGATGAGAAAAAAATTAATGACAGCGGTAGATGATCACAATATTTATATATTTAATTTGCGTAAGTACATAAAAAACAGCATTAAAAAAAGTTCGTAGGCGGCTTAGTTAAAAAGAAGGTCGCCGGCTATTCCTGGACATCCTTTAGTCACACAAATTGGAGTTCCGTAGCAAAACTATGCTTCTTTTTATGAATTAATGCCTTTTAGTCTTTGATTTTTTCTTAATAAAACTTCAAAATTTAACAAAATATGCATATTAATTACCGACATCTACTTCAGAAAAAATACAAAAAGTGAAGACTAGAATTACTAAAATGTACTAGTGAATCACTGGTTCCAGTGCCAAAAGAACCAATTAGTCAATAGTACCAATGTCAGTAGTGAATTTTTAATCACGCGCATATGTTTGAATTTCGTTCATTGTCTGGGGTATTATAAGTCACTAGCACTGGTGACTGTGTCAATAGTAAGTACAGTACAGTTTGACTATTTAGATTTCCAGCAGGGCTGAATCATTTAACAAAGTTTTATTTAAAGTAAAACAAAACGCGAGAAGGACCAATATATCACAATTAAATTTAACTTTTCATCTTGTTCCTATTGAAAAGGATTTTTTGCAGAAATATTTCTGTTCCTAATTTCTTTATAAATATTTTATAAAAAATAGTATACAAATAATTTTTTTATATCAAAAACACAATTGACTTATGACTTATTTTTGGTTACCCTGCTAATAAGTAACTGGCATGGCTCCTAAGAGATTTTATTTAAAAATGTTTTAATGAAGGTCATTCTTCGAAAGGGTTGTAAAAACAATCGTACATATTAGAGTATTGAATTGATTAATCTACTAGCCAAACAATTAATTGTTTATCGGTTAACTAACTGTTCGATTAATTCAAAATTTATTAATTTTATTTCTTTTGAATTGTAGATTGAAATTATTCTTCGCACGAACCAAAAAGCGTTATAAAATCTAAAAAAATATTAAATAATTTTTATGTTTTAGTTTTTTGAAACTAATAAACACATTGCAAAATTTAATTAATTGGTTAACGGAATAATTTAATATTAGCCGACTAAATCTTCACAACCCTTTATTATTCGCCTAATTAACCGATTAGAACCTCGATCAGTTGATTGATTAATACTTTTAAAAAACAAAACCCTTTTTGGCGCCCCATGTTTCGATGGGATTTTAAGGATCGTACATAATCGTATATTTTTTTTTTTTGCAAATTTTTTATCGTTTTATTGGATATTGACAGCAATTTCGGAGGTTTTTTTTTCTATTTTTTGATATCTATTCAAGTTTTACCATATTTTTCAAGTTAAGCGATTTTTTGCGATCTTGTTTAAATTTTATCGATTTTGTTTCCCACATTCTTATGATTTTTATGCAGTTTGGCAACGTTCTGGCAGTTTTGGTTTTTTTTGAGGAAATTTGCATTTTCAGCACAACGATAGTTTTATTAAACTCTTATTTTTTTTAACATTTTTCAATATTTAAATTTTTTTTCGGTTGTTATCAATACCATTTGCAGGACACACGGAATATAAAATTATATTTTTAAAATAATTAACTGTAAAGATGAAATAAATAATTATACAAATAGTTGATTTCTATAAAATGTTCATCCACTTTAAATTTGAGCCGGAAAACTAATCAGGCGCAGATACTTTATATTTCTAAGAAAACATCTGGCTCCAATCAATTTGCTTAATTCTCTTCTTAAACACACGGGATGGATATGTTTAAATTAAAAATGAGTTAGATATTTTAATTAAAATACCAGTAATTACATATTTATAAATATTTTCACTATCAATTCATTTCTTCAATGCGTTTCGTATAATGGATTTCTTTCTTTTGCACCAACAAAACACATTCGATGGAAAACCAATCAACTAAAAAAATATATATGTATATAAATAAAAAAAGAAATTAACAGAATCATAAAATTGAAGGTTGCTTTTTATTAACAATAAAACAGATGGCCTTAAAAATTAATAAAAGGCGAAGGGATGAGTGTAGGTTCCTGTGTACAGGAGGTGACTTACTACCTGAAAAATCATGTATTCAACACTCATCCATAAAACGATCTTCTACGAGTATATACGTAATTACGAGGATAATATGAAAATATATTTTGAATTACAAGCTGGTAGATTTCTGCAATTGGGTTCACATAATGAATCATTTTAATTTAAATGAACAAATAAAGTAAGTTTACAGTTTTTCTAATTAATGAACAAATAAAATAAAAGTGGAAATGTACATTAAAAAATAAACTTTTAGGTAAGCAGCTTTGTAAGGATTTTGCTCACAAACATGCTTGTTTTATTTGAAAATGGGGAACTACTGCTTGAAAGAACTGCAATTGCAATTTTAACTTTTGTTTTTAAAATTTATTTCCTTTTTTTAGTTACAAAAAAAGTTTATTATCTAATTTTTAAATTTTAATTTTATTTTTTTTGGTAACATAAAAAAATAATCTATTTTGAGATTTAATAAATAATTAATAGCCGAAATAATATTTTGAATTGCGGTTTATACACATATTATGCAGCCGATTTCGACAAAACTTATATAATTTTAAAAGTATTTGCTTTAGATTGTGCACAATCTTAATTTTATTGAAATTTAGGGATCTATAAGCATTTAAAGTTGCTACTAACACATGCACATTATTGTACATGCATGTATCAGCTTTGGATTTTGGATTTGTGGAGTTGCGGGAATGGCATGGTAAACAAAAGAGTGGTGGAGTTGTTTTTTTATCGTGTGTATTTAAGTATTTAATTTTTTATTAATTATGATTAGAACATGTACACAAATAATATTTTTGTGCGTAAATGGCGTAATAGTGATTTTGCCAATATGTTTGAAACTGTGAACTTCAAATTGAACATTCCAAATTAAAAATATCAGTCTTGACACTTTAATTTTGTAAATTCATAATTTTATATATAAAACATGTTACATTTTATATGATATCTTCTTTAGAAACTCGAACTTAATTTCGAACTACCGTAACATTTATTTTGTATTTGAAAGATCACTTGAACAATTATTGTTTTATGCAAAAATGCTATAAAAATGACTGCAAGTATGTTCGAAATATCGAATTTAAATTCGAAATTTCCAAACTAATAACCAGATGACTAAAGATTGCAATAAAATAAAAACGGAAAGCGAAATTACTTTAGCCCAAATTTCCTAAATGGCAAAGCCTTAAAAAATAAGAATATTGCATTTCGAAATAGGTGCATTTTTCAGATTGACCTCGTAAATATGTACATGTATTTTAAAATATTTATGTATGGAAGTAGCAGCATAACTAACTAGAAATTTATTTATTGTTGCCAACTGAATGCAATGACTTAGAAACCAATAAAAACAATAGCAGTAATAATAATATATACTTTATAGATCGGAATACTTCAAAGTCGAACAATTGAAAATTTAATAGAACCAATTACAAACTCAAAAGGTTTTTATTGTTTTGTGTATGTTTCTTAATGGATTCTTTTCGAAAACAATAATTAAAATTAAAAAGGATTACAAATTCTATAAATCTGTTCGTACCCACGTTAATGAGTTTAATATTTTAGTTTTTTTCAATATTACTTGTATTTAAAATTGTGAAGTGTTTTCCATTTAGTAGATTTGTTTTTTAAAACGCTTTTAAATTGTAACATTGTAATGTTTCTTATTTTGTATAAATATCAATCATTTCCATAACTACTCTCTTAACAGATGCCACACATGCGGCTCTTCAACTTTTATTTTTATATGAATTGAAAAAAGTTTCACTTAACATTTTTCTGAAAAATTAAATTTGTATAATTTTTTTCTTTCAGTATGCCGAACAAGTTAACATTTTTGCGTCAAAGGATGTGCACTAAATGAACAACCACTTGATGAGAGAGAATTTGTTCTTTTCTCTATTTTTTTATACATTGTATATTTTAAGTTTCTTTAGGAGTTTCGTTTTTTTATGGCTGTTTCAAAAACAATTTTAACTCTCTTTTCTAATTTGACACTACATAAAGAAATTTTTTACGGGGCAAATAATACTTGTAAATAATGGACTTGCCTTTTCTAAAAAAAGTGCAACAGTTTTTGCCCTTTTTATTGAAAATTTGCAATATAATGATTTTTTTGAAATAGAAATGGTTCTATTATCACTTACGAGGCAAAATTTTTATCTTAAGAAAACTTTGAATAGGAATTTTTTGGATAAAAGTAAAAACTTTTACATTTTTTTTAGAAAAGAAAACGGCATGAAATGTTTTGGCTTTCGTTTCAACTTTCAGTAGTGCCTAAATTCTTACTAGCTTACTCATAATAATTTATCGAAGGATTATAAAAGGTTTATGAAACAAATTTCCATACCAAAACAGTTCGATAAAGCTTTAAAAAAAATATTATGAATATGGGCATTAATTGTGTTCATACATGCATTCTTAATTGAGTCAATATTCGGTTTATTGACAAAATTATTTTAGTGTTCAGATATACTAAATTTTGCTTACTCAATAATCATTTGAAAGTTAAAAAATAAAATTGTTTTTATTTTGGTCGTTGAAATTTGTTTTGAAAATTACAAAAATTGAAATAAATTCCTATTTAAAAAAGAAATTAATATTATGCACTGTTGCGTTAACATACTCGGCTCAGGAGAGGAGAATTCGGTGATAATAGCGATGATGGTGCAGCAGGATAAAATGCCGTTGGTGAATTGGAAGCATCTGCATAAATAAAAATATTCAATAATTATTAATAATAATTAAAACAACAAATTTTAATCAAAAATAAAAACAGGAAAAAAGGTTTTTCTTCTAATGAAAATTATCCCAGATAGTCCAATTGCCGCCTTTTATTTTCTGCAAAAAAAGATTTCATAACATTTTTTTTATGTACATATGAATTTACTAAATAAATGTACCGCTGTGTAAAGCTCTGCACTTTACTACGAGGACTACATAAGTAACCCTGCTGGATGAGCTCATCAGCCACATCTGTGTAGATGTGGCCATTTTTCCTGTGCCCACGAAGCCCATCCGTTTTGCTTGGCCAAATATCTAGAACGGCGTCATTCCACCCCATTCTCTTCTTAATTTTAAGACCTATTTATTTAAAAAAGAAATTGGTTTAATTATTTTTTTATTATGAATCATAGATTTAATAAACTTACCCTCAACTTTACTCGCCATACTTTTAACGTATTTTTTTCAATATTTTCTTAGCATTTGCCATTGTAGATAGTTTTGCTCACTAAACTTACTTGTGAACAGTGTTGTATTTCCAGTTTTACTAAATTTTATAGCAATTTCATACTTATTGAACAATAAATAAATTAAAATTTTGCATGGAATATTGAGCTCAATAATGGTATTTATTGCGATAATCTCAATAAAGTTGTATGTCTGAACACCGTATTAGACTGTGTGAATAATCACCCAAGTTAAAATTGCCCAAAAAAAATCCAAAAAGAAGAAATGCCCGAAATCCTTATTGGGTGATCCGTCACAGTGAAGAAAACAAAAAAAAATAAAAATAGCCCAAATCGCAAGATGATCAACCGCACTACAATTTTTGGTTAGCCAAATTTCGGATGAACCATCGCCCAAAAACTGCCTTTGGGTGAATTAATATAAGGGGTGAAACCCTTTAAGCAAGGCTAAAATCTTTGAGACTTGACGCAGGCAGTACATATATCCATTGTCAACGAAGTTAACTTGCAAAACAAAACTTACGATTTTATTCAAATAGGAGAAATGAAGAGAACACAAATGACAAAATACAAAACTCAAAAATCGGACCAACCATCGCCCAAAAAAATTTGTTCGGGTGATTCAATATTTTAGGGAAATTTGGCGGCTTTGCTGAGTAATGAGGATTTCCCCCTCCGGATATATTGTAAAACAGTGTAGCTGAGTTAAGATTTTTTACATAGTCAGCCCTCGGTCCAGCCTTTCTATCCTCGGTATATCAAATAGAACCTTCGCTGAGCAAACATTTTTTGGATGACCGGCTTTCGTCCTCTCGATATGTCGAATAGCGGCTTCGTTGTGGAAACACTATCTGCCTACCAGTCCTTCGTACGCGTTTATGGGCGTCCTTCTCTGCGCTTACCAAATAAAGGTCTCCCAAAGAAAAAACCCTTTTGCTTTCCCAAAAGCTGGCATAAGAGGACAAACCCCTTAAGCCCCTCTAAAATCATTTAACACTACCACAGGTAGAACACCCGTTATCAACGAAGTCAACTTAAAAACGAAATCTAGGTTATTATTAAAATAATATAAAGGAACAATCGCCTAAAAATGTTGCGTGTTTATTAAATCCCGGAAAAAACTTTTTTTTTGGGATTCAAAATTCCGGAAAAGTTTTGCAATTCTTCACTACGAATAAAATCCCAAATATCCAAAAGCGCCCAAATTATTTTACAATCATTTTTGGGCTATTCTTCATTTTGCTGTTTTGGAGAAAGTTCAGGGTGTTTATTCCTACAGCTAAATTTTATAAGTTTCGAAGAATGTTCGATACAATTCGATTGTGATGTTATCTTCTTCAACAAAATTTTTTAGCTCATTGACTTGGAACATAATTCTGAGAATTGCACGTGAAAGTAGCCCCAAAAATAAGAACTTCTGCATCATTCGTTTTGTCATGTTGGCTGCATTAATAATCCATAATTACATTTTAAAACCTGAAGAATATTGAATATTTCAATATTGAAAATAACAAGTATACGTATTAGGGTGGGTAAATTTTTTTTTCGTATCGACTTCTAATGATCTTTTAACAATCTCTGAATGGGGACGTGCGAATAGGGTGGAATTTAATGCTCGTAAGACCCGATGTTGTATGCTTACACACAGATGTACGAACAATCATGCATCATCTCTAATAATGGGTGATGTAGATATTGAGGAATCAGAGACTTGATGTTCTTGGCAGGAAAATAAAATGTGATGTTCGATGGACTGATCATATTTTTCAAGTTTCAAAAGAAGCATTCAAGCGCCTCGGCTTTCTAAGACGGTGTAAGAGATACTTCACTCCATCTGATCTCCTTAATATTTACACCACCTACATCCGAACGAAAATTGAATACAACTCTCATGTATGGTCCGGTGGATGGGATGTATTTCACTGTTTTATCGTTACTACAATGGAGTGTGCTCTAATGAAATCAGGGAACTTGTTCCCGAAACCCGCTCATTTTTACGAACAACAAGTTTTTCGTTAAGAGCGCATCCATTTGTGGTTGATATGCTAGTGGATCGCACTACGTATTACAGAGAAAATTCGTTCTTTAGCCGAACAGTTCGCATGTAGAATAAACTTCCTGCAGAGGTCTTTCCTGTTACTTTCAGTGTGTGAAGGTTCAAATCGAACGTCCACAAACACTACTCCCTTTATACTTCTTCGCATAACCAATTTTCCTAGTTCCGGCACAATGCATTGCATGTGTAGGGGTCATCCCCGAGTCCAAGTAAAAAGAATAGCATAAATATGTTGTATTTTTGTCTGCATTAGATTCCTGTAAAATATTATTAATTTATTTTTAGTTTAAGAGCCCGCGCTTTGATCTTCGATTTTCTTAAATTTTCCATATAACGACAATACCCATTTTTTACATAACATCATAGTATTGTATTGCAGAAAAGCATATTAGTGTATCCTAACAAGTTTTAAGTTCTCGAGAAACTACCCATAGCCAAGCATCAATTAACTACCCAAATTGAAGAAAAGCTTCCGGAAATACAATCTGAGGGCTTAAGTACAGATCAAAAATATTTGTATGAAATAACTATATCTGTTATAAGTGGACACTGCCACGATGGCTTAGCTAACAGGTCTCCTGGAAAAATATCAAATGCTTGATGGCTAACAAAAGCAAATAGAATTTTACGTTTATATACAAAAACTTTTGTTTGTGGAGGGTTTTTAGCTAGTCTATATACATGCATTTCATTGGTGCTAATGCCAAATCATCAGTGGACCTTAAATCATATTTTTGAAATGTTTCAAACCTCTTATCTTATACACAAACTTTAAAAAAACCAATGAGAATTTCAAAAATTACAATTATTAGGCTTTGAAACTTATTCAAAAAATCCCAAAAAAGCCTAATATGCTTATTTATACTTTCGAAATTCGGAAATGCTATTCCCAGCAAAACATACTATGTCGACTTAGCATGTTTTGTAATGGAGCCGTCAATATGTACCCATGCAACTAAATTATTGTTTTTTGTTTTAAATAAAATTATACAAAACAACGAAAAATATATTTTGTGCTAAAAATTGTATTTATTCATTTATAACTTTTATCACCTAATTTTTAAAATCCTCTTTCTTTTTATAATCCTTATAAAATAAAAATCCTTTCTTTTTCAAAGATGAAACAAACTCACACTCAAGTGAATGATTATTAATGACGCGACTCTTTCGTTATTTTATAGAAATTCATTATCATAAATTGTATTTTAGAACTCTTAAATGCACAAAAAAATTCAAAGCTGAAAGACTGCGGATACAAAGAAACACCAATTTCAAAGAAAGGCCTCACTGACTCACTCACTCACGCGCTCATACAAAAATATTAGTGTTTGGATTTAAATTAGGTGTTTTGAAAAACATCTGCTGATATTTTTCTTTCTTGTTGGTCATAAAATTTTAAAATAACAAAAAAAAGGAACATGAAAAAATACTGCCTGATTGATCGTTAGACAGACATTCCAGCCTCTTCGTGCTGTTTCTGGCTGTTGTGCATTTTCTTAAGCCAAATTGTTTACATATTATACTTTTAAATGCACCTCTACAAGCACAAAAATCATGATGAAATCTTTAGCCTCTGGCGTCTGTGGTTAAACAGAAAAAAAATAATTTTTTTTTGGTAAAATAAACAACTAAAAATTGTTATCATTTTGAAACTACTTGACAACACAAAATGAATTTAGAGACGCACGTTATTTATGAGGAATACTGTTCGGTCGTTGGTGACAATAGAAAATAGTACTTCTAGAGAGAGATAAATATTACATAAACGCATACAGTCGATTTTATTTTTTAGCAAGGACTACGTTAAATTACGAATATAAACTCCAACTTGTTCGTGGTAAACCACAAGTCCTGTGGATTGCTTGGCTTTCTTGCTGTGAAACATATAAAAAAACTTGATTGACACAAGTGCATGATCTTTATTGCCTTATTGAAATCCTTTTTTTGAAATCCGCTTTTGTCTGACAGCAGGTTTATAATCGGATACTGCGGCAGCTTTTTCTACAACTTCCTTCGTACCGGTTCTTATGAAATTTTGCTCGCATATTGAATTTCCGTCACAATCAACATTAAAGGGTTTTCACGCTCGTAATTGTGCAAATTTGCATATGCTGTGCTTATATCGGTCTATAGTTGCATTTTAGCTTATAAAAGCGAACTTAATAAAATAGTATCCTGGCAATAAATAAATGTACATAAAAATAAAACGGGGGGATTCCTCTCTATTGAGATGCGAAAGAAAAATTGTACGAAATCAAACTATTGATACACTGAAATTTCTTTCGCATCGCAATAGAGAGTAACTCTCCCCGGTAGTACTAAATATCAAATTTTTAAAGTTTAAATATAATTTAATTAAAAATTTTCCATAGCACTTATTAATTTATAAAGTTTATTTTGTTGAGGGTTGAGCTACATGCATTTCACTCATCAAAGAAAACGTGTTAAAATTAAATTGAGAGAATATTTCGAATAATTAATTTAATTAAATAAATATATTAAATAAATCTATAGTTTTTCGTACTTAGGAATAAAAATATGACAGCTGATTCGCCAGGATCTTTTCTTTACTTTCATTTGTTACTAAGTTTTGGTTCAGACTATGAAAGTTTTCTTTCGGAAATTTTCTCTAATTCTCTTTTAAACTTTTATTAATGTGTACACATTGAAATTTTGTTGTAATGAAATGCAAGATTTTTGCATGTTTACCTTCACATTATTTTTTTTGTATACAAAGTTTTGCTGTCGCCACCATGAAAGAAAAGAAAAAGAGTAAAATAAAGCTCCAGCCATTTTCAGGTTGATAGTTACGAATTACAAAACACAAGAGAATCTCTAAGTACATGAAAGAGTGTATTCCTTGCCAATCTTCTCTCCCCGAACAACCACAAAATAAGACTTTCAGAAAGAAAACTTTCATAGTGTGAAACGAGACTAAGCAAATAGGTACACAAATTTTTGCTCAAGGTTCCTTTTTGTCCGAATCAAGTAAAATGAAGTGTTGAAAAAAACGATGCACTTTTGCACTCATTTGAATTGTTTGCACTGCACATCGTGAGTACCTTAATTATGATGATAAAAGTGTGCAGTATCACGCCTATTTAAAGATGAAGGTATTATTTTGTAAATACTTCTATATAAACCTAGAAGACATTCGTATGATTTCTCAAACGCTTTTCTGATTAAAAAAACACTATCAAAACATTGTCAAATAACGTTATTGTTTGTTTATTTTATTTCTTCAGGTTTTTCCATGTTTGAACAGAAACTGAATTTAATTTTATAATTTAATATATTTTGTTTATTATTATTATATGTATGTATCTCATAAATCTATTTTTTTAATAAAATAAATTCATGTCGAATGCTAACCGCGAAAATATCGTAAGTGACATAATTTTTCGGAAGTGACTTTTGGCTGCTGAATTGTTCTACAGCGTCCAGCACAGCACGTCTGGTAAAACATTCAAAAAAAAGCAGAATAATTGCAGAAATACAAGTCTGTCAATTTTAACGTAAACGGCACTCACTTTTTGGAGCGACTGGAAAAATAACGAAACTGACAATAAAAAATTGGAGATTCGGTAAACATGCGAAGAAACTTTTCAAATTATATATCTATTATATATCTGATACTAGTTTATGTTCTTCAAAGCGCTGGTCATTCTATACGTCTCGTTTCCTATAAGTGAGTTCGGGTAGTTAAATCCAGCAGTTCTTTTTTTTCGAAATTGTCATTATGAAACTGATACTTCGCCATGTGCATGAGCATAGATGAGTAATTCTCCATGCATTAATTATAAATTCACACACACATACACACACATGGTTGGTAATAATTATTTTAATAATTTATCCTTTTGTCAACTTTAAAAAATTAAAACTTGCATGATTAGTCGTTCTGGATGGAACGTCAAAGAGACATTTGAATTTTTTTCCATTAATCAAAAATATAAATTTAAAATATAAAAGAGTTTGCCCATAATTGTAGGCGTTTATTATTTTGTAATCAAGATGATCCTGGCGCATAAATGTAATTACTGTAACATGTAATAAAACTTTTATAGGCTGGTCTTTCGCTTATATTTTTGAAAACCATAAAACATTTATTATTATTTTGTAATTTGTGTAACATGTGTTGCCGTTGCAGTGGCTGCATTTTTAACCCACATCTTACAATTATTATTTTCATAACTTTAATATTTTTTTTTATACGAGAGAGTTTTGTTTTTGAATTTTTTGTAAAGAATTTTAATCTTGATTGAGTATTTCGTTTATTTGTACAGGTTTGAAAGGAACATATGGTCTCATATTTAAGGGGCGAACTCGTACATTCGCATTAATAATAATATTTTATACAACATTTAAATACATACATACATACATACATACATATCGATGGTCTCAAGTAGAAAGGCCTTAAATCGTATTTTTTACGAAATTTAGTTTTTCAGTGATTGCGATACATTTCAAACAAAAATGCTTTTACAATCAGTTGTAAACTTTCTTTTATGTTTTTAACTTCTCCTGTAAAGTTACAATTATTTGAGTTAGGGCCTTTCTACTTGAGACCAACGATATGTATGTATTTTTGCTTGTAACTATATAAAATATACGTTCGGAAATAAAGAAATAAAGAAAAAAATCATATAAATATTTCAGAACCAACGAAATTGCATATTTAATATTTCTACTCATCTATATAATTAATAGGCAAGCACAGTTTTTAGATCCCCTTTGCGCTCATATTATACAGCCAATTTGCCAAAAACTTATATCATTTTGAAGATATTTATTTACAATTGTGCACAATTTATATTTTGTTAAAATCGGTTCAGTATTTTGGGCTCTATAAGCGTTTAAAGTTGCTACTAATGCATGCGCACTTATTGCAATAAAAAAAATAAACAAAGCATGCATGCATGTTTTTCCAATTTGATTTTGCAAAGAAATGGGACAGAGCATTCATTATACATACTTTGCAAGCAAAATAGAGCTAATAAGTTTTAAGTTGCTTATTTAGATTTTTTTGTTTTTGTACTATATCGTATATATCGTATTTATGTAAATGTTTAATATTTAATTACTAAAATATGGTCGATTGCGTCGGGTATAGAAAATACTAGTATTAGAAAAACGCTAGAGCTCTCAGCAAAATCGTACTGATATGCGAAAAAGAATTTGAGACGTAACTTATTACAATTTGACTGAAAAGTTAAAAAATTATATGTATAAGGTTCACAAATTTCCGTAGCGGCTAACTAGTTATTATTATACTTACATAAAGCCAAGAAATATGTAAATAAATTAAAAAAAAAAATTAAAACAAAAATTAAATTAAATTTTTATACTCAATGGTTTTCCAATTTAACGAAACTAATTGTTATCCGGCTTGTTCGTTAAAGTGAATTGCTCGTTATATCCAGTACTAAATTAAAAATTAAGAGCGTCGTCTATTTTATGCATAGCTCTAAATATTTATAGTATTTTTTTAAATAAATTTATTAAAACTAGAGTACGCCTAGTGGTCGAAACCGCCAATTTAAACGTATACCTATTTTAGTTGCATTCATTTATATAGAAAAAACTACCTCCTTAATTACAAATTCCCTTCCCCATGGAAAAAACAATAAACGAAATAAAATTGCATACAAACACGCACATATATAAACAAATCTTATTACTCATATTTATATGTATGTAGGTACTCTTAAACACTCTCATTGCTTTGCTTATGCTTTTACTTGAACCAATACTTATATAAGTGAATACGTGTACGTGTGTAGTTTTAGCATTTGTAGTGGTGTCAACTTTCGAAGCCTCTTATTCCTTTAATACTGAACCGATTTAAATAATATATAGTCGGGTCACTAAAGCTAAAAAATGTTTACCATTTTGAAAAAGAATAAAGAAAATCGGTTGGCAAACAAAGGAGAAAAAGGGATCTAAAAATTTGTCTTTGCCTATTATAGATTATAGTAATTTAAAATAAATATTTCATTAAAAACATGTATAAGGAAAGGACAAATTCATAGAAAAAAGTTTTTCATAAAAAGTTTGAAATAGGTAACTAAAATATTATTTATTTTATGAATTACTTATTGAGCATTTCGCCGTTTTTACTTTAATTCTTTTTTTCATCTTAAAATATAAAATTCAATT
This sequence comes from Gymnocheta viridis, assembly GCA_956483585.1. Lineage (NCBI taxonomy): Eukaryota > Metazoa > Arthropoda > Insecta > Diptera > Tachinidae > Gymnocheta > Gymnocheta viridis. Next base: position 47,570,524 of record OY101443.1, on the reverse strand, counting down.
ATTTATTTTTATATTTTCATGCTTTGTGCAACGTAAATTTCCCAAGAATGACGACTGTTCACATAAAATCGAAAAATATAAATTTTTGCTAATTATTTATAATTGGGTGGCACCTATTTTAATGTCCACATGTGTATATATATTTTTTAAGAAATAGCTGTTTTTTAAGATTTAAGGGAATTATATTGTGCGATATTACTCTACTACCGCGTACTGCTACCCCTTCTGTTACACAACTCATTGTATTGTATAAAAATACAATAGAATTGTATAATTTTTTTTAAGTAGAACTGTTCTACTATTTCCTAATGAAAACGTGACTTTAGTGCATTTTTGTGGAATTATATTGTTACAATAACGGTATTAGACTGACATGGGGTCACTAGTTTTAATTTAAAATGCGTGTACGCTTGTGTTAAAGTTAGAACCACAAATATAACGTCTAAATAGCAAGGTTGGCAACCGATACCGATTAAATACCGTTTAAAATTAATACTGACTGGTACATCTACCGATATCGTGATTCCCGTTTTCGAAGAGTGTTTGCTTCAATACTGATATCATACCGTTATCACCGTTTTGTTATAACCATCTATATAATATGGGAAGAATTAAGAAACCTTTTTTTTAACAAAATGCTCAAATTAATTTTCTTTGCCATCTGTGTGCTGACTCTACAACAACTAAAATTTACGCCAAATTTCATAATATAGCTTGTAATTTGTGTCCGAATTTCAAATTGTATCTCCATATATCCTTTTTTATAAATGAGCATTACAGATTTACTGAGCACCCGCGAACAATGAAAACTTCCCGAGGCTACAGCTTGTCATCTAAATACGAGATTTTTATGTTGTCGCAGCAAGGATACGTCCATCATTCAATATCCTCTTTTTTTGAATTAAAATTATATACACTATGAATGTAACATCAATAAAAATTTTCTACATGGACTCGTCTAACTTCTCTACAGACTTCTAATAATTGCTGGAGTTTCTTTCTGTTGTGTACATTTTTCATTATTGCTTTAAAATTTTGAATCGATTACAAAAAGACATTTTGAGAAATTCCTTTTATTTCTATGGGATCCCATTATCATATATTTACTTGGTGACAATGGGACCACCTCACGAGCGTACTTAATCTTAAAAAAAAAAAAAATTAAAATAACAATAATAATCAACAAGGCAAGTTTATATATGCACAAAAATTATTAATATATGCAAATATTCCAAAAAAATCTTTAAAATATGCTCAAAATATGCACCCGAAAAAACACTGACTAATAATTTTTAATCAGTTTTACTTAAACAAATGCTTATTAGAAAGTGTAATCATATTTTTTTCAAGTTTTCAAATTGAAAGGATCTTTGATTGTCGCACAAAACGATCGAATATATTGAAAAGATGCTTTCAACATCAGTCGATGTTACTGTATATGTTGTTTTTAATCTTGGTCAACTTTTGAAGGCCAACGATTAAAAACTTTATTAAATTTTTCAATAAATATTTTATTCTTAATATTTTAAAGTTTTTCTTTCACGTCTTCTAGGGCGGATAAACTTTCCTTTAAAGGAGTCCTTTGGTTTCCAATTTGATTAACTATTTGCTAGAGTTAAAATTATCTTTAAAGTATGCTAAATCTGGTTTTACCAATGAATTCTTAAATAAAGATATCGATCAACTCTGCTTCATCATCAGAAAGCTCATTTATTTCTATGAAATTGTCGCAATAATATATAGCAGCCTTTAACAATGATCCCCATCTAGTGGAACAGGGCATTGGGGGATTTTTCATACTTGTGCGCATAGAATACATTATATGGATAAGAGAGGGCGCCTAGAAATTAATTAAGACACTAAGTTTATTTGGGAAAAACCACATACTACACTCCAAAGAAAAATCAATCCATCCATACTTAAATCAATCCCAAGCGGTGTTAAAAGAACGGTAATCCCACACTTGATTAAAGTACATTTTATTGTTATTTGTCCTCAAGATTTTGAGTACGATTCGTACTCAAAGTAAGTAAAAAATACTTGAATTTAGCACGACGTTTTTCTTTCCGTGAATGTATTTATTGTAGTTCTGCCTTAAGAAAATCGGCTTTGCAATTTGCAACAAAAGAGTTAACATTGCAAAATGTAAGCGAACAAAATCTGCAAATTCTATGCAAAACATGAATGAGCCAGACATGTAACATACAACATTTTTGGGTAAAGAATTTTTAATGACCGCATTGTGAAGCCAATTATATGGAGCTGCGTCAGTTATCACAAGCAATTTTTGTTAAAAAGAGTGGTTAATTTGGTCATATGCTAATTTATGTAAAAATTCTTTTTTTGGGAAAAATTTTAAAAATATGCAAATGCATATTTTTATGCAAAAAGTATGATAAACTTGCCCTGATAATTAACATTCACTATTGGCGGAGAGATAGCTGTACATACTAGCGTAGTAATTTTAATTGGCTTTTCAATAGTTTGATTAATTAATTTACATTTTATCGCTCCGATTGAACGTGACCAGCAGTAGAGAACATTTTCTCAGATGCGACAGAACTCATTTGAAAACTTAAGAACTGCTGCGTTGTTTTTTTTTAAGTTTGGGTATGAGATGTCATTGCGCCAATAAACAAGTGGATCTGCGTTTATAGATATATTAGAAGATCTTAGGTATCTCTCGACTTCTCCTTTAGCAGAACCACAGCTTAGGATGATCTGATGCTCAACTGCCTCGGATTCTTTAATAATAGCAAATACAGGTGGACCTCGCTTAATACGTATGTCCTTGAACACAGTCGCTGTATAACACGGTTTCTCTTTTGTGACTCATTCTTGGTTATCACGGAAAAAACCTTGGTTGTACCAGGTTTCTCTAAGCAGTTCTTCATTCATGTACATTTCAAACAGACGGTCAAACATGCATTTTATCATACAAAAAACTTTACAAAAAACTTTACAAAACAAAAATAACTGATTTTTTTAAGAAAAAAAAAATAAATAAAAATTATAGCAATATGTAGTGATGAAGAATAAATTTTATGATGAAATTTTTTATGATTTTAAATACAGTCGTATGTAAAATACAATAAAATGTGAAATATATGGCTGAAATTGCTGGAAGTCGTGGAACTTAACCCTTCGCTTTGCACTGGTTTCTTATATCGCTTAACTCGGTTTTGGTTAACACGGTATTTTCGTGAAACGTAACCCCCGTGTTAAACGAAGTCAACATGTACCCATAAATTTAGATCAACAGCATAAGATCATGTAATTTTTTTTTTAATATGTTGAAATGGCTCAAAGCACCAGTTATTAACTTGACAGCACCCGGTCAGAAAGCTCTTGTTTGGCAGCACTCTATACTTAATGTATAGCTGTTTTTGTTTTTACATTTTCTACAAACCTCTTAGAACTAAAGCCTTGGTAGTAATGGTAAAGTAAGAAAACAAAAACAATTGGTTGATTATTGAGTTCGTGTTACAACTCTGATATTTTTGAAACCTTTCAGCAGTGTTGACATTTTGACTCTTTTCGGGTATTTTATGACGCTTTTTTGGACTCGTGAATAGGGTATTTTTTGACGCTTTCGGTGCTTTTTGTTATAACCATGTGATATTGATTTTTTGCAATCTTAGCGCTTATTTTGAAACAATGCAATTTTTTTTTAAATTTTTTTAAGTGTTCTGTTTTTTAAGTAGTTCTTGAATTTACAATCAAATTTAAGAAAAATACGGGCAATAAACACACAAAAAAAGTTAACCAGCAGCTACATTTTTATACATTTTTTTTTAAAGAGAAGTACCACTCAGGCAATTAGTATGCCTGCCAACACGTAGGTGTGCTACCTTCCTTGGGAAAGGGATAGTGAGAGAGAACAGATGGTGAAAGAGAGAAAGCTTAATTTTTACAACTCTGATATTGCGCGCTGTGTTAGTTTTTAGATCAGTGTTGCAGCGCCTCTGATGACAAGTAGGCGCATTAAATGTGTGTTAAGCTGTTGTAGCCATTTTATTAATTATTTTACTTCGCCGGCGATTTTGCTACAATGCCGACGAAGGAGGGCGCTGTGGTGCCCGCTAGCATACACCAGTATCAATTGCTGCCAGAACTGTTCAGTGACCAGTGCTATGCCTTCATCACTTAAACACTCCGACAACAACAAATACAATGTCATACTAATGCACATCTGAAAAATGCTGGAGTTTATGACTTGTCTGAAGCTGGGCTCGAACCCATGTTCTTAGACATTATTTGCTTTGTAGTCAACGCGCTAACTACTTCAGCCAAGAGCAAAATAAAATAGAAGAAAAACGCAGAGAATAAGTGCAATTTTTTTAAAACAAATCTATCTTTACCGGATAGTAGATGCCAAATGTAATTATACACAACTTTTATGTTTAATTTTATGTAATTTCAATGCATTTCTAATTTAAATGTTGACGATCCATTTAAAAATAGAAAAAAGTGGGAGGCTCTTCCAATGTTTACAAAGTGGTTAAGATCTATAAAGGATTCTTATAAGGCACTTTGTATATTTTTGTTTTATTTTTAAGCTATTACATAGCTTTTATCGCGGGCTTTGAGCGCGCCCATCAAATCAAGAAATTCCGTAACGAAAATAAAACCTATCAATAAGTTTGTTTCTTAAGTCTTTTATTTTTTAAGTATTTGAATCGCCTAGCGAATGCTAACACCTAAAGTATGCTATTGATTTCATTAACATACAGTATTTCCAGAACAGATTTTTACATGTAGGAAAACACAAAATGGCGTACTCACGAGCAATCGTGATTGACAAAAAATTATATACACAAACAAACAGACAATTCGTAGGTTTTTAAGCTATTGTATAGCGGGCTTTGAGCGTGGCGACCGAATCAAGAAATTCACCACGCTCAAAAAGTGTAACTTGAATTAATATCAAAGAAAAAACTTTAATTAATATCAATAAAAAAACTTAAATCAATATCAAAGAAAAAAATAATGCATAATTAAAAAATAAATAAATAATTATAATTGCATAAGTTGATAAAATATGCAATGCAATAGCTTTGCCGTGACAGTCCCCGAGTAACACACGTCTTTTTTATTTTGATAATCCAACATCCCAAGGCATGTTATGTTAATATGTTGCAGTTCACACATCTTTCGCTAAATTTTATCATTTATCTGAATTTTCCTTCCAGAGTTTTTTGAAAGCAAAGCAAAGCGAATTGCATCGGACAAAATGCTCCAATATCATAATTATTCAAAATTTTCTCAACTATATTAAAGATGGTCCCTTTAGCCTAATTCTAGATGCAGGTACTTGGGCTTAGTGTCCTCTTTAGGTATTTCAGCATTAAAAAACACGTTTGTCACAACATTTCTCGGATTAATTTGAAGAAGAAGATCTGAATATTTCATGAAAATAATGACGATTATGAAATTGATACATATTTGAAAATGAAATCGCTCTCCTATAAAACGTTGTATTTATTTTGTTAATCTTTATTTTTTAGTGAACTGTTGTTTTATTTTAAGTTTTTGTTTTCTCGTAAATTAATTGATAATAATAAATTTTTTATTTTATAACTTGAATATGATTTTTTGTGTTCAACGTTTTTTACCCTTTCTTGAATGCAAAACTTTTCCCTTTTTTTAATGTGTTAGTTGCAAAGCAAAACAACACATTTTCAAAAATTTTGTTAAAATATAAATTTTTTTCTCTTGGCGCTTTTTACCCCTTTTTTGTAATTTTTTACCCATTTTACCCGTTTTTACCACACACTTGGCGCTTTTCTTTATTTCTAAAATGGGTACACTGCCTTTCAGTTGTTTTAATGAAAGTTTAATATAATATCTCCAGTTGTTCTAAGAAATATTTGGGTAAAGTTCCCTTATGATCTGCATCAGCAATAGTGAAGCGCTCATAAATTGGAACTAGCTATACCCCTCAATAATCAATTTTAATTTGTTTTTAATTAAACTATTAATTCCATACTCGCTCGCTTTTTCCAGAGTTATTGGCTCTGAGACTAAGCAATTTTCCATTTTTTTGTTTATTTTATTTTTGCCTTTTATAGTTGACTTTCTTAGTATTCAACGGGTGCTTTCGTTTTTAATAATTAATATTTATAATTTGTTGAACTGTTTAAGGTTTATATTGAAATGGAATTTCGTACTAACCGAAATTGATTTAACTTGTAAGAAATGAATAAGTTGTACTTTTCGTATTCTAATTCGTTAAATAATACGGTTAAATAGTTGATATTCCTAGTCACTAGTATCCACCGTCAAAAGTGGTAAAAATCGAACAAAGAACGCTGATGAGAGGTGCAGCGCCTTCGAAATCAGTACTGATCCGTTCTGCTGGTCTGATGAATAAATTGTTTCAAAAAAAGTACTCTCTTGCTACCGTCTTGACAGTCAATTCATTGACATATATTGCAGCAAATGTCAAAATTATGTTATGTCCAGTGAAGACGCATCTTTTTCGTACTTGGCAATAATTGCGGTAATAATTGTCAACAGTTTTTCGTTGACAATTATTGTGAACATAAAACGTCATAAACCGTTTGATATTTCAAATAAAAGAAGAAAAAAGACGCGCCATAAAACAAAAAGAAGAAATTTTTTACAAAAAATTAAATAAATTACTAAAATATATTAAAAAGGTAAATTAAAAAGAAAATATTTTATAAAATACCAAAAAATGGAAGATATCTTATTTCAGGATGAGTTTTTCAGATGAAGATTTAAAAAGTTTTTCAGTTTCTTCTTCTTTATTATCCAACCTTTCTGTTTGAAATTTTGTAAATTGTGTGTTAACATAAATACGATTACCCATAACAAAGCAATAATCAAAGCAATAAGTAAAATTGTTCCGTTATTCTGCGGCGTTATTGCCAACATATTTATTGCCAGTCAAGACGAGGGGTTAATAAAATAATGAATTTATCCAAAAACAATTTCTTAAAAATTAAGAAGAAATGGGCAAACTCAGATTTGAACTCAAGTCAAAAATTTCATTTCAATATGTAAAATATTAGTTTTGGGAACAAGTGCGATTAAAAAATCTTAAAAACTAAAATTATAGCGATTCCCATAAAAAGCAGCTGTTAAAGGACATTATTTCATTATACTGGTAATGTAGATTCATAAAATTTTTTTTTGAAAGTATCGTTATATCGATAATAAAAGTCTAGCCGATACCGATATAGCAGCAAACATAAACCACCACCGATTCATTGTTATCGGTATGGGATACATTCCTAATAGCAGAGAATTACAGAATAAGGCAGCTGATATCGTTTACAGATATTCGTCTCGGTAACCAACCTTGGAAAATAATACTCGTAAAAATTAACAAATTTATTACATGAAATTGGAGAATGTGTGCATTGAAATGGAACAAAAAAAAAAAGAAAGAAATATTCTTCTTACACCCTTTTTCTTGTCACAAAATTGAATTTCTGTTAAATGAACTTGAAATATCAATTTTGTTGTTGTCATCACTTAAAACAAAAAGTATTCTGAGGATATAATAAAAATATGCACATAAGTACAAACGAGTATCTATGAATTATGCATAAAATTACAATATTATGATAAATTTATGTATGTATGTGTATATTACTGAAATTTTGTGCAGAAGTAGTACATGATAACTTATTTGGTCATAAATTTATAAAACTAACGTGCGAAAGAGTGAAAACCCCCCATTATTTAGCGGCAACTGTGAGAGCCTTTAGTTATCTAAATTGAATGTCTTGCATGAAATCAGAGTTGTCTACTGACAATTTTTATTTAATTAAATATAAAAACCATAAATTTTCATTTAACTGATAAATGATAATTTTGTAGAAAAAAGTCACAGATTTTTGTGTGTTTTATGAACACTTTACAGATTTTCCTATTAATAATGCATGTGAACGTAAGAGTTTGTTAATGAAACGTTTGTTTTTTAATGTGTTGCTATAAAAGAAATCTTTCCTTAATTCACACGAAAAGAATTGTAAACATATTTCTATTAAGATGAGGGTTTAATATTATATTTTATTTTCAAAGGGCTGGCTGGGTAAGGGTGAAACGGGTAATTTAAAAATAATGAAAGAAGACAATCAGGCATGTTTTACAAAAGTAATGAAATTGGAATATGAAGAGTAAACTATTCATTTTTGATGTTCTGGAATATGTAAAAAAAAGAATGCGGAATACAAAAAATTTAAACTGGAGTGATTTCAATTGAATTCCACTTCAAAGAATAATAAGTTTAATTTCGATTGAAAATAAACGAAATTCAGTAGGCCTGACAATAAAAATACAAAACTTATTAATAAAACTATTTCCTATCAATTGAGAAACATGGTGAGCGAAATATCTTAGCTATGGTTGGGCTTAAGACCACTTCTCGGTGCCTTTTTTCGTTGTTGAGTTCTTGCACGCAGATACGAATAGCTTTGCGATTTTCGCAAGTATCCCTGGCGAATTCCATTGAACTCTGGGGGCAAATTACGGCATTCGATATCGAACGAACTCAAAAAATGTTGTATGGGATTACGTTTGATATCGAATGGCGTAATTTGCCCCTGAACTCATTTTTGGCAAACGGTACATCTAGATGTTTAGATTTAGTTTGCCAAGTTTCATTAAGACTGAAATCTGTTGATTCAAATATTCTTTTAAAAATAACTCGGCCGTATTATCCTTTAAATAATAACAAAAAAAATTATTCTTTGCTTTAACCCCTCAAACATATTATTGTCAATATCTTTTTATAAATTTCATTCATTAATTTTTTTCAATAATTGTAATCATCAGAAGCTAATAACTTTTTTTCGGTTTCAGTTTTAATTTATTTTTTCTTTTTGTATTTGCAAATTGCCCAGAAAACAAAAGCATAAAAGGGTAAAAAAACACATACACATATGTTAAAAAAGGCGTCATTAAAATATCAAATTTCAAAATAATATTAAAAAAAATTCTTTCATGGCTGTTCTCATTCATTAACCCAAAATAAAGAACCGAAAATGTTGGTGTTGTGAATATGTATTAGAGATGGCCACCGCTCACGTGATTAGCGTGATGATCGTGAGCTTGCATGAACGTGAGCATACAAAAATTTAGCATAAGTGATTGTGCATGAGTAGATTTTAAGTGTAATTGTTTTGTGATTTTTTTCGTGATTTTAATTTTTTAAATTTATTTTATACAAGGTGGCGCCAAATGAATCATCCAATTTAGTTTTTTAATAACTTTTCTACTAAATTAAAAAAATATTTTGAATTTGGACTTTTACAATTTTTTTCTGTTAAGTGGAAAAGATGATATCCGTCAAGTGGCTGCCATCAGTGATTATACACATCTGTATCCATTTTATCGCATTTTCCATTTTCTGTTAAATTTCCGGTTATAACTGTTCGCATTCCTGTCGAATATTATCCATAAGGACTGCAATTGTTTGGGGCTTGTTGGCATGAACCTGCCACTTCAAGTAATTTCAAAGAAAGAAGTCTAGGATGGTTAAATCGGGCGATGCTGCTGGCCATGCTAAGTCGCCAAAAGGGGAAACACTTCGACTATTATTCCACACTTTATAGCGCTCCATTGCATGTCTGTTTGTATTCTGCAGCTGTCTAGTTCAAAATTTCAAATATGATTTGCAAAAATTATAACATCTTCCGGTAGTTTTTTTTTCGTAAGTATTTCGTGAGGGTGAGTTTTTTTTCCACTCAGTTGAGCAAAAATATCAGATCGTGTATGAGCGTGCATGAGTAGAATTATTTTTCGTGTGCGTGCATGAGAGTGAGTCACAAATTACTCACGATCTCATCTTTAATATGTTTATATATGATTATAAAATGGCATAAATGAGTGAATTCAGTCTTAAGCCAGTACCAGAGGTAATCGAACTGCTGTCACTGTGCTTGACGTAAGCATACGTTACAACAGGATGACGCTGTTCAATGAATAAACATACATAAAAGGACAATGGCACGAAAATATGGAATAATAAAAGGGCGTTCCAATAAGTACGAGTTGTTCATGAATTTGTGGCGTTTGCCTTGTAGGTTGTGGAATATTTTATCTATGCATCTGAAACTATTTGCATTTACGAATGCCGCATTTAAATGTAAACTTAAATTTTATTTTGAAGCTCTTTAATTTTAGTTTTTTCTTATTTTTCTCATGATTTTCAAAACATATATGTACATTCAACAAAAATCAAAACTAATTTTTTTGCCGATAATTCAGGGTCTTTATGTTTCTGCTATTTACTTGTATGTTGTTTTAATTTATAAAAATGATAAGTTTTAAGATTTTAATACAAATATTGTTACCTTTTTTATGCTTTAAACATGTAATTATGGAGTAGTATATGACCCATATTTGGACCCAATTACCAAACACTGTTCTGTTGGAACCATTTGACGCTTACGTCAATATCGTTTTTTTATTCACGGCTGCCTTGTGTCTTGGTTATTTCAGCATCAGCATTTGCATGAGGCTATTTTTTCAAAATTTTGCACTATTACTTTATTATTAAAATTTTTTAATTCCATTATTTTACATAAAAATTTAACAATATCCAATTTCTTGAACGAATTGTTTCTAATGTTCGCCATTCCTAAGGGAACTCATTACTGTTACGCAAGTTTTTTGTTTTCTACACAAAATGGTTCCACTAAAAAGTACCTGCATTTTAATAAAAAACAAACCAATTTGTCCCTGCTCCCCTGCGCAAACATATTTTCGTGAAGAAGTCCTATTTGTTGGAATTTTCTTCTACTATTGGCAACACTTCCAAAATGTTTATATGAAAAATGAAATTTTCAAAATTTGCTTTCAGCAATTCTATAGAAATGACAGATATTTTATTCGTTTTGTAGCGAAATGTCCTTTTTCAATTCCCCTGGATACGCACCTGTTAAAGCTTGATTCATTTTTGGTCGATTGGGTATTTTTGATTGCTCAACGTCGATAAATTCCTAAATGCAATAAATTTGTGCAACTTTAGCTACCAATCGCTTTGGATTACAACCACAAACAACCAATTTAGCTCCAAAGATAATCACATTAAGAAAATTTATTTATTTATTTTTATTTTTTTTAAGAACAAACACAACCGCGAAGCCATTTCGGCTTGTCTGCAGAAACACTTAGACTAATAGTCTAGTACGCTATCTACTAGTCTACGGGGGCTCCAAATAAAATAAATACTTGATTTTAAAAATTTGGCCGATGAAAGCGTAGGAATAACTCAAGGTAAATATTTTGTTGAAATATATGAGAAAAAGGGACTTTTTTCGACACTGGTAAATTTGAAATACACAAAAAGCTGGCAACACTGTCCATCACCGATTCTGACGAAACTTGAGAATACATTTCCCAATATAGTTTGTTTAACTTTTAAAAGTTTCAATGTTAATATATTAAAAAAAAACTTCCAACTCGACTGAAGAGTATCAAGTGGCTGCATTTTATGTTTGATGATCATAATTCACCATAAAGTTTTTAGCAAGGATGTTTATAGAAGAAAAAAAATCATCAATATGCAAAACATGCAACCAAACAAAAACGAAGATATTTAATCCAAAAAGTTGTCTTTACCTGTAAAGAGACTTTAAAAAAATGTTATAATAACGAGAAAAAGTGTATCAAATTCTTAATAAGCATTTCCGGATTAAATATAAATAAACTCAAATACTTTTATCGTAAATAAACACACAACAAGAACAAAAAAAATGAGGACTATATTTACGTCACTATGGTTGAAAAATGTAAGAGTATTTACTTTTAGGTAGAACTTATTTGCGTTGTGCTCATTTTGGTCAAATGTCTAGACAAATAATTTACAATCCTTAACTAATCCTAAAAGTGTGCATCATATTAACGATAGCAACAATAGCTGGAAAATATGAACAAGAAGTTTGCTTTAAATACATCTATAACTATAAATATAAATACGAAAAATTCTGCAGGATGTAGACAAAAAGGTTGGGATACATTTACAGCGCACTAAATATATTTATCAAATACCACAGGGATGTTGGCATGGGATAATACTAGTAAAAGAAAGACCATTATGAAACCAAATTTGCTAAATTTTTAATCAGTAACAATAATAAAAATATATCCTTTTCTTAAATACATACATAGTTGCATTTGTACGTTATCTGACGTTTGCGTTAAATGGGTCTTATAGTTTAAGTCTCTTTTTATTTCTTGGTAAATGAGGATGTTTTTTTATGTGAACGAAAATGTCGTATAGAAAAATGGGAATTATGACTTTTTTTAATTTTTTTTTGTCAAATGGAAACAAAAATAAATAAAACAACAATGGTGTCACTAAGAATTGGCCATTAAATTCCTTATTCAAAAAAATATACATATATAATGATAATATTTCATACGTCCAATTCTTTTGTTTTTATTGAATTTTAACTTTAGTAAAATAAAAATAATACGGAAACTACGCCAGCGACGGCGCAGTCACATTGCATATGCATAGTAAACATAGTTGCATCACTGCATTAGTAGATGTTGCAGAAGACATAAGAAAATCAATTGACGAACGGAAAACAAATTTCCTAGTACTCTTAGATCACGAGAAAGCCTTCGATACGATTGATAACAAACTTTTATGTAATAAATTAAAAAAACATGTTTATGTTCTTCACAACAGCTACGCAATTGATATCAACATACCTATCAGATAGGTCACAATTTGTTCAAAATGGAAACCAAAAGCCCAATCTTCTACAAGTTAGTAGAGGAGTACCTCGAGGTTCAATCCTTGGACCTTTGCTATTCTCGTTGTATATTAATGATCTGCTGAAACAACTTCGTCAGTGTAAAGTGAGGCTGTATGCTGACGATGTTCAGATTTATATAATATGTGATTCATCGGAAATTGAACAATGCCCCGCAATATTGAATGCTGAACTCCAGAGTATCTATTATAGGGCTAGTGCTAATGGTCATAGTATCAATCCTAATAAAACCAAATACCTGGTTATTCAAAAGCGACCAACAAATGACATCATACCCGAACTATTGCTTAACAGAATTCGTTTGGAAAAGGTAGATTCAGCAGAAAATCTTGGCGTCATTTTTAACAAAAATCTGTCTTGGTCCAATCACGTTATTTACGCTTGTGGCCGTGCATATTCCATGCTTAGAAGTCTATGGCCGACACAATGTTGCACAACAATCAGAATAAGAACGCTTCTTGCTAAAACATATTTAATGCTTATACTGATGTATGGATGCGAATTATTTGGCAGATGTGATGCCGCTAGCAACCGAAAGCTTAATATAGTATACAAAAGTATTTTTCGATATGTATATAGATTGAAAAGATTTGCGTCTACAACACCTTTCGCGTCAAAATTATACGGTATACAATTTGAAGACATATATATTTAAAACATGGGTGCTCATATTTTTACACAAAGTCGTATATACACAGGAACCACTTCATCTTCATAGTAGGTTAAGCTTCTCGGGATCTGATTGGGGTAGGAGACTCATTTTGTTTAACTACCAAAGCTTGGTTTCTGATTGGCAATTTACATTGACGTAATCCGTCTTTGGAATTCTCTCCCTTATAACTTGCAATTAGAAAGTAACGCACATAGATTTAAGAAGGAATTATTTTACTATTTCTCAAGATAATTTTATAATTTTTTTTGGTTGTTAAATTTATTTATTTTAAATATATGTTTTCATTGATTTATTTCTTGCTTATTATAACTATTTTTTGTTTATTATAACTATTTGTTTTAATGTAAATTATCATTTACATGTACATATGTATGTCACTGTCTGTAACTAAGCATTCTATACTGTAATAAGAGACTTTAAGTCTTGTGTATAGAATTGTAATAAATAAGTAAATTAATAAATAAATAAAAAACATTTAATTATTTGATATTCTGCATAACTCGTTGGAGAGTATTATTTGGATATTTATTTTATTTCCTTTGTTATTATATGAAATTTTATTATATAAAACATTTTGTAATCAACAAACTCTTGAATAAACAAACATCCCGAAAATTTCAGGAAAATGCCAAATAACATCAAAGTTGAAAAAATGTTTCACAGTTTTTAACACTCGTATCATAAGCAATAGACAAAAATATTTCATGTACAAGAACTCTAATTATAGTATGATGCTGGATGTGTTCTTTGTAAGCAAATTCCGTGAGACATGTTTAGAAATTCGTATCTTGTTTCACTAAAACTTGCAAGGATGTATGAAAATTTTCCAATATGGCGTACCGTAAGAAAAAGTAATAAACAAATATACTTATTTGCAAATCTTTCATCTTTTCCTGTACAACAAAGAATTAAAATTTTTCAAAATATTCAATTCATTAAAACTCTTTGTGAGTTTTCATATCAATGCGTGCACACACACATACATATTAAAAGTATGCATGTGTGTAGTATGCACATTAGGGTGAGTCGATTTGTAAGTAAACAAATTTTTCGATATTGTGCCAACGATTTTTCGATAGGTTTTGGCATGAGAAAAAAAATTCCATTACGACATATCAAAAAAAATCATTTTCGAGGTGCCCAAATTTAAATTTTTTACTTTTTCTCAACTTTTTTTTAAGGTTTTTTTTCTATCGGCAAATAATAGCAAACTGGACTTTTCATTAATAAATAATAAAAATTTTCATTATTATATAATTCAATTTCATAAAAAATTATTCAATAACAATTCAAAATAATAAAAATTAAAAAATAAATTTCACATTAGAAAGATAATAATTAAAAAAAATTTAAACCTGCCATTTTTCTACTTAATAAAAACCTCTAAAAAACTAAAGTTGAGAAAAAGAAAAAAAATGTAAGTGATTTTTTTTAATATGTCGTAGTGCTACTTTTTTTCCTTATGCGAAAAGCTATCGAAAAATCGATGGCATAATATCGATTGCTGAATCGAACCCCTTCTAATGCACATACATACATAAATACGTGTTCAGGAAAAACATGTGAATTGAAAAGAAGGGATAATCTGATATGATCACAAAAACAGATTTCCATTTATCACCGCCCTTTTTCTTCTCTGCTGCTGATGTTTTAATAATTTTGCAAATTTGTAGTTTTCCAAACATTTTCTTCAAAAGAAAATCTTCATTGAAGCGTTTAATGCTACAAAAGCCGTCTTTTACATCTGCTCTTTTATTGTTTTGCAAATCAGACAAACGGACCAAAAAAGAAACTCTCGTCCATCAGCGTTGAGAATAATCGAAAAATAGTTAAAATTTTGTTTATCTTCAGTCATAATTAACATTTATTCAAATCTCAGTTATTTATTCATGTGGAAATTTTTAAATGCATCATATTACATATTACACACCGACGTGTTTTTGTATGAACATTTGTAGACATATCGAGCCTTATTTACGATTATATCGTAAGCGACAATTCATCGAAATTTTGTGTTTTTGTTGGAAACAGGTTATAGTTACAGGATTAGTTACAATGTCCTATAAACTCACAGAGTTTGTATTAGTACCGTTATGAGGAAAAAACGTAGTGGATTTTATAGTTTGTTTTGTTTACTGCTTAAAGCCTGGTACGCTGTTCAAATGTTGAGCAACATTGATTATTTTGTTTGAAAATTTTGCCAATTAACCAGTGGTGACAATAACCAATACCACGATTAAGACAAAATTTACCGGTTTTATTTCCTTAAAGTAAGCAACATGGTTTTTCTTATATAAAAGAACCAGGTGTTTATATTTAAAGTGTGTAATCAAAAAATGTATTGCAGCTCCTGCGGAGGAGCTCGTTGAAGACACACATTCTGAATAAATCCCTTACATTCAGGAAAGAAATTGTAAAGGAGGGTTTGCTTCAGATGTTTATACCTGTGAACGACAAAGGTATACAATTTTCAATACATAGCACATATCGATATTCAAAAGTGTAGGATTATTAAAATGTAGGGGTACAAACAAATACGTTCACTGAAAGCTACAAACGTGTTACAATATAAATAAGTGCGCATATCGATAGGTATAGCATAAATAAATAGAAAATGCTTTTTGTATTGCTAGGAATACGTACAAATATAGATATGTATCGATGGGTATCCATAAATATAAGATTAATGGACTATAAGAGACAATGTTGTAGCATTTGAAAAAAAATTTTTGCAGAACTATAACAAAAAGAAACAATTTATTTTCAACTTATATTTGTTTTAGGCAAAAATTGCACTTCTTTATTTGGTATTAACTTTTTGAGTAAAAATAATTTTTGTATTAAAATAAGATTAACGAAAATCATGCATATTGAATCAATATTCTGTGTTCATATTTTTTAAAAATCTTAAAAATTCAATGAAGCAATAAATCATATTGCGATAATTGCGAAAGTTTGCCAAATTTTCCAAAACTTTTAAATGCCGTAAAATCTTCAAAAACGGGCTACAAATGCAAGGAATGTGAAAAACTCGCAAAAAACTGCAAAAATTACGAAGATTCGCAATAACTTCCAATCACTAGGAAGATTAAGATGTTGAATATCATTTAAAAGTCGATGAAACAATAAGAAATAGATAAAGTCACCCACATTGCAAAAATCGCGAAATTCCACGAAAAGTGGCAAAGTTTGAAAAAGCCGTAAAATCTTCTAAAAAGACTTAAAAATGTAAGGAATGTGAAAAATTTGCAAATTATGCAATTTTTTGCGGATTTCGAAATTTTCGCAAGCATTTTTAAGCTTTTCCTATTCTCAAAAATGTTTGCAAAAATTTGCTTCAAAGTAAAATTGTATACTTTCCAAGTTAACGCGAATTTTTTAATACAACTTTATCACATTTTGCTTAAAAATGGTTCATAATAATTACGAAACGAAATCCATAATACAACTTTAGACAAAATTTCTGGCAATACTTATCAAACAAAAATTGGAAAATAAATGTGCTCATAGCCATTGGAGTACCTATCGATACACATACATACGTGCGCAGGGATATAAACAGTTTAGCCTTTTCGATGCTAGATTTAGCCTTTTTTTCGAAATTTACGTTTTAGCTTCGTGGCTTTTTTTAGTTTTTTTATTTTGAATTTAGCCTCAAAAAAGCTAAATTTTTTATTTCTACTGAACCCATAAAATCATCTTGAAAGATGAATTCAATGTACAAATGTAAGTACACTGAAGACAAAATAACATTGATTGAAGTCCATTGCAGATATGTTGACTGAACACTTGAGTTCTTTGTCGAGGTGTGAATGCGCTGCAAGAAAATTCATTCAATGATTTGGTTAATTTAGTATTTTACTATGTATAGGGCTTTCTAATAAGAGGTTTAATTTTTCTATGTAAAAAGAGAGTATTTTTAAGCGAAATCATCGGATGTTTATTTAATTGTAAAAGGAAGGACATCCAATTCGTACTGTAAAACAATATCAGCCAAATGATCGTCATGGCTACGTTTGTAGGGCTATATTCTTCTCATGAAATTTCATATTACCAATTTGCACAGTTGCTGCTGAATATCCTCAATAGCTTCACGAATCCATCTTTGAGATCTTAAATTGATTGCGTGTGGGCCATTGACAGACCATATTTTTTGCGTAGCCCCAAATAAAAAAGTCAAGATCTCGGTGGACAATTGTGATCGCCTCTTCGAGTAATCTCACAGTTAGGAAACTTTTCACGCGTCATTTGTGGAATGGCAAATTCCAAGGACCGATGAGAAATCGACAAACCTGAGATTACCTCAACATTATGGGCCACAACAATAATATTCTCCGTTCAGCGACGTACATTAGTTTAATTTTTCACATCACTGACTTGTCCCAACTGCTTAAATTTTTGTTTATTTACTTGAAGTGTATTTTTTTAATAACGTTCAACATGTTTTATGCATTTTTTATTTATAATAAATAAAACCTTTAATTATGAATGAAATCTTTTTAGCCTTTTTTAGCTTTTATTTTTGGTTCTTTTTCTGATAAAAACCCTCTTCGGAAAATGCTTGCTTTTGTCGCTTACGATATAATCGTAAATAAGGCTCTATTTGTATACATACATATGTTGCGTATGTTTTAGAAATGAAATCGTGAGTGATTTTTCACTAACGCTCACGAAAAATAATTCTACTCATGCACGACCTTATATTTTTTGCTCTCGTGTTAAAAAACTCACGCTCACGTAATACTCACAAACAAAAAGAAATGCAAAATAATTGAAAAAATTTTATTATTATTGCTAATCTGTTCTGCTAGTCTTGTGAATAAATTATTTGAATATCACTTTTTTAAATTAAAAAAGAAATCGATAAAGTCAGATTTGAACTTGAACCAAACAATACCTTCACACGCGTGATCACACATCATCCATGCTAATCACATGAGCGGTGCCCATCTCCAGTGTGTATGGCTGTACATATAAAAGTATTGAAAAAATTTTACTATCAGATTTGATTTCAAAATTCCATAAAAATAAAACTAAGAGAGATGATTTTTGACAAGTAATAAATAAAACAATAAACATACATAAAAGAAAAATTTGTTTAATACGAAATAATAGAGAAATTCAGAAGATTGTATCTGCATTTTAAATGCTGATGAATAATAAAAATTGTTCTATATATAGTACTCTCTTAGTAAAAAAATAATGAGTTTATCTATAAAAAAAAAATTCTAATAAAAATAAAATATAAAAATTAATTAGAAAAAATAAATGGATAAACTCAGATTTGAACTTGAGCCAAATTACTCGTTTCTATATGCATATATACAAATTATTAAAATTGGAATTGGGAACACTTTTGGGGCATAGGATCGGTCTCATTCGATGCTCAGATGTCGTCCACATCAAAAAAAAAGTGAAAATGGATTTTTTACCCTTAGGTCCCTTTCTCTATGCGCTGTCACATATGTATATACGAGTACAAACATTAATTATAAATTTTTTTTGTTCTACAATCGTAGAGGTAATAAAATTTTGATTCACAATTCATGTAGAAGTCGTTACATATAAAATTTAAACTTTTTTTAATTTGTATGTTAATTTCCATACAAAAAAATTCGAAAAATTGCAATATAAGTGCCGTGTCAAAAACGACATATCATTAATTTGACCACGAGATTCGTTAGTATAATTTCGATAAGTTTTTTGCAAGAGATAATTCACCATCAATAATTTAAAATTCATTGGTATACAGAGGACAATATTTACATATTCAATAATAATAATATAAAAAGAGAATACAATTCAAAAAATTCATAACTAGATATAAGTTGCCATGTTTGAAAAAAAGTATTTCAGTCCAATTATAAATATTCGCATGGAATTGGTTTCATGAGGAAAGGGTTTTCTCGAGAAAAAATGTCTCCAATTAATTCAAACTCCCTTCTGCTCTGTGGGGCAAATTTTTTTAAGGAAAACCCAAACTTAATTATATTTAGAATAACTACTTTTTAGCTTTTTATTTTTTCTCCCTTTTATACGGTTTATGAAAACGGACTAAAATGTAAAATGAGGGAATTTTTATTCATAATAGAAAAAAAGGAAAAATTTCATGAGGAATTTCTGTTTATAATTGGGCTGTTTATCTATTTACTATAACTTCCGTAAAGAATTACAGCTTTAAACAGTATCTAAATTAATAAAAATGAATACACGATAATTTAAGTATTTAAAAAATCTATGTTTTTTTTTTTTTGATAATAACTTATATATAATCTAAAAGGGCGGCATATTAAAGTGTGCCTAGGGAGGAAGTAGACCTAAATCCGACACTGACCACAGGGCAATTACGTACAGGTTAGATCTAAAACCTATCACCGTTTATCTTAATTATGTCAATTGACCCCCTCCAATGACAAAGCCATGTAAAAGTTACCGGCACATCTCATATAAAGTTCCGGAACTGAACCGGTTGCTATTCCCATGATGTGTCTTGTGACAGATTATTTTCCCTTTAGGGCAATAACAAATTTTAAATATAAGACAAGCAATTACCCATAGAAATATATGTGTATTTAAACGAAATTATACTTTAGTTTGGAATTAAGGAAAAAATTAGAAAAAAAATCTCTACATTTTTCATTGTTGCAATATTATTTGTTCAGTTTTCTTTGGTTGTTTTCCTTTCCTGTTGTCCTGTTGTCCACTATCCTGTTTAGAGTATGGTTTTTTATTTTATTATTTATTAACATTCCTTGGTCGGATATCCGTTAAGTTATAGTGCAGGAAATTTAGTTACACACACATGATTTTTTATTATAAGGGAATATGTACTTTCATATATTTTTTAGCAAAGATTTTTTTATTTTACAAAAGTGGTGTGTTTCCATTTTTTCATCAAGCAACGAACGATTTCCTCTTCCGGTTTAGAATCAATTAAGCTTATTAACATTAAACAACAGTTTTGCTACTATCGTGCCATCTGTCCTAATATTGCATTTGCGAATGGGTGTGTGTGTATGATGTGTGTGTGTGTTTGTTCTGTGCTCATTTTTAATATAACGTCTCTATGAAATTGTTTATGTAATAAATTATGTCATTACTGAATGCTAAAGCAGTTGAATGCTTCATAAATGATTCGTACATTGTGATGGATTTGTAATTTTAGAAATCATTTATTGATGAACTAATGATGTGTTCTTTGAAATGCTTTCGTGATTTCGCTGTAAGTGATACACAAAAATTAATGTAATTAAAATCAAAATTTAATTGCATATATACAGATATACAGGGGATGCAACGTTTTGCCTTTTTGGCCGATACGACACCGATACGCGTATTGAATTTGAATTTACAAACACAAACATAATAACTTCTTTATTATTATAAAAAATTACAGCGTAAGAAATTTAAAGATTAGTGTTTAAAGTTCATATTAATAAGATTCTTATTGAAAAAACAAAGTATGCTTAAACTTTGCGGAGGAAGACGATTTGGCCAGTCTGTGTCCGTTTTCACTCTTTTTAATGTCTGCTAAAATTTTACTTAAATATTCTTTTTCAACTACTTCGACGTAGAGTGCAAATATGTATATACTAATACCTTTAGGTGTTGCTTATTTATACAAGAGTAGCAAGTGCATATCTTTGTATTTTGCTAGTGTAGAGTAAAAATATGCTACACCATTTTGCAAATGCTACGATGCAAGATCATTTGCACAAGATTGTGAATTGGGATAATGTTATAATTAGATAAGTGGGTGATGCCACGCCCTGGCTAATACTTGCTATACTGTTTCAAGTACTTCTACTAAAGCGATTCTTTTAAAATTTTGCAAACACATTCAGTGCTCTGATCATAATTTGTTATTACATTATGATCAGAAAAGTGAACAGTGCCACACCCCAACGAAATTAATATTTTTTTCAACTACTTCTAATTTCTTTTTTTTAAGAGAAGTAACTACTCAGGCAATTAATATGCCTTAACAACCAGTACGTGTGTTACCTTCTTTGGGAAAGGGATAGTGAGAGAGGACAGATGGTGTACCTCTGCTGTCACCGATTCTTAAAAAACTTTGTACACTGATTTGCAAGAATTATTTATTGTTAATTGAAATTTCTGATACACATTTAATTTGAAATTTACTCGTGAAATAGAGTATTATCATGCTTATTCAATACTTTGTCATATCAGAAAAGAACTTAGAAATCGCTTTATTTGAAAATATGTAAAAAGCACCAAATATTTTTCAACCACATACCACTCACGCAGAAGTTCTACGCACGACCACATTTTTTATACTCCCGCTTTTAGATATTCATGGGCGTGATCTCGATTAATTCACGCTAATCACATTTTGTGGTTCAGCCTTATATGATATCATTTTAGAAAGAACATGTTCATAAATATTGTTAACCCTTTTTATACCATATGCACACATGTACCCATGTATACGAACCAAATGTATTCTGTATATCGCTCACTGGTTTCAGACTTAATTTTCTGAATCCCAACAAAATTCCCAATAGATGGTCATAAAAATTTAAGTTTATTTGACCGGTAGCTTTAAAGTTAACACTTAATTACATATCAATTATACGTTGAGATCATGCGTGAAATTAAATTAACGAAATGAAAAATATGTGTAAAGTTAAAAACCATTTAATAATTAAGTACATATTTTCCCACATTCTTATAATAACAACATCTTATATTCATGGTGTTTTTCAATTTAGTTTGCCATGGGAAAACTTCTTTCACACTTTCACAACATTTCCTAAAAATTGAAAGAAAATTTATAAAGTTTAAATGTGTAAGTAAATAAGTGTAAATGAATGTTTGTTGGCACATACACGAGTACTTATTTACTTCCGGTACATCCCTGATGGTGAATAATTTAAAGCCACGTACTTAAACATCCGTAATATTTAATCAACACATACGAGTACACACATATAAAAAATACTTATAACACTTGAACTCATAAATATGTCAGTAGTATCATTACGAAATACGTTCGTTGTCTGCCTGCCCTTTAATGTGTACGAGTGTAGATGCAAGTTAGCTCGATGGGAAGTAGAGTAGGAGAGGCGAGGGGGGTTGGAACAAAAGTATGTACATGCCTTACTTAAAGTAAAAACCCTTCAATAAATGAAGTTAGTATCCAAGTATTTATACATATTGCAAATGAATTTGAAGTGTGTTGATTTGGATGTCGTTCAATCGTTTTCGATAAAAGCAGCGTGAGGTTTTCCTTTTACGTAGTGAGAGTGAGTCAGAGTGGATACCCAGGCAATGAAACAAATACACGGTATATTTAATTATTGAAAAAGCTTTGCAAGGAATCTATGTAAAATATATTTTATTTTAAATGATAAATACACAATTTATTAAAGATAATATTTTTACAGTAAGTATTTTGTTTTTCCATTAGTACTGATCGAGGGTGAAAGTCAGTGACAGCATCGTCAAGAGAAGCTGCTACACGATTGAGTACCACGTTCAAACGATGGAATTTTATTATTAAAATGAGTGCTCGTAATGCAAGTTATAGACGTTGCGACCGCTGGTACAACTCTTCC
Source organism: Gymnocheta viridis (assembly GCA_956483585.1). Classification (NCBI taxonomy): domain Eukaryota; kingdom Metazoa; phylum Arthropoda; class Insecta; order Diptera; family Tachinidae; genus Gymnocheta; species Gymnocheta viridis. The sequence goes on along the minus strand of OY101443.1, from coordinate 47,547,509 downwards.
TTCTAATCAAAGTTATTGTGCAATTTTGTGTAGAATTTCATTCACAATTTAATTGAGCTAACAAGTTATTTTGAGTGAAGATGAGAGTAAATAAGACTCACACTCAATGGTTTTTGTGAAAATAAGCATGAAAGAGAATTAAGTTTCGCAACCTGCCCATTAATGTTGTGGTCGAGTTATACAACATGACAAGAAATCAAAACTTGTTGATACAACTTCATATAACCAGCCGACAAAGTTACAGTCTCGGGCGCAACCTCCTCAAATTGCACCAATTGTCGCAACGTGTATGACCTGCATTAGGGCAAATTTAGAATTTATCATGACTTGAAATCCATAATGTGAACTCGAGGGAAAACAGGAGCTTGCCAACTTAAACGCAAACGGTTCTAGGAATTACATAAGTATAAATGTTAATGAAAAACTCTTAACAAATTAGAATGCAACATATACAAAATAGTACTGAATATGAAAGGTTTTTGTTAGCGCATCGTATACTAGTGCATTGAACGCGGTATTTCATGCCATCGGCAAAACAACATTCTATAAAATGATAATTTTTTAGCAGGTTTTAAGGGATGTAACGCCAATTCATTTGATAGGAATGTGAAAAAGTGTGTTTTTTATTTGCCAAAATCAAGATTTGTAAGACTTAATTACCTTTCACAAAATATTCTTGCGTGTAGCTCAAGTTAAGTCATACAATTATCAAGTTTTCATATTGAATTTTATTTTGTGTTATCAAGAAATAGTATGTTAGTTGCGGACAAAACACCTGTTCTGTTTGCAATCTCGTTAAAAGTGTTAATGTACGTGCTTGAAGAGTTAAAACAAAACATTTATCAAAATCGCTCGTCAAGCATGTTAAAAATCTAAACTTTTTGATTTTTCACCCACCATCGTTGGTGTCACTCATACAACAAATTTTCACTAATACCACCATAACAATTGATGTGATTTTGGCAAATGTATCCCAGCTAGCATTTTCGATTGTATAAGAATCTTCCGCGATCGGAGAAATTGTGTCAAGACGGCGACTCTTTCATATGAATTGTCTACGATGCGCCTAATAGAATCGTGTAAGGATCGTGTAAGACTCTTTTAAATAAATTTTTTTTTTATTTTATATTTTTTAATAAGAAATAAAAATAATAAATATGTATTTTAATAAAAAATCACTTTAATTTAAAAACATTTTAATTCCGTAGTAACACAACAACAAAAAGACTCATTTACAAAAGTAATATACGATTACGGTGAAATAACAATCGTTCAATGGTCAAAAGAATACTTAAAAGACGACTGTGGAATAACATAAAGAACACTCGTCCAACAATCATCAAAATCATAGCCAAAATGCTAAAACGACGATTAACACGCCCAACAATCGTCAGAATGACTCGCAAAAGCATCATTTGGGAGAGAAAAAAGTAATTTTACTCCAAAAATCGTCTGAACGATTAAAAAAGAGTCGCGAAATGATCGCGCTCGTCTCATAATCATCCAAATGCTGGGATGTATCATATTTATTTATACCATTTTTAAGAGTTGTTTTTCATTTTCATCAACATATTCTTAATAAATATTTAAATACTGTTCAAATGGTTTTAAACAAACTTTAAATAAAGATCTTTAATTAAATTGTGTTAAAAATTTTTACGTCTCGACCTTTTCGTAAACGTTTGCTGGACTAGGTTCTTTTGATTTATCAAAAATAAAATACAAAAACCCAAGCAGATTTATGTTTAGGCTCAATACTGTTTATTTACTTTTTGACACTTTAAGAATAAGTAATTTTGTCTTTGCTTATAGACATTCACATTGCCATGGCTTTTACATTACTAACCGCTATTGATATGCAGCATTAGCTTATGTAGTACAGTGCAAGCTTTGTCTAGACGGTTCGAGGAGGAACTAGATAGCTTGTTCGTCATATACATATTTTAATTAACGTTGCCAGTTATCATCTATTATTAGTAATTGCGTATTTAAGTTATTGTCGACGAAAAAATATGGCCCAATGACGCCGCCGGCATGCAAATCCCACCAAACAGTTATTTTTTGTGGATGAAGTGGTGATTCATGAAGCACATGTGGATTTTCACCAGACCAATAACGCATATTTTGCTTATAGCCGAACCTATAGAGCCAAAAATGAGCTTCGTCAGCGATAAAATTCATCATCCTGGCGCATCTTCTCCAGAGCATAATCGGAGAACGTACGTCGCGTCAAATGGTCCATCGGCTTCAATTTTTGAGTCAGCTTGGTCTTGTTTGGGTGTAAACCAAGATATTTACGCAAAATTCGCCATAAAGTGGTCTTGGCGATGCCCAGTTCTTGAGAACGCCGCGGAATCAACTGAATTGGATCGCTTGCCACGGACGCCTGAATGGCGGCGATATTTTCGTCACTTCGACCAACCCGTTTTCTTACTAGCATGGCAGCATCACACAATGAATCTGTTGCCTCAAATTTGTGCTCTAAACTTGTTATTGCTTGTCTACTAGGGCGAGAATAACGACCGAAAATTGGAGTTAACGCTCTTAAAGTTGCGGTCACCGACTCCGAATTTCGGTAGTACATTTTTATAATTTGCATACGCTGTCGTGTACTTTACCATGATGAGAATTTTGAGTTTACTGAAGAAAAGGAAAGTAACAGTTAGATAATCAGTGAAGAGAGCGTTCACAAATTAAATTCAAAGTTGTCAAGTACCTATTGGAAACCTCTTTAGATGACAACTTTATAGATGACACTTTAATGTGGATGATGAATTAAGTAAACAATTAATGTCAACTTAAACTGCCATCAATCTAGGGCGTTATAGTTTACAGTTGCTATAAATATTTGTCATACAGATTTCTAGCACAGTCTTGCAAATTTTCTTTGCTGCTTAGAGAACTTTCATAAATGTTCTATTTCCGTTATTTTGAAATTCATGTTGCTGTTGTATAATTTAGTGCTACCAATTTTGCATACACAGTTGATTAAACTGTTCTTGACCATCGCTGTATTTTCATGTTCGTTAAATTTTAATCTACATTTGAACTTTTGTAACAATTTGTTTAGTAAAAGAGACTCGAAGAGTCTTTTTATTAATTTTTTCGAGTTTTGTTCCTCTTCTAAAATAAAGTATAAATTTTCTTGGCGTATCACATGAAAAGTGAATAAAATTCCTTTAACAGTTGTGCAACTAAAATGAACGTTTAAAGGGAAAATTAAATTGTCAAGTGTTTATATTTTGGAAATTATTTGATTGCGTTTAATTTTCTTAACAACTTGGAGATAAAATTCAAAGTCAATTAGAAATTATTTACCATTCACTCATTTCCCTGTATATTAGATCATTAATCAAAATGGGTGTGTTTGGTTTCGCTGTGTCTTTTCGTTCCCATTCCGAGAATTTCTTAACTACCTCAGAAACTATCAAGCGACAAAAAAATACACATTTATTTTGACCAAATCATTCAATTTCCTTTCTATCGATTTATTTTTAACAAATAAATTTTATGTACGCATTTACTTTCTTCGGTTTTTTCCTTTCAAATCCTACTTTTAGTTTACGTATCAAACAAACGACCAACTTTAATTGCATTGAGTGAGTGAGTGGCATTTCAGAAAATTGTGTGGCTTTTGTTGTTGTTGTTGTTGTTGTTTTTGTATTTATATCCCCTTAACTATCCATGTTGTGTAAGCAATTGGAATTCCACCCTCATAGTGAATTATTTTTTTACTTTAGTAATGACATTCAATTTCACACAGATTTTTTTTATTATTTTATTTTACTATCTATTTTTATTTTGTCGATTTTGTTTAATTTATTGTGAGCTGTTGGCAGGGCAAAGGATAATTCACTGTCTGGATATTCAAAGTCTAGTTATGTAAGATGTTTCTTTATTGTCAATATTCAGTTACATTTTCAGAGTAATATTTTGAGATATCAGACAATTGCAATCACCTATTCCAACTTGTTTAATCTGATTTTAGATACTTTAACTTTAAATTTAAGTAGGTATTTTTTGGGACATATTTTCTCTGTTATTCATATTTCCACAGTTGATTACATAAAATATACATTGCGCGTATATTTTTCTTGTAACTTTGAGACCCAAAAATAAATTATCCGAAAACGTACTATGAGTGTCAGCAATCCTGCTGAGTGTTTTAGCATTAAAATAGATTTGTATTAAAGGGTCTTCCAATAAGAGGTTTGAGTGTAAAGAGGTACGTGGTTAATCCATTAATAATGTCAGCTAAATGGCAGCCACGGCTACGCTTAAAGGAACATATTCTTTTTTTGAAATTTTCCATCACCAATTCGCACATTTGCGGCTGTACCTATGTCCTCGACAACTTCATGAATCCCAACTTTGAGGTCTGGAATGGGTTGTGGGCCATTGACACAGCCTTTATCTTCACATAGCCTCAACGAAAATGTCTAATGGTGTTAAGACACAAGATCTCGGGGGCCAAATCTCGCGATCAGGATCCAAACTGCAATTACACAATATTTTTGATGGTCGGCAGGCCTGAGTTTTGTGTTGACTAAACTTTAAAAGTTCTAAGATCTAAGTCTTCATGAAAAATACGATGTAACGTCGCGACGTTTGTGAAATGCTCAATACCAAAGGTCGACGAAAAATGGACAAACCTGGCGTTTCTCCAACACTATGGGTTGCAACAGCAATATTCTCAGTTGTTCGTGAGCGTCATCCAAGAGATCGATTCTTCATATCAATAACTTGTTTCAACAACTCAAATTTAATCCACCTTAGCTCGGGCTCTGTTCTGTTGCAAGCACAGCTGATTATTTTTTAAAACTTTAGCAGCCACGGAGAAATAAACTTTATTTGTGTTTTCTGATGTTAAAAATAATTTTTAAATAATTTTTTTCTATTTTTGACATTTTGTGCCAACACTTCGGTGTTTGTTGGTGTAAAATAAATTCGCCTTGAGCCCACCATTTTGACAGTTCTCGTGAGTCAACCTTTAAATAATTGACAGATGACAAATAAAAAACTACGCCAATGCAATACAAAAATTGTGAAAATTTCGCCATCACAGTTCGCAAAACTAAAGCATTTTTGACTCGTCGTGATTCGCGTTCCATTTCCATTAATGGCGTAGTATTTTTTTATATATATTTAAAGTATTTTTTCGAAAAAATTGGTTGTTAGTAGTTTTTTATTTGTCATCTGTCAAGTAACTAATGGTTGACTCACGAGAACTGTCAAAATGGTGGGCTCAAGGCGAATTTATTTTACACCGACAAACACCGAAGTGTTGGCACAAAATGTCAAAAATAGAGAAAGAAAATTTATTTAAATATTATTTTTAACATCAGAAAACACAAATAATATTCATTTTTGAAAGCTTTAGCAGCCACAGCGAAATAAGCAGCTATGCTTGCAACAGAACCTGTAAAATGAATTCGCCATAGCCCGAGCTATTGGAAAGAAAACGTCTTATTTGAACACCCTGTATATTGAAGAACTTTTCTGCTTGAATTTTGCCATAAGTACGAAAATAAAAAGAATAAAAATAAGTCCTTTCGAAAATTAAACAACAAAAATAAGGGTGACAAGTGAAATGTTTTAGAAACCAACCAAAAGATGAAAATGAAAACGAAACTAGCAAAAATCAATAAATAATGATTAGACTCCTTTTTGGCAATTTTCAGCAAATAATTAAATTAAGTTGTACCCAATTTAATGCTGAATGCATCATTAGTGGCACTGACGATGCAGATATATTTCGAGATAAGTTGAAACATGTAATAATTTAAGAAGTTTTTTCTTTTTTTGCTTAGTTGAAAAGTTTCAGTTACTTTGAGTGATTTGTAAATATAAAATAAAAATCACTAAAGTGCGTTTCATATGGCCACAAGATTATTATCCAGGTGATAGATGGGAGGCAGTCTTATGATTTAAAAAACCATCGTTATAAAAGTAAAGCAATTAGCTTGAAAGGTTACTGTTTAATGCGAATTTTATTTGGAATTCTATTTGTTTTTTTTGTTTATATTCAGAAAAAAAATAAATGAGCCAATTTCACAAAGAACAAGGAAAAGTTAATTAATTCCAATATATACAACAGAAAACGACTACGTTGTTTACGGAGGCCGCAGCAATGGCTAATCGTTGTTAAGGTATACTTCACGATTTGAGGAAAAAATACAAGAGCTATGAATAATTTTATTATTATCTATCTTATTAATAGGCAAACACGTTTTTTAGATCCTTTTTACGGTCGTAATACTGAACCAATTTTGGAAAGATTTATATGCTTTTAAACGGGGTTTCCCATAGATGTGCACACTCTTAATTTTATTTGAATCGGTTTGATATTTAGGGAGCTATAAGCGTTTAAAGTTGCTACTAACACATGCACACTTATTACCAGGGACAGGGGTTTCATGCAAATGCATGTTTTTTTTCATAGGCCTGATAATTGTGAAACCAAAATAGCTTTTCGAAACAGTGAATTTGCTTAAAATTGGCATCGATTTGTTAGAGCATATTTTTGGATATTTTGATGATAATGCATATTTTGCATATTTTTGCTATAAATGCATATTTTGATGTCATATTTTGATAAAAATTCGAATTAAAAAGAAAAAAATTGTTAATTTTTAATTATTAATATTTTCTTATTTTTATGAAGTTTGTCTTTATAATATTTTGTTTTGTCTAGACGAAGCCTAAGATAAACACTATACAAGTGCGCAGCAACCCGACTTGAAATAAATTGTGATTTCTACGATTTTAAGACGAAAATTTTTACAGTTCACGATTTTTGCGTAAAAATACGACTTTGAATTTAGTCTGGCATTATTCAATCTATACGCAGTTATATAAATAAATTTAGTTTTTAATATTTCATCGTCACGTTTACTTGTGTATGTGTTTTTAACAGCTTTAAATTTCAACTGAAGACAGAGTAAAAAGCGAATTCATGTACCAGGTGGTGTCAAGTCTGCAACAACAAAATCAGCCTAGTTAGTACATACCTTATTGCAATGAAATTTGACAAGTCAAACTTCCTATAAAAATATTCTATAAAAGAACTGGAATCATTTAAATATGCTCCAATCACATCGGCAGATGTTGAAATTCTTTTTCAATATACAAAAATTTTCTGAGACCAAATAGATTGAACTTTACTTTTGAAAACATAAAGCAAATTTTTTTTGCATGTAAATAAATAATCAAATTTTGTAATATATATATATAAATATTTTTGTATTTTTGACTACTTTACATACATATCCAATGAGACTGAATTAAAATGTTAAGTTTTTTATTTTTTTATATAAATAAAAATATTAAAATAAGTGCATATGTTTTTATTTTTAATGCATATTTTGCGTTTTTTGTGGCATATTTTAGGCGCCTAAAACCCCTCTTTTTATTGAATGTCACCCCTGTCCCTGCTTATTGCACATGAATGTGTAAGCTTCAACTTGATAAATAACAAAGTTTACATGTGTGTTTGTCCAATTTGCTTTTCCACAAAAATGCGACAGAGTTTTAACTTGTTTATTTAGAATGTTTTTGTTTTTGTATTTTATCGTATGTTTTTATGTAAATGTTTAATATTAATTTCTAGAATGCGGTCGATTGAGTCGACAGCTGGATGTACTACTTAGTATTATTCCAACACATAAGTACACGTTCTCAAGTGACGTGAAAAAAAATATAATTTACCATCTCCAACTAAATTTCAATCTACCATTGCTAAGTAGTGGCAGAAAGAAAAAGGCGCATGTGATAAAATCAATGCTTAGCAAGGAGTCATCTCAAGTTAAATTAGTGATGTCGAATTAGAAATTTTGCAAGTAGTTATAAAATTTTTGTATGAGGAAATAACAATAACTCTCGTATTCTTATCTCATAAATGTTTTGTATAAATGCGAGTTTAATTTACATAGAACTATCATCACCTCAGAAGTGATAAAATATATAATCGCTGCTGAGAGAGTGTGACGTACTATGAAAACTATTTGCCGTTTAGGTTTGATATTGTTAACTTGCCTGTATTCCTTAACAAGTTGCCTCCAGGGCTGCCAAAAGTGGCGATTTTTTAGAGCGAATTTCACAAAGTGACGATTGACGATTTTTGTTTAACACTTCTTATACATTGATGATTTTTTGACATCACTACTTTTTGCTCAACATAACCTCTACGTGTGGCAAAATGTCAATCTCGATAGAAAAATATTTTTATATTGAAATTAATTGCTTCGCTTGAGTTCAAATCTGATTTTACCCATTTCTTCTTCATTTTTAAGAAATTGTTTTTTGGATAAATTTATTATTTCATTATTTTCGCTGCACTATCTCATCAGCGTTCTTTGTTCGATTTTTACCACTTGACGGTGGACACTAGTGACTAGGAATATCAACTATTTAACCGTATTATTTAAAGAAATAGAATACGAAAAGTGCAATTTATTTAATATCGGTTAGTACGAAATTTCCACCTCTGATGATTAGTTATTCCATATATACCATACTATCCCCCTTTTTCCAGACCTACAGACTGCTGAGGTCAAGCTATTTTCCATTTTTATTTGCCTTGTTTTTGTCTTTTGTATTCAACCACCTGTGACAATGGTCGCGTTCATAGAAACGCAGAGTTGAGTAGTTCCGCTCCACACAACAGTTGAGTATTTGCTGCCATTTTTTTCATCATAAATTTGTTTTACTATATTTAGTCAACATGTTGTGTTAGCCTCCACAGCTGATCAAGAGAGTTATGCGCTTTTATATTATAATGCAACGCCGCTTTGTTAGGTGGCGGATGCAAATTAATTTGCTAAATTTTGCTTAACAAATGCTATAAAGTAACGAAAATAGAGAAATAAAATTAAAATACAAACTTCATTAAATGTACGTCGGTTTATTATGGTGTCTATTTATATTAATTACATAATTAGTTGAATATAAAGTTTAGCGTAAAATATAAATACTATCGGCACAAATTTTAGTATTTTTATTGGAGTATTTTGCTGTGTATTTTCATGTTGTGAATACTAAATTTGTGGTGCAGGTTTTAAATTAAAAGTGGAAAATTCCTGCCAAGAAAAACTTCATTGCAAATTCTGTGTTGTCCATACTTTTTAGTATAAGCCAAACTAATAAATTTAGCAAATTTAAATAATTTCTTTTGCAGGATTTTTATTTATTTTTCAATTGTTTACATTAATCAGCTGTTCATTATCCAATTTATCACCAAGCCGTTTCTAAGACGTAACTGTTGGGCTCAACAGTTGAGCTGAACAGCTACGTCTTATTAACGCGACCAATGTAAACCTGAAGTTTATGACGGGTGCCTTCGTTTTTAACATTTAACATGCGTAATTTGTTGAACTGTTTAGGTTTATATTAAAATGAATATTCAACTAAAATATAAAATATATCAAATAAAAAATTAACATTTATTTTGGAAAATGTATTAACTGTTACGACACAAAATCTGTTCAAATATTGCATTGAATTGACCAAACATGTTTAAGATATTGTTGAGTTTTCCATTATTTTGTGTTTGAAGTTTTTAATAATTCCGTTGAATTGTTAATTTTGAAAAGGAAGATTGTTTTATTTATATAAATTGTTGTATAAAACAGATTTTTGTGAGACGATTTTTTGACGATTTTTTTTAAATATTGACATTTTTGAAGATTTTATTTCCAAAATTTGACGAATTTTCGGAGAATATTACTAGCAGCCCTGGTTGGCTCATGCACAATTGTTACGATGTTTCAGGGTACCGCCCTGTGTGCTACACTATTTTTTTGAAGGTTGCAGGTTCGATTCTATCCAAGTCCCTGTGTGTTTTGCAAACACACCGAAAAAAAAAATTTAGAAAGTCTGGGTTCGTTAAAAATAAATCAAAAATAATTTAGATGAAAGATGAAAGCAATTTTCATTTTGATATTTTTTTTTGAGAATTCTTCTTCTGCATCTACAAATTATTTGCTTTTGCCGGGTTATTAAATATTTTTTGACACTTAAAATTGTAATTTCTTTCGATTGCTTCGATTTGTGGAACACCATATTAAAAATTACTCGGTTGGAAAAGTCACGCGATTTAAAATTCACTCGGCTTACAGAACGGGCTTGGGATAATTTAAAAGTTTTCTGTTGGAAATGTTTTTAATTACAATGCATTTCAATTTGTAACGTTTTGTTTTCCCAAACTATTATTTTCGTCATTCAGTAAAATATTAGTGCTGTAATTAAAAAAACATCGGATGATCGTAAAAGATATCTCCGCGGTCGGTATCCCTCAATCGATATAAAATCAACGCAGCGGCGGCAGCCAAAAAAATTCAATACAATTCCATTTAAGTAACAAATGAATAAAAAATAGGTTTTTAAAATATTCCTAATCTCTGCCTCAAAATCTAATTCTACTCATTTGTCTTAGTTAAGGGTGGATCCTCTACAAATCGTTTTATTTTTAAATCAATGTAATTTATTTAACTCTTAACTTACAATATTTATTTAAAACAAGCCATTTATAATTTGTATAATTTTCCATACAATTTGTCAGCCACGTAGTTGCAGCAGTTAGTGGTTGCTGGTGAGTGGTGGTGGTCTTTAAATGGTTCAATGAAGCCGATCATTTATTGAATGTCTTACTATCATTTTACATTTCCTGCATTTAAAGAAGTTCTATGATTTCATTGGTGTTCCAAGTACGATAATTTCTCTATAAATCTTCTTCGTTAATTTGTATGCATGTGCATTTTGTACTCGTATTCCGTGTCAAAGTCAAACTGCTTGTGCATAAAGATTGTTCCCTCGAATACCATTCAAGTGCATTCAAAACCATTTTAAAAATTCGTTGCTACTTTTGTATGTTTCGTAATTTTACTTAAAAAAAAATATGTATAATGGAATCCATGACAAAACTAATTGAAATAAAGAAATGCTTTTCTTCCAAGGGTTCTTTACTATTTTTGTTTTTTCAATTGCATTTTCAAGTGGTTTCCTTTTCAGCTTCTTTCGATTTGTTTGAATTACTTTTTATTTTCAATCGTGAAGGGATATCGTACAATTTTAATAAAGCGCACTTAATGGAAATTATAATAAAGATTTATTTTATACACTTAAAAAAATATAATTTTTCTTCATGGTTTCTTTTTTGTGTCTGTGGAATATTGCTCTGTGTAAATGAGGAGGCACTTTTCTGCGGCGAAAAAACTTCCCGTAATAGGTAAAAACTATCTACAAATATATTATAGGCTTTTTCCACTGACCTACATCTTTACACTGACTAACATCTTCCCATAAAAATTATACAGGGCAAAAATTCTACATCTTTTTACATCTGCAGAAGATGATCTTTTCTCATTTTGTTCTACTTTACATTTTTCGTTATTTTAAGTGTCACCACTAAAAAAATGGCAAAAAATCTATTTTCTTTGTGCCATCACTAGCAAACTGACATTGCAGAAAATAAACAAACTTATGTCTACCAAAAATTCTTCTTCATCGTCATCTTATTCGAGAATGTGCCTTCAATATTTCAATGTACTGCATTAAAATTTGGGTTTGTTCTTGCAAAGCAACAACTACTCCAATGATCAATGCTTTTTCTAAATCCATTTTTTAATTTCTTTACAACCTTTATACAATTAGACAGCCTTTGGGTGACAATAATAATAATTCTTTTATTATTTTTAATTTTTAACCAAAATTATGTGTATTTTTCTTTTATTTTTTGACAGCTGAATAAATGAAATATGGAAGATGTTGCCAATGTAAATTCATGTTTTCCCGCTTTCAACATCTTCCATGCGTCTCATAAAGATGTTGTGCAGTGTAAAAAGCCGATTATAGAGGGTGTCTCAAAATTAACGCAATATTTGAATTTGCCGCCATTTGAGCAGCAGTAAAGTGTTGACAACCAAAAAAAAGAAACAAGAAACAAAGGGGTACTGAAAACCGCTAATCAGTTATTTGAGTAATTACTAACAGATGTTCAATTAATTTAAAAGTGTCTATTTTCGTTTAACGATTGAATCGGTTGATTGGGGTCGATTAAGTAGTTGAACATCTTTTTAATGACGCATATTCAGAAATCATCATCAAAGTCGAAACTAATAAAATAGAAAATAAAAAATAGATCACACATAGTTATAGATCTTATTCACAATTCATAAATAGTGCAGCAACTGCTTTCAGCTGATGTAAGAAATGCAACCCTGCATATTGACATGTAGAGATAATAAAATGTCGATAATATTTTGAAAGATACCTACTGTAATTAATTAAAAAGCTTATGAAGCTATTAAAATCAATTTTTATTCTTTAGTAATTTTTTGTTCATAGTTTGTATATAAATCAATTAATAGCTGTGTTCATTTACTAAAAATTTGTACAAATTTGTAACAATTGTTACTAGAAAGCGTTCATTAACCCAAAAAATTTGCAACGAGAGTGCGTCGAAAGAGCGTAAAAAATTGAGAGACAGAAAAATTCTTGCAAGTTTTTACAAGTAAAATTTTGACTTGTAATTATTATTCAAACAAAATTATGGAAACATGGCATAACCAACTTTTTATTTTTTTTAATTTTATTTTTACTAAGTACTTTATATTACGAATACAAATTTTATTTTGTACTCGATCTAGCGAAACGAAGATGATGAAGAGCTTGATGATACTGAAACTCTAAGGCCCCAAATAAAACACGAAGATGTCATTAAGCACTTCGAAATTTGTATTAAATGGCGTCAACAAAACAACGTTAGTAACACAAATGTAACGCTTTTGAGAGAGCTTCAAGAAGATGTCATTAAATAAGATATCCATTCCCATAACCAGACTGTCTTTATTTAAATTTTTAGAGTTGTGTAGCTTATGAACGAACGCTTTAAATTGTATGAATTACCCGACTGAACGAAGTGATCCATTTTACTGCACGTTTTTGATTCAATAGTGTATCGTTCCATTTTGTAGAGTTTAAAATTTCTTTTCGTTCGTTCATTTGTCTTTTTATGTCAAATTTACTTCCGTTCATGGAACTTTTTTATGTTTTACTCGTATTCTTTTGTTTCATTTGAGTTTTGATGTATTGATCAGAGCGATTTTAAAAAGTTTGCATAAATATACATTTCTTTTGAGCATCGACCCATAAAAAATATAGAATATATTAAGCTAAAATACGAGTAAAATGTGTAATAGATATTCTACTCAAAAGAACAAGAAATTGTTTCTAAAATGAACTTAACTATGATTTTTTAAATTAATAAATCAATTTTTTAAATAAACTCTTTAATTTAAAAATAGAATTGCTGCCGTGCTGTCGTTCAAACTGAACGATTGAACGAAGGAGTTGATTTTTGTTAATTGAACGAAAATGACCGATCACTGAAATGAACGATTTGGCACAGTTCTACAACTCTTTTAATAAATTATTTTTGTATTGCGGTGTTTTTATGGATTTTTTCTGTTCCTAATACATATTTTCAAATAAATATTTATTTTAAATTACTGTAATTTACATAAAATATTTAAAAAACACTATACATATTTATAGTTATGAATCAAATAGACGACTCCATTAATTTTTAATTTACTACCGGATATAACGAACAATTCGCTTTAACGAACAGGCCTGACAACAATTAGGTTCGTTAAATCGAAAAAGTACTGTAGGTACTTAAAAATTTTTTCGTTCTTAGTGGTAATTTCTGAACATGCGCCAATGTGTTTAATTTAGTCTCGCGATCAATTATAAGTGCGATCGAATATACAAAAGTTTATACAAATTTCTATTTCAATTTCTCTACAACTCATTTACTTATATTTATGATATCTTTTCACTATATGTATATGTTAGTACAGTACAACCTCCATAATCCGGACAGATATAATTTCAGCTACTGTCGTTGAAAAGACTTTTTCTTGTGGGCAGCCCCGTTGCTATGCGGATAGTCAAGAGAGGATTCATATCCTTAATGTTATTATAGCCTGTTATCATCGTAAGATAGAACAAGAAATACTCGACAAAGTGTTGGAAAATTATACTGACAGGGTGGTCTGCTGCGAAGCCACCCGCTTCAGTCACTTGTTCCAAATCGTGCTCCATAAATATTGAGCATATTTGTTATTTCTAATAAAACCAAAAGTGTATGTTTTTTTTAATTCATTGAACATCTACGCGAAATTTTTAAGAAAAACTAGAGATATTAAACAAAGCTTTGATTTGAATAAAAGAGAAGCCTGCACAATAGATATCAAAATTAAAACAAGACTCAATAATCAATAAAGTGGTTTTTATTTTCTTACTTTGCAATTTCAAATGTCCTTGATGATCTGCATTATCAACAGTTAAATGCGCATACGAACAAGCTTAGCAACCGTCCTCAATAATCGATTTCAATGTATTAAAATAAAACATTTACCGAATAAGTAAAATAATAATTTGGCAAAACAAAACGTTACAAAATCGAATTAATTGCGTTAAAAAAATTCCCACTAAAAAACTATGAACTTAAGTTTAGTTAATTTTATTTAACTTTTAAAAAGTTAATTGTACTTGGATCACCCGGCACGTTTCCAAACAATTTTTTTTACAGTGTATAATTTTTACTTTTCCATTATTGTATGAACAAAGTTATCAGGGAGTCAGTCAGTTCATAAACAACCACTTGAGTGGTTTTAAGAGTTATTGATTATTATAAATACAATTTTTTTATTTGAATTTTCTTTTATTGAAATTTAATTTCGAAAACCATTAAAATTGTATGTATAAAAAAGTATGTATTTTGTTTTTCATTTCTATTTTAATGGGAATCCTCACGAAATGTCAATATTAAAATTGGGATCTGCACATTGTGTGGGTTTTCTTTACACACAATTTACTCGTACATCGTTTATGTTCCTAATTCATGCGTAATTGTGTCTTGCCATAAGGATCATCAAGAAATTTATTCATTTAATTTGTTTTAATATTTTTTTTCTGTAACTAAATAATCTGTTTTATTTGATGTTTGTCACGTTGTGTCAATGTTGGAGGGGCTTCTTTTTACAAAGTATTAAATATTTTCTACTTTAAATTTTAATGGCAGATAAATTGTAGTTTTTAAGTAAATTGGTGCGAAAGTGTCAGCCATAAGACACTTGAAGATAATTTAAATAATTTTTTTATTATAACATTCTCTGGCAAACAGCATTAATAAATTGTTGATGGATTAAGGAAGACCTCAGGATTTTCGAAAAGGGGTTTAGTTTAATAATAAATTTATTAAAAATTCTTGTACAGTTCTTCTACAGTTCAGCTGTGGTGATATAAATCTTATAGAAAATTGTTTGTTGCATTCGAACTTTTTTCTCCCTGCAGAAGAAGTTTTTACTTCTTTTATTTGTTTACCTTTTCAACCGATTTTGTTTCCTTGATTTATTTGCTTTTTGAAAAATTAGAAATAAATTATTTCTTGTTAAAAGATGAACTGATGGAATCTATGATTGATTGTTGTTAAGTATGAGGAGCCTAAAAAGCTTTTCTTTTAGAGAGTATTTAGAGAAGCCTTCGAATTTCGCTGGAAAATGTATTAAAAAAACATAAAAATTAAATTCATAAACTCTCGATTAATTATGGGACCAAACAAGGCAGATTAAAAGGTTACAGAACGCATCGCACAGTGGACCAAATGTTGAATCTGGTGCGCAATTGGTCCAAAAATAAAGTTTGAACAATATATAAATAATGTCGCATATATGATTACACTATTCCTACCTTGCTTAACGCCAATAAATTTTTTTTGCTTATTGCAAAAACACCATCGTAGTAGGCGGTCAAACATGAGTAATTTGTTTTTATAAAAAAAATCTTCAAAATCTGTTTACACGCGTTGGAAGTCTAAAGTGTTCTTTTTCGACCGTTTTATGTTATTTAGCCGAAATGTAAATTTTAAGACAAGAATTTTTTAATGTTTGGATAAATGCGCCTGACAATAAAAATAAATCGGGTGCCATTAATGAATATGTTATGATGAAAATTGGATACACAGAAGAAAACAATAATGAAAGTGTATACAAATTTGTTCACGACCTTAACGTGAAATGGAAAAATGTGTGTAGAATAAGAAAAGATTTTGAAGCTAAATATGAAAAGTGGCTTAATGGTGTCTTAGTTTTTGATATCGCTGAAATGGATTCTGAAGTTGCTGGTCCCTCCACCTCTGTTACTCATAAACCAAAAAAGGATTTTACTGAAAAAAGTAAGAGAACCCAACTTTTAAATGTTTCTTCGCTTGTAAAAGCTAAGTCGTGTGAGGAATTGGTTTTAGCAACAAAAGTAATTTTATACAAATCTGGTAAAAGAGATGCTGCACAAATGTTAAATGAATTAAACACCTCTCCAACGAGAGCAACTAAGATTTAAAAAAAAGTTTTTCGTCCAACTAATGTTCCTATTGCGTATACTCCTGAAGAGGCCTTGGCTTTATTTATAGACGGAGACTATAGTAAGCACACTTATAAGTTAATGCAAACAGGCACCAAGAACCGAAATGCAAAATATATCGCGTGAAAGCACGATGCAAGATTTATTTCAATCTTTAATAGTATCTTCGGATCCCATTATATCATCAATTTCAAAAAAATCTTTCAAATATCGAAATTCGGAACCTCTTTGTGCTGATGTTGTGTCTTTACTATCTGAACCTATCTTGCAAGAAATGGAAAACGATGTTGTCGCGGACTATCTAAGTGGAGGCAGTGAATAAGGACGTTTTGGGACTATAAACACATGGACAGTGTATAGCAAAGATTATATTAACTTATGTAAAAAGTGATGAGACAAATCGTTCACTTATATTTTATTTCGACAAAGTGGCAATAATTGCCACGCTCCCTTAAATACCGCCCACATTTGTACGATATAGTGGGATCATTTCATTTTCCTTTTGCATTTCAAATTTTACGTTTCTAGGTACTCTCAAAGTCGAATTATACTCTATTGCGCACCAGATTAAGCATTTGGTCCACTGTGCATCGGCGAATTTAAGAAAATTTGTTCTGACTCTCACTGTCAATCATCATATAAAAAAAGTTATTGGCGCCACTTAAAACATTTTTCAAAATTAGCCAATGAAGGAAATATTTACGGCCTCATTATGTAAAATGGAAAATTTTTAAAACGTTTCAAATTTGTATAACGAGTAATGTGAATATTTTCGAAATTCAAATTTATGCCAAAAAGTTTTCAAACTTTAGAAAAGTTTCATTGTTCAAAATGAGGCTGTAACAATAAATTTTTAAAATTTATTTTTTTTGTCTAGCATCTTTAAATCAGGGTTTTATTAAATTGAAAAATATGTACTCATGTAATAAATGGCAATTACTTGTAGACAAACAAACAAGTATCTCTAACAATCTTAAGTGTACAGACATAAAATAATTGAGACTCTTGCAAATGTAGACAAATAAAAATACTTTATCATGGAGAAGAATAATAAAATCATCAAAATTCAGGATAAATAGTAATAAAATAAGCATTTAGGCTGAGTCACCATCCAGATGATAAGTTGTCGATTATGGTTCGCAATCAAACTTCAGTTGGGTTGCTAGTTATTGAAAATGATATTATGGATGACATCTGACAATAAGAGTTATCAATTTCGTCTATTTTCTGGTAAGCATAGATTTCTAGTTGCAGACTAGCAACGCAGCTGAAGTTTGAATTCTATCCATAAACTACGTATTGGAATCTATAGATCTATATAACTCTATATAGATACATCCCTTTTGAGATATTATTCGGCTACAGATATTACATCTACCATACTTAAAAAAACGTTTTTAAATTTGCAAGAATCGATTCACATCATTTCATAAGAATATCGGAACTTATCTTTTCCGTGTGCAAGTGATTTTTTAAGTGTTCTAAATATCGAGCTATATCCAGGTAAGTTGTTCTACATTTTATGCGGAATGCTGTCAAAATACTTATCGCTCGTAGTCAACGTAGTCATATCGCAAAAAAACTCGTTCTTCAGAAAGCCTGAATGGAAAAATAAAAACCTATTCGCTTCTCAAGAGGCGAGTAAAAACGATATTTGTATGCATTTTTCACACAAGATAAAGAATGATACCATGAATGATTCTGCGTTCTTAACTCAAAAATCATGTGTTTTGAGACATGACTACGTTGCAATAAAGGAACGATATAAAACATTTGGCATGAAAATATTTGAAATGTACCTACATCATTTTAAATTATCCGACATTGATTTAGCGCGGAACTTCAAAGATCAGTTGCCCAGCGTTTCACTTTACAATTATAAAAAATATTACATTTAGACAATTCACAAAGTCTTCTAAAGTACTATTTAAGGATAAATACGAGTAGTACTGTTGTGAACGGCTTGTTTTATTGCCATATAGAAACATAGTATGTTCAATTTACAAGCTTGTATTAACGTTGTATGTGTTGTGTAATCGTCTAATTATACAGTATTGTATTTTGGTTGTTGGTAATTTTCATACAAAAGTGCGATATAAATATACGTTGGAATTTTATATTTTTTATAAATGGTTGTATTGAGGCCAGGTATGAAAAAATTCTATATGTTAGCTTAATATATAAAAATCTTTTAAATATGTGATAAGTAAACCCAGAAAATACATTCTCCTTTTATTTTATTTCATTTAATCACGTTCTATGGACTAAAACTCTTACAGACCAATAACATAATGTACATACAAATAATTAATGACTTTCATGATAAATATGTATATACTTGATTCATATCAATATAATTTGCAAACCATTTTAATCAAAATTGTTTGTCGCGAAAAATTTATTAATTATTTCGCGTAAAATTATCTTTCCCATATCTGGTTAAATTTCATGTTTTTTTATTTGATAAAAAAATTGTTGTTCGACATACATGAATTATTTACTCACAATGAATTGACATTTAAAATACAGCAAAATGACGATACAACAAATTTGTCTGTTCACAAGCACATAAACAAATATTGTCGTTTTTTTAAACGATAAGCCATACGACTGAGCTTGTGAATTGAACAATACAAATACAAAAAATATATAGATATTATTATGAATGAAAAACAATTTTCCGCAAAAGAGATAAAAACCAATTTCACAAATTATTACTAAGACGGCTTTTACACAGTCAAAGTTTACTTTGCAAAGTTTTAATTCAGCTGGAAGAAAGACAGAGACACGAATATTTTCTTATTCTGTCTTTCTCCCAGCTGAATTTAACTTTCCAAAGTAAACTTTGACTGTGTAAAAGCCGTCTAATTAAATTTTATATCCAGCCACTAATCACACCATGTCCCTCTTTTTTCATTTCAATTATTGCTTTTGATATTTTGATATTTTTATATATAACAAATTCTAAAATGCTTTTTGCATTCGAATTATTTTAATGTTTGAAAGTAAAATAAAATAATAAGTGCGTTCGCGTACCCAAAAGATTTTACAAATTTTTACTGCACTTTACTGCATTTGCTAAATTGCGTTCGTTTACCCAAATATACAGAAAATGAGAATACAAGTTCAGAGCGTAAAGTGACAATTCATGGCTGGTGTATTTACAAATTTTTACTGCAGAAATTAGGTGCGTTCGAGTACTTTTACAGTAAAATGCATTAAACTCTTAAAAAAAAGTTGTGGCCCAAAAAAGTACTCGAACGGAAAAATTGCAAAAAATTAGTAAGATTAAGGAAACAGGTGATTGCAAATCAATATAGTGTTGAAATATATTTACACTTTGAACTACACAACTCATTTACTTGTTGGTATTCGATATAATCTTTATTATAACACGAATATTTTAAGAATTCCCTAATTTGTGTGCATTAAATTTATTCAAAAGTATTTGATTATTTGTTTTTGCTATTGACTACCTTGAAAGCAAGTGCAGTACTAAGTAGCCATATACTTAATATATCCGCAACTCCAAAGAAATAACAAAATAACAAAGAAAACAACATTCCTCTCCTTTTAAAAGCATGTTTAACGAAGGAATAGTTTAATTATAATTGTTCACTTATTAATTTTTATTATTTTGTTTGAGTTTTTCTTTTTTAAATAATTTTCTCACAAATTGTATACTTTTTAATTTCTTAATTTTGTTTCTTTACCTTTTGAATCAGATGTTTTTCTGTTTTACTAAATTTTGCTACAAGAAATTTCTGCAGTAAAAATGTTTAAATTCTCAGTCATGAGCCGTCACTTTACGCTCTCAAGTTTGTGTTCTCATTTACTGCAACTTGAGTAAACGAATGCAATTCAGTAAAATGCAGTAAAGTTCAATAAAAATTTTTAAAAACTTTTGGGTACTCGAACACACTTATTATTTCTGAGTGCAAACTGTACTTTTGTTATCTGAATTCACATATTTTTCCACAAAATTTTGTAATTGTGGGAAACAAAATATACATATATGTATGTACACAAAATAAAACTAACAAGGTAATCAAATTCTTCTGTTTTCTTTTTGGTGCGAATAAGGAAATCAAATTCCATAAAAGAAATTTTTGCAAACAAAAAAAAAGACAAAAATGTTAAAAAAATCTATACAAAACAAGTGTCCTGGGAATCATAAAAGTGAAAGAAAACATGAAAATCTTTTATCACTCTCGTTGTACATTTACAACATCATTATTATGAGCAGCAGAGCTAAGGGACCTTTAAAATGTATTCCTATTAAAATATGTTCTTCTGGGTACGACCGACCACTACACGTGCAATACAATTTTGATACTATTGAATATTTGGTTGCGGTCATTGTCTCAAAAGGAAAGGAAACAAACTTTCTTTTGCAGTTGCCCCTTCTTTTAATATTTTTGTTCATAGTTTTTGGCAAAAATTTTGTCGTTGTTCTTAATGGTGAAAATGGTAACACATGGATTTCAAATGCGGGTTAATAGCATCTTTGTAGCCAAGGGGTTTCTTTTTTTTATAGACGTACATACTATCTTTTGTTCATGAGGTTCATAATAACATTTTTGTTTTATATTGAATTACAATACTTGAAAATAAATATAAAAAATTATTGTTGCTTGAATTTCTCCGTATTATTTGTGCGTACACATTGTATGAATGAGTAAAACTACAATGTGTTTCTGATGTAATTTTGAAATTATTTTTGGATATTATTAGAGATATTGTCACACCTACTGTGTGCAAGAGTTAGTTTTGGCACATTGTAATTGAGGGATGCTTTGGGACACTACATACAGTATCTTCTGACAATCAACTAAAATGCAAACAAGGAAACAAACTCCTAAAGAATTGCCTAAGGCACAAATTATGTAAACTTCTGAAAAATTGCAGAAATAAATATTAAAAAATTTTTGCAAAAATATAAAAATCATATAGAAAACCGCTTTGTACAAATTGTGAAAAATTCTCACATCCTGTGTCTAGTGATTATTCAATGAAGAATGTAAGATTATCAGCCCACAAGCGTTAAAAAGATACTCTTGGAATTTAGCAAACAAAAGTTCACGAATAGAGTAAAAACACATTTGAATAACAATAACAAAAGCTTTTTCAAAAAGAGAAAATATGAAACGAATATATACTTTCCATTATAAAATTTTCTAAAGTTGCATCAAAAACAAAAGCAATCGTGAATGCCTTTAATGTAGAAATTGACAAATAGAATAAAAAATGTTGCATTCTCAGAATGCATAATTAATATTAAACTCTTTGTGAAGGAAAAATACCTTTTATTGTATAGAATTCCTTTAAGCACATATTGAAATTTATTATCTATTGTTTGGCTTAGGAATTATTTCATAAGCAATTGGATTTTTTTTAAATATGAATGCCGCTGTCAAATTTTCATACGTATTACTGGAATGTCTGCAAATGGTAGACCTTTGGAATCATCGACAAAACTCTTAGTTTTGAGTGACCGACGACATAATGATCATGAACTATTTGAGGGCAAGGACATATCACATGGTCCACTGTCTTAAATTTGCCAAGAAAACTTGGGCGAAATGGGGGCTGCATTATTTACCTACAATTGACTCATTCAGAAGTTTTCCATCATGCTCCTGATGAATTCCGATGCCGATGCGTAACTGTTTGGAAACGAAACCTTTTTTACCACTTTATTTTCTCTGAAAAAAATTAATCGATTTCGGATAATTAATATTTTCGAATAATCCGCCAGATCGGTTTTTTGTGCCGGCTTATTGTTTTTTTAAGGAGTGTAATTTTTAAATTTTTTATAAAATTATTTGATATATTTTTTTGGACGGTGTTGGTCAATTGGATATTTACAACTTGACTCAAGTTCAAGTTGAAATAGTTGATAATCAGGACAAGTTTAAAATGGGACGGAAATTTATTAAAAAGTAATGCTAAAAGGCTTTAAAAATCGCCCAAAAGTAAAATAAAACTAAAAAACTAAATTTAATACAATTTTATATTATGAAATTTTGATTGCAATCATGTGCTTTTTTTGTATATTCAAGGATCATCTACTGTCGCATGGACAAATATACGTTCCACATTGGCAGATATTACTTCAGCAAAGTTAAATACATTTAATTCTGAAGGAGTTAAAGTTTCACTATGCGCATTCGTTTACTTTTTATTAAAAACTCGCCCGTTTCTGTTTCCGCATTTCAATTGGAAGGTTTCGTAAAATTTTGAAAAAAAAAATTTTTTGTAGACATACATTATTTTACATGATCAACATTTGAATTCGTAATGCACTTTTATTTTGTAATGCCTGAACACATATTATATTTACGCTATAGCACTGACGAATCTGCTCTTAACATTTTCGAAAAAAGATTTTTGGGTAGCAAATTTTATTTATAAAAAATATCTGCTGTTCAATTACGGCCCTCTTTTGCAGCTGAGATGCCTTGGAATTTATTTTGTTGTGTTCTGATCAAAAGTAGCTTCATAGAGCAGAATTTAAAAATGTAATTTTATGGAAAAGTAGATAATTTTTTTTTGCAAAACAATTTAAGAAATTGCAATGCCTTAACATAAAGCATATGCCATAAAAAACGTGCCTTGCTGATAACTATGAACTTCTGGCAGACATCTTAAAGAGTTGTAGAGTACATTGACGCCGATGATGACGGTATAGCGGTCGTCGAAATAGTACTGTCCCTTCAAGTAGTGTAATTATATCTTCATTGCTCCTTTCTTAATAAACAAAAATTATTTGAAAACATTATTATCGTGAGTAACTTTACATTCACGCTCACTATAACAAAATTTTACCCATGCACGCTTATATACGACCTTATATTTTTGGCTCAGTTTCCTGCATGCTCACGCGAGTGATAAAAAAGTTGGTCACAATTACGAAAACTCACGCTCACGAAAAAAAAATTATAATATAATTAAAAATAAATTTAAAAAATCAAAAGAAAAACATAAAATAAAGCAAAAAAAAATTAACCAACAATCACGCAAAAAATCTACCCATGCACGCTCACTCACGGTACATTTTTTATGATCACGTTCATGCACGCTCATGTTCACACACGGTCACTCACGGTGAATTTTTTGTGCTCACGTTCATGCACGCTCAAGTGATTGAAACAAAAAACTAATCACAATAATGCGTAATCACGTTAATCACGTGAGCGGTGCACATCTCTTGTTTGAGTTAAAAATTTCAGCCTTGGACAGGCAAATTCAGAATTTTATTTTTTTTATAAAATAAAGTTTGGTTTTTAATTTCACCAAAAATCTGCTTCGACATCGGCACTAAATATTACTCATTATTATTGAAGCAATTGCGTAAAATAATTAGGAAAAACGGCCCTATTTGAAAAAAATTTAATTATCAAAAATACACGAGTCGAAGTTCAAGCTGTTGCTGCAAATCCATTTCATTTCCCATGTTAAGCACCCAACACATTTCTCTCCAGTTTCCAAATTCATAGAATTATTACACCCAAAAAATACACGAGAAAGAAGGTCATCTA
The DNA here is from genome assembly GCA_956483585.1 of Gymnocheta viridis. Taxonomy (NCBI): domain Eukaryota; kingdom Metazoa; phylum Arthropoda; class Insecta; order Diptera; family Tachinidae; genus Gymnocheta; species Gymnocheta viridis. The sequence continues at coordinate 47,523,546 of OY101443.1, read as the reverse complement.
CGCTTGAGAAGGACTTCTGAAATCTTACTTTGCCGACTCAACGGGGACTACGGTGTGAAAAACATCATACAAACATTTTTTTCTATTCACCTCTTTTTATATATCAAACTAAAGTTTGTAAGTATTTATTCAAAGAGAACTAGACAAGAGACAATTCTGCAAGGAACAAGGAAAAGTTAATTAATGAACTCTCCACCTACAGGATAAAACATGAAATGTTGTTGTCGGATATGCCAGCACCAACTCATCCTTATCCATTGGGTATGTCATGTTTAGGTTAGAATCGGTTATTCTGGCTGATCATAGACCTCGCATAGACCATAAGAGGTCCTTAGCGATACCAACACACGACAAGACCTTAATCGTAGGGCAGTTTACTTCGCGCTGCTCGTTTTGAATGACTTCCACACAGATTTAAGTAACCTCAGTAGTCTACACCGGCCTACTCTCGACACAAATTTGCTCGATAGATGTGTATAGATTTTCTCAGTTTTTGCAAGGTTTTATTAACTTCCCCTCATACTTTCAAAAATTAATTTAAGATCTTTTGTGTACTCATTCAAATACAAATGTTTCCTCACAGCTACTGAACATAAACAAAAATCACCTTCCGCAAGACAAAAATAAACATGCTGCAGCATGTTCTATATCATTAATGCCACCTTATTAATTATTCTAAATTTAGAATTGCCTATATTTTTTTTAATTCACCTAGACCTACAAAGATAACCTGCTGTTAGCATACATATGTTCTGGCACGCTTAACACAAAAACCGCCTGAGGAATCAATCTCCTTGTGCGTTGTCACACATAACAGTATGGACATGTTTTATTTTTGTTCCAAGCTACAACATCCTGTGCACCGCCTTATGGAAGGTACAATTTCAAAAATCAAAATTGCATGCAATGTTGATGGTTAAAAAAATAAAAATTCACACATGCAACATCTGTATGGTAAAAAGAAATGAGTGTCACCGCATGCACAATTCCATGCAACGTATATCTTGTTGCACACACTTCCGTAAGTAATTCAGGAAAAAAAATTTAGCATGTGCAAACAGAAATATTGTTGTTATGCTCATAAGGATTATGAAGGATTTAAAAAGACATAAAGGAAGAAGAAAAAAATTATATTTTGAAACATGTGGTAGAAAATAAAAACAAAACTAAATGAATAAATTAATAAACTGAGTTGAAACAAAGAATATGGGTGCATTTAAGCATTTATTAAGCAAAACGTTGAGAGAGATTAACTGAGAGTAAATACTCACTTCACTATTATAAATGAGATTCATGCCGGCAATTGGATATAGATGAGAAAAAGGACAACAGCGAATTAAAAGATGTGAATTGAATAATATTTAATTAGGTAACATTGAAACATCCAGGGAGGTAAAACTAAAAGAACGTTTTTTTTTGGGTCACACCGAACTGTACAAAACAATTAAATTGAAAATTGTAAAGATTCTTTAAAAATATAATCAAAGCAACCGCTGAGAAATGCGTACGATGTGTTGAATGTATGAGAATTTTTAAAAGAAAATTTGTTTCTTATTTTTAACAAAGCATGTCAAGCAGATTTGATTTGTTGCTCGTGTACCTGATTAGAAAAACATAAACATAAATTAGGGGCGATCTAACGATTATTAATATTTGATCACCGTAATGATACAAAATGATCAGACAAAATAAAAAATCTACTGGCGACAATTACTTTTATTTGGAATATAATGATTTGAAAATCGTTATTTGAAATTGTATAAAGCATCTTTTTCTTTTTGTTCTTTCAGTGAAGAATTTTAGAGTTGTGATTGTAGAAGCGGAATATGCGAAGGTAGAATTGTAATTTTCAACTATCAAGGACCTTCGCAAAGCAGAAAACATGTTATTAGAGAGAGGACAAACAGTTCCATACCGTGAAACAGGTTTTTGCAATTTTTATTGTGTTGCTATACGCTACGGAATTTATTTAAGGCTTGTGCTGGATCATCTTTGTGGTGATCTTGCCAGGGCGTTTTCAGCTCCCCCTTTTATTTAACCATCGTTTCGAATGAATTGATTGTTAGTTGTTTTGAATATGTAGATCCAAAATATTTTCAAGCACTCAAAGGACATTGAGGAGAACAAAAATCAGTGTATAAAATAAATAACAACATATTGCTTATTTTCTTCATTGTTTTGTCTTGATTTGATAAATGTAAAATCGACAGCGTGTGTCAGACACGTGAGTGTTTTTGTTAAAATAACTTGAACTTGAAGGAAAACTGAATCATTAATAATGATTCATTATGTTGTAGATGTTATTTGAGATGTTTTTTTACAATCCCATTTAAAAGGGAATTCATAAAGTGGAAATAGTTTCTTAATACTTACAGGCAGGAGGAGCGTAGTTTAAAATAATACAGCTGTAGGTCGGGATTTGGGCCTGCGTTAATGCAATAAAAATACCACATGCACGCATACAAAAACACTCACACACACAAAAGAAAATATCCCAGTTGGCGACGTCTTTAAGTCATCTTAAATCAAAGAATCGTTGACAAAATGTACATACAAATTGCAGCGGAATCTAACAAAACCCAACGAGATTCACTGTCCCTCTTCTTGTCCTTGACTCAGTAACAATGACATTTTCTTTAGCAGTTTTGGAAGCGAATCAATGAGTGACAATATATGTATGTATATTTACTGAAACTATTATATCAATTTTATTTCTTTATTTCCGTTACTTTATCGGATTTGTAACGCAAAATTTAACAAATTAATTTGCATCCGCCACCTAACACAGCGGCGTTGCATTATAAAATATTTGTAATCAAAAGTTCTTAAAAAAGTAACCAAATACGAAAATAAATAACCAAAATTTTATTTTCTTCTAATATACGTAAAACCAAGGCGTATTTGTTCTTGTTTTATTGTAATTGTTTTCCTAATGCTGTCACCTAGTTAAATACACCTTGCTTAAAACAGTGTTTTTTGTACTTTAAACGTATTCGGATAAGCGATGTCCCTTTAAGAGAAAAAAATCGCCTGATTGTAATGAAATATTCTCAATTCTTACTTTGTGGTAATTTCAAGGGGTTTCAGTTAGCTTAAGGGAATATATAGCACTTGTTTAACAATACCGTATTAACCCCAAATTTGAGTTTATCACTTTATGCGAAAAATGGACATCTAACATACACATCTACTAGGTGTAAAAATTTCGGATTTTTATGAATGTTTCTTTACCATCAAAAAAAGGAACAAATTATCTTTTATTCGTATGTGTCATAAACTTTTTTTTTTAATTTCTTAAATACAGTATTGGTAAGTAAGTGCGATATGCTTCAGCGAAAGATCTCTCAATTGGAACGCATTTTCTTGGTAAATGCTCTCATTTTAGTCATACAAATGCCGCTTAAAGGAAAAACTTGGAATTAAAAAATTCGAAAACATTTTAGAAAGACAATTATGAAACATTGAATTAAGTAAATTATCATAAATAATCAAAAAAATTTTAATTTGATTTTTTATAAAGGAAATCATTTTATTTTATAGAACAGTATTTAAATGTGGATAATTCGCTTAAACGAAATAGTTTTAAGAAATTTGCGGTTTTCGTTTAACCAAATTTCACTGCATATCCTTATCAATACTTATATGCAATAAAAAAATCTGATCAATCGAAATTTTTTATCATTCTAATTCATTATGTACATTGTACAAATTCAACATGTCAATATAAAAAATAAAATTAAAAATTGTTGGGTTGAAAAAAATAGAAGCGCATAACTCTCTCGATCAGCTGTGTAGGCTAAACGCAACATGTTGACTAAATTTAGCGAAAAAAAATTTATGATGGAGAAAATGTCAGCAAATACTCAACTGTTGTGTGGAGCGAAACTACTCAACTCTGCGTTTCTAAGACAAACACTCAACGGTTGCGCATCAGTTACGCGACCAATAATTCGATTGAGCAGTGAAATTTGTTTATTTCACATGAATAAGTGAAATATGCAAATGCGCGAATGTTGATGAGGGTGTGTAGCGCCCTTCAAAAACAGCATGCTCTTTGCGTTCCGCTCAATGTGGTCTGTATTTATTTCTTATTGAAAATAATTTTATTTAAAGAACTGATATAATGTAAGATGTCAAACTAAGTTAACAGCTGCAAAAGTTACTATGACCGAAGACCTTTCCTCACTCGAGCTGCTAAAACTTGGTTGAATGTAGCCCCGTCCCTACTGAAGATTTATTTTTCTGCAGGTACTGCTCTGAAAGTCTAACTCATCCAGATGAATTCGGTCAGTAAATGTTAATTAACAAGCGATTTCTTAGTTTTCCCTGAAATTATGAAATATAAATGAAAGTTTCTGAAATACAATTAGAAATACAATTGAAAGTTTGTCACTGAAATTCACACAAATGATTTCGATCATTTCACTTTTTGTTCGTATTTTGTGAGCGTGGGGTTTCCTTATCGTGCCATATATTTTTTAGATTTTATATATGTAAGCGTGCCTGCAAGAAAAATTAATCACATTCCCATCTTTAGTTGCAATAGACATTAGAAAAAATTTCCTTTTAATTTGCACCTTTTTTTTTCTATTAAAAATTTTTTTAAATAGAATTAAAAATGTAAGTAATTGGATCTTTTTAACACTCTAAAGAATAAACTGAACTGAATGAAGTCTTAGTTTTTCACCTGCCTAATTTGCTTGTTTAATGTCTGTAACAAATTATCTTCCTTTTAACATTTGAAAACGAAAGGCACATGAATCAAGCAAAAGAGAACTGCAGCTACAGCGATAGAGGGACGATAGAGGTCCTTTTAAAATTTCAATCATCATGAACTATGATGCAGTACTTCACGCTGTGCTGCTTTGTTGCCTTCGTATCTTTAATTTTTTTTATAGACTTCGGAAAATGTTTTCAAATAAATTTGAAATGGGGTGAGTATGGAAGAGCACTTTGTTTATCTTGACTGTTAAGTAGTGCGAACAAGAGTTAAAAGAAACTATTGTTTTCTTTACAAAGAAACTAAAAATCTGAACTTAAAATCAGTTGTTTATTTCCATCTGTTTGGCCGATTATTTATGTATATTTTGTAGATGTCACTGTTTTATGGTGGTGTATTCTGCTTAGTGCACTATGGGCTGTTTTATCAATTTACCTGCAATAAGTGCTGCTGAGAGTTGAAAAATCAATAGTGTTAAATTATTAATAAAATACCATTTTGAGTAGTGACCCAAAATGTGAAAGGAAGATTTGAATGTGGATAAATTTCGTTGATGCAGCGTTTAATTTGCTGCTGTAATATTCAGCTGGTTGTAGTTTTGTTGACATAGAACTTTGAATTCAAATAACCCCATACAAGTTAATTTAATGGTGTTAAATCACACAATCTAGGGGGGCAATCCGCTAGACGACAAAATGCCTCCAGCAGTAATTGAATTCTTTCACGACATTGGTCTGTATTCAATTTAATATTCAAGCTCATCGGTGATAGTAGCTTAGCCAACTCTATTGAAACACCGGAACATCGTCGCAATGTGTTCTGTGTTTCGCTGTTTTATCGTTGCTACAACGGGATGTGCTCTAATGATATCAGGGATACCCGAACTTCTTATCTACCACTCCTTTTTCAAGACGAGTCCATCCATTTGTGTTCGATTGGCTAGCGAATCGTACCATGCATTACAGAGAACATTCGTTTTTTTAGCCACACAGTTCGAATGTGGATTAAATTCAGTGCAGAGGTCTTTCCCGTCACTTTCAACATGGAAAGATTCAAATCGAATGTCCACAAGCACTAATCTCTCTATCATCCTTCCCATAACCTAATTCCCTAATTCCAGGACAATGCATTGCATATTAAGAGGTCACCCTGTGAGTACTGGTCCCAATAAAAACAAAAGTTGTTCTTTAGTTTAGTGTTAAACTGTCAGCCGTCAAATTGATTTTTAGTGGTGCCAATATTTTACTGCAGAAATGGTGACAAATTGCAATCTTCCATTTTTGTAGGGACACCCTTGCTAAAGGACCGCCGAAATCTCCTTATCTACAAAGTCCATAAGTAATAGGAGTAAAAGTATGACAAACCACCCACAGGTACGTGTCGACCCGTAACTACTCCCAATGGCAGTTTTTGAGTTGAATTTAATCAGGAATCGATGTTGTCAGGAACTGTGATACGGAAGTGCGGCGGCTGATAGAAATTATGTGTATTTCAAAATTAGTTACAAATTTTAAACAACACCAGCCCATAGTGTTCCCTGAGCATTTTGAAAATATATTCTTATTCCTTGTTATACTTTATTTAATTTTTAAAACTGATTCTACACTTCTTTATTCCTTAGTTTAAATTAATCTGTCTGTCCGTCTGTCCACCAATTGTTCTGATGATGCTGTCTATTAGTCATGGTGGTCGTTATAAACATTTGCCATAAAGATGTTTTTCTTATTTTCTAAATTTCTTATTTTTTTGATATTCATAAAAGTGTAGTGTTTTCTCTAACTCGCTGTTAGAAATCATATCCTTTGTGTTTGTGTTCGTCTTTTCAGTTCTTTGATGTCCTTTGTAATTTTGTTGCATTTGAAGAAATGTGTTGCAAATTATTATGATTTTATTTTTATTTTCTTTGTATCATTCCAAAGATTAATTTGTCTTTTATTCATAATTTGTCATGTTGCTTTGTATCATTTTGAAACGGTGATATTTTTCTTCTTTATCGTGAACGAAACTTGTTATTTTATTATTTTTATTGTCGTCATTTCAATTATAAGAATGTCTTTTCTAACTTTTCCATCTGTCTGCAGTTTGTTCTTTTAATTTGTCTACATTTGCATATTATTTGAGACACATAAATTATGATTTCTGGGACTACAATTGAAATTTTTTTTTTATTATTGTAATTGGTGACATTTCTGCGTGTTATATAATTTTATGTTTATTTGAATATAATTAAAGACTAGATTTCATTAATACTTGAATTATATTATTTAAATATTATTTATTTTTTTAATATAATTATTTAATACTCTAATCTACTTTACTCAACTCTACTCAACTCAACTCTACTCTACTCTCTCAACTCCACTCTGCTCTACCCTGCTCCACTCTACTCTACTCTACTCTGCTCTACGCTACTCTGAACCAGTCCAGCTCGTTTAGATGTCGTGCAGCTTGCTAATGGGCCTTTCACACTTTGTCCAAAACTGTAATAATACGTGCAAGTGTGATAGTGTGAAAGCAACATGTTATTAAAATGACAAATAATACGATAATAAATTTGACATACCATAAGACTTTGCTATTTTGAAAAAATTTTTCTAAACGATAAGATTTTTCATTGGATAAGAATTGAATTTTCATAAAAGCAAATTGAACAGTCGATTGCTTCGCTGCCGATAGCGTGCCATCAAAGAGGTAACCTATTCGTCTAATAAACCTTCATATCATATTAATCTGAAGTTGTCAAGCCCCATATAAGTAAAAGAATTACAAACTAATTTTTAATGTCATAGTATTTTCATATTGAATTTTGCAATTTTGATGCTGCAATGCGATCACCTGATGGATTTGCCTTCTCTCCGATTTCGTTCGAATTCGCTTTATCTTACATATATATTCAGCTCTTATCTGTGTATCATATTCAGTTTTTATGTTCAATCTAGAATTACTATCTGTTTTTAACATAAAACCGATAGCATTGAAATTCATCACACAAAAGTATTTTTTGTTGTATTTTCAAATCCAACTCCGACAACATTAGATTCTGTGACAACCGCGATTATTAACGACAAACCTGTAGTATTTTATTTATTTATTTATTTTCATAATTAAGCTGAAATATGTATGTATATAAAAAAGTGTACGGGCAACCCAATTTGATTGTTTATTTAACTAATTCGGAAGCTGCTAAATAAATAGATAAGCTTTGATTTAATTAACTTGAAGATGAACTAATTTTCATATTTATTTATATTTGACTCCATTTATCGTCTCAATTTATGTTTACGTGCGTAGTGTTTTTTACTCTAGAGAGAAACACATTGAAAGTCTTTAATTATGCAGACACACCACATTCATTCATATGGTATAATAATTAAGGTTTTATTTGGATTGTATTTGGAAAATTGTACACGTTCATATAAACATACATTTGTGCATATAAAGCAACATAAAACATTTATATCCGCCATAAAAAGGTGTTGATTTAAATGTTAATGTTGTTCAATTTTTCTCATCATTCTTTCTTCGTGGAGAGCAAACAACAAACAAGAAAGGTGAACAAACAGATGCATACAAAATACCTTTAACTAAACAATATTTCCATTTATTTTTTTTATTTCCACTGAAAAGCAAAAAAGAACAACGATACTGGTATCAGAGGACCATCATCATTAACGCCGTTGTCGTCGTTGCTAAAGAAAATATATAAAGAAATAAAAAAAAAGTTGTTTGCTTTTCAATCAGTAAAATGCATTCTTTAAGCAAACATTATCAAACAAAACATAAGAATTTGAAAAACTATATTCGTGTATTTCGATATTTACATACGGCCAGACAGTCATCTCGTTTTGTTTGCTCAACGTGATGGAGTAAAAATATTATTGAATAAAAACTCAACTCAACTCCACTTACATAAATAAACTGAATTGGATTGGATTGAAATATGTAAATGTCTTTTAGAAAAATATGACTGTAATTTTTCCCCAATCATTGAATTTATTGACCTTCTACAGACTTAAAAAAACTTAATACGAATGTTATCTATTTGTACATGCAACATGCTGTAGCTGAATTAACGTAAGCTTTTTATACTCCGGGAGTGAAGTTAATGGGCGAAGAAGGGTTCTAAAGTAAAACTATGAGTGTCGAAACGAAAACGTTATTTTTCAGTCATTTTATGGAAATTAAGCACGATGTTTTTAATATCCCTGAAATATAGATTATAGAGACTGACTCGTTAATACTGATGAAGGTCTGACCCGATGCATACATCGTTTATTGTGGGACAGTATAAGTTCTGGTGGTCAATGTTAACTGTATCGAAGAAAGGTATTTTGTTTGATACAATTTCCAAAATAAATTCAAATGTGACTCAACTTTTCACAGAAAATCCCATGTTTTATTGATTTGGGAATAACAAAAACACTTGCAGATGGATAAAAAAATATGGTGTTAACATGGTTGACACAACATTACTATGGATGTTTTTATTAATATAAATAAGTAATTTTTATCGTCCGTAATCAAATTATGACTAAGAAACAAACATAATATATATCTATAAGGCTTTCTGCAAGATTTCTGAAAGAATAAAACTTAATACAAGGATTCCTCGAGAATTACAGGATGATCGTGAGGGATCATATTTTGTTTATATTTATATGATCATAATAAAGTAATTTTTAATTGCTATAGCATGATCATGCATTACTATGTTGTTTTTATGTATAATTTTAATATTGTTGTTAGATATGAATGATTAACACAGAAAACAAATGATTTGACTTTAACCATAGAATTCAATCAAAATATAATTTGACCAAAAACTCATAATTAGATTGTGGTTGCTTCAACAATATTTTTCTTTGACTACAAATAATTTATACAAGTTTCCCATCAATCGTTAGATAATCAAGAATAAATTGGTTGAAATTGGAGATGTGATCATGAGTAACTTTTCACTCTCGCTCATGCATGCTCACGATAAAAAGATTTTACTCATGTTCACTCCGAACTTATCCATCGTCTTACCAGTTCATTTCTTTGCCGCCTGTTATTGTTGGATCAACAATAACAATCGCAATTTTTGCGATTTCAGAGTGACGGAATAAGTGAATTGATGGAGTATAATCCCATCTTTCTGAAGTTTCTATAATCGATTGAATTTAGGAAGATTGACTAATTAGGCCATAGCTTCGGATCCTAGAGTTGGGACTGCCAACGTACCGCTAGGCCGGCTAAATACAGTTGAGTTTCAGCGACTAATTGTTATCAGGTTGGAACCTACTTTCTAGAGACGCCCTATGTTCTACGTGAACATTTTATATAAATATTTATTTTACATTTTTGTATTTATATTTTTTTAGATAGATAAAGGACATATATATATAATCCCATCTATTTTAGTTCATCGGTTCGGCTCTAAATCAGAACGCATTCACTTTAAATCATAAACAGTTTCAATCGACGAGTAACTACCTCTACTCAAATTAATCAGACTGTTAACGTTGATATGTAAACCAGAGTATTGATTACATTTTAATACTCTAAAAACGCAATAAAAAGTCTCCATTAGATTTGATATCGAAGTGTTGAAGCTGTTTATTATGATATTTAGTCGTTACGATGCATACATATGTATATGTAAGTATGTTGTCTATTAAGACAAATAATACCGGGTATTAATAAGTTTATCTGGTTGTTTCATCACTGTATTATGTATTCCATGCTTGAATTCATTTCTGTTCATTTAACATGAATGGATTGATCATGTATAAAGATCACATATCACATGTTATCCATTGATATGTTTGTTTTTTTTTTAGTTTTTCCATACAAATGTTTTTGGAAAGGTTTACGTGCATGGAAGTGTCATATTAATAGTATCTCTCAGTACCAGTATCTATGATCAACTCTGTCATTTAAGTTCAAATTGTAGTTGATGCTGTTATTTGATTTGATTTGATTGGATTTCGTTGTAAATTTAAAAAGTTCATAAAGTTTTACGTGTAAATCAATAGATTTATATAAACTTTTTTTAATTTTGTATATATTTTTCGTTAACTATATTTTTGGAACCAGCATGCTTTAAGGTCAATTTACAATAACAAATTGACAGCTGAAACTATCATTTGCGTGGTTATCGCCAAACGAAATCTATTACATCATGTGGATCTATTGAATAAATTGAATTGAATAAATAAATGTTATTGAACTTTGTTGATGTTTGAATAAGTTGTATCTTTGTTTAAATTAAAAATTACAAAACATGAAACAGATCACTTCAAATGTCATCTAATGACGGGAGAATAAAGCGATATTCTTGAAATTTGACTAAATTCTTAAGTAACTGACAAATGATATGAAGCAGATTGTTTTATTTTATTTATAGATGGCATATCGATGCAAGAGTATTTTAAAATGAAGATATAAAGGCACCTCCTCCCGAAGAATTTCCTTAGATAATGAAGGCGAACCTTGACGCCAATAATAATAAAATATTTAGTAGTAATATTGGATCAGAAACTGGATCGGGAATTGCCATTAAGGCTAACAGGTGCTCGTCGCACTGCAGACGATCTCTGGGCTTGAAATGGGGTCTCAGTGTAATTATATTTACTCATGCCTCAGTAGTATTTTGAAATACTTATACCGGGCAGATGGAGTGTGTAAGTTGACGCAATGCCATTCCAAAGCCAAAAGATGTTAATATTCACTGCCTTGTTACTTAAACAGACCAACAACAATAAATAAAATGGCATGCTCATGCACATCAGTACAATGCAGCATGTTGTGACATGCTTGAAACTGGGCTCGAACCCTTGTTCTCAGTCATCATTTGTTTTGTACTCAACGCGCTAACTACTTCGGCCGACAGCATGATTTAACATAATGAATAATGACTCAAAAAGAACGTGGATATTTTTAATGTGATTATTTTTCGAACTAAATTGGTTGTTAGTGGTTGTAATCCATTATTTGATTATGATTATTATTTGATTATTTGACTCAAGCTGGTAATGTTTTTTTAGTCAGAAAGAATTAGATATGAGACAATATTCCGAAGGAGAAAGGAAAAAATTAATAACAATTAATTTCAACTTATACGCCAGAACAGAAACAAAGTTGTTTGTTTTTCGGGAGGCGCTACACTCCCATCATCAGTGTGCATGTGTGTTTCCATGTATCCGCCACTATTTGGGTGGTTCAAATTACAGCCCGAAAAAGAATACGAGACTTATTTGTATTTCGATTGGTATTATTAATTGTTTTTAAACCAAAAACAACTTCACTACGATTATATATTATATCCTGTAATAATGAATAAAAATAAAAAAAATTCCATTTTTATTATTCATTAAGGGGTTTGGGCGATTACTCTTCCAGCCGCGAATTAGCCGGTAACACAATCAAATTCGTTTCGTGCAAGCAAAATGAGGATAAAACAAAGAGATTGGAAATTTTTGGCGAATCCGAGGTTATTAAAGACTATTTTTTTAAGCCCGATAGAACTTTGAATTGGTAACACTAATTTGCTTGGCAAACGACTTGACAGCTGACAGTTGCTTTGTGGTTAGTTTGGTCGTCATTTCATAATGGATAAATACTGGAAAAAAATAAAATATAAATTGGAGAATTTTATGTCAATTCAATTGTCTACGCCGATAAACCAAAGACGTTTGAATACTTGCAACACAATATTCGACAAGTTATTAGCAAAATACGGCTAAAACTATTGCGATGAGTGTGTATTGCCTGAAACCCATTTTCAAAGCCAAATTGATGTGTTTTATTTTAATTTCAAGTTCTATTGGATTAAAACCTCTCTTTATAATGATGAAGTAAGCCTTTACAGGACAGTCAAGCTTACACATCTGCAGACAAACATTATTATGGGATGTGTGGATGACAAGTCGAATCGATAGAACATGTATGTTATGTGTCATAACCCATCTTTCTAACCTGATTCTATATATATATATATATATATATATATATACATACATATTTATTAATTTCATTTTAAAATAAGTAACTGCAGCATTCATGGAGCAACCCATAACCTTCAAATAAAATCAATAACAAAAAAGATGGAAAACAAAACATCAATTGTTTAGCTCGTGCTTTTTGTTTTGGTAGAAAATTAACTTGTGTGTCGGTATGTGCATGTGTATGTTGTGTCTGAAAGCCAGGAATACCTTTTTAAGCTTTCAATGAAACGTATGTATGTACATCATCACGTTATCGTTATTTAACCAAAAGGTTTTGCCGGTACCTCAATCTGTTAACTCGTTTCTCGTAGTAGTATATTTGAATGAAAGGACTTTGTTTTCAGTGTTATTGTTAGTCGAATTGGTGTGCTGTTTAATGACAAAAAAAAAAAACAAAACTAAATAAAACAACAACCAACTTTAGATAGGAGGAAACAACAACAACAACAACTTGGTCAAGTAGGATGCTTTAAGCTGAAGCTAATTTAAGTGAATATTGAATGGTTGAGGCTGTTGGTTTTTGTTTTTTTTTTCAAAGAAAATAAGTCTAAAAGTCAAGTCAAGTTTTGGTCGAATTTAATTTTAAGGACAATTAAAAAAAAATTTTTTTATTAGTATATATGTGTCGTTCCGGATCGACCAAGTTCCATTGAACGATTCCCTAATTGGAACGATACGGACCGATCCAAACGTTGCTTTCTTATCGTTTCTAAATCCGCAATTGCAAAACGTCTTGAGGAATCATTAACTTGTTCTGATAAATCTCACAATCAGTATGAAAAGCAAATCGTTTTACTCATCACGACTGTTTGTTGCAATTATTTCGTTCACATGAACTGTACACTTAGAACAAGGTTCACTTATTTCTAGAGATCACTGTTAACGGACAATATATTGTTTACAATTTATTTTATAACAGTTATTATTTTTTACAAATATTTTACGAAAGCTCTAATAGAACTTTTTTTTGCTATAGACAGAAAATTAAAACAAACAATAACAAATGTTTGTTGATGTTTTTAGGAGCGACAGAGAGTTTTACTCGTTCCTTCACTGTTTAAAGTAAAAAAAGAACAATGAACGAAAGGAACGACCTAATTCCCTTTATCTTTCGGATCGGTCGGAACGATTTCACAAAAGGAACGATTTTGACCAAATCTATTTTATAGAGAAATTTGCACAAAATGGAACAATACTGACAAAAGTCGTTCGATTCGGTCCTGAGAAAAGCATGGCACTTAATTTATCACGTCGAAGTGAAAATCCTCACTGCGTGGAAACCTGGTGAGTCACAAAAATAAAACTCATATTTGCAAAGCCGCAGTAAATGTTAATGTATATTATTATGACAAGAAGTAGAAAAATATATGTTCCTCTTTAAATTTTATTATCGAATTATTCAGGAAATTTTTTGGAAGCTTAGGTTAGGTTGCACAGGCAGACGATTGCAAGCAACCGGTCCACTTGGGTCCAGGAAAATAGGACCAAATATATTCAAGTTCTCTCTATATTTAGTTATCGTCTCTCTCAAATTCTCGAAATCGTAAATATTTGAAATTTTTCTCATGTGAGATTCAATGTTTCCATGGATTGTTATAGATTTCAAATTAGTGTTTAATCTGTAACAATAGCAATCAAACTCGTAAATAAAATTAAATTTTTATTTTGAGCGGTACAATAGATGTTCCGCTATTCTCTACCTGAAGAGCCAACGGTCTCAATCAATGACTTCCAACGGACTCTGTTGTGGGCTGTTCTAAATGTCTCGCTCTATGAAAATTCTGCAGTAGTCAGCTGACGTACGGTTGCGATGCGCCAAGTTATTTTTGGACGTCCATGGCGCCAAGAACCTTGGGGGTTGTACTGCTGCGTTGCCTTTGCGCTCTCGTTATCGAATCTCAGTCTATGACCAATCCATCTAAACTTTCTTTTCAGGTGTCGCAATGGATTGGCTGTTGGCTCCTTTGACACAGTCTTTTCAATTTCCTTTTAAACCTTGTTTCGCTTCGTTTGTTGGATGAATATGCAAGCCAAACACACAGACGCAACCAAATACACGTAGGAGTAAACGACGAACGAAAAAGACAGCAACTTTGCGAGTACCGCAAAGTGTGTACTTTCTTCTTTCCCTTATCACTCTCAAACTCAAGGCTTTGACCGTGGAAAAGCAGTCTTAATATAGCATCGACGATCGTTCCAAAGAACGTTACCAGGTGACGTTAAAAGATGACATATTTGACTGACGGCATAATCGGAAATGAAATCACTTTTAGCAAATTCATAGAGAAATATGTAACATCTTCTATATTTTCTTCAGCTGGATCATTTTTTATAAAATGCAATTGATGAATTACTATATTTTACTTAATAACTTTCAAAACTTGTCCGAATGCCATCAGGAACTGTTACATAATCAGCTAAAAGTTTTTCCCCTTTTTCTACAACTGAATTTTGAAAAAAAGAAAATATTTCAACCAAATTAGTTGAATTCTTTTGATATTGAAATGTTGTGATATTATTGATTATTAACTCAACAGTTGAAACTAACTGAAATAAGGCTTCAAAAGATCTGTCAGAAACAATTGTCATCTCGATTTTCCTAAATTTTTATAACCAACGAGTTTTGGTTCTCACCTACCCATGTGAAGATTGACTTATACTTATGTCATTTACACCAGACCAAAATCTATTACTTACGAGATTACCAGCAAAATCTTGTTGATTTTTGACTAGATTTCCAATATGAAACAAAATCTACTACGTCACTAGATTTTGACAAAATCTACCCAAATCTCGTAGTACTTAGTGATGCAACTATGGTTTTTCCTAAATTGTACTGAAAAATACTATTTCTTTGGAAGGTGTGCTCGCAAGCTGTTTTGCATCTGAATAATAAATTTTTGTATGGAATTTGACATTTGAAAAGGAAAATGCCAATCAACTGTTTTTGGCGTGGATATGAAATTTAGAAAAATGTCACATATAACCGGGTGTAAACGGTATTGATTGTAATAGACATTTCAATTGAATTCTACTAGATTTCGTGCAGTTGTAAGTGTACAATTACAGATTTTTAATTTGTCCAATAAAAAAAAAATTTTTTTTTAAATAAATATCAGTATGAAGCAAATTAAATTTTCATGAAATATTTGCCGAATTATATCGTCAAGAGTCCACTGGAACTAAAAATACAAAAAAATCGAATTTGAATAATTGTGCAGCCGAACACTTTAACAAACAAAACTTGACACAGACTTAAAAAATTTTCATGTAAAAATTCTAAATGTTCAGAGGAGTTGCAAACAAATCATAAAATTTACTAGACATTTCTACATTCTGTAGAGGCTTGAAATATGTAAGTACATACTGTAAGTCATAAGAAGTCCATTAAAAATAACCATAAAATTAAAACACGACGAAAAAAATTTTAAATTGAAAATTTAACAAAATTGACAAAAATTATGTGCAAGCATTTTATGTTATTAAATTGTTCAGTAAATTTATATATGCAACAAAATCAAAAAGGAAAAATAAAACAAAAATCATAGCCTTAAAGCAACAAAATGATTATAACTGAAGGTTATAAATTTATAAGGGCCAATGTTGAATTTTAATTAAAATGTGGTGACAAAAATTATCAGTCACTCTGATAATACCACTGCAAATAATAATGTTGGTAAAAGGCTTTTAGTTTTTAACACTTTAAGGAACTGCAGGTAGAATACAAGCTAAACCTACATTCACGAACATTAAGCGTCTGTAAACGCCTCAAGGTATTAAATCAGGCTAATTTTGTAAAGATTGCAAAATGAAATGAAATTTAATATTATCTGTACGTACTGCTGCTTTTTATTTTCCTTTGTCTGAATTTTTTTTCTCCAAAGAATACACACATTTTGTGTTTATCTACCTTTTAGAGTTTAAGAAAAGAAAAGAGCACTTTAACGTAGAAGGTAAATGGATAAGCATCCTTTAGTTTGTAATAAATATGTGTGTATGTATGTAAGTATGTAAAAACGCAAATGAAAGCCGAACAAAAAGTATCATCTATCAATTTTTACCACAATCAAAACTACCCTTAAAATTATTTATCAAGTAAAACGGAATTAACAACAAAAATTGAGTGAGGAGCAGTTAAAGAGGAAGACCTTTATTTGATACACAACCAAACAGCCTACAATAACTAACCAAAGAGATAGGAGTAGAGTCTACTCAGTAGACTCATATCAGACAATCATTGCTGTTAGCAGTTATTAAGAGAATGCATTCTTTTTATTTATTTATTTATTATTTGTCTATGGAATTGAATTCCTTGCAGACAATTACTAATATTTATTTACATTACACAACAGTAAATAAAATACAAAAAAAAATAACATACAACAACAATTTGTTATGAATTTAGAAAATTTATAACCGCATTTTTTAATACATTAGCATTTAATGAAAAGTCTATAAATCTATACAACTGGTTAAATGTGTTACACATTCTTCTAAGAGGATCGGCATCAGGATAATTAGTTTTAAAAACTTTTACTGATAGAGGAATGAAATTACGGGATGTACGTTGAGGAACGTTAAACGAAATATCATGGATCAAAAATCCAGAACAAATATCACCATTAGATCTATGGCTTTTAAAAGTAGGCAGTTAACTAACGGCAAGTCGAGCAGAGTAAGAAGGCAAGTTAACTGGGTTAAAACGTAATCCTCGAAGACAAAATAATTGCATCAGAGTGAATTTGATAAATTGGATCCCATATTATTGATCCATATTCTAGAATCGAACGTACCGGTGACATGTATAATGCTTTCTCAATGTATGGGTCATTAAACTACTTTGCCAGGCGTTTAATATAACCCAGTGTGCCCCTGACCTTGTTTACAGCAAATGTATAATTTCAAAATTTTTAAGTACAAATATGTGTAATTTTAATACAGGCTTAAGCAAGGCGTATTTAACCAGGTGACAGCATTACAGCAGCTGACTATTCGTTGCGAATGTCAAAATACTTACAAAATACTTTTACTTTTTTTCTGTATCTGTTTTCTTCGTTTTATGGGTTATGTTTTTGACATACGCAATGAAACTAAAGAAACAAAAATGTTGTTCTTGTATTGTTGTAACTGATTTCCTAATGCTGTCACCTAGTTAAATACGCCTTGAGCTTAAGTGTTAAAAAAATTGCTGTAAAAGTAAATGTTCCATTACGGACTCTTTTAGCAGTTAACATACTTTGAACTTTACTGCAAGGCCTACTATGTCACACGTATTCGTTCTTTCCTACAATTACATTTAAAATAAAAACAAAATTTTAGAATTTGTTATATATAAATGTAATTGTACGAAAGAAAGAATTCCTTCGACATAGTGGGCCTTGCAGTTAAACTGAATTGTGAGAGATAAGTACTGCTTGCTTACAATTCCATCGCTTTAAGCCCACGTCGGCTAATTAATAGCTCGGCGAGCATCAATCATTATTAAGAAATGGGGCATATAAAGGTTGATTTCTTAGCAACTTTCTTTTCAGCTGTTTTCGTGTAAAGCTTAGTACTCTGTTCAAATTTCCGAAAAATGTTAAGCAACATTGATTATTTCGTTTGAAAATTTTGACAACTGATCAGTGGCGACAATACCACGATTTATAACAAATTTATTGGTATTATTGCCTTGAAATAGCAAAATTGTTTTTCTTATGAAAACGAAAAAATGTGTTTATTTAAAAAAATTAAAACAAATGGGCAACAAAATAATTTTAGCAGTTTGTACTGCAACGTAACAATTAATGCAAATCGCAGCTGCTGCGGAGGAGCTCATTGAAGAGACACGTTCTGCAAAAAGCACTCACATTCATTTTATATTAAATTTACATTATTTTCCATTATTTCTGGGCAGCAAACTTAAAATTAAAACCACAACGCCAAGAAATATTTAATTAGCTGTTGTTTGCAATTCCGCACGAAATAAGTGGTGCTTACATTATTTCGCAGTTAAAAAATATGTTGCCAGAAACATTTCGAATGTTTTCACAAGTTAAACAGAGTACAAATTCGTCCATATTATTTTGCAATTATTTCGCAAGAATTTTTTTATATGGACTTTTGACAGCGGTTCGCACGAAATGATGAACAGAGTACCATTCATAACATGTTACTGTTGAACATTTTCAGTTTGGTCTATAATTTGACAATAAATCGACTTACAAGCGAACAACGCTTGCAGATTATTGAATTTCATTATCAAAATTATAAATTCAGACTTTAAAAAAGTCATTCTATGGCAAAGATTAACAAAAGCATTCTTGCGAAATAATTGAAAAAGTGTCAAATGCAATAGAAAATGGCATATCGTTGTCCCGAAATTACACTTATATTACAAAATCCAAAAAAAAATTAGCTGAGACCAGTTCTCCTAAAAACTCAAGGCTATAAGTCAAAATGAACGTGTGTGACCCCGGTCTAACATCCAAATTCGGATCATCTAATAATTTTTTCTTTTATGTATATAATGTTGAAACTTTAGAATCAATTTCCAAAGAAAAATTTTTCGGAGGTAAGCATGGCACTCTGTTCAACATTTCGTGCGAACTGCTGTCAAAAGTCCGAAAAAAAATTCATGTGAAATAAATGCGAAATAATGTTGCCGAAGTTGTACTCTGTTTATTTTGTCAAACATCCGAAATGTTTCTGGCAGCATTTTTTTAAAATACAAAATGTTTCTGGCAACATATTTTCCAACTGCTAAATACTAAAGGCATCACTTATTTCGTACGGAATTGCAAACAACAGGTGATGAGATTTTTCTTAGCATTAAATTTGATGCGCACAAATAACTAAAATAATGGAAAATAGTGTAAAAATAACATAAAATGAACGTGTGTCTTCAAAGAACTTCTCCGCAGCAGCTGCGATTTACATTAATTGATACGTTGCAGCACAAGCTCTTAAAATTATTACATGGTTTTTGTTTACATAAGAAAAACAATATTGCTTATTTCAAGGCAATAAAAAAACTATAAATTTCTTATAAATCGTAGTGTTGTCACCACTGGATAATTGTAAAAATTTTCAAACGAAATAATCAATGTTGCTCTACATTTTTCGCAAATTTGAACAGAGTACTAAGCTTTACGAGGTAAAATTTTTGTCTTGAGAACACTTTGAATAGCAATTTGTTTGATAAAAAATAAAGGAAATGTTAAATGTTTTTTTTTTCGTAAGAAAACGGTTTTACGGATCAGGTTTTATTTGGGATTAAGCTTTTTGTGCACAAAAAATTAAAATAATGGACTTCAAAGAAGTCCTTCGCAGCTGAAATTTGCATTAATTGATACAATGCAGTAGAAGCTCTTAATACTATTTTGTTGTCCATTTGTTTTCACTTTTTTTAATAATCACGTGGTTTTTTATTTAAGGCTAGTATTGTGTTCAGTTTTCCAAGACAAGGCATGCTGTCAAAATGCATGCAAAAAAAATATGTGTGGAAAATTCCTGAAAAAATGTTGCCCGGGTAATACTGTGCTTTCTTGTGAAAAACATATGAAATGTTTCTGGCAACATTTTATCAAAGATGTGAAATAAAGCAAATGGCCTTTATTTCATACGGAATTTTGACAGCTGATATAAATACATATGGACATATAATACTAATCTTAAATAAATTGATAGAAATAAATACATATAAATAAAAAAATTAAATGGCAAATATTGAAAAAGAAAAGTTATTTTAGCGGTCAACACCTTATTTTAAATGTCAAAATTTCCAAGTGAAATGATGCTCATCATTTTTCACAAATTTGAACTGCGTACTAAGCTTTACATAAAAAAGTAATGTTGCGTACTTCAAGGCAATAAAACCGATTTTGTCTAACCTAGCGTTTACACATGTAAGTGCAAGTTCGAAAAACTCAATTTTCGTACTTGCAGCTCAACTTGCTAGAGAATTTGCTTGTAAGTAAATTTTTGACACTTACCGCAAGTAAAATGACAAATGAAAAAACAGTGCTATCGAGTAGGTATGAGTTTTGTATCAATTTACTAGTAGTTTGCTAAAATATGTAATGTGTATTTATAAAAAATAAATATTAAAAAAGAGCACAACTATATAACAACGCAACTTAATGGTATATTGAAATATAAATTTTATGCATTTTAGAAAAAAAAATTTTAATCAAAATGTTCTTTTCAGTAATTTTATAATATCGACAACACGGCAATACTGGATTCGCATATTTTCTTAAATAAACATAATTTTTTCATAATATGTTTACGTTTCGAGAACATTTTGAAAATGAACTTACAGCTGACTGTGTAAACACTCAATGAACTTGCAAGACTTTCGGCTATAATTTCGGCATTTTCGTTGATAATACATATACAGTACTTGCAACTAATTACTTACATGTGTAATTGCAGGGTTAATCGTGGTATTGGGTATTGTCAACAATGGCCAGTTGTCAAAATTTTTAAACGACATAATCAATGTTGCTCAACGTAAATACATACATACATACACACATACATACATATAT
Source organism: Gymnocheta viridis (assembly GCA_956483585.1). Classification (NCBI taxonomy): domain Eukaryota; kingdom Metazoa; phylum Arthropoda; class Insecta; order Diptera; family Tachinidae; genus Gymnocheta; species Gymnocheta viridis. Next base: position 47,502,307 of record OY101443.1, on the reverse strand, counting down.
TGCAAATTTGAACAGAGTACCAAACAGAATAATAGAAAAATATAAATTTCAAGGAACACATTCTTTAGCACTTCATGTTTCAACTAAAAAGGAATATGTATGTACAGATGTATGTGTGCATGTTTGTTTATCTACATACATTATGTTCTGTACACATCCTTTCAACATTCTCCTTTAAATATGTATGTATGTATGTATGTGTGTATGTACATAAACACACAGATCCACACACGTACATTCCTACATATTATATTCATACTTACAGATACATTTCATACTGAATGTTGTTATTTTCGGTTTTATTTGTGTAGTATGTTTGTATTGACGTCGTTGTAGTTGGTGTTGTCGGTATTCAAGTTCTTATTGATGACGATGATGACGATTTGGTTTTTGTTTGGCTTCCTTATTTACTGTGCGTACATGTATGAATTTTGTGTGCTGGTTGGTGTCAATACGTGTGTACGTACTTATAAATAAGTACGACATGTATGTATGTAACTGAATGGATGTATGTATGTACAGTTGTGGTCAAATCATTTGCAACCTAATGTATGTCCTGACCAATTATTACACATTTTTGTACAACATTATATAAGTATTTTATTTAAAAATCGTTCAAAACATTCTTCTTCAGTAACTAAAACCTCTTTTAATAAAATAACTCAAATTTCATGTATTCAAAATAACCAAAAAAATCTTTGTAGTGTGTTGCCGCAACGCGGTAAATTGAGATAATCACATGACTTGAAAAACATATCCACACCATTATATTTCCAGCATTCTGTTTTAGTATGGTGCTGATATATCTGGGATTCAATTTTTCGCCTCGTTGTATTTAAAAACCGACTCTTGTATCTAATCCTAGGAGCATTAAATTAGACGACTTTTTACGCCAGACTTTTTTTAATTTCTAAAAATCATGAACAATTACACCAAGATAAATAAATAATGTAGTCGCAAGAGAATTCGCCTTAGCAAATATTATTCTTGGATGTTAAAATAAACTCTTCAAGGTGAATTTAAAACCAGAAAATATACCAAAAAGCTCATTCTAACAATGAAAAACTATAAAACATATTGAGTTGGCTGAACTGTCCAGTTCACGTGGTATGAATTGACCATAGGTTAGGTTGACAGGTCGCCGGTGAAGAATTAGGTAAGAGTACCAGCCCACTTGGGTCCAAAGTAATTATGATGCCTTTGTGTTTACCTGAAGGAAAGAGGGAAAAATGATAATGAAAGAAATTAAGTAAAATATTGAAAATGTTGTAGAGGAGAGCATAGTATGGAAATCAGTGAAAATGTAGAAGTGTAAAGTGAAAGGGAAAAGGAGAGATATAGTTTCCGCGAAGGAGGGATCGTGTAGTCTACCAAAGGGGGGAATCAGCGAGCGAACCAACCACTGCTCCCAATGAAGGAACTGATGTTTTTGAGACTCGAGCTCGACAGCTCCGAAAGGCTACTAAAGCGTCTCTTGCCTAGGAAACGAAGGCATTTGTGCTCCAGTGAATTGACCATGATTTATACGAGAATTTTTTATTCATGTCGTATTTAAAAATTTATTTACTTATTTACAAATACAAAAAATTAAGTTTTAATAAAAAAAATTTAAAAACAAACATGACAAACACAACAAAGAGTCTCGCTAACCCGTTCACCTACAAACTAAAAAATCAAGACAGAACAAACATATGAAAAACTCACCGGTTAAATGCCATCTTAAGCTCGTTACACAATAGTAAGTTTTTCCGCTGCTATGGACTTCAATTTAAATGTGCTCGGCAAAGCTAAGATGAGATTATAGATTTGTATATCAAATACAAATAGTTTTTTTGGTTACTTGTATTTATTACGGCCAAGCTCGCGTGCTCTTCTTTTTACAGATGAAAGTCTAGCTTTAGCGAGTACTTTTATTTTTGCTTTTTTAGTAACTAGTTTGGGAAATTTCGATAAAAATATATTTCATTTTTCGATATTTTCGTACAATATTGAATATTCTAACGAGGAAGAGAATTCTTTAATAAAATTTCTATTTGTGAAATTTCACTATCAGTTCAAAATATTTTATTTTTAATCCGAGCTAATGTATTTGTTTCCGGTAATTTTTCGGAAAACCCAATAAAACCGGATGCTTTGCCATAAGCAGTTTTGTTAATGAAAGTTTTGTTGGTGTAGCTTACAAACCTGCTAACATATGGCCTGACATTTGCTCACGATGTCCCACTTAAGAGCAATTAATGTTAAAAGCTTTCAGCGCGGTGAGTATATGAATAAATCATGCTATTGTTTTGTCCTTTTACGAGAATACTCATCGTTATTTATTGTATAATTATTAATTTTTCCATATTTACCTGACAGTATAAATTAGTTTTTAGATGCACTAAAAAGAAAAATGTGAATAGTTTAAACATATTTTGTGATACAGTACAGAATTTATTTAGGCAATTTGCATGTTCTTGCCATAAAGTGCATTTGTATACCAGAAATATTACTAGTGTACACACTACCAAAATTTCAATTATTTGTAGGTAGGAAATACAATTTTTTTCAAAATAACTTAATTATTGTAATGCTGGATAGTTAATGAGCAATTTTTAATAAAATGCAATTACCCAAAATTATGAAAAATATTATTAGCGTTATTTTTGAAAATTTTTTGTCAAAAATTCCTTCATTTGGAGTATGAGAAATAGTGGATGCAAATCTTTTGAACAGTCAAATTTAGATTCTCTCGCTCAAAACTAATATTTTGTTGTTGTCAGTAAACAGATTTTGCATGCTTAATTAACTTTTATGAAAAAACAATAAACAAAATTATAAACATAAGAAAAATTAAATACTGAAAAGATATTGGCAAGTGATATGTTCCATCATTTTGACCACTGCTGTATATTTCTGTGCATTATACCATCAATGTGTTTATGTGTGCGTGCGTGTGTACGCGTGTACACATGAATTGATGTTAGTTGTCAGTAATTGTATCTAAAATGTAAAATTTACTTTATCACAATGAAGTAAAATATCATTTCATTGTTGAAATTTTTTGTTGAGTTTGTTGCCATTTATTTATTATTTTTCTAAAAGAGCTGGCAAGAGATAAGAGAGTTCTACGAACATGGTTGCCAATTTGGTTTGATTGGTAGACAAAAATATGTACATATGTATGTTATATATCGGCGAATAAAATGATCAAGATAACGAAGTAAAGGCTGTAAAAAGCTAATGAATCAGACTCAGAAAAACTTTTATACAAGATTGTTTAGCAAAAGCGGCACCCATTTTGCCGATCAGTACAATTTTCGTGCAGAACTGAAGTCATTTTACAATTTGACATGCATCAATAGTTCATGTAGTTTAACAAGTCCTTCACTCAAAATATATCGTGGATTTTGTCGATGTTTTCCGATGTTTTACTTAATTGCAAACAGTCGTAAACACTACCGTAGATGTGTCATAGATTTCCCCAACTTACTTTAACCTCCCTCCAAAGGTTTGGTATTTTCTATGTATACCAACTACAATTACATATTACGAGTATAATATTCTAAAAATATTGTTTATTAGGAACATTTAATACTGAAAATCTTTTAATCGCAAACCATTCAGCCCCTTTTACCACATCCGTCCATCCATCCCATTATCACTTACATCTTAAATTCATTTTTTTTACAAAAAATAGGACTACTTGAGAGTCCAGTTCATCAATCATTTTACTAATAATTTGTTTTGCTGGAAGACTTCTTCATTTCCCGGTGTACTAGAAAAAGCAGAATATCAAGATTTAAGAAAAATAATGGTAGTACGGAAAATTTTTATGTGGCAACTCATGAAATGGATTTAAAAGGTTGGAGCGCGATGGCAGCAAAATAAATATGAGGTTATTTATATTGTGGGGGTTCAGAAGATTCTTGGGTGTTTTGCAAGAGGGCCTTAAATATTTTAATGAAATAAAAATATAATATTAATATTATTCTCGCTTCATCCGAATCACAATGTTGATTCACATAAGCAATTTCATCTGTAGGAAGTGCTAGTGTTTCTCATTGGACCTTGCGAGAATCGGACTATTATTAGAATTTTGTCGGAAATTGTTTACAAGGTTTTTGTTAATATTATTCTCGTGGCCGTTAAAATAAATTTAAAAATTTCATTCTAAATCCAAATTGAAAATATTTTGCCCCTCCTGAATTACGTGATTTGAAGATACCACAAATGCATATGCTGTTTCCCCCCAATAAGGCAAAATTTTTGTTTTAAAAAAATCCCTCACATTAAATTAATATTGTGGTGATTAGTTATTGTCAGGGAAACCGCAAATATTAAATTGCATTTTTTTCTTGTCAGAGCTATGGGTGCTGAGATAAAATATATATCCTTTCCAGACATTTTTATAAATTTTGGCATGGGTTTCTTGGTGCATATTTCTGCATATTTTACCACTTAAAGGATTTTTTTATATCTTAGTTTTAACAGCATATATACTCAATTTTGCGAATTTATAACACATACTCGACCATATTAAGAAATTTATTATTCAAGATATGCTCCTATATCTAATTTTGACCATTTCAGAGAATATTTTGATACTTTATTGAAATTGTGTTGATATGCTAACAAATGCTGCTTAAGTTCTGATCAACAGATCGTCAGCACATTATTGGTTTTGTTGCACCGACCATTTTCAAAAAATTTGGTTGGAAATGGGGTTTATACTATATTGTATATTCCTTTTTTAAATCCAAAAATTGTTTCGCGAATTTGTTTATGGCTTGAGAGATATCAAGCAATAATTTTTCTCCATATTAACATTTTAATTTAAGGTTTAATAACTTTTGTTTTGCTATAAATGTTACTGCTGGGCGATGGCTGCAAAATTGTTCAAAGAAGAATTTATAAAATAAATTTCACTCTTGCTTTGCGTCATTTCCATAACAAACAAAAAAGGCCAAATAAAATTAATTACATAAAGAGGAGGCAGCCGTAACAAAAATGCAACGGCGACGGCTAAGAAAAAAAGAAATCATTAGCAACTAGCAGCCACCGGTTAAATGTTGTAATATAAAATTGTTAAGAACTTAAACATGAAAAATAACAAAAACCTGTTTCATTTAATTATACACAAGTATAACAGCAATTATTTCATTTCATTTCATTCTTCATTTATTTTAAATAACTTCAATTATTTGGTTTTCTTGTCTAAGCTTAAGATTACGGCGACGGCTTCTTGGCCAACTTGAAGAAAATTGACTTGCTTCTCTTGACTGTAAGAAAGGAAATTTGGTGAACATAAACTCAACAAGTTACACAATACACTTCAGTTAGTTTACGTATGCAGCACAAAATTCTAATTAATAAAAATTGCATATGCTGCACGACATAAGATTATTTCATTTTCAATAAAAGAATATTAACTTTTAACAACTTTTAAGAACATATGCCGAAAGTAGTGGAGAAAATCCAAAATAAAATCTATCGGCTATATTTGGAGAAAACTGCATGCAAACCTTCTTTATCGTTTTTCTCCAAAGAGTTATTTTGGAATATGCGCTGAATCATTACTGAGCTGTCGAGATAACTTCTCTAAGTTGTATCTCAATCATTTGAACTGTGTTGCTGCATTTCTATAATCTACATTTCATTTCCGGTCTACATTTGCTTAAGTCGAATCAGTTTTAAAATAAAAACATTTTCATTGTATACAAGTTTATTTATATGTACGTATTTGAAAATCTAAGTCAATATTTCGTTGTTGATTGTAATAAAACAATCTCTAATGAAAACTTTGTCTTATTTTATTGAAAATATCTAATTCTGATATCGAGATCTCCTTAGAAATTGAAGTAAAATTGTTGTTTTTTATTGTGCAGTCTCTCTATTTTAATTTTATCATATTTTAAAGGCAAATGATATTGAATATTGTTGAATAAAACTATAAAACTATATATTAGTTTCAACTAAGCAAATTTTTCATATATTATTGTAAATAAAATGCGCATGAAATGCTTTTTTAATGCATATTTCCGCTTCCCCTGGTTATTGTAAAACCTGTTACTAAATGTATGGAAAGAGAAAAAAACTAAAATTAATTTTCTCTCTTAGTTCTCTATTCAATAAATTAATCAATATAAAACTTAGAAGAGAGAGAACATATATAACATAAATGAGAGAACTAAATAAAAACCAGAGATGGAAAACCCAGTACTGACTTACAGCCAATCATTTTTTGGAGCCTTCAACGGAAATCGGAACTTGACGATGGTTCATATTCATGAATCAAGAAAATAAGATTTCGCATTGCGCGGGTCCGTTATTTTGTTGTGTGTGGCTGTGTTGTGTTGTGACGTAGGCATATGTGTACACTCACAATATTATTACAGTAACGGACTGTACGTTATTCAAGAAGTATTCCGTTCAGTCATTTTTAAAAGAATAAACATTTAAAATTGTAAGCAATTTTATTTTTAACTGACTCTAAAATTCATTAAAAAACTAAAGGCATATTAATACGGATTTTCGGCTACATTCAATATTGTCCGTTGTTTTCAAGTGCTGTTTTTATTTCTTTGCTTGTTTTATTTGATTTGTTTGAGATTTCCTCTCTTACACAAACAAAGGAAAAATCTTTTATTATTACGGGCTTAAGTCAATTAATTTTTTAGCATTAAAAATTAAATGAACTTTTGGTTCAATTTAAATGTAAAATGAGTAAACCGGTTTTTAAGTGAACTTTCATTTATTTTAAATTACAATTTCAGTTAATCTTACGTACAGAATATTTTGAGTGTAGTTATATGTTTTGTAAACAAAAGTACATTTGTGTATGAATAGTAAGCCGAAATGTAAAAATTTGTTAGAACGAGGAAGCTCTTCCGCAAACAGCGTCAAGCACAAACTCAAAAATTTTACTCGACTGCATCTCTTTTCTGTTCATTTCAAAATTTTGTTCAAATCGACGCACCTGTTTAGAAGTTATTTAGTTATTTCCAGTTATGTGCCAAAAATCTCTTAGGCTGGAAGTCCACACCACGCGTTCTACGCGTCTTGCGTTTCATGCGTTTAAGCTTTTGACGCTTTAAAAACCGCAAATTACGTTTTATACACGTTTTTGCTTATCAAATTTAAAGTAAATTTTGCAGACTTTTTGTTAGCCTTTTTTTAAGTTTTATGTTCTTTAAATTGTTTTATAGCCTATTTCTGATTTAAGAAAGTAAACCTAAGCGAATGAAAGGCACACTTCCGGGTTTGTATTTGGTGTAACCACTGCAACAGCTTTAATGCACCTAGCTGGTGACTCCACCAGCACAAAAAAACAATCAATTGATTGGGGCTTTACACCAAATACTTTACCCCCGGGTGCTACAGCTGACGATAGAAATAGCGGCTTCTATATATAAGCCCGTTTCTTTAAGGCTCTTTTGGTTTTCCCTATTTTTTTAGTCCGTGACTTCAAATTTGCCCATGTCTAGAGTAAGTTCGGGTAATGTTGTATACCTATTTTTTATTTGACTATAATGTTTTGAAGCTTGATTCGGTTATAGCAGATCTCAGCTGGTATTCTGCTACATATCTTAGGTTTACATTCAGGAAAGTGAACGAGTCTTTGGAGCTCAAGTTTCAGAGACATTTGAGAGAAAGCCATTGAAAAAATTGGAGAGTAATACTTTGTTGGCGATTTTTGGCAGACATTTTTCAGTGGACTCAAAAAAGGCAATCTGAGATCTAGAAATCATCAAGCTTGGTTTTATCAGCTTTTAGTTTTTAGTTTTCGAGAAAACTTACTATAGAACATTACCCGCCTATACCACAAGAGCTGAACTTACTCTATAGATAAAATGTTTAATTAGTTTTCTTCTATAGCATACAAACAAACGTATTATTCTTTTTTCATTCAAAAATAGTATGGGTGGGAGGCCCAAGCGAATTTAACTTGTTGGATTGCTTTTTCCAGCTAATTTTTCACTTATATTATTTATTTTTATTAAATCCAAAAATTTTGTTACCAAAGCAAAACCTCAAGTGACTGATTTTAACATTTCATTCTCAATGTTAACGACACATTCATAGCACAGAAATCGGATTTTATATGAAAACATTTACGTTTTCATTCGAGTTGTCTTTCGAGTCACTTTTCATTTAGAAATAATGTAGAGAAATTGAAATCAATGTTCTTTCTTATAGAATTCGAATGAAGGTGTTCTTTCTCAAATCAGAAATGGGCTATTAATTCATTTTTCATCAACTGCTTTCGAAAATAGGTTTCTAATAACTAAATGTTCAATCAAATATATTCTAAACTCGAAATTCGGCAGCACTAACTGATATGTTGTATACGACACCTGTGACGCGTAAAAGTAGAAAGCTGTTTAACTTTTTACGCGTCACAAGCTTTGCAAACTTTTGTTTTGTAACTTGCTGTATGAAAATGCTCTGATTCAACGTTTTTGAGAGACGCGTAGGATGCAAGACGCGTAGAACGCGTGGTGTGGACTTTCAGCTTTACACCTTTTACAACAAACACCCATTTGTATTCTATGATGACGTAAATGCGCAGTAGAAAATTTTTTTGTATGGCTGAGTGCGCAATCTTGTTTTTTTGATTCATGGTTCGCATTCTGCACAGCTTTGGTCAACTTCTGAATAATATAAATAAAATCTCGAATGGTTCTTTTACTCCTGCTGATTTTTTTTTAATTTAACCGAAACTTATCTCTGGAATTTCAATTTTAACGTCAAACGTGTGTTTAAGTAGAAATTCAGTACCAATTTAAAACACAAACATACTTCAATATTTAATTTCCATGCCTGATACAATTGGTGGTTGTTTCAAAATTATAATGTACGTACTGTAAATTAACACAAAAGGAAAGTGTGTGTGAGCCTTGCCTGTCGAACTAACTGAATGACTGGCTGGCTGAACATGTAGTAAACAAAAATTTACGTAAAAACTACAAGTCAGTTTTTGGCGGAACTTTGAACGTTAAACATCAAACCAAAACGACAGCGGCCGTTTTTGGAAACAAAATTTATACCCTTAAAAAATACGAAGTTTACTAAATTAAAGTGTTGAAAGTTACAAAAGAAATAAAAATCTAAAATATGTACATATGTATGTATATTAAAAAAATAAAACAAACCAATTTTTAATAGAAATTAAACAAAATGCAGTGATTTCTAAACAAATATCAAAGCAAAAATACCAAGAAAGTTAGGGGCCAATTATTTAGTTGTAATTTATAGCAAAAATATAAATTGTTAACTTCATTTCAAATTAAATGAAAATGTTTACTACACCAAGAAAACACAAACAACAAAACTCTAGCATGGATGCTAAAGATTGCGATAATTCGCCCCGTCACAAGAGTCTAATAAATATAAATGCAAACACCCCTATACCAACAACATCGCATACTACAATAGTATTTGAAAATGGCACTATGCTTGGTAACATTTCTAATAATACCAATGCTACTACTGCGACTACAGAAAACCCTGCCAAATTGAGTGGAACATCGAGCAATTCTACGACTGCAGACGCATATCTGACAATACCGGAAATAGTGATTAGTGCAAGCTGTAGCACAAGTAGTCTCAATCAAAGTCACGGTGAAATCTCTCAAGTCAGCAATGAAGAAAGTGCCATCGAAAGTACTGCATTGCTGGAGGCCAGTGCAACACCTTCAGCTATTAGCAATGACTGCAGCGATGAGCCAGCAGTTTTTCAAGATGAATTTGATCAATTTATCTTGAATCGCACAACGTCCGAAAGTAACATTTTAGAATCCAGCATTTACAGTGAACTTCATTTTCCACCCTCCCTGCTTGGCGGCAGCATAGTTGGCATTAACACGAACAATGGAAGTGCTGGCGTTGTTGTTGGTGGCGGTGGTAGTGGCTATGTGAGTGGTAGTGGCGGGCCCACTGCTACTGCTGCTGCTGCCACACAAGCCACCCCCAATGCACGACAGACGAAACGAACAAAACGTAAACACAAAACAAAATCCAAATGTACGACCACTGCAGCAAATTTGTCGGCTACTAACCAACGTTCATCACCCACTCATTATCCTCCACGTTATACAACCATTTTCATGGACGCCCATCATCATGCCAATCAATATGGCAATATGGTGACAACGAATCAACACCATAGTGGCGGAGGCGCTGCCAATGCATTGGGACAAATTGCAAGTGCGGCAGCGTCATCGCCCTTTTTAAATGCACCTGTTGCTACGGATACTGCTGCATATATTCATCAATTTCAATATTTTCAACAGAGACCCATGGTCACTACCATGGCTCCCATAACTGGACATTATAGACACCACAGGTAAGTTGTGGCCAAGAAAATTCGAATAAAGCAAACATTGAGGAGCACAATTGCTTTTTCAAAGAACTCAAACACACAAAGGATAAATATTTTTAAATGTCAATTAATAGTTCAGATGAGCGTTGGGCAAAAAATATCGATATACCGATATTTTCTCATAAAAAATTTCGGTAAATGTGCCGTAAAATTTTTAATTGCAAAAGTTTTGGAAAAAAATCGATATGTCGATGTATTGCAATTAAAAATATCGATGACATATAAACTTTTCAAAAATACGATTTAAGGTCTACTGATGTTTTGGCACAAGCACCAATGAAATGTCTTATACTAGAGATGGGATCCTGAGTGATTTTTCACTCACGCTCATGCATGCTCACGATAAAAAAAATTCACTCATGCACGCTCACGCACAACCTCATATTTTTGGCTCACGTTCACTCATTCTCACGTGAGTGGAAAAAAAAGTTTGTCACAATCACGAAATACTCACGAAAATAACACAACCTATAAGTATTTATACATTAAAATTTCTGAATGCAAATAGGAAAATCGAGTATACAATTAGAATATTCTGCAATAAAAGAGGAAAATTATGTTTAACTTTTCTGAAACAATTTGTTAGTTTTGAAACACAATTGTTAAATTTTGATATATGGATAAGTCCCAGAAACAGTCCACCAAACAAAATTTTTTGAAAGTGATCCAACTTATTTTTTAATTTTTTTTATGGAATATTAGACTAGATATATATTTGTATAAATAAAATAAATGTATTTCGATAATCATTAATGCACAAATTATTAACAAATCCAGCCCTACCTCAGGTCTTCTAATTTCATACGAGAAATTTACTATTTTTAGGTATTCATTTCATTACTTTAGTGTTAATGAAGATGGCCTCATCGAAAGCCATATTTTTATATATTGATTCACTTCAATTTCAGTAAAAAGATTTTGTCTACTATTTTGGAAACATTGAAATTAGATATGGTATTTCAGAATAGAAAATAGAATAGAAAAAATGTAACGTAAGTCACGTAGCGTGCGTCACAAAGGGTTCACGACTCTTGATAAAAAACGACAAACATTTTTGACAGCAAATTAGTTATTTTAGAATTATTTTATATTCATCTTTCTTTCAGGAACTAGATTTTGTTTTCTTTATTATGCAAAACTCGCTAAAAATTACGAAAACACACTTTAACTTTCAAAGTTAATTCCGTTTTTGTGGCGTGCTTCACAAAACTTTGCGATCAATTATTTCGCAACAAATACCTGTTAAAAAATATTTTTTATGACATTCGAAAGTACACTTATATCCCACTAAGCACCATCCATAAGTACCTTTTTTGAAAGACAAAAAATTGTTATATATTTATGTAAAAATGTGTAGAACCCTATCGTCACGCAGGATTTACATATATGTATGTACGAGTATTTACATATGTATGTATCATGCGATTTCAAACTTTGTAGTTAAAATTATTATTATTATTGAATAAAATTGAAAATTCTTAAAGAAAATATAAATTTTCTTTTATTTTAAAGTTTTGAAGTGAAATTTAAAATTATGTACATACATATTTAAAATATTTTGATTAAAATCATTAATTTTCTTGCTCATAAGCAATCTGTGTAAAATATTAAGATTAAGTAGGATCTTGTACTTTAGCGTTAATAGATAATAGATAAATAGATTTATGTTGAAAAAAAATTTTGTCAACATTTTTCCCGAGAAGTCTGTCTCACATCTCTTCAAGTATTCTTCATGGCGTTGAAAAAACTCCTTCGCTTGTAGCTGAGCTGGATGGTAGATACACTATTTGCTTAGCCAATTTTTGCAGAATTGGAAGAAGCTTATTTCCAAAAACTTTAAATTTCTAGGTCTTGTTCGTCTGTGCAAACACGTTTGAAAAAACGAAAAAGAATTGCAGATATTTTCCTTCCAAATGTTCGTCAGTCGAAACTCGGACTTATACTGCCACTTTGACTCGTCCATTCACATCATTACATTAATACATACCGGCACAACGTTTTATGTCTTCATGACAAAATTGAAAACCACGTACCTATTAAAAATATGAAAAAAAATTCCAAAATCGAAAATATCACGAAACAATCACGCAAAAAATCTACTCATGCACGCTCACTCACGTTAAGATTTTTTATACTCACGCTCATGCACGCTCACGTGATTGAAACAAAAAACTGCTCACGATCATGCATAATCACGCATGATTCACGCTAATCACGTGAGCGGTGCCCATCTCTACCTTATTCCAGTAAATGGACCAACTCAACCCTCAATAAACACAACTTTTTTTTATAATTTTTGTGAAAATATTTTTTTTACTTAATGACAAAATCTAAATCGAATAATTTATTTCGAATAATCGAACATTCGAACAATTAATGAACGATGTATAAAATCATTAAATACTTTTTTATTATTCCCGAACTTTGGGAATTTCTTATCCAAAACTAGGATTTTACAATATGCCACAAGAACCTAAACAATGAATGACCACAACTACGTTGAAGAATTAGATGCAATTTCTGATAACGTTTTATTAACTGATCTAAAAAATTCTATAAATAAAGTATGAAATTGTACTGACGCAAAAAACATTAACAGTATTGATGATAATCTGAACTGTTTAGAAAAAACAAAGAAAAGAATAAACAAACTTACATGCTCTTTAATGCTGTTTTAACCGTAAATTGTTTACTCTTTATTCGTTCGAATTATTCGAACATAATTTTAAAATTATTCGTTTATTCGAACAAAAAAAAAATATCGTGAAATTTAATTCGAATAAAATAAAAAACACGAATATTTGACAATCCTACTCCCAGGTAATAATTGTACCATGACCAATACCAGCACAAAACGTTTTACTAATACAGTGCAGACTTAGATTTTTTGACAAACGATTTAGATTTTCGACGATATTTACATATATATTTTCACACTAGACATCTTGCGGACTGAAACATTTTTTATCTTTTTCCCCCTAAGGCCAGTAGTCGAAAGCAGACTAAGCTAAAAATATTTAAACAGCAAAGCTTCAAGCTGACGTAGACAGGAAAGAAAACAAAAGCAAAATTAGATATCGTCGAGTTTCTTCTTAAAACACGTAAGCGCAATTTTTTTGAAATTGACTTTTTTGGTTTTTATGGTGGCAAAAGTTATTTTCTATCATAAAAACCAAGAGGCAATTTCGAAAAAATTTCGTTAAAATGTTTTAAGAAGAAACGCGATGATATGTTAATCAACATTAAGATAGTCTTGTTATTTCGCTGTATGAATTATACGACCAAAAAATCGCTTTCCATGGGACTTTATGGCATTCCATTGGTGAACAATGTGACACCTTCAAAAGTGAAACAACGTCCATGGAAATTATGACACATTGCTTGTGTATCACAACATATATGGACACTATGACATGGAACATAATTACATATAACCTATTAAAATACACAATGAACAATAGTACAACATTCTTAGAGGATAAATCAAATCGGATAAATATGAAATAATTAATTATTAGAGTTGGAAATTTCTTACTAACCTAATTTGATTTAACTTGTAAAAATTAATAAGTTGCATTTTCGTATTCTAATTTGTTATATAAATGCGGTCACTTATACCCTCCGTGAAAAGTGTTAACAATCGAACAAAGAACGTTGTCGAGTAATGATCTATTCTGCTCATCTGACAATTAAATTGTTCCAATATTACTTTCTTAATAAAATAACGAATTTATAAAAAAAATTGTAAATTAAAAAAGAAATGGGTAAGTAAACTCTGATTTGAGCTTGAGCCAAATAATTCCTTTCAATATAAACCAAAAAACAGTTCAACTAAACACATACAAACATTGATTTCGATTAAGTTCTTTTTGTTTAAAATCTGAATTTCACATCCTTTAAGCAATTAAATTTGTATGGAAATATTTCTGGAAACATTAATCTGTACCATTAAAATTCGACAACCGAAAATCACAATATCCATTAAAATTGTTCAATTCACAAGGTTTTTTCCAATTTAGAAATTCTTAAAAGGAAACAACATATAATTTTATTAGAATTCAATTGCTTAATGTATTGATGTATTGATTTGCTTCTGGCACTTTTTTATACATAAGTTTAAATTTTCCAATTTTGCTGTTATTATGAAGAAAATACACAAACTATTAAACATGTTTAATGATCTTTCAGCTAATGTCTGTCTACAAGCAATCTGGGTTAATTACATACGTACTATATGATATAATAATTTAAAGAAAAAATATATTACATTAAAATATTACGACCTTTTCTTCTTAATGTTATTAATATTATTAACAGACCACACTTAAAGTTAAAGAAGTTCATAACTTTAAGCCAAACGGCGTAGAAAATGTAATTACATTAATTACATCGGATGCTAAAACCTATTTTCTAAATTTTTTTTGTTTAACACAAAGAAGTTTTTATTAGTTTTTATTTTTAGGAAAAATTGAACAGAGACAGAAGTTTCAAGACAAAAATATTTAAATGTAAATTTTTTTTAAATAATTTTCTTGGTAATAATTATATGGCCATTTGGCTTAAAACCCATAAAAAGTCCCTTAAACTTAAAAAATATAAAAATATTAAAAAAAAGAGCTTGACAGTGTCATATTCAGAATTGTAATTGGCATGCTCCATCTTATATGAATGTAGATGGACAGACAGACAGAAATACAGTCAGCCCCACAACAAATTATTTCCTTAAAAACAAAACAAAAATTGTATTTTTTATATCTCTTGACAGACAGACAGCATATCTAAAAGTATGCGTGTCTAAAGCTGGAAGATTTCCATACCAACACACACACACATACAGTTTTTTGGGGGGACAGCAGCTACAACAACAAAATGTTCATTATAATATTTGAAATATACAAAATACCATAATAAACTCTAAGTGGAGATTTCTTAAATACGAGTTACAAGCAACAACAATAACACATTCATACGTACATATTGCCTGCCAAGACACACTACACATGCAACATTCAAAGCTCTTATTGCCACACAGCACAGCACAGCACAGCACAATACGACAAACAAACAAAGCAACAAAATATTCAAAGCGACAAACAACAATGCGAATGATATGTTTTTTTTCTTTATGATATGAGTATCCCCTTTAGCCTACAATATCACAAAATCCATCTAGATTCCAAAACGGAAAAAAAATTACTTATAATAATAAAATAAAAAATACTTAAAAAACCCATAGTTGAATTCGGCTGTTGTTGATGATGATGGCAATGAAGACGAGGAGGATGATGAGGAGGAGGATGATGTGGAGGAAAGAAAAACATGTCACGCATGCAGCAAACTAACAAAACAATTGGAAGTTTTGGTAGCAACCATTTAAATAAAAAAAAACTACAAAAATAAATGGATGGAACAGAAGAAAACGAAGAAGTATTACAAATGCGTAGCTTTTGTATTTAAAACACTTAAGAAATCTCCAGCATACCAAAAAAAAAAACATAACATAAAATGGAAATGGAAATGGAGCAGCAGCTTTTGTTTGCCAGACATCATACATGCATATAGGGGTTATTATGTATTGGGTAGGGGTAAAAGATTTCAGTAGATAATACATAATTGAAAAAAATGAGAATTCACTGATTTCACTCAAATTTAAAAAAATCGAGTTTTCATCAGAAAATGAGTTACTGAAGTCCTTGGTGGCCATTTTGTGTGGTCATGTGTGAGTTTATGTAAACCTCATATAACGTATGAACAGTTAAAACGATCCAAAAAAATCTCGGAATTTCGGAGTATTTCAGGTTATTTCATTTTACGTGTGGGACTCTTAGATTTTAAACAGTTTGGCAAAAACGCTTTTTTTAATTAAACTTTAAGGCACTGTGAAATTTAATCAGTTCTTAGCCTGAAACAAATTTTGAAAAAAAAAATTTTTATAAATAAATCTGGATAGGTAATTTTTTAGGATTGAGAAAACTGCTTGGAATGCTTTATGTGACATCAAAATCAGCTAATTGCTCGAGATATGTAAATGCTATTTTTTAGAAGTATAGAACTTACGGTGGAATTTCGCTTTATTCGAAAGATAATTATTTGCCATTTATATTTGAATAGGATTTCCATCACATAGACACTTCGGCTGGACGTCCAATTATCGATAAATTTTTCTGCAATGGAGGCTGTATGTCAGTTTTAATGTGATAACGAATGCGGATAAGTGACTTTACACAGTAAAAAAAAAACAAAATAATGTATCGAGAAAATTATCTATAAGAATTTTAGTTGCTGCTGTACGCTTCAAACCAATTTTTGTAAATTTAAAATGTTACACCGTATCCTGCAGTTTTTTTATTCCAATATTCAATAACTCCCAATCACAATTTTCACAAACTTATTAATATTAATTTTATTATTAAGCTTTTCAAACTTTTTAACTGATAAAAGCTTGTATTGAACAATTTTGTTTACATCCGATATTTCGCTACCACATCGGGTAGTTTCTTTAGGGAAATAAAATAAATTGAAAAGTTAATAACATTTAAAAATTGAAATAAATCAATTTTCTGTTGCAGAATCAGGATAATTATATTTTCTCACTTTTTAAAGCTTCTTTTGATTTTTTTAAATAAAAAACGTTTCAATTGTTATTTTGATCTATATATTTCGAATCATTTGGTTCATCATTAGGATCTGTATATGTCTTACAATCATTCAAGCTACATGCATACACAGATCCTGATGATGATCGAAATATATAGATCGCAATATATAGATCAAATAAAAATTTAAAGGTTTTTTTATTTAAAAGAATCAAAAAGAAGCTATACAAAGTGAAAATATATTATTTAAAAAAATATTTTAAGAAAGGGGCCAACAATAAACTTCCCTATATAATAGTTTTCCTGCTGCAAAATCAATCATAAATACTTTTAAATTTTATTTTATATCGCAATTTGAATACAAAAACCGATCCTGAATAAATTTTGTTTATTAAAAGAAAATCAGAAGCCATTAAGAAATGTTGTTTTCCCTTGCCCAATACTAATTTTTCTTGAGTGTACTTAAATCTAACAATACAGTAGCCTTAAAAAAACAACTTAAATACTTTAATACATATTTTTATGCCAGTTTACCAGGAAGTTGCTTTATTTTGAAAAGTTTTTATGTCATTCTTTTTTTCTTTTAACAAAACCTTTTTGTCTCTAAAGATTTTTTGTTAAAGATTTCAAATTTTCTTCAAACCTTTTTTTCACACAAAATCCACTTCAAACGACGACTGGCAAGCCATACAAAATTTTAGGAATTTTTATTTATTTTTATTTTTATTTAAAAAAATATATAATTTTCGTTTAAGATTGTTTGTTGTAGATATTATTTCAGCAAACATGCTTAAATGCTTAAATTACTTATTAAACAAAAACTATTTTTATTTTGAATTCCCCCTTCGGAAGAACCAAAATAATTTGTTTTTTTAAATCAGGTCAGTTCGTTTGTTTTGATCCAGTAGTAATTACTTGAAGAATGTCAAGTTGACTATTGATGATTTGGAATACTTGTTCAACTTATTTCTTATTTCATTCTTTTTGTTAAAATAAAATTAATTATTTGTAATTCACAATTGAACGCTTGATAAATACGATGTGCTTGATAGATTGTTTGATAATCTACAATAATGAAATGTTATTGATCCAGCTTGTCCGGGTTATCTATTATTATTTATTTTAGAAATTTGGTTTAAAATACGTGTCATCCATAATATTGGCAATTTATTTTTTATTGGAGCCAGTGTAGCTGCAAATTAATTTATTTAATTCTAAGTAATTTTTACGATGTGTTTTTTATCCTTTTATTTTATATAATAATAATTTTTAGTATAAATTACTAACAAAATGATAAAATGTTGTAAGCACGTTCCAACTGTACACAGTGGGCTGTTCTAGTAACTTTTTGGGTCAAAATTAGTTTCATCCAAAACTTTGGACCGATATGGCTGAAATTTGGAATTTAAGTGTTTTTCATGAGCACGCGTTATTTAATTTTTGTAATAGTTGCCATGACATGAAAAAAAATTAAAAGACTAATGTGCTGTTCATAGAATCCAAGCAATCGACTTGAGTAGAAAATATTTTTTATTTATTTATTTATTTATTTATTTACTTATTTATTTATTTATTTATTTATTTATTTATTTATTTATTTATTTATTTATTTATTTATTTATTTTATTTGTTTAATGAATGTCATAAATGTAGCCCCAAGGCCAATAAAAAAATTTTGGAATGAATTTCCCTCAGTAACTGAGAGAACACTGAAGATGGCACATAGCCGAAACCGGTCTGTTTATCAACCAAATTTGACGTGGGATGACGGAAATTCATTCCAAATTGCATCAAACCCCGTCGGAAGAAAAACACAACACCCAATAAAAAAACCTTACTATTAATAATTTTAAACTATGAGTGTAATATTTCATAATTTAAGTAAATAATAAAATCAATAAAAAGAACAACCAATAAAAAAACATTCCTAACATCCCAACATCCTAACAACTCCCACGTAAAAAAAAAAAGTCAACAACTTATAGAACAATTTATAGAAAACCCAATTAATTAACTACTCAGGTAGATAAATTTAAAAAAAATTAAGAAGTATCCTCTTGACAAATACAGTGTAGCCTCGTTGAACGCAACCCTCGATATGCGCAACCCCTCGTTTAACGCAACACCCAATTTCTTAACATTGGTGACTCTGTAAACGCAACTTTTCCAAAAACAAAGCCTCAATTAACGCAATTTTGCAGAACAAGTAAGGCTTTTGTTGTTGTTTTTAGTTTGGTTTTTGATAAATAAATTCAAAACTAAAACGTTCTTGTAATATCTTATGCTTAAGTGCAATTTGCAATCTTTTTAATTTGCCGTTATTCTAAGAATGACAAATATTTTGTGCGTATTACTTCTGTTTTTGAAATCAATTTAGTTTAGAAACTTCTTTGTTTATGAATGACAGAGGAGAATAGCTGTTCTCTGGAGGATATAATGGTATTGCAAAAGATTCGTGAAATTGCAGTTCAAAAAAATATGACAAGGACAAAAACTCAGCCGAAAATTTCAGACTTTTTCCCTTAAAAACATGAATCTTTAACTCGATAACAACCAGTAGTACAAATTAACATATGTACATACATTTGAATGTGTACTTTATTAATTTTTTATTAAATGTATATTTTGTTTTTCTGTTTTTATTAATTATTTCAATCAAATAAATACGGTTATTAAAAGCTAACCTTAGATATATTTTTTTATAAAATTCTTCATTGGTTTAAAATGAGCTTTTAAATAGAAAAATATGACTAGAAATTTGTGACTTGGTTTGCGCAACAACTCAGTTATCGCAACAGCCCAAAATTTCTATTGGTTGCGTTCACCGAGGTTACACTGTAGTTCTACAAACGAGCTGCTTGTACAACGAATGAGTGCTCATAAACAAAGTAACAAATACCAGAAATCAATATTTTTGCGGATTTCTAAGGGATCTTATGAAGATATCTGAATAATACGTAACGGACTTTGAAATTTTAAAAATTTATAAAAATAAATAAGTAAGCGAAACTTCAAACAGTTCTTAGAAGTAAGATTTAGAAAAATTTTTATAGGTGGTGAGATACATGAGCCCTTAGCACAATAATTTTGGTTTTGTTTACGAGTAGACTTCCATGCAATAGTCAACTTGTGACATAATGCATGCGCAACAGATGTCCTAATATGCAACGGCAAATATAGATTCAGGCGATACAATCTGCTTAAATTCAGGCAGACCTTGGAACAAATATTATCAATATGGGGCTCGAAACTCAATCTGTCATCAATTATTACACCAAGACACGTCTTACTATCTACTAACAATCTCAACCAATGAGCTACATATTCTCAATTCAATATGTATGGAAACTACTAGAATAACTGAGTGGTTTTCATACAAATTGTTCCCTCAATTCGATTGCTTGGGGGTTCTATGAACAGGACATAAATATCTCGAAAAAGAACGGATACATATTTTTGAAATTTCCCTTGGCGTATAAAACATGTAGACAAAATTAATTTTTCCGATCCCCTTGTGCCACCTTAACGATAATTTTTTACAAAAATTTTGTACCTCGTTTGCTTCAACGAAGCCAAATGTTGTTTCGAAAGATTATTTAAATCAATTTCACTGATAATAAAATTGAAACATTGAAAAGTTCACTATATTTTAAGCTGAGGCTGTCTGAAAGAAACTCATATACATAAATCAGATAAATCAAAACTCAAAAAAAAAACCGTAACGAAAAATAAAGAAAAAAATAAGTCAGAATTCTTTGGTTAACACTTTTTATCAAAAAAGAAAAAAAAGCATGGCAGTCCACGGCCAACATTATCAAAAGCTTATGCGAAGTTTATATTTATGAAAAATATCTTTTATTTGAGTTTAAGTTAGAATTAAACGTTTTGTTAACAAAAGCAATAACATCCACTTCTCTTCACCATATTATGAACGATTTCATTCTTTTTGTTTAAAAACTGGTAAAAAAACGTTTTAATTTATATCAAAATTACACTTTTTATGCTGCACTGAGCACGTTGCTTGCAAATGTCAACTTCATTTGCTCACAAATCAGCTGATATTTTTGTTTTTTACAAAAACCAAATATGCAGTGTTATTTCCTTTGATAAATTCTTAATCGAACTTCATTAATAAAAACATTATTATTGTTAGTGAAAAAAAAACTATTTTTGGCCATCGGTTCAAATTACCTGCTGTGCTGTGGTGGCCAGTACGCAAAGCAACTTAACTATTATTAGCATTAACTTGTCCAAAAATCTATGGAACTAATAAATATGTATAACAAACACAAGAAGCTTTATTTAATATTTAATTTATTTTGAAAGTAAATACCTATTTCTTTAAAATACATTTAACAAAAAAAGGTACTAATAAATAAATACGGGGGAGCAAATAAAATGTAACAAGTACTTGATATATGGTGCCATTCGATATTTGAGTGTTTTCTTTAATAGACCTTGTAATAATAAATATAAAACATAGAAAAGTGTTAATTATAATAAACCAGATAAGAACGAAAAAAACATAAGCAACCATCTACTTCACTAAATAGCTAAAAGAAGCCAAAGAAGCCTTCGAAAAAACAAACGTGCGTTGTCGATTATTGTAAATGTGTTTCATAGATTTATGATTTTTACCTTTTTTTTCTTTCTATCAAGTTATCTGACACCATCTCAAAACCTTTAGAAAAAAGTACAGACATAAACATGAAAAAATATGAAATTGAAAATCATGTTAAAAAAACAAAAAATCCCTTCCCCCGTCCTTTTCTTTGACAATTGCATGACCATCAATATCAGCTTTCAAAAACAATATGTTGTTTCAGTTTTTAGTTTTTTTTTTTATTCTCATTTTGTGTAAAGGGCAGTTTTAAATGCTGTTTATGCAACCCAAGCGTTCAACTTGTGTAGAAAATGTATAAGAAATGCATTCAGTTTAGCTTAGAGTGATGGGTATACAAATTAAATTTTCAAGAAGGGCTTATCGCCTGGATTGTATCAACGGAAATTGCATTTTTTTCGGTTTCTTTTATTCTAACATTTTTTATTGTTTTGTTTTTCCCAACATGAGTTTTTGAAATTTTTAAGTACTTTTTCGGCAGTTTTTTTGATGTTATATTGAAAAAAATTTTAACATGTGTGAAATAAGAAGAGGTTTTTCTTTTAAATAGCTATTGTTTTTTTTTCTTATGCTGGAAAGATGGACATGAAGTAAGTGAACGCATTCTGAATTTATTAATATGTGACATGAATTAATTTGAAATAGGTACACACATACATACATACTTGCATACATACGCACATATCGATGGTCAAAGGTTGGCATGACAACACTTAGCTGATTTTTTTAAATTTTTTTTCTGAAATAATAAAAATATTATAATTTAGCCAAAACAAAACACAAAATAAACAATTCCAAAACTAATAAATATTATTAACTACCATGCAAAAACTAAAAATAGTAATATTTAAAATTTAACTACTATGGCCTTATTCACAAACGATTAATAAAGTTAGTGTGTGCATTAAAATCGAGGTTTCCATATAAAAATGCAATATTAAACCTACAATAACTTTATTAAGCATTTGTGAATAAAACCATGAAAATTTGAATGCAAAACTACTTATTTTTGTTAAAAGAAAATTTAAAAAAAAGTAACAGCAATTAAATATGTAGTTATTTTTCTACTTAATTGCAGTTAAAAAATATCTATTACATAAATAGGCAAAGACAAATTTTTGGATGCCTTTTTCTCCATTGATTGCCAATCGATTTTCTTAATTTTTTACCAAATGGTAGGCATTGTTCAGCCTTAGTGACCCGCCTCCATATTATTTAAATTGGTTCAGTATTAAAGGAATAAAAGGCTGCTATTGTTGACACCACTACAAATGCTAAAAATATACACGTACATTTGCTTATGCAAGTATTGATTCAAGTGAAAACAAAAGTAAATCAATTAGAATGTTGTACGATGTACGAGGGCGGATTGATATTAAAGATACCTAGCGCTAGATGGCAGCACAAACACAAAAACTTTTTTTTTAGAAATTGCGATCTGTCAAACGTCAGCTGTTAAAATTTATAGTTTATTTGTTGTAGTCGTTTGAAGTAAGCAACTTTTGTGCTTCTTGAAAAATGGAAAAAAGTGAATTTCGTGCAGTGATTAAACCCTATTATTTGAAAGGGAAAACGGCGAAAGAGACAAAGGAAAAGCTCGATAAACATTACGGTGAGTCTGCTCCGTCAGATTACATGGTAAAATATTGGATTGCCGAATTTAAACGCGGCCGAACAAGTACTGGAACAATACCATCAACAGGAAGGCCAAGAAAGGTGGTCACTGAAGAAAATATCAAGAAAATCCGCGATATCGTTATGAATGATCGCCGAGTCAAGTTACGTGAGATTGTTGAAATGGTAAACATATTATATGAACGTGTGTTCAACATTTTGTACGAACATTTGCATATGAAAAAGCTGTCGGCAAGATGGGTGCTGTGTTTGCTCAGTGTCGAACAAAAACGAGTTCGACAGACCACTTCACAGCGGTGTTTGGATATGATAAAGCGTAATCCTGTTCATTTTTGGCGTCGATTAATAACTGTTGATGAAACGTGGGGTGGAAGCTGGTGGAAGTGCTCCGAAGAAGGCGAAGACAGTGAAAACGGCTGACAAGTTTATGGCCACTGTATTTTGGGATGCGCACGGGATATTGCTCATCGATTATCTTGAAAAAGGACCCACAATCATAGGAAAGTATTATCGTGCATTATTGGATCAATTGATTGATGCAATCAAGAAAAAACGACCACATTTAAGGAAGAAAAAATAAATACTACATACAATGCAACGTGTTTATGCAACCAGGCTTGTTTCATTGTAGGTTGCATAATGTGTAGTCGTGTTTATTCTTTTTATTGGTTTAGTTCATTGAAAACTAGCAAGGTGTGCATATGTTTGTTTTTCAACCACGGAAAAAATAAATGAGCTTTGTAATTTTGTGTTTTATCATGTTTAATAATATAAGAAAAGTTTTTTCGTCTATTCGCACATAATTTTTGTAATCTTTTGGCTCATTTTCTTTTATTTGAAACTTCTTTTTTTTAATACCAATTTTTTTTCTTTGGTTGTACCTGATTTTCCTCCTCTTCATCAAACAATTCATCAATAATAATAATTGCCGCTGTTTCACTTAGCTCACGGCTGAGTTTTTCAACTATGTTTTTTCACCATGAATGACAAACGTGTTGTATAAACACGTTGCAATGTGTGTAACCAGTATAAGACGTAACTGTTGGGCTCAAAATTTGACAACAGTTTCACAACAGAAGAGCTCAACAGCTACGTCTTATAAACGCGACCAATGAACTTAATTTTTTTCAAATAATTCAATACTCAAACACCAAAATACAAAAATAAATTTCATGAACTATTTAAATTAAAATGCTCTTTGGTTTATTAGAATTTAAATTTATTTCCCAAAGAAAACGTAAAAAAAATAATTTGTTTTCAAATCCCTTATTTGTTTATATGTACTTATTTATTTCAATTGTTTTCTTTACTTTTTGGGAAATTTTATTTATGTAAATGCTGTTAGAGATGATTCAATATATAATGCTTAAGGGTGTCAACGAAATCACAACCCCCTAAAAATCCATTTTCCTTTTACAAGAAACAAATTATTTTATATGAATTTCGTTTAAATCATTTGTAAATGGGGTTAAATTGAAAATATTTCTCTCGGTATAGAGAATCGTAAAATGAAATATTTTTCTTTTTGTCTATTGCCCAAATAACTTTTCTTGGTTAGCAAAAGAAGGGGGGGTTAGAGCCATAAGAAAAATTTTAACAGATGTCAAAAGAAGTGGCAAAAAGGGGTGTTTTCTACGTTTTTTTTTCTATTTACAAAAAGCCAGTTAGACACTGTACTCCCAACTTAAGGATGAGTGTGAATTTGTGGTTAATATAATGTATTGTAATTTGATATATTTAAGAAGATTTACGTAAGACTGATAGCTGAAAACAATAATACTTCGATATTGAACACATTTAAATATACAAACGTAAGAAAGCAGAGATTTTAATAAATCCATAAAAAATGGAAAAAAGTTTAAGCTGTTTTCACGTTTCCTTTGAGTCTTGCCAAGCTGGTAGATAAGACATAAATCAACGTTATTGGAGAATAGATAAAACAATTACATATTTTGAAAATTTTCAAAGCTTTAAGACAAACAAAACTTTATTGAATGTGTTGTCTTATCTACTATTTATCAAATTATTCGCTGTGAAAGTGAATTGTAAGAGATAAGTACTGTTTAACATTCCATCGCTTCAAGCTAACGTGAACATATCGTCAGCTCACTAGTGGCTTGGCGTACATCTACCATTTCTAAAATTTAAGGATTGAGTTATATAAACTACTATTTTTGGCAGCTCAGCTGTTTTCGTGCAACACGCTACTGCTAAACATGTTCAGTTTGGTCTATAATTTAATCATGAATCGACTTTATTTGTTTTCATTATTAAAAGGTTTTATTCACGAATCTTATAAGGTAAATAAGATACAATGTAATGAGATTTTACTTACGTACTACAACAACAATTAAATCTAATAATTGAATAAGGAAACTATTAAGAATAGTGTCTTGAGGAAAATTTGTCACAAAAACTTCTTACAAACTTTGAAAATGTTATAATGAAATTTGGTAAAGCAATCCCTAGTAAGATTATTTTTAACAAAAGATTCTCAGCGACTGTTTAGTAAATTTCTTATTGTATCAAAATTAGACAATCTGCATTTTTCATTAAATGACAGCGTCAGATTATTGGCGAAAGTGTTTATCTTTTTGTATTTAAATCTATTGTGTAGTAAGTCCGTTGGGAATTCAGGGGGAAGATTATGAATTATTTTTTTTTTTGAATAACCTGAAGCCTTTTTGTATGTGTCTCAGCAGTTTTGTGGAACCAGGCTGTACAACTGTAAGTCATTATCGGTCGAATACACATATTATACAACAATAACTTATTTTTAAGGTTGAGCTTAGACCTCCTATTAAATATGGGGTATAGAGAACGTCGACATTTTATAGCTTTATCACAGATTTACATGTTGTTTGAACTTAAGTTTTTTATCTAAATTGATACCTAGATATTTAATATCATCTTTGATGGGGGATCACGTTTCCCCGACAGTACAAAATTTTAGTAGGAATTCGTTTTGGTGATTTATTATATGGAAATATAATGGAATGCGTTTTATTACCATGAATCGACTTACAAGTGAACAACGCTTAGACATTATTGAATTTTACTATAAAAATTCATGCTCGGTTAAGAAAGTGCAAACAGAAAATTGTGTTCAGCGACGAAGCTTGTTTCTGGTTGAATGGTGTGAAGAGCAGCCAGAAAAATTGCAACTAGCAGCCACCGGTTAAATAGTTAAACACTTTAAAATGAAAAATAACAAAAATCTGTTTCATTTAATTATACAAAAGTATAACAGAAATTATTTCATTTCATTCTTTATTTTAAATTAACATCAATTATTTGGTTTTCTTGTCTAAGCTTAGCGCCGGTTCGATAATTAAAAAAATTACCGCGGCGACTACTTGGCCGGCTTGAAGCCAATTGACTTGTTTCTCTGGACTGTAAGAAAGTCATGGTTCACACTATGAAATTTTTCTTTCTGAAAGTGTTAGTTTGCATGTGTACGGGGAGAGAAGATTGGGAAGAGGTACGCTCTTTCATGTACATACTTTGAAATTCTCTTGTGTTTTGTTATTCGTAACTGTGAAACTGAAAATGGCTGCAGTTCTATTTTTGATTTTCTCTTACTTTTCTTTTCTTTCATGGTGGTGAGAGCAAAAATTTGTGTACAAAAAAAAAAAGAACGTGAAGATAAACATGCAAAAATCTTGAATTTCATTACAAAAAAATTTCAAGGTGTAGATATTAATGAAAGTTCAAAAGAGAATTAGCGAAAATTTCAAAAAGAAAACTTTCATAGTCTGAGCCGGGACAAAGGAGATTTTGTGAACATAAACGCAACAAGTTACACAATACACTTCAGTTCGTTTACGTATGCAGCACAAAATGCTAATTAAAAAAAAAAAGTGAATTGCATAGGTATGCGGCACAACACACGATTGTTTAATTTTCAATAAAAGAATATTAACTCTTAACAACATTCATGAAAGTTCATAAGAATTTAAATTTTTCTTCAAAGCATATACATATATGCCGAAAGCAGTGGGGAAAATTCAAACAAAACTCTATCTGTTTTATCTGAGTATGTATATTTGTGTTATTTGAGTGGCAAAGATCACCAAATTCCACAAAGTAACAATTCAAATCCAAACAACAAGAGCACCATCAAATTCATTTACAACATAATCAGCGCACTTTCAACAACAATAATAACACAAAGTAGTCGAATAATAATTACAGGCACAGCTAACAACGTACACAGTGCTACACACAATACGCAACAAGATACAAATAAGCAACATCACTTGCAAAGTAATATCGTAACAATACGTTTGGCTTTAATAGTTCCCTCTAAAAAAATTAGAGAAAACATTTCGGCAACATCATATTTGTAGAAAACTTCATGTAAACTTTCTTGGTTGTTCTCCTCCATTCCGACTTTTTTGGCAAATGCGCCAAACCAATAATGAACTGACGAAACGTGGAGCTAAATCAGCGCAACAAGATCGTGTTATAGTTTTTATTTGATCGCTAGTGTTCTCTACTTGATCTATAAAAAAAATCAGCTTATTTTCCTATTTTCATCTTCTAAACTCCATGACTGATAGATTTACAATAATATCCCTGTTGGCTTGTTGAAGTTAAACCTCATGTTTTGTTATTTATTTAACAAATCTTTCTTTAATAGTTGGGTATATCAATATTTAATGCTTTTCGTTTTTTTTTCTCTCAAAAAAAAAAATGATTCAAATGTCACTTCATTGGCACTCATCATCTTCAATATTTCGTTTATACACATCATTATTCGAAAAAAAAGAAACGTGTTCGAATAAATTTCTTCGAGAAAGAACAACAAACAAATACAACAAAGGATATCTATTCCACTAAAATTTTTGTTGTCTTTTTTGATGATAAATGATTGTTTTAATGTGAATTTGAATGAGATAAAAAGTGTAAGAATTTTATCAAAAAACGTATTAATAACTATTTAGTTTTATTAATAGTATAGTTATTTAACTTGAAATATATTAAGGAATACAAAATTTTCCAAATTGTAAATTATTTTTCTGTCATTAAAATAAAGCTTACGAGTAGCACAAAGTATGCTTAAAAATTTATAAAAGCTATTATCAGAAGCTTAAGAACTTTTAAGATTTTAAGAAGCTTAAAAATAAATTTCTAAAGTTTTCTTTTGTATTGTTTTTAATTCCCTTTATTATGCAAGAGTCATTTCCAAAAAGCTTTAATAAAGATTATGAAATAAAATATCATATAATTCTATAAGATGTTTAAATTAAATGTACATATTTACATATTAAATTTAAGACTTTAATGAATTCTCTAAAACTAAAAACTTGTTCTATTTTCTTTTTTCAATAGTATAATGCCAAGTTGTTACGCTCTGCCCGCTGGACTTTAGATTTTTAATTTTATTATATCAGCTTTGAAAACCTTAGCTTATTTCAATACTGCCATCAAAGCTGACTACTTCAAATGTGGATCTATTTCATAAAATATTTAAATCTGTTGAGATTATATGTAAAGACAAATTGTGGCTTATTATCTGCTTTAAATTCTTAATCGTTTTATTTGAGTTGGAGATTAGATCGTGAGCGATTTTTCACTCACACTCATACACGCTCACGACTAAAAAATTTTTAATCATGCACGATCTTACATTTTTGACTCACGTTCATGCACACAAACATGAGTGGAAAGAAAGTTAGTAACGATCACGAAAACTCCCTCACCCTCACAAAGTACTTACGGAAAACAAAAACTATAAAATAATTTAAAAAAATTAAATGAAAAAAATTACAATAAAGCAAAAAAAATCATGAAACAATCACGACATAAATCTACTCATGCAAGCTCGTTCACGCTTAATTTTCGTATACTCACGTACATGCACGCTCACGTGAATGAAACAAAAAATTAATCACGATAATAGCATGGTGTAGATGATGTCAAAGTTTATCTCTTAAAGTGTAAAAACAAAAGTTGACAGAAGAGATTGTTTTAGTACAAACACAATTATAGTAATAGAAATATGATTAGACAATTTATGAAAAAAAAAATTAAAACAAATTTAACTCGCACCTACAAATGTTGACAAGAAATGGAATAATCAAAGATATTTTGTCGCTCATATTAAGCTTAAGGTGTTGTCCGAGAGTGCTTAAGCAGGTTTTAAGTGCAGGGAAGCGAGAGAATTTCGTAGTTGGCCGCCTCAAGTAGTTTTCGAATCATTAAAAAATATAACAATCAGTAAAATCGACTAAAATTGACGACTTTGACAAGAGCCAAAATGATCCCACTGTTCCTTGTAATAATAATCCAGCATATTTCAAAATCTCATAGTGTTTTCTTTCTTAGCAAAAAGTGCCCTTTTTATTGAAAATTTGCAATATAATAATTTTTTTATAGTGAGTTTTTTAGAAATCAAATGTAATATCACTTACGTGGTAAAATTTGTGTCTTAAAATAGCAATTTTTTTTGCTAAAAAGTAAAAGAAACGTTAAATTTTTGTAAAAAACAAAACGGCTTTATATACATTTAATGTATTCAAAGCTAAGTTTAGACAATATGTTGAATCAGCATATGTATGCTGACACTCATATGCTTGAAAATAATAACAAATGCCTCTATCAGCATATTCAATATGTTTGACGTCTGCATGATATGTTGAAAGTAGCAAATTTTTTGATGTCAGCAAATGAAATGTCAACATAAGAGTTAGCATATGTTGAATTTTATGTGGTGCTATATATATGATGAGTCGAATAAACATTTGTTTGTGAAATTAGTGAGTTTGACAACAATTTTTAATTATTTTTTAACTTATGTTCTGATACGTAGAATTTTTGCAGTAAAATTTATTAATATAAATAAAAAATAAACATAAACGATGTCGCCGGAGGAAATATCACTAGCTATTGCAAAACTTACCAAGTACAAATTCAGGGTAAATTAAGATATAAATACATTCACATCAGCTGGCTACATGGGTACATGGCTATAAATTTCTCTGGCTTTTTCAAAAATTTTCAACTTTTTCGCGTTCAAATTTCATTTTCAAATTTCGCGTTTTTTGCAATATGGGCGACTTTTTCTATTTTTTTATTGTTTCATCGACTTTTAAATGATATTAAACATTTCAATTTTCTCAATGAGGCATACGAATTTGGCATATGCTGAAAAGCTTGCATACGCCTTTCAACAAATAACATATATGTCATCAAACGCAGGAAATTTGTTAAGCACTAATAATATGCCGTTTACACGATATGCTGAAATTGCCAACATACGTTTGTTCGTATTGTTAACAATGTGTTAGCAAATGCTGTTAAGCATACGTATGCTGAAAAAGTTTTGCGTTTACACGATATGCAAGCACTTGTAACAAAATTTTCAGCATAAATATGCTGATTCAACATATCGTCCAAATTTAGCTTAAAAGTTTTTAAAGTTTGTATAAAAAAGATTTCTTAAATTATTCGAAATATTCATATCGAATATAAGAGCTGAAAACGTATGATTCATATTTGTTTTTTTATTCTATTTATTTATATATTTTATTAATGATTCATATATGTTTTCTTATTCATCATGAATTAATAAAATTTTAATTATTCATTTTGGCCCCAAAAATATAAGTTGTATTAAAGTTTGATTTCATTCATTATGAATCGGAAATACTTGAATCATTAATTTTCCCAGATATATGAATTGAATTAAAATTCTAATGAATTTGAATAACGACATAACTCGCATAAATCGCAAACATAATGAAAATTTACAAAAAATTCAAAAATTGCTAAATTGTTTTTAATCTCTCAAACTGAAAAATTAGAAAATCTCGACAAAAAAAGTCGCAAAAAAGGCGGAAATTTGTGAAAAATTGCAAAGTTAGAAAAAAGCCATAAAATTTATTAAAAATCATGAAACAAAAAATTAGAACAAATAGATAAAATTACGAAAATCAACAGAACAAAGTTTTATATTGATTAAAAATAGATCAAACTGTAATAAGACTTTTTTGTCTTTCACTAGAAGTGAAACATGTTGAGAAAATTTGCGAAAAATTGCAAAATTATGAACAAGTCGTAAAATTTAGTCAAAATAGCCAGAAGTCTAAGGAATATCATAAACTCGGCTTCTTATTATATAATTCTCATTTCTTTTTTGAGAGTTCTTATATAAGCATATCGCTTCTCTATGGCAACGTAGTGATTTTCTATGGAACGTTTTTTTTGGAGATACATATGACTACATTGCAGTAAAGAAGCGATATGACTTTCATTAAAGGTTTACTGAAGATATGACAAAAGCATCAATCATTTAATTCAATAGTGTCATAATTCAAAACCCGTGGTTTTCGTGTTAAGAAACCACAATTATTACTCATATGTTTTCCACATTATTTAAAATTCAACCCAACTCTAGCGAACTGTTAACACCTTAATATTCACAAATATTAAAAATATTGAACATGTAAATATTTTACAGATCATCATTTCAAAATGCAAACTTTTTCACTCAACTAAAAAAGAAAAGAATCACGCATCTTTATATTATTTTTGAACGAAACCTTATCGTCAGCATTTTATTTGAGGAGTTAGAAAATATTGAAAACATTTTACAACAAACTTATTGGCTGTACACATTAAGGCTTCCAGCTAATTTATGAACTGCATCGTTTCACTCTGACGCAAAATGCATTTTGAGAATGAAAAAAGAAACCTGGTAAAGTTTTAGATTTCAACAAAAACAAGAAAACGATTTCATCTGCTATAAATAATACGAGTGAGTGTGTGCAACAGTATGTGAGTTTTGAAAACAACAATTTTAGAGTTTTTACGACTTTGTGCAACATTTGTGTGCATGTGTAGTAGTCTCTAATGCAACATGCATTTGAAAACAATAAAAAAATTTTGGTTTTTATGTGTTGCACTAGTAGTATCTTTCAATATTGTTCATTCAGTTTTTCTTTTCTGCTTTTAAATTCTAAAGAAATTCTTGGAAAAAGTAATCATACAAAGAGTTTTTAATCTAATTTGAAGTCTTATATTTTTCTTTCTAGAAAATGTAACTAATTGAAAATCAATGCGGGTATTGAAACAGTTGATTGTGAGTAATAAAAGTAAATAAATTTAAATGACATTTAAACTTTAGGTAAAATAAAGTGTTACAAAATTGTTGTAAAATTTGTTAGGAACAAATGGAAAAAATAAAATTTTATATGAAAGAAATTTAATGAGAAAACTGAATTATTATCATGCATGCGGAGAAAAAACTGTTTCTTCTGTAAAATAAAAATCTATGCACACAAAAAAAATCTATTATCACAATCAAAAGAAGTTTGTTTTAGGATCATATCGCTTCATTGCTGCAACAACGTCACAACTTTAAAATGCGACTTTTGAGTTAATAATGCCGGCATCTTTTTGAGTGATTTTTTTATATTTTTTGCTATTAATTAAAATTTTGAGAAAGTTTGAAGCGATTTTGAAGTGTTTTCCAATGTTGAGCAATTTCTTGGTTCTTCGCAAACTTTTTCAGAATTGTGATACGAATATGAATTTTATAAAGGGCAAACAAAATAAAAAAAGAATAGAAATGTAGAATACAAAATGAAAAAATCATTTTGACATTAAACCGAAAATTGAATCTTCTTCAAATTGAAGCTCAAGCAATGTATAGAAGGAGAATATTGCAGTGAAAACTTTTTATATATATTAAAGAGTGATTATTATTGCGAATATATTTTCTTTTGTTATTAAAAATTAAAATAGAGTATGCGCTCAGAAAAAGTTTTTATGAAATTAATATTTTTACGTAATTGTAGAACTGTTTAAGGTTCATATTGAATTGCATTTTTTAACTTGAGTTCAAATCTGAGTTTAACCAACTTCGGTTGATTTAACTTGTAAGAAATGAATAAGTTGCACTTTTCGTATTCTAATTCGTTAAATAATACGGTTAAATAGTTGATATTCCTAGTCACTAGTATCCACCGTCAAAAGTGGTAAAAATCGAACAAAGAACGCTGATGAGATGGTGTAGCTACCTCAAAATCAGTACTGATCCGTTCTGCTTGTCTGATGAATAAATTGTTTCAAACTAAAGTACGCTCTTAATAAAATAATTAATTTATCCAAAAACAATTTCTTAAAAATCAAGAAGAAATGGGCAAACTCTGATTTGAATCCAAGCCAAAAAATTTATTTCAATATATTTTTTATGAAATTTTAATGTACAGAAATACTTTTCAAAGTGTCTAGACTTTGGACCGATAGAAAATTTTGTCTCTCAGGCCCATAATTATTTAAAATTTATAAATTTAATTTCAAGCAACATTTCTAAAGAAAAGAGTTTATTTCATACAGATAAAATATTTTAGAATAATTAGCTTTTTCTTAAAAACGTATTTTTCCTACGAAAATTCTTCTTTTACGTGAAACATTTAACCATTGTTTGGGGCATTTTATCTTTTTGAAAGCAAATATGGTAAACGAAATATTGGCAGGACTTTAATACCTCGTAAAGAGCCAGTTGGACCTGCGACAGCCGGACGGACGGCCGGATGAAGAGTTAAGTTTAAATAAGAGCGTTTTGCCGGTACAAAATTTTGGTATAGAATCCTCAAACGAATAATAATTTTAATTTTTTATTCGAATAATTTTACCCGAATAATTTTATTCGATTGATTTTAATCGAAAATCGGTAATCCAATAATATTATTCCAACAGTTTCTAAATTGCTATTCAAATTAATTCATTCTAACATTTTTAATAGTTTATTTTTTATGCATGTTTTTATTTAAATCACTTTTATTCGAGTAATTTTATTCGCATAATTTTTGTGGCAACATTTTTCTCGCGTAACTTTTATTCGAACTATTTTATTCGAGTATAAAACTAAGCGTTTAAGATTTTCAAAGCTTCCCATGTCAATATTTTTGTCTACAATTATGGTGACTTTTTAGTGACAATGTTAACAAATTTTTTTTTCGTTTGACGGTTAAAAACAAATCATTAATTTAAAACGAAACGAATTCCCTTTTATGTCATTTAACAATAAGAAAAGTATACCTCAGATAAGACAGTAATATATTTTATACCTTATTTTACTTTTAAAAATAATTTTAAATAAATTAAAATGAAATAGTATTGGTGACATCGTTAGTATAATTTTAATGTTGACATTTCCAGCAGGTGGTGACAGCGCCTATAGTGAATCAGTACAGTTTTACTACGGACATATCCCACAATGTGGTTATATCGTCATTAGTAAGTCAGTACAATCTTACTATTGACTTTTTCTCCATATGGTCCTAATCCTAATGGTGGATTTCGTAGGATAAGCCTGTGTTAAATGTCAATAGTAGATAGCATTAGTTGGGGTATAATTTGTCACTAGTACTGGTGATATCGTCAATAAATAATCGGCATAATTTCATTATTGAGATTTCCTGCAGGGCTTGTATAAAGAAAGCGTAACCGTTTAGACTAATTGAAATAAAGAATCAAGTGACGTTTATTATTCACTTCTAAATCTTTGATTTTATTGAAAGTCCAACTTGAAAATTCTTCAAGTTCAGCGGGATTTTTTTCTTTGTTTATGCAACAAGTTCTTTAAAACAACAATTAAAAATTAAATACAACACCTGCATAATATTTAGTTATTTTTTTAGTTGTAAAACCCCAACCACACAAACACACAAATCAATGCTAATTAAAATTTAAATAACCATTATTACAAGTTAGAATTTACTTAGATCATGATTCATGGCACCTGAATGGTTCTAATGTTTCATTCATTCCAAACTTTAGCTCTGACAATTGTGCTTAATTACAATTCCAAATAGTTTCTTGAGGTTTTCTCAAAACAATATTGTATTTATACATATTTCAAACAGCTGGATATTAAATTTAGTAAATGTGGGCACAATTAAATAAAATCATTAGCAGTAAAATGAAACCTAAATCGATAAATGACTGACTAATCAAAAAAATAAAAAAGAAAATTAAGTAAATTATAAAAGCACGTATGAATGACTACTTTTGTTTAGTTTTTAAATTCAAATAGAGAACTAAACATAGAATCACATTTATTGAAAATTTAAGTCTTCCAAAAACACTTCAGCATTGAAGATTTTTCGGTCTGCCTCAAAAGGCACCCATAGACAGGAAGTGGCGGTATCAATTCAAAACATTTTCAAATGTAATTAAACCATATAAATTTTTCGGTAAACGTAGACAATTTGAATACAAGTGTTAAGAGTTTTCAAAAAAAAAAAGATTTTTAAAATAAATAAAAGTATGGCGAGCGGGAGAAAACTTTATCTTGCAACACAACACATAAAAATGTGTTTAGTATCCATGAAATTTAAATGCTCGAAATCACCAACTATTGTCTATGAATTTCAAAGTATAGATTACTTTACCCCTTGACAAACCGTGATGCCCCTTAATATTGAAATAATGTTGTTCACTTTTTTTTATTATTATTTGCTACTAAAAACATAATTCAATTTTACATGGAAATCGTGTTACACACAATAATCACAGAAGCTTTAAAGTTTAAACTGAATATACAAAAAAATAAATAAAAAGAAAGAAAGAAAGAAAGAAAATAAAAAATTATTTATGTAAAAAGTAAACGAATATTAAATAGTCAAAAGCAACAGATTCATTTAAAATATCACGCGTGTCAAAACTTATTTTTTTTTTACACAAAAATGCACCAAAAACAGTGTTTCTCTTTTCTAGACAAGTCAACAACAAAAGAAATAAAATATTAGAATTACATCAAATTTATTGTGTGTCTAATAATTTCAGACAGTTTTTATTATTATAACTGACAAATCGAAAATTTACAGTTTCTTTGAATTTTCGAAAAATTATCAAAATTAAAATGAAAACATTGAAATGCCAAACACTAAGTCATCCATCCAGCACAACACACATCAAGCAAATGTGCTAAGGTCGTTAATTTATTTTTAATGCAGCTGCATTTCTTAAGGGACTGATCCGATTTATGTATGTAGTTTATTATTGTAATGATGAACGAAAAAAAACACATCTTCAGAATGATAACACGCTAATGTGTTCATGCTGCATCAGTCTGTCAGTCCAACTAATTGATTTACAAATGCAACCTACTCAAACTTTTAGAAGAATTAAGTTTAGAAATGTATTATTGGGCTATTTATTGACTAATCTAAACTTTTTGGTGATAGAGATACTTAGATGAGATACTTTCGTTCGACCAACAGCAATCATTTGGATTTGGATTTAACTTTAAAGAGCTTTTATGTTTTATGTGAAACTTTTCCTTTGGACGTAATACTACAGCATGTAAGGCTCAAGAATAAAGATTAAAAAACTATAAAAATAGCAAAAAGGTTTTAATCATAAATATTAACAGATCATTTAATTGGACACTTTAATTTATACACAAACAGAATATATGTGCATACATTTATTTATAAGTATAAAAATTTATTGTGCAATAAGACGGCGATATAGAGATGTAGATTTTGAAAGTCTTTAGAACATAAAATGTTCAGTTTAAAAAATATATGTTTGCACTTACTTAAATACTTTGCCTAAAAAGTATTTGTGGAAATATGGTACAACATTAAGATTCGTTCAGACGAAAGACTGCTGAAATAGAGCTTTTTAATGAAAATCTTGTATTTCAGCAGTCTTTTGTTAAAATTGCTTAGTTGATTTTCTTATTATGTATAGTTTATTAGAAATAGAGTTTTGATAAATGATTAAGAAATTTAAAATTAAAAAAGTTAAAGAAAACATAATTTGAAATGCCTAAAAGTTTTAGTGCTTTCAAGTGCTACACAAGTAATTAAAAGCTTTAATAAATGCTGTGTACTTAATTTTCATATAAGCAGCTAGTTTATTATATAAAAATGATTTGAAACTGAATATTGCAGCAAAAAGGTTTTTCTGAAAAGGAATGTCCAGCCTCTAAAATACAAAATATACGTTCAGTGTGATACATGAATTCAGGTACATAATATCATGACATTTGTCGAAATATTGCATCATATAGACGACATGGTATCGTGCAACACTTGCAATGTACTTGGACGGTGTTTCAAATATACTGAGTCTCCCTATCAGGGATTAGATACTCTGAGAACCTACCAGACCTGGCAAATATAACAAATTTATGGGCAATAGATTTTATGGTCTTAGAAAAGCTTTAGAAGCATGCAAAGAAATAATATCGTTATAGTATGATAACGAATAGTATATTTGGTTTTTCGCAATAAAATATGAATGTGGCGAATCATACAATTTTTTAATATTGAATAATTGAACAATGATGAAATTTGCATGAAGAAATACACTGACAACTTTAAAAATTAATTAAGTGTGTTAAGAGGTGTATGATTATTTTATTAATAACTATCATTTGTATTAAAAAAAAAATTAGTTGAACCTAAATAAAACCCGAATCATTACTGAGGTTAAAATCATAGATTTGTTTATTTGACATCTCTCGGTTTAATTATATTGAAATTAAAATTGAATGAAAAATGGCAACTCAAATATTAGTCACTACAATTCACGTTTTCGTTTTAGCCGACTACAAATGAAAAGCAAAGCTATTACAAGCGACAACATATATATATATAGTGTACCGAACCTGAACCTAAGCCTGAACCCGAACTTTGGAATATTTTTCCGGCTGAACCCGTCCCGGTCCCCGAACTCGAACCGATTTTTTTTAATTGAATAGAAAAGATTTGAAGTTTTTTATTTAATAAAAACAAAATTAACACACATAAAAACCTTTTATTTTTACAACGTTGCACTTTTAGGCCCATATTCTTAGTCTTTAGTTAACTACTGACAGTGGCTTAACTAACGATTTTTCATATAAATGTCATTGGTTAAATGGCCATCATTAGTTAAATAAAGGTTGTAAATTTGGCCCTTAGTAATCTAATATTTTACAGGGTTTTATTTTTGCGTATATTTGATGATACACAGACATGAACCAAAGTTCAATCGAACTTAGGTTTTTGACGAACTCCAACACCGAATCTGAACGTTCGGTCGGACTCTTTATTTATACACATAAAAAATAGTACAAGAAAAGTTGAAAAGCTTTGTTAAGGGCAAACTTCGTTCTTGCTAAAAATATGTTGAAGGATGAAAAGTGGAATTATAAAAAATAATTGAAGTACAGTAGTAATATTACGATTTAACGAATATTCGACTTAATGAATATCGCATTTAACGAATACCCAAACTTTTATTTCTACTAAGTAAGTAACTTATATACGAATACAAACTTTATTTTGTACTCGGTTTAACGAACAAATGTTAAATGAAACGATGAACAAAACGATAATGATAAAGAGGTTGACGAAACTGAAATTGTAGAGCCCAAAATAAAACACACAGATGTCATTAAGCACTCTGAATTTGTATTAAATGGACTGATCAAAACAATATAAGTTGTTTTTGAACTGTTTAATTTACGAAGGCATAGCACTGGTCACTGAAGAGTACCAACAGCAATTGATACTAGTGTATGCTACTGGACATCACAGCGCCTCGGTATTGTAACAAAATCGCCGGCGAAGTCAAATATTATTAATAAAACATGGCTACACAGCTTAATACACATTTAATGCGCCTACTTGACATCAGAGTCGGTGCAACAGTGATCTAACAACTAACACAACGCACAATATCAGAGTTGTAAACATTAAGCTTTCTCACTTTCACAATCTGTCTTCTCTCACTATTCCTTTCCCAAAGAAGGTAACCCACATACTGGTTGGTAGGCATCATGGTACAATAATACCCTACCATGGTACAATCATAATTGTACCAGTAGGCATACTAATTGCCTGAGTGTTACTTATCTTAAAAAAACACAAGTTTAATGCTTTTGAGAAAGCTTCAATAAGATGCCATTAAAAAACATATCCATTACAATAAGCGGACTGTGTTTAAAATAAGTTATTTTTGTATTATCGTGTTTTTATGAATTTTTACTTTTCTTATTTTCATATTTTATAGTTATGAATGACGCTATTAGTTTTTAATTTAGTCCAGGACAAAGAACAATTCACTTTAACGAACATGCCGGACAACAATTAGTTTCGTTAAATCGGAAAACTACTTTATAAAATAAAGTTCTTTTAAAAATAAACTATCCACATATTCTATATTGCTTCTACAAAACACACATTTCTCACATTTTATATTACGTAAAAGTTATTTGTTCATTTTTATTTTATGCTTAAAACTATAAATAAATTAATCGTTAAATAAATTGATTTTTTTTTTGGTCTCGGAATCCCAAATTTTAATAAGTTTCCGTTATCACTTCCTCTAAACCATAAAAATTTGTCCATTTCTTTCTAATTACTTATTGTTTTATTTTATTTTACTTTAAAATCACTCCGTAAATAAACTCCTTGTAATATTATTTATATTAAAGCAAAATTTAAATAATTTCTTTTCTTTTATGATATCTTTCCTTTGACAATAAAATTGTCTTAATAAAATTTTCATTAATCATAAATTAAACGCTTTATTAACTGAAAGATAAAATTAATAACTGTGATAAAAAAAATGTATAGTTTTTTATTTAGAATTCTATAAAAATAAATCACAAATAAATTTGTACATACATATTTTCTAAGTAGCCCTCGGCTGTTTAGAACAAAAAAACAAACAAAAAAATTTAAGAAACACAGAAAGAAAGCTCAAGTGTGAAAATTATTTATTGGAAAATATTTTTCAATAGCTTTAGAAATGAAATTTAAAATAAATCTGTGGGCAATTTTTATTAATGCCCTGTGATTTGTTGTAAAAAAGACAAAACCGAAAAAAAAGAAACAAAAACACAGATACTAAATACTTTCATAAATTTGATGGAACATAAAAAATCACTTATGATTTTTAAAGAGTTTAATGGCTGAGAATATTTATTTCTTTTTTTATTTTAATAAAATATCATTTCTTTTTATTATTATGGCCCAAGTGGGAAAAACTTTTACATGGCAGCATGAAATGCATTTCAAATTAAAGCGGTGACTGCCAAAAAAAAAAACTAAATTTGTGTAGTATTTTAACAAGTATCCCAGCCAAAACTAAATATGTGTATTAGTTCCACAATTAGTTCTAGAACGCATAAGCTGAGTCATTACTGGTTGATATGGTCAATGTTTTGTTGGAACTGGTTCTGTGCCAGCCTTCAGAAGTGATTTCTTTTAGGAATAATCAAAGCAGATCAGGTCCGGTTATTTATTTACGTCTGTGTATTCCCTTTTAATGTCGCACAAACAAGCGCTTATCAGCAGCTAATGTCAGAAGCCAGTAAACTTCCAGCCTAGAGGCTGTTGGCCGTCAACACTACGATCGGATGCTATGTTCCAATCAGCTACTTTCCTTAATTCAAGGGATAATCGAAGCAACACACATAATAATAAAAGGAAGGAATTAGTTGCTAGAAGTTCCAATACATGTGATGCATTAAGTGCATTAACTAAAATAAAAAAATAAAACGTATTTATTGGAATTGTGTTCCAACGCTCAAATCCCGAACATGTCATTCAGGACTAATAATTTTTCGTATTATTTTAAAAAAAATTTTTATTTATTTTATTCAAAGAAGATTAGGACGAAGCCGATTAATACAATAGTTGACCGGAATACCACTATTTTCAGTCTACTACTATGGTCGCCGCACCCGTCATTATCAGCGTTCACGTTTTATTATTTTTACCACTTGTGGCGTGGACGCCAAATAGTGGCAGTATCAACTATTTCACCAATTTCTGTTACAATAAAGAATATGAGAATTACGCAGATTTCTTAACACTAGTATTTTCTATCGCCGTCGCAATAGACCATATTCTAGTAATTATATATTAAGCTTTTACACAAATACGATATTTACGATAAAATAAAATAAAACATTCTAAATAAACATCTTAAAACTTATTAGCTCTCTTTTGTTTACAAAGTACATATAGAAAATGCTCTGTCTCATTTCTTTGCAAAAACAAACACACCTGTTTACACACTCTGTTTATTTTTCAACTTAAAGCTGATGCATGCATATGCAATAATTGTGCTTGTTTAGAAACAATTTTAAACGCTTATAGCTCCCAAATTACTGAACCGATTGTAGCAAAATATAATTTGTGCACATTTATGAATAAATAACTTCAAAATTAAATGTGTAAGTTTTATCAAAATCGGCTGAATGAAATGAGCGTGAAAAGGATATAAAAAACGTGTTTGCCTATTAATTTTATAAATTCATTATTTAACAACAGTGAGAAACTGGTTAATTCGAAATTCACCTAATGATCTCATCTTCTTTTCTTTGATCAATTCCAACTGTTCCAACTTCGTCCTAATCTTCTTTAAATAAAAATAATTTGAAAATTATAAAAAACAATTTAAAAACTATTAAAAGCAATTTGAAAATTATTAAAAAAATTTAAATGTATTAAAAATATTTTAAATTTATTGAAAAAATATTTAAAATTTATTTAAAAAACTTTCAAATGATTAAAAATAATTTTCAAATGATTAAAAATGCTTCGAAAAATTATTTTGTAGTTCTGAATGTCATGTTCGCGATTTCAACCGAATCCAAAACACTGAAAACTAATTTATCATGAATTGTAATAAAAATCAATCGTGTAAGTATGAGAAATTTCAGCTCGATTGATTACGAATAACTGGTTTAAAATTTAGTAATCAGATTTGCATCATATTTTTACATATTTTAATAAAGCACTCTAAAAATAAGGCATGTATAATGAAAGTTTTTAAAAAAGGACGGAACAGTTAAAAAGCTCAGGTAGAGTAACAAAAATGTTCGTTCTAATCAATCACGAGATGGAGTACAAGAAATGTATTATAAAAGAAGTAAATAATTCTCGTATCCTATTTCTTTAGATTGTTTGCTCAAATCAATGATGTTTGTAACTGCTGAAGTGAACGGAAATGGGAGTCGATGAAAAAAATTACTACAATAATTACAATTATTTTCACTCCTAAACGGGGGCATCAAATACCGATCTTGAAATCTGACTAAAATTATTGAAGAAACTGAGACGAATAGTAAATGCAGTAACCACGTAAACTACACAATTTCATAAATTGTTTTCATGACTTCATGGTATTATTGGTAGGTGCCATAGTTTTGCTTACTTGAGAAATTTTAGATAAATTCCAGTGTTCTTTCTTTAATTATTTCGCCCGCATATATAAAGGCAAAGTTCCGAAAATCGTGCTACTTTAAAATTTCTTTAAACTTTAAACTCAATTTATTCACTATTTTTATATTGTGGCTAAGGGGATGTTCACATATTGCGTAGCGAACTTAGGGAGCTTATAATTTATACTAAAAACTTTCTAAAATACATTACGCAGCGTTAACTAATATGTGTGAACAGCGCCTTACATGATTACTGCTTCATCTGTTCAACTAAAAAAAAATAATTTTTTTATTGACATTCCAGCTTCCATAAGTTTTTATTTGTAGTATGGATTCCTCCAATATTTGTTTTATTTTTATAATATAAAAATAAAACAAAAACTGAGTAAATTACATAAAAATTTTATAGTCGCGTTGGACAAACGCTTTGAACAAACACAACTATTGTTTTTCATTTTCAAATAAATTCTGCTATTTTGATAGACAAACAGCTG
The DNA here is from genome assembly GCA_956483585.1 of Gymnocheta viridis. Classification (NCBI taxonomy): domain Eukaryota; kingdom Metazoa; phylum Arthropoda; class Insecta; order Diptera; family Tachinidae; genus Gymnocheta; species Gymnocheta viridis. Next base: position 47,459,415 of record OY101443.1, on the reverse strand, counting down.
GTTATAAAACCAAACAGTTCGAAATCCTTTTTAAATTGACCATTTGAAATGATTTATAACATACAAACTGTACCTGATTTACTTGTTTCTCATTTCTTTTACACATCAATTTTTCTTTTGTTCTTTCTCCCACCTATAAAAAACATAACTAAACCATAAAAAATTGCATCTTTTTTCAATTTCTAAATTTCATTTTGAAATCTTAGAAATGCAGATAATATCTAAAGCATCTGCTCGATTTGTTTTATGATAAATTACTTAACAAAAGATCAACAACATCCCTTTTCGTTCGCCAGTCAGTCAGTCAGTTCAACAGCCAGCCATTCAAATACGAGTAACAAAAACTTAAGCAAAACGAAATGAACTAAAATTTTTTTTAGAGCCGAAAATATAATATATTGAAGAAAAATATTAAGCTGAAGGAAAAAAGCAGGTGCTGTATGTCACTGTTGCACTGCTGCCGCCTTCAACATTCAAGCAAACCCAAATTTCTTTGCAGCAACTTTTTCACGAGCATCAACAGAGTTCATTCTAACATTCTGCATTTTCCTTCTAACGAACGGTAGAGAAAATATATGTACGAGTACATTAAAACGAAAACAATTATATGCAGCCATATAGAAATGCATTCTTTTTTTCTATTGCATTGAAAATGGTAATGGAAAATTATTGCTGCCTCGTATCTTGCATGCGTAGGGATGGGTTTGACTACCTGCTCAGGACGTTTATTATTATTCTTTTCTAACATGTTATTGTTATATAATTTACAGAAACTAAAGAGATTTCGAGAGTAAATAGTTTTCAACCGCATGTGATTTTTAAAGCAGCTACCAATTAGTGCACTGAAAAAAATTTTTAGGAACATTTTGTTACGCATACTTAATGAACAGGACAACCAAAAATATGTTAAATCATACACTTTTCTGTATGTTGTACAAGTACATTATATAGTTATTTATCTGTTTCAGAACTTTTTATAAAATTGTACTTCGATTTCTTCGAGCATATGTTGCCTTTAACGGCATATTTAGTCATATTTTGCTTTTTTCATACTCTGCTGGGTTCCTGGACACGTCGGGTTGGTAGGAAAGGAAAACTTATGTTCGGGCTTGAATTGGATAAAATCCGAGAAGATATATCGATGGAGACTAGACGTACCAGGGAACACCTCTGGTTCAATCTCCCTGCACTGAGGTATGGAAAGCTAATGAATATAATAAACGTATAACCAAATTCGTATCACACCTCTCACGCCACTAAGTAAAAATAATCTAGAAATACTCACAGGCTTCCTCAAAATCCATTGCAGACTAAGAAAACACCTCACAGACTTGTCATTGAGAATAACAGCCTGTGCAGATTCTGTGATTACGAGTGTAAAACTCCAGAGCATATTCTGAAGGACTGTGATGCTTTAGGCCACAGAAGATACAGCAAGCACCTATTTGAGTATTGGGCACTGCTAACACTAGAACCTCTGGCAGTCTTGAGATTCCCCAGGAGAGTAGGTCTAGATAAGGTGCTCTGGTACCTGGCAAGGGATACAATAGATTTTCTTCGGTCGCAGTGTGCTCTGTTTCCATAATAATTAAAATTCATTCATTCATTTATATAAATTTAAAGATTGAAAGCGCTTAATGAAAGACCATTTACATACATATTCTTATGCTGGATGAAAGCATTTAAACCAAAAAAAAAAACTTTAAAATACTTTTTTTTATTACTTACATTTGTACAAAACTATATTTATCATTTTATATCATAAGATTTATCACAATATGAATTATAACTATCGTTAGATAAATACAGCCATCAATATAAATATTGTGAATTAATTAATATTGTGTAGACTTTAAGTTCGAATTATTAAAAAGATGAAGTGTCTCGGCATATGAACAAAACTTACACCGCCACTTGCTTTCTGAATAGCCAACGGTGAAGACAAAATAAGGTAGTCAAGTATACCACATTCTAAACCTCTTTTTATTTCCCCTAATCTAATTCCCTTATAACATTTTCCTGTGATGGAAAATTTATAAGTCGTCGAGAAACTTGCAATAATAAAGCGTTGGATTTTAAAATCTCTAATTTGGGTGCGGTACAAAATATACAGTCCACCTGTAACACCTAAATCCTCTAACCAATTTTAAAACCCCAAAGGAATCTGTTCAATACTACATAAACAAAGTCGATAATTCAAATTCTAACTAATTCATAAATCGATCATAAAATGGTTCGTAAAATGGATTTTATGTCATCAACTGCCATTAAATTTTCAAAGAAAGTGCAAAAACTTTTATTCAAACAATATTAAGCTAAGTTTAGACAATATGTTGAATCAGCATATGTATGCTAACACTCATATGCTTGAAAATAATAACAATGCATCTATCAGTATATTCAATATGTTTGGCGTCTGCATGATATGTTGAAAGTAGCAAATTTTTTGATGTCAGCATATGTCAGCAAATGAAATGTCAACATAAGCATACGATTTTTGTGTTCATACGATGTGTTGAATTTTATGTGGTGCTACATATGCTAAGTCGTATAAACATTTGTTTGTGAAATCAGTGAGTTTTACAACAATGTTTAATTATTATTCGACTTATGTACTTATACGTATAATTTTTTTCAATAATATTTATTATTATAAATAAAAAATAAACATAAATGATGTCGCCGGAGGAAATATCACTAGCTATTGCAAAACTTACCAAGTACAAAATCGGGGTAAATTAAGATATAAACACATTCACATCAGCTGGCTACACGGGTACATGGCTACAAATTTCTCTGGCTTTTTCAAAAATTTTCAACTTTTTGCGAAATTTCGGGTTTTTTGGAATATGGGCGACTTTTTCTATTTTTTTATTGTTTCATCGACTTTTAAATGATATTAAACATTTCAATTTTCCCAATGAGGCGCATATGCATACGAATTTGGCATATGCTGAAAAGCTTGCATACGCCTTTCAACAAATAACATATATGTCAGCATACGCAGGAAATTTGTTAAGCACTAATAATATGCCGTTTATCCGATATGCTGAAATTGCCAACATACGTTTGTTGGTATTGTTAACAAAGTGCTAGCAAATGCTGTTAAACATACGCATGTTTGAAAAATTTTGAGTTTACACGATATGCAAGCACTTGAAGCAAAACAACATATGATTCAACATATCGACCCCTGTGCGCGAAATTATCGTATGTTACTCTTTTTATGAAATCGAGTTTTTTATGTAAATCGGTTCTAAATCTATTAAATAATCTGTTGACAAAATATTATAGCGATAAATATAATAGTAATGGAGATAATACAATGCACATTTTATCGTATGTAACAGTTTTGTAGCATGTAATAGCAATAGTAATAAAAACTGTCTCCTGTAAATTTTACTTTTTGTAACATACGATTATATAGCGCACAGGAGTCGATATGTATCGTCTAAACTTAGCATTACAAATTTACATAAAAATGGATGTAGTTTTACTTGAGTGTAATCTATTCATATTTGCAAGTTGGCAAAGAATATTGACCCAATTTACTTCGTTTAAAAATATTTTTCACAAACTTTGCCGTGTTTTAGCGTAAATACTTTATTAATTATTATTTTGTTTTCTGCTTTCTATTTTTAGATCTTTATTTGATGGCGCCACAACAACAGCGGCTGGCATAGAAAATCCGTTAAATTTACACACCACTCCCACAAATACTGTCTCAGTGCCAGCGGGTAGTGGTATTACGCCACCTTTACGTTTGAGTTTCCGCAAATGGTTTTCGCGTCCCTCCTTACCGTTTGTCATTGGCATTTTGGCTTTGGGTGGTGTGGCCTGTACATTGGGTGGCATTGTATTGGGCTCAACGGGTCTAATTGAACATTCGACCCAGTATCTGAGTGCTGCGCTATTAATGATTGGTATTGGTGTTTCTTTGCTAGTAATATCTGGGGCAATATGGCGTTTGAGTTTACCCGATGATGTTGATGAATGTCCTTGTTATCGTCATATGGAAATGTGTAGAAATTGTAATAGTCCGTACTGTAACAGTCGCCTAATGGGTGGCAGTTATTTATATCCTGAGTTTCAACATCGGCCCCCACCACCTTCCTATTTGACGTCGTTAAATGAATGTGCCGGCATGAGTTTATTGTTTCATCCCAGTACAACAGCTCAACCGGCAGCTTACAGTACATTACGTGTAAATACGCCGCCACCATTGTACCGATCCACCAATTCACTCAGGTAATGATTCATTTATTTCAATAATTATTTCATAGTTTTTCATTCTTTTTCTTTCTTTAGTGTTTACGCTTCTACTCCAATTGCCACACAACATCATACCGGTGCCGGTGCCGTTGGCGCTACAACAATAGTTCCTAATTTAACAACCAGCTCTGTGGGCATTGTGCCGGATCACAGTGTCATTACAATAAGTACAGTCATGGAAAATTTACAAGCCCAGACTCAACCTTTGATTAAGGAGTTTAATTATTTAGAGCTGGATTAATATTTAGAAATGCTTTATTTAATTTTTTAAACAAATTGACTGATCTTATTAATAAAAAAAAATATTTAAGAATAAAACAATAAATGTAGCAACAATTTTTTTTATAATTTTAAATGATAAAAATAAAAACAAAAAAGATTGATTATTTATTATACATATAAATTATCATTTAATTAATTATTTAGTTTATTGCTCTGGTTAAAAAGTTTTCTACTTTTAAATTAAGTATACATAAAGTGTTCAATATTGTTTTAACTTGAGTTTAGTTAATAGTTAATTTTTCTTAAGCTTTTTTTTTGTCTTTTAACCAAATTGTACAAATCCAACACATACATATGTATAATAAAATTTAAGCAGAATAATTATTAAATGTTTAAAAAATGTTTATTTAAAAAAATAAATATACACATGTATAAAGTTAATTAAAATGTGTTTAAAACTGTTATTTAATAGAAAAATATGTCAAAAACACAAAAGCTTCCGATTAACTAATATCTGTATATGCATAGAAGGATTATCGCTTTCCTCCAACAAATTCGAAAAAAATCATTGTAGATGAGTCAGATGTTGGTCTAAAAGGGTGATCCAGCAGAGTTTCGCTGCGTTTACCGTTTGTTATTTTTTGATATGGGTTTTTTAAACAACTTCAAAGCTTTTAAGGAATACATTAAAACAAAAGAAATGTTTAATTATTTTCTATCACGTGAAAAAGACTATTTTACGCTATTATTTGTATTGTTCTTTAAGTAAAATATTATGCGGACTATTACTTACAAAAATGTATCGTTCAATATCCTTTGAAATAATTTTTTTTAAATACATGTAGGCATGTACATATATCGTTAGATTAAAAGAAAAGCTATGTGACTACCTATTTTTATAATTTTATATGAGAAGTGAAAAATTTTATAAAATCATTCAATTGATTGTTGTTGGGAGTTTTTATTTTTGTTTACAACCCAGCATATTAGCAGATTAGCATGGTAAAATGTTCGTTGAACTGAACTCGAAGTAGATAATTCTTTTTCTGTTGAAACATCAATGAATTTAACACGTAATTATCTAGTTATAATAGGACGGAAGTCATCCAAAGAGCTGAACGGTAAGCGATTAAGCGGTGATCTTATTAAACAACATTTTTAGGTTCTTCAACTTAGTGCTTGAACTTGGTATACAATAAAAATGCCTTTGGGCTTTGGAACAACTTCCAATATTTTTTGCTGGTGATATTGCTGTTTTTCAAAGTAGGACTTTAAATTTTTGTAGAAGCAACGAGTACTGATGTAATAATTATTATAAAACGCGGTTTTGAATTGTTCGTCAGATACATATGGCAGGAAACATTTTCATGATAAATTTCCGCATGTTGAAACCGAAAATTACTACCAAAAATTGGCGATAATGGGATTTTTTCATGTAAAATCATGTTTTCCTGTTTGTGTCTTAAGTCTTTTCGCTATTCAAATACCAGCTGTGTTAATCTCAACGGTAAGAGACTTAAGACACAAGTACGAAAAAACAACTATTTTCATGAAATCTTAATCGTATCAAAATGTAATGGGCTTTTTCGGATTCAGCATGTTGAAATCGTAATTATAGTGTCTTTCGGCCATATCCATCCGCCCAAAAACTTCCGAGATAAAAACAAAATAAAATACATAAAAATTGTCATAAATTGTAAAGTTACAAGTAGCTGTCTTAAGTCTTTCAGCCACCACATACGACTTTTGTTGTACACAAATCTAAAAAGACTGAAGACACATGCGCAGAAGTGGAATATTTTCATGAAATTTGTGTCAAATTAAAATGTGGATATTGTTTTCTCCTGAAAGTATACTTCATATATATTTTTCTTTAAAAAACAATTTGCCTTCTGAAGGCCTAACCAGTGCTACCATACATGAAGATTTATCTTATTGTTGAAGTTTTTTGAGGTGCCAAAAAGATTAAAAGATTTTTTAGCTAAAAAAAGATTTTTTAATTTATGATGTTTTGCACTTTTAGTCTATTACTTGAGATTCCTGTTAACTAAACTACATATTTTCTTCATTACTTCATTAAAAGTGTGAAAAGAAATTAACCGCAGCAACACTGTTTACTTCTATCCATTAAATTGCAACGATGCTTTATTTTTATATACAAATTGATTTACTTTACGATGAACACATTGTAAAAGTTGTTTATTGGGATCCTAGGTACATTTTTGTAATAGATAGCATAGTATTTTGAAGTAAATAAAAAACAAATGCAATTACAAAATTTTCGGGAAATTTTTCTTTTTTACGACTACTTGATCGCTACCTAAACGGTATTAAGAACCATTCCTAGGAAGTTCATATGTTCTAGAAAGTTGTTTACTAAGGTCTTAGGTACATTTCTATAGTTGATTGTTTTCTTGAATTCTTAAGCGTTTGTAAAAAAATCGAATTTTTTTTAATTTTTTGCGATTTTCATCTAGAATATGAAGATTTTTTGATTTTTTATGTTCACAATTTTTGTTCTTTATGACAAGATCTACAACTTTGTCTCAGAGAGTAAATCGAAATACCCAACGATTTGCAAGGTATGAGCCTGAGAAAATGGTCAGTATTTTGCAAAAATAAGCTCCAAATCTTTGGGGCCCATAAAAAAAGTGCATGACTTTGGGCAAAACTGGGAGACACTTGTCTTCTTTTTTTAGTCTTTTATCACGTAGTGGTGTCCGTATATGGTTATTTTTTCGTGTTGCACTGTGTAATTAAGTATATTCATAGCTACTGTTGTGTTACCTTTGTCAGCATTCGAGATATGTATGTATGTGATTGTTAATTTTCAAAAACTTTTCTGTCTCTCTTACATTATTAAGTACAAATTTATCTCTACTAGTTAATCGCATCTTATTCATGTGGCCATCTATAATAGTTGTGAATCTTGTCCTTACGATTTCTTGTCTTTCCTTATCTGGTATTGTTTGTACAAAATCTTCCCATTCTGATATTATCTTCAATAACGGAAACTGTTCTTTTCGAACAGGCAATGCATATTTTTGTCCTAAAGAAAGAGTCCGTTGAATATATATGTTGTATTGTGTCATATTTGTACTATGGTGTAAAATGTTATGTTGATATTTTCATATAATAATAATATCTTTATTTTTTATTTGAATGTCGAGGCACATAGAATCCGTCGTCGTACGTTATACGTTGCTTATTTCAACTAACAACTAATTTGAAATACAGGTTTTCTTATGAGCTTAGTCATATTCCGTACGTCTCCGTCAACGCAAAGTACTAAATTTGGGGAACTTTTCAAGGCGTATTTACCAGGTGACAGCATTACAACAGCTGACCATTCCTTGCGAATGTCAAAATACATACAAAATACTTTTACTTTTTTTCTGTATCTGTTTTCTTTGTTTTATGGGTTAGATTTTTGACATACTTAATGAAACTACACAAACAAAAATGCCTGTTGTTCTTGTATTGTTGTAATTGGTTTTCTAATGCTGTGACCTAGTTAAATACACCTTGCAACTTTTAACGTACGTTGGGTAATTTGACAAACATCAGTTTTTTTTTCTTCGTTTTTATTTATTAAGTTTTATTTTGTGTTGTGTAGTGACAAAATTAAATATAAATTGAAATTAAAAACAAACAAAAAACAGAATATCCTCGAATTCCATTGAAAATGTGTACTTTAATCAAATGAAGCTGATTTAATGTCCGTCAACAAAATACTCATTATGTCAACTTCCTCCGCCGATACGTTAATGTAAGTTGAAAAAAGCAACGTATACCGCACGAGGGATTCTATGTGCCTCGCCCTTAACCTTTATGACAATCTTTATATGGCAATACAGCAGGCCGTTCACAATACTTTAGAAGACTTTGTGAATTGGATATATGATTTTTTTTAAGTTTCACATGAGAGAAAGTTATTTGTAAAATTGTGCAGTTCATGATTTGATGATCGAATTTGTTCTGGTATATTGTGAGTGCAGCAGCATGTTTCTTTACAAATTTCTTTCAATGTCGAATTTCACCTTAATAAGATCGTTTCCTATGGATTATATGCATGTGGCTTGTATGGGTGTTGTAAAGACTTTAATGACTGCTTGGATGAAAAAAAGAAATACACCATGTTCGCTTCAAAAGGATAAAATTTGCAAATTAAACCAGAAAATCTTGTATTTAAAAGGACAACTTCCACGTGAGTTTAGCAGAGCTACTGAGTTTCGTACATTTCTTCTGTATGTTGGACCATTTATATTAAAAGACATTTTAGATGAAAAGCGATGTTTGCATTTTCTCCAACTAAGTTTGGCTATGAGAATTTTATTGAACACTGAACAATGCAAATCAAACAATACCTGATTAATTATTAAAGAATTTTGTGAAGACATTGCCTAACCCATCTAGCTTCAGATTGTTTACATATGGATCATGCGAAAATTTTAGCGCCTTTAAATTTGAAAATAAGCTGGGAATATTGAAAAGACTTTTGAAGAAAAAGAATAATATATCCGCACAACTATAACTGACTGGTGGAGCAAAGTATTAACACCTCTCACAAGTATTACTCACTCAGCATCCCATCGGAGCAATTTTTATAAAGATGGAAACAATATATATCGATTGTCATCAGTAACCAATAATAATCATTGTATAGTCATTGGTCACCAAGTTTTGAATTTAAGATCGATGTTTCACAATCCCCTTGAATCTTCTCTTCTCTTCATTTGGGTGGCAACAAATTTAGCACTTTCAAGAGAAACCTACGAACCCTCCTTAAAAGATATTACAAAAATAATGAATTTGGTTTTTATCCAGTTATCCATTATGGCTGAAGAAAATAACAGAAATTTCAATAATCTATTTCAAAATGTAACAACTCTTCAAACAGTGCTTAATAATTCGTTTTCCGAAGGTGAAAGTGTAATACGTGCTGAATCTATTACAATTGAAGGTAATTATTTGATGATATGTTTACAATGTTTACTTTAAAGTTGATTTCTATATTGTTATCTTTTTGAACGCCGAATTGGATTGAGTATATTATTTTACATTTAAATTTATAATTATTCATTTAAACGTTTAATATTTGTACTAAAAATACATACAGAAAATCAAATTTCTTGTACACAAATTTCCACGTTTAGAAACAACGATGTGTTTCACAAAATCAGAATTTTAATTATGATACACACATGTTATGTTGTTCAAAATCTTTTTGGCTAGTTGAATAGACAAATGTCTGCGATACACGATTTTTTTTATATAAATCTATAGTTTTTGTAGCATAACTTGAGGAAATTCTATTAAGAAAATTTAACGTACAAAATCGATGTTTGAGCTAAAGCTATTAAAGTTTTACAAAGCATGTCTTCAGGCGCATTAAAATTAGATTTTTTTTTAATTACACAGAAATTTTTGCACAACTTAAATAAATTTTGCAAAGCCAGAAACCATTTCCTTGCCTTAACTAAAAACAATCAACTCAGTAGAAAGATCTGTAAATTCATCCATATTGTATGAAAAGAAAACAAAAATTTTAACAAAAATAAAATTTTAACTGCATTCTTTTGATGATTCTTTTAGTTTTTGAAGGGCTACAAATTCCAAAATAAAAATAAATTAAGTTAGATGCAGCAATCAACACTTAATATTAATATCTTTTCAAAAATTCACAATGTTCTCAAACTGCCCTCTTTTGGCTAAAAATATTACTACTAACTAATACTGTGTTCCCCAATGAGCGCATTTAAGCAATATGATTATAATAGTGGCTACACACTTTGCAACACGTTCATCATTCATGTTTCATATTTTCATACACACACTGCAACCAATATCAATATCATTTGTGTATTTTTTATTCGCATTTAACATCGCATAAGGAAGAAACATAGTTGAAAAAATTAGCCGCGAGCTAACTGAAATAGCAGTAATTATTATTGTTGATGGATTGTTTTATGAAAAGGAGGAAAATGAGGTACAGCCTCATGACATGAATTAACAAAAAATTACAAAGCTCATTTAATTTTTCAGTGGTTGAGAAAAAAATACATATGTACACCTTGCTGATTTTCTAGTGGTTTCCATGCATATTTTCTACTCAAGTCGATTGCTTAGATTCTATGAACAGCACATAAAAATCATGAATTTTATTTGATCACATGTTGATATATCTAAACATGATCATCTGATATGTAATCTGAACGACTTTGATTAACTTTTTAAATATTTTACTTAATTGCGTTTGAGACCACAACGTTAAAAGTATTGAAATTTTTTCATTTCAAAATAAAAATATTTAACAGGTAAAACTGAATTTTCTTATTACACGTAAATTTAATATTTCATTAAAAATATCTAACTAACTAATGCTTTACTTTTTTCAAAATAGAGTTTTAATACTTTAAACCATTTTGAAGTAAAATTTTCCTATATAGTTTTCGACATTGTGCAGTGATCTGGGGATCGATTCTGGTTCTGTGAAACTATGCAATAAAAAAAAAACTTTTCATTTTCGTTTTCATAAGAGCTTTTCATATTATCATATTACAATTACACTAATTTCCATTCTTTTACTGAAAAAGTATTTCATTCCATTTTAACCGTGAAACTTTTGTATCTATGTTAATAAAATGTAAAAGTCAAATGCAGATATCGAAGCTTGAGCCGCATGTATTTATTTATGCTGACAGTTATTTAACCATTTTTAGCCATTTTTGCCAGATTTTCTTATTAAAAATATTTCGTATTACTAACAATGAGAATGCATATACTATGCATATACTATACTTAGGCACAGTATGGGCCGTAACAAGGAATTTCTCCGGTTTTCATTAAAATCGTGTAAAAGCAACCTAAGCAGGTAAAAATTAAAATAAAATAAGTATAAAAATTTTTTAAGTTACATAAACAGGTTTATTGAAAAAGGGTACTAAACGCTAGCAAATAATTAAATCAATCCCAAAGTTCCGTTGGATCTGGAAACAAGAACCTACTGTTACCAAACGCTGACCCGTTTGTTGAATATATTCAAGTTAGATATTTTGTTATATGTATATCTAATCACAAATTCTATACAGTTTTACACCTGCAATGCCAAAAAAATTGTAGGAAGAGAACCGTCTAGTTACTATAAAGTATTACCTTATTATAGCCACCGATGATGATAAAATATTAAATTAAGTGCTACACAAAGAAAACTTTGATCACAAAAAGTGTTATCCGTTTGAAAACATGCAAATTTATAAATTTTTTTTTGATAATATTGATTGGTTTTGTTATTTTTCTCGTCAATTATTTTTGATTGACACAGAAATTTTTATATTAACAAAACGCAAATTTGTGACATATTAATTTATCAGGTAAGGCTTAGTCAGCAGCCGAATATTCCTTATGTATCATGTATAACATTTAGATTTTAAACGTCAAAAGCAACCTATAAATTAAATACGCCATGCATAAATTGTTATAAACGCGATACGTACTACTATATGGATTTTTTATGTAATTACTAATGTGAACAAACCGTTGAAAATTTTGCTCCATAATATTCTGGTACAGTTTGTATAGTAATCTTGTTAATACATTTATACCATCACTGTTAGGTACAACTTACATGAGCCCATCACTGGCTGACATATGCTCCACCATTTTTAGTTGTTTTTTGACATTCAACGAGTGCGGTGTTTTTTAACTTTTCAATTCTTCATTCGTTCTCGGTTGAAAATTTTTTTAAACTTCTCCACAATTATTCTTCTATAATTTTTTTTAATAAAGTGTTTCAACAAAATATCATAAAAAAACGTGCGTTTCAACCAAATATCCTAGAAAAATAAAGCAAAAATCCAACAAGTAATTGCAAAATCAAAACCTAAAAGAAAAAAGTGAGTGAGTGGTGCAACAGATTTCACTCCCTTTTGATCAAATGTAAAAATAGGGAGTAAATGTCTGCTTTATTAACGTAAATAAATAATAAAGTGTTTATATTTTGCATTATACTTGTCTAAAATAAAGTAGTGTTTACGTTTTGTTTATTTAAGTCAGAAAAATATTACAAATTTTATGGAAATTGTATAGTTAATTTATTTGCATTTCCAAGTTACAAAATCACAGCAAAATTAGAAAAAGTACAACAAAAAGTGATAGCAAAGTAAAAGCAAAAAAAGTGTGGTTTTTCTTTTATTTCTATTTCTGCAAATTTTTTATTTTCTAATATTTTATTTTTAATCTCTTAGTGCTAGAGTAAGTAGCGCAGCTATATTATGATTTATTTTGTTTTCATGTAGCTTATCTCATTTTCTCTCATTGTTGCCGGTCATTTATTTGCAAATAGCTGGGTATTGTTGTTGCCATTGTTGAGTTATTTTGTGTGTGCGGTATGTTATACGAGTCCAACACCCAAAAAAGGGAATACAAATGTTTTTGGTTACTACTTCCTCACCGTTCTTGTGTTTTTTCTCATCAAGTGTTTACAGCTGCTTTTGCTTGTGCCTTACCGCTTTATCAGTTTCATGTTCGTTCTTGTTGTTGTTGATGAAAATTTGCTGGTGGTAGAAATAAAAAACGCACATTTAATTATTGTAGAAGAAAATTAAATAGTAAAATAAAAATGTATGTACAAATCTGTGTTAAAAAAAGAAAGCAATATTAAATACAATTTAATTTTGCTATTGCCTTTTGGAAATATGTGAGCAATTATTTTATATTGTTCCTATTTGTATATTGGTTATTCTTATTTTGTTGTTTTTGCTTTACTTTATCATTAAGATATGCAACAAGTTGTTATGGAAAAGTTTGTTTGAAAAGAGAGTAACTTATAGAAAAGCTTTAAAAGGGAATGCAAAAATTAATCCTGGGCAGGAATGGATATGCATTGTTTACATACGGATTTGAGAACCCCCATTGCGATTAACACTAAATATGTATGTAAATTAACATTTATTGCAGCAAATGTCAAAATTATGTTATCTCAAATGTAGACTGCTGTACTGCGTACATACATACATACATATGTATGTATGTAAGTACGTCAAAATGTGTCGCAATTGGTTAACATAAAGGGTTCCGTGGCTTTGTATTGTGTTTGGTGTTTTTAAAAATAAGTAAATTAAATTGGAAAAAATATGTTAAAAAAAGCGGGCTTCATGTGCAATTATACTGTTTAAAATACACAAGAACCTTCTTTTGTAAAATTGTAAGTTAATTCATGATTCAAAGAGTGTGCATTCTTTTTCTGCGCATCTACGTCACAGTAGTAAATTAACAGAAATGCAATCAAACACTTAAATATACAGTTTAATTTTTTTACATATCGATATCAATGTACGGTGCGCTCGGGAAAACGTCAACTAATTAAAACCGCGAGTGTTGACGTTTATGAATGTAGAAACTTTTAATAAAAAATATATTGATAGTGTGCTTTAAAACATTTTTATTGACTATAAACTGAAACGAAACATAAACAAAAAAGGCTTTCAGGCTAACTAAAACTAAAGGAACGCATTTTAAAAGAGATCACATTTCACATATGTATGTACATACTTATGCATCTAAAAAAATCTGTTATTTTTTTCTGTTTTTTTCCTTTCCAATACTTGGAAGAGAGCTTTCTCTCGTAAACGTCTTAATACTTTTGGTTTGGTTTACGTTTTAGAGTAGACACTGTAAAAAATTAAGGGTTGACGTTTTGGGATGTTGACGTAAACTAGTGTTGACGTTTTCCATAGTGCACTGTATTTTATTTATCTTGTTTACTTTCCAACCGTTTATGTAAAATATGGTTAATTTTAAATTAATCCTAATTTTTGTTTGCTTATTTTCGAACACTTTATGCAGATTATGGTTCATTTAATATTATGCAACTATCAACTTCAAATACATCAAAAAATTATGTTTTAAGCCCAGCTGACTTTCTGTTGTTTTAAATGATTATTTGTTGGCTTCTAAGAATAATATATTTCATTAAAGAAACAAATATTTTTGTTCGGGGCATATGGATTTTAATGAAAGTTGCTAAAACCGATTTAAACAAAATTTTCTTTTTCTGCTTTAATAAGATTTTGTGCCAACAAGTCGGTGTTTGTTCTAATATCAACACCACATGTAAAATGAATTCGTCTTGCACAGAATGTTAATTTTAATTTAAGTTCTTTTTCCAAAATTTCCCTTTTGATTTCGTTACAATTAAAGCGAATTCACAATAGGTGGTCTGTAGAAAACAGTTGACTGAATTCGCTGTATTTCGGCTGTCAACATTTTTTAAATTACAGTGTAACATCGGTGAACGCAACCAATAGAAATTTTGGGCTGTTGCGATAACTGAGTTGTTGCGAAAACCAAGTCACAAATTTCTAGTCATATTTTTCTATTTAAAAGCTCATTTTAAACCAATCAAGAATTTTATAAAAAAATAGCTAAGGTTAGCTATTATCCGTCATTCTTAGAATAACGGTAAATCAGAAAGACACTTAAGCATAAGATTTTACAAACACGTTTTAGTTGTGAATTTGATTATCAAAAACCAAACTAAAAAACAAAAAAGCCTTACTTGTTCTGTAAAGTTGCGTTAATTGAGGCTTTGTTTTTTGAAAAGTTGCGTTTACAGAGTCACCAATGTTAAGAAATTGGGTGTTGCGTTAAACGAGGGGTTGCGCATATCGAGGGTTGCGTTCAACGAGGTTACACTGTATTTTGTTTGTTTATTTGTATATTAATAGAAAAAAGATTAAATTAATTCCCCTTGTTTTTCTTCTCTTCATATTGTATTATAACTTTAAGTGTATAAATATATTTGAGGGATTCACATGGTGTCATAAAATAGTATGTCCTAAGCTGAAAGACTACAACAATATACATAACTGATGTGAACAACACTTCAAATTGAGTGTAATATTTGAAACATAAATGAATTGAAGCAAAATAAATGAAAACAATTAGATATTTCATTTTATAAAACTGATATATTTATTTGACAATCCAAAATTATGTGGAGATAGTTAAACGGTTTCTATCTAATTTCAAAAATTGTTTGCGAGTTTTCGAATCCTTTAGAATTTTTATGTTGTCTTCTAAATTTGTATTTATTTTTACCTGGAATTTTTTTGCGATACCAGTTAAACATTTATCGCTTTTTTTAATTTAGCAAAGATTTAAAATTATGTTTGCTATATTTCGGTTTATTTTTTAATTATGAATTTTCATAATTTTCATGAAAAATGTGATAGAAGTGATTTATACACATCAAGCTTTTGGTCTTATATTTTTTGAAAAGTTTTAATATATATTACGAAATAAGCAATGCTATTTTTCCGATGTTACCAATTTTTCTTTGCGAATTTTTAAAAGTTTACAAATAAATAAAAATAACTTAAAAAATTATTCAGTCTTAAAAATGTTTTACAAATTTATTATATTGCTTGAAATATGACTGCGACACCTAATTAATAAATAAAATTGTTATATTAATTTTAATCACTTTTTGTTAATATTTTGTTGCAAATCTAATTTGTTTTATCACTACCTAACATCGATTGCGCATTGATGTTACGAGACGTCGACATCGCTCTACCGGTATCGCCTCCCACTTCGTCTTCACTTCCTCAAAAAGAGTCGACATATTTCTTACATATATTTTGTAGGCTTACCGCTTTTTTTAAGTCCTCCGATACATGTTCTAGGGTGTTCAAGTCAGGACTGGATGATGGCAACTCCAAAACGTTGATGAATTTATTGTAAAAAAATTTTTTTCCATCCTTGCCGTGAGATTTGGGACATTATCCTGCTGAAATTGCCATATAACAGGCGAATTCTCCTCAGCCCACGGGATCATGACATTATTTAGTATATCAATATATTTCTCCTTACTTGGGATTCCGTCAATTTTATGAATTGGTCCGCCACCGTTTCAGGAGAAACATCCCTTCACCAAGTTTCACTACCCGTGAAGCGTATCTAGGGTTAAATTCTTGGTTAATGGCCCGTCTAACATGTTTTTTTTGAATACTTCTCAGAAGGCGCTTCTTACGTACTGCTGTTCCGCGTAGCCCGACTTTACCAAACGACGTGCAATAGTCCGTTTGAATATCGTGATGTTTTCATTTCCTTGAACATCACGTTGGATGTCAGTAGATGATTTTTTTGGGTCGATATGCGCTGATTTTTTTGGGTCTCTTCTTTCGCGGAACGTTGGCTATAGTGTCATAATTGTTGATATGCTGTAAGGTATGATAAAAAAAGAATAATAAATACCACTAGAGTACGCTTAGTGGTCGAAGTTCGACCGCCAGTCTAAACTTCCTATTTTATTTGCATTATTTTAAAGAGAAAAAAACTACCTAATTGCTCATAACCCTTCCCCATGGAAAAAACAATAAACAAAATAAAACTGCTACGTGCACGCACATTTATTTTTTAAAGTTTTTTTGCTTGAAGCTAACACATCCATACCTAGTTAATATGTACATTAATATTTAATTCTCATCTCTTTCAATTCTGATGTCTTTTTCTTTTTCAACTTCACTCATTTGAAGAGAAAAAATCTTATTACTCATAGACATATGTATGTAGGTATTTTTAAATACTCTCATTGCTTTGTTTTTAATTGAACCAATAAGTGAATGTACGTACATATGTATTTATAGCATTTGTAGTGGTGTCAACTTTAGGATCCTTTTATTCCTTTAATACTCAACCGATTAATATAATATATGTATAGTCTAGTCACTAAAGCGCAACAATGTCTATCATTTGATAAAATAATGAAGTAAATCGGTTGGCAAACAAAGGAGAAAAAGGGATCTAAAAATTTGTCTTGACCTATTTATATAATAGATAAAATTGTTTTTCACAAAAACATAACGGTAAATTTGCAAAAATTAGAATAATGATCATGAAGCTCTAATATAAAAACTGCGTTTCTAATTAGTTGTCAACAGATGTGTATATGAATGTGTGAATGTGTGTATATACATATGTGAAACCAGGGTGTACACTCTCTTTTGACTCTGACAGTATATGTACATATGAATATACATATATATTTTATTTTATTTTGACTATGAAGTCAACTTGACCCTATGGCCTTGCGACATATTTTTTAATAAAAAAAATATATATTTTTTTATTTTTTATGAAACAACAAAAAAAAACACGCAGTTATTTAATTATTTAAAATATTGGAAAAGCTGTATCCAAAATTGTGTTTTAAATTTATTTAAACCCACGCAAACCGAAAGATAAAAATATTTAAAAAGTATAAATTTGGCAAATTGATTTTATGTTTTGACGACACCGATTAAAGTAAAGACAAAATAAAATACATTTTGTATATAGACTATTTATTTTAAATATTTTAATTTAAATATTTAACTTTTAACGGTTAACAAAATCTTCTTCCATTTGAACTACTTTCACTTAACGTACTCAGCTTGAAAAAACAATTGCCTGACAATATCCATGCAGATTTAAAATGGAACAAAAAATCAAACTAATCACTTGTTTTGCTTGAAGAAAGATGTTCACATACAAAGTCTTCATCGTCTGCCTCATAATAATTATGATTTTGTTGTTGTTTAATAACGCAATAACATTTATCCATTCATATAGTGTGTTACAAAGATTAATTTATTAAAATTTAGATAAGCCAATTACGAATACATATAATTTAGTCAATCACCCTTATTCCAGTTGGCGACATCGACGTCAAGTTGGCGATCTCGACGTCGAGACAATGTGCCTTAAGCAAAGTTATAGGCGAGGTTAATAAAAAAAAGAGCTCCTGTTAAATATTCAACAAAATACCTTTCGGATACATTTCTTGAGAAAAACGTGGACGATTCTTAATGATGAATTCCGAGTTTAAAATATTTTCGGACCATTTCTCAACAGAGATAATTTTTACATAGTTTACACAGAAACCATTTTCTCGAGAATCTATAGAAAATATGTTTTCTGAAGAAAAATATAATATCTTTAGAAACTTTCCGTGTTGAGGAATTTCTTTTAATTTTTTGCTACCGAAACGTTTCAACAAATGGTCTGCACAAAGATTTTCAAAAACTTTCTAAAGAAAGTTTTTGCTTAGTTTTGTAGTAGCAGTAGTAGTAGTATTTATTTATTAGTATTTATAATACGTTAAAAGGCAATTTTCGTATGTAGTAAAAATTTTACAAATTATGTTTTATAAAAAATACAACAATTTTTTTAAATATATTATTGTTTTCTTCGACTTGAATATTACTAGGCAAGGCATAACTGTAGAAACTTTCGAAAAAGTGATCATTGCATGGTTCTTGTTGTTACAATTTCAATTCTAAAGTGCTCAGAGTTTCTTAGTTGATGCGGCTAGATCTCTCTTGCGTACGTTATTTTATAGTGTTTAGTTCAAGGGTTTGTTTTAATCAATTTTTTTTTCGTCGTTAGTCTTTTGTAATAGACCTTTCAACTAGTTTTCTAAAGAAAACTATTTGTCGAGTTTGCTTTAAAAGACTGTTGCATGGATATCAATCAAAATGAATTAATAAAAAGCTCTTAACGAGATTTATTAAAATCAATTTTTCGCAGAAGTGCAATTGCAGTAATTAAAATTTTCGTATTGCCTCAATTTTTTTTAAATGACATAAAATTACACGCATAAAATTTATGCTGCGTTACACTCAATCTAACACACACATTTAGTTATTATGGTTTTTGTTGTGGTTGAGAGTGTAAATAGCAATATTTGTACTTATTTTTTCAAAACATGATCTATACGATTATGATAATAATGATCAGCTAAACTGGGAACTCTTATTTTATTTTTTTTTAATTTTCTAGAGTAGAGAGAATTTATATTTGTTTATCTTTCTGGAATGATATACTGTCACAAGCAACGATTTCCGAATTTTTTCTCTCAATTTTTTAGCTTTCAGTACTAGAAAAAGGTGTCATTCCATCTAAATAAAACACTGTGTATAATCGAACCGTTTTTATTATGAATTTGATATCAGTATATACTGTCGAGATCCTTTTAAAATTAATCGATTTAATATTTTTATCGTGTAAACACTTGGTCATTAAAATATATAGCACCTTTATTAATACTAGAATTTCCTATGGCCGACGCAATCGACCATATTCTAGCTATAATTAATTAAATATTAAGCATTTACTTAAACAAATTTCATCCCGGATAAAACAAAATTGTAATGAACATGTACATCCATATTTAATTCTCATCTCTTTCAATTCTGATGTCTTTTTCTTTTTCAACTTCACTCATTTGAAGAGAAAAAAATCTTATTACTCATAGACATATGTATGTAGGTGTTTTTAAATACTCTCATTGCTTTGTTGTTAATTGAACCAATAAGTGAATGTACGTACATATGTATTTATAGCATTTGTAGTGGTGTCAACTTTAGGAGCCTTTTATTCCTTTAATACTCAACCGATTTTAAATAATATACGGTCTGGTCACTAAAGCTCAACAATGTCTATCATTTGGTAAAAGAATAAAAAAATCGGTTGGCAAACAATGAGAAGAAGGGATCCAAAAATGTGTCTTAGCCTATTCATATAATAGAAGATAGATAAAAACTGCCACCATGTTTATTCGTTTATTTTTAGTACATATAACGTATATTGAATTCGGCCAGCATTGTTAATTTCACTTTCATCGCTTCAGAGTATAGAACGCGTTTTTCTAGGTCCCTATGTGCCAGATTATGACGCGATTCGCGAAATTTTTTTTCTCTTCTGTAAACTCACTTTTTTAACAATGGAACTATTCGTAACGGCAGATTAATACCACATATTTCAGCTACAATTGCCTTATATGATTTGAAGGGATCGCATTGCTATGTATCCATCCGCATTTAGACTTGTTATTTCACATCACGTCTTTATGTTGTTTCGGAAAACGTTAACAACAAAAAAATTATTGATGTTTGTAAGTAATTAGTCGAACATATAAATATTATAAAAAATACAAAAAAAACCATGTAACATGATGAAAAACAGTTTATTTCTCAGCAGCCAATGGCGCTGAATAAACGAGAGAAACTGGAATACATGGAGTAGTTATTCATCAGAGATGGGATTTTGTACTAATAAATAAATAAACAAATTATACGGTTAAATAGTTGATATTCCTAATCACTAGTATCCACCGTCAAAAGTGGTAAAATTGAACAAAGAACCCTGATGAGATGGTGTAGCGACTTCGAAATCAGTACTGATCCGTTCTGCTAGTCTGGTGAATAATAAAAATTTTTCCATATATGTATATAATACTCTCCTAATAAAAATAATGAATTTATCAAAAAAAATTTCTTATAAAAATGAAATAACAAAAAAATATTAAAAACAATAAATTTATAAACTCGGATTTGAACTTGAGCCAAACTATTCGTTTCAATATACATACATATATACAAAAAAATGTTTAGATCGTCCAATTGAATCTGCTATAAATTTAAAGAACTTATTGTGTTCCCGAAGCATAAAGGAGATAAACATATCTCCGCTCTTCCACCGTACAATGCTGTTGTTCGACCCATCTATCATTGATGTTCATATTGATTTTAGATTATTATTGTATTATAATTAGTTAACGAAACTAATTTTCGACCTTAAGTTTTGAAGAATGCGAACCTGTTTAGCAAAGTAACTATTGTAATTTCCTTATTTTTAATGAACTTTTTTCTCTGGACGCTGATGCAAGATGTTAAAATATAACAGTGCTGACAATTAAAACCAAGTAGAGTTTTAGAAAAAAAGACCAGAAATTGTAACATGTATGCATATTAGAGTACCTATTTTAATGTCCACATGTACTACATATATGCACACATGTGAGTAAATCAGTTTTCTGTTGTAAAATGTTCATAATTGTCGTCTGGTAGTCTGTCTATTTGTCTGTTATTACATGGCCCGAAAAAATCGTGTTTCTAAATTTTTTTGCAAATGTTTGTATCTTTATCTTGGTTGAAAAAAAATATAATTTATTGGTTTTTATTTTGCTTGAGTGATAATTGTGTATAATTGTAACATACAACGGCTAAGAAATTCATGAACATGTTGTGTGACAATTTTAACTTAGTAACAGTGTATACTATATATGTACATAAATACATACGTACATACTTGTAAAACTGGAGTATTGAAAAGAAAATGCATTTTTCAAAATAATGCACATAGGGGTGAAACTATAGCAAACACTGGAATGAATAAAATACAGTGCACTCGCGATAATATGAACATTCTAGTATATGAACACCCCAAAATATAAACACTTTCTTACTCCTATTGAGTACTCTAAAATATGAACTTAGTACAAAAGCTTTAAAGTATGAACAACTTTTGTCTACAGGGTTGAAATCTAAATCAACAGGGTTGTGGCTAAATTCGAATTCACTAGATGTTATCTTTTAAATTCCTTTCAGTTGTCAATCAAAATTTCTAACATACACGTGTTAGTTAATGCACACACACACATTCAGCTAGAATACCATATTAATTTTTTTTTAGTAAATTTAACGTGAAAAGTTCTTAAAATGCATAAGAAAAAATATAAGTTTTGAACTTAAAAACAATCAGAACAATTAGAAAAAAGTGCAAGTGTTACTAATTTAGGGAAATAATTTGGGGTAACAAAATCTACAATATTTGGGGAAGCAGTCGTAGATTTTTAATAATGCACTAAAATGGGTTTTCAATGTATTGAGATAGGCTGCCTTCCTAAACGTCTGTATGCAACGTTAAAGCAGTTTTAAAGTGTTAAAATCAAGTAATTATACTTTATAACACTGTAAATCGAATGCATTGTCTATAAAAAGCATTGCCAATTTTAAAAATGTGATAGTTGCGTTTATTTGGTTATCTGCTGCGAAACAGTTGACTTTAGGAATGCTATACATTGTCAAAGTTTGCGCGGCTGCGTTTGGGAATACGTGACATTGTCGCACTGCAAAGCAACATGCGTTTAGGAAAGCAGCCACAGTTAAGAGAGCGGACCGTTTTAAAGGTGATTAAACAACAAAAAAACATTGATTTGTTCGCCAATAACTTTAAGTTTGTTTTTTTAGGAAACAATAAATAAAAAATTTAACATAAGAATCTTTTATTTGAATGGGAACAACGTTTTTAGATGGAATTAAATGCCATTCGCGAATATGAACAATCTTGCAAAAGTGATCTGGCTTGATTTTAATTAGTTCATATTATCGCGTGCGCACTGTACCACTAAATATAAACATTTTAGCTAGCATAGTTCCCTGGTTATACGATGCAAAATATAAGAAATTTCTGCAAAATGCAGAATCACTCTAACGCGTCATGATAACGCTGAATCCTCTTCATTATGATGACTGCAGAATATATGCAAATGAAAATAGCAAACAAACCATATATACGAGTAAAAGCCTGGCATGTCCGAATATTTCTATAATGATCATATTTCTATCATATTTTCATATTTCACTAAATCAATTCGGAGAAGATAAAGTAAAATATTCTCTCATACATTAGGGCATATCCACAGCAATGTTATCTTTTTTAATTCCTTGTGATTATTTCCTAAATTTTAGATATTTTCCTTTTCTTTTACTAAATGTAAAAATACTTACGTGGCTTTCATCTAATTAAAGAAGGTAACGTACGACATAAAGTGAACATTTCTGTGGACATGCCCATATAAAGAATTATTTTTATAACTTTTCATTTTTCAATGCTGCAGGAATTATAAAAATCATTCATCCCGATTTGTTCAAAGCAAATTTTGTTTTGTTATTCCTGTAGATAATGCATCAACATATTTGGCTGTATAACTAAATGACAAATTTCAATTTTATTTTCTTTTTCATTTGCCTTAACCATTTCGTTACCTTCTGCGAATTGTCTCCCTCTCTCCTTCTTTCTCTCTTCTCTCTGACAGAACTTTCATTTGGCGCTATTTGCCCCTTTGGATCTTAAGATATTTCTATCTTATGAGTAGTATATTTTATCGTATTGTGCATTTCGTTGTATTGTTCTTCATCCGCTGGCTGTTTATGTGCATTGTCGGTTTATGTGATGAGATATTTAATGAGTTTGCCACATTTTGTAATTTATTAAAAAAAATTAAGAAAAAAAAAATAATATCCACATAATCTTATTTTTTGTTTTGATGAATCATTCCTTTCATTTCATACTTTCAATCGGTTGCATTTCATACTTGTTCATACATACACACATACTCGTATGTATGTATATGTGTTTTGCATTATTGAGATTTTTTGGGCTCTTTTTTCCTCTATTGATTATTGATAATTTTTTGTTGCCTTGTTGCTTTTTGTATGCTTTAGCATTTAAAAATTTTATTTAATGGTGAAAAGATGTATTCTAAAATCTATGTTTGTAAGTATGTACAATGTATGTAGTACAGTGGAGTTCGCTTATAACGAATAACTTATACGGTCTTTAACAGTTTCGTTTTACAACTTGCTTTTGAAAATAAAATAAAAATTTCGTTTGAGACTTTATACTGAAACAGCAATAAAAAAAATTTAAAATTGTTTTCGTTCTCAATATAAACTAATCAAGGCGAATTCATAACAGGTAATTGCATCACGGCAACAAATACATTCACAAGCACAAGGCAAATTCATAACAGGTAGACTCGCCTCAATTCGCTTTGAAAAATAAATAACTGCTTTCTTTGTCAAAATCAAACGTCGAAAACTATATTTAAATCAAATATAAAAAAAAATGGACAAACAAAACATATCAAAATGCAAGGAGCAAAAAATAATCACCTGCGCTGCCAAGACCATCTCTTATGAATTCGCCTTGCCAGAGGCATATTGTTTGTGTAATATATATCCGGTATTTTCAAAAACAGCTGGCATAAATTAAAGAAAATTAAATTGTTTTTTTTTTCTATTGTATTATATTTCAATTTGTAATTTTCGTAAATAAACAACAATAATATTTTATAACAAATTATTCAAAATTTAATATAGAATTGAGTTCCGGTAAGAAATGGTGTAAATTGCAAGGAAAATTCTATTTTGTGCATACTTTTAGCCGCTGCAAATAAAATGTCTGTTCCGGTAATTTTTTCAAACAAATTTTGACAGAACGGAATGGAAAAGCCAAGGCGAAAACAGAATCACCTGTGCTCTTGCAATTAACTGTTATGAATTCGCCTTTTAAACTAACAAATGAAAAATTTAATTTTATTTTCAAAAACATGGAAATTACTAACTGCCTGTTCGTTGATATCGTACTATCCTGGGTGTTTCTGCAGACAAGCCTAAATGTCTTCGCGGTTTGTGTTTGTTCTTTTAAACTGGCCTTCGAAGTTGAATCTGACTTGGGGAAACAATGATGCATCGAAACTTTTCGCCGTGTCTTGCGTGGACATGATTTTCTGGACAAGTTGCTATCAAGAAACCTTTTATCAACCCGTAAAATAGACTGTGCAGGCTAAATTTAGCAAAAGCACATGTTTCTAAGGACTCTGTATTTTCCAACGCGGTCATCTTCGCCGCGTGAAGCATGGTGGTGGCAGTGTGATGGTTTGAGGCTGTATGTCGGCTGCTAGTACTGGCATTTATTGAAACAATCATGGACAGATTTAAGTGTCTTCAGATCCTTAAGGACAACTAGTTGAAGATCGAATGATACCAAATTTTTTGTTACAAAAAATAAACTGTGAGCCACTGTATGTGAATTATTTTAGTAAATCCTATTTTTACTTCTTGAAAGAAAAAGTCGTTACTACTTCGGTTATAACGAACTTCGTCTATTACGAACAAAATCTACCGGTCGCGCAGAGCTCGTTATAACCGAATTCCACTGTATATAAAAATGTGTCATTTAATATGATATGACTTCTATTGTTACTAATTAATCAGAGATTGCAGGAAATTCAATTGCATTTAGTTTTATAAAGGGTAATTTTTCCAGAGTAATTTCTAAAAAAATAAAGTTAATAAAATGTTGGACTATGAATTTTATGTTGCTGTTTAAACGATAAATATGTTTTTTGCCCACATGTTTAGTGGTTAGTCGAACTGGATTCACCCAGCTTTGTCCGCACAAATATCTTTTCATATGTAGTTTCTTGTTTATTTACATACTTCATACGGTAGCCTTGATGCTACGGAATATACATATATTATTTTTAATGCGTTGCACAAAACTCACTGGCTACAATATTTTGTCCTGACAAAAGTTTTGTACGAAACAACTGGATTAATCCACCTTAAGGGATAATGTCGGAAAAGATTTAAATATGTACTTATAAATATTCTTATATTTATTGCACAATTTGCAATGTTTTTTATATTCACATCAGAGTTTTTTCTCCAGCCATTTTTCATTTCCCGGGAAAGCGGAAATTTTTTTTAATTTTCCCGGGACCCCGGGATCCCGCTCCAAGAAATAATAAAAATTAAATTTGCTAAGCATTAACAAAAATTGTATTAGAAAGTTTGAAACACTTAAGCCGGTGATACAGAGTCGTACGATTCATTCAAGTGAAAATCTTACAGAATTCTGTCCCTTTTTTAAAAAACGCATTGAATTTGCCACACTATCACACAAAAAAGATGCAAACACATACATACATGTGTATTTTGCACTCAAGTAATTTTAAATGTTATTGATTTTTTGCGCCTAAATAGTTGTAGATATATAAAATAAATAGTTTCAATTTAATTTTGCTTTCGTTGCAATTTAATTTCTTAAAAAGATGCATCACTGATCGCAAGGAATCTATCATTTTATGGAAATTTTTATAATTATATGCAATTCGGACAGACTTGTCAAAAAATCTGCCCACAAGTGCATTTTATGGCCGCAATATTATACTTTTTGAACAAACACGACTTTTTTGGCAGATCGCACGACCAAGTAGGATAGTGTATCACGGCCTTTACTAAAACATACCTTATGTTTTAATAACAAATTAATATGTTAATTTAAACTGGATCTTTTTTTAACTTTTAGGTTATAAATTCCTTAAAGATTATTTCCAACACGGAAAACGTGTATTTTTGTTAGATGAGATCAAAGTAAACTTACAAATGTAGGTGTGAACATAAACAAAAACATAACGATTCAGTTAATAAAAACAAACATAAAATATATATAGAAAAAATAATTCAAAGGTACTCGAGGTTTGGATTCCAACACAAAAATATTAAATTCTTAAAATAAGAATATACTTTAATAATATAATTCATATTTTTTGGTTTAGGAAATAATTCTTTAAAACGCTTAAAGCATCTATGGACTCGTCAGAATTCGTCTAATTTTATTAACTGCTACCGAAATGTCCGTTCACTTTCAATTTTTTTTTATTATTTTCCGTTATCCCACATGAAAAATCCCGGGAAAGCGGGAAATCTTTAGATTGCAATTCCCGGGAAATCCCGTGGCGGGAATTTTAAATTGTATTGTAAATTTTACAAATATCAACCGAATGTTCCAAATTTATCGTTTTACAGTTTGTTAAAAAATATATTGATATGAAAATTTATGGCTTGATTTCAAATCTGAGTTTACCCATATCTTCTTAATTTAAGAAATTATTTTTTGGTTAAATTCATTATTTTTAATAAATTAATAAAAGGAAAGGATTCTTTCAACCGAGATGGGCAACTTTGATCTACTGTAACGCCTTTATTGCTTAACATCCTCTTCTCGCCACGAAATATACTGAAATCCTAAATCTTCTCCTATTATTAACTCGTAAAATTCTTTTAATTATTCAAAAATAAAATAAAAACACAACAGAAATCGATTTTGAAATTAATGATGTTTTATTTCCTTTAATACCACTGTTTTATAAAATACACGAAGTAATTTGTTTAGTTAACGCTGCAAAAGCTTAGACAAGACTGACTTCTTTGTGCCTGGCAGTGTCGGCTTATATAGCATTTGACTTGCTACGGTTCTCGTAGAAAAAGCCTCACCATGACAATAATGCTTGTGCCTTTGTTGTTATTCAGCTAAGTTATTAAAGCGGCGTAGAGATGGCAGTAGCAAACGTAAGTAAAAACATGTGGGTGGCGAATCAACTAACCAATTTTATGTAAAGTTTGTCCGTAATACAATCGAGGACGTTAGTCTTTGTTTACAATTGCTATGAAGATTTTTCATACAGATTTCTTAAACAATCTAGAACTTTCTTGAATGTTCTGTTTCCGTTAGTTTGAATTTGAGTGCTCGAATTTGCATACACACGGTTGATTATACGTGCTAAATCACCTCTGTATTTTTATGTCCGTTAAATTTGCATCTACATTTAAATTTTGTAACAATGGTCGCGTTCATCAGACGTAACTTTTGCGCAACCGTTGAGTGTTTGTCTTAGAAACGCAGAGTTGAGTAGTCCCGCTCCACACAACAGTTAAGTATTTGCTGCCATTTTTTCCATTATAAATTTGTTTTACTATATTTAATCAACATGTTGTGTTTAGCTCCGCAGCTGATCAAGAGAGCTATGCGCTTTTATATTATAATGCAACCCCGTTTTGTTAAGTGGCGACTGCAAATTAATTTGTTAAATTTTGCTTTACAAATGCGATAAAGTAACGAAAATAAATAAATAAAATTAAAATACTAATTTCATTAAATATACGTCGATTTATTATGGTATCTATTTGTATTAATTACATAATTAGTTCAATATACGGTATAAAGATTTTTTGGAAATAGTTCCGGCTCATCGTTAAAATATAAACTACTATCGGCGCAGGTTTATCATTTTATTGCAATGTTTTGTTGCGCATTTTTATGTTGTGAATATTAAATTTGTGGTGCAGATTTTAAAATAAAAATGGAAAATTCCAGCCATGAAAAACTCCATTGCAAAATCTGTGTTGTCCATACTTTTTAGTATAAGCAAAACTAATAAATTTAGCAAATTTAAATTATTTCTTTTGCAGCATTTTTATTTTCTATTATTTACATTAATCAGCTGTTCGTGATCCAATTATTCATCAAGCCGTTTCTAAGACGTAACAGTTGAAACACATGAAATATATGAAACATCGAAACAGTGATGGGAGTTCAATATGTCCAAAGTATTTCTAATTGTGTGGAAAAATTACGAAAACTATTTAAATAGTACCAAAACATTATTTTAAACTCATTAGATTAAATTTTAGCTTAATTTTTATTTATTATTACTGCCGTATCCGTAAAAAAAATTTTAGGTTTGAAAAGTAATTTAAAGAAAATTTGTATGATAAATATGTCTTAAAATATACTTCAAATACAAATTATTTTTTATGAATACTGCACATATTATTTAAAAATAATTTTTTGTACCCTTGTTTGTATGTATGTACATACCTACCATACATATGAATAAGAGTATATATGTATATGCATATGAATATATATGTATATACATATGTTTAATATTGACACTTAAATTCTGAAAAAAATAAGTACATATGATTGGCAGCCTCTTGTTAAATTTTATAAAGAAAAATAAATTAATTAATAAAACTAAATTTATTCAGTATGTATACAGATTTAACAACTCATATGGTTGAAATATCAAAATAAAAAGAGTACCAAAAAAGGGCTACTGTGCCGCACTCATATTCAACATACATGCATTCCATCACTGTCTAAAATATTCCGTATCCTCGTAATGAAATGCTATTTTCTACAGGTTGGTTGGTACGTTACGGTCAAGTGACATTTCGGTCAGGTAAGCATTTTCATTGCTTTTTCATGTCACAGATACGATCAGCTGACATGACTATATTTACGATTCTACTTTTACGGTCGGCTAAAGAGGCCTTTAGTGTTTTCCCTTAATAAATTGATCATATACATTTACCACTTATCAATTTGAAAAGATTTTTACTTCCGTTTCGGAAGTAATTCCTTTAAGTATTTCACCAAATATGGTGCAATTAATTTTTAATACTTCACTTGCATTTTTATCACTATTTGTGAAAACAACAAAATAAAACCATAAAGTTAAAACAAGAAAATTTAATAAATTGCATTTTTGATTTTTTTTACTATTTTAGAATTTCAATGTCAATTTATAATAAATTTTTGCAACTATTGCTGAATTTTACTAGTGGAAAAAAGTTTTATATATAATTAATTTTTTTTGTTTATATGAGAAATTGCGCGCCCACATGCTGTTATTTGAAAAATAAACAAAATTTTGCCCTCCAAAAACCACATTTAGAATAAATTTAAATATCTTTTTAGACAAAAGAAAAAAAAACGAATAAATATCGATCAAAGTGCTAAAGGTGGGGGAAGTGATGAATGAGATTGAGTTGTTATGGTACATGTTCAACGCGTGTTATACTTTTGTGGTTTTAACTATAATTGTTTAAATAACATTTGAAAGTGGTGGAAAAACTGCCATAAAGATATGTTGGATTTTCTCTATTAATTGAAAAACATATGATTGACAACCGAACCGCGGATTGTAAAAAAAGAACAACTTCTATAACTGTGATAACTTTTTTATTTTTATAACCGTTAAAGCACTAAAACAATAAATCATGAGTCATTCTTTTAGCTTAACAATTAAAAAAAGTTATAGCCAATTTTATACAAGCAGTTTCAATACATTTTGATAATTGTTTCTACATTAAACTTATCATAATTTGGGAACCACTGGGTAATACTGCTCTATTTTTATTGATACCATATTAACTGTGCAAGACTTAACTGCGATACCAAATTTGATTCGATTCGGAGAGGGTTGGGACAACATCACTTGAGAGTTTTGTATTAATAATTTTTAATTCATATATTTTTTAATAACAAAAAAACTTAAATCCCACAATAATATAAAAAAAGCTCTCTTGAAATACGTCCTTTTTTAATAAATTTAAGAATGCTGGGTCCAGATTTTTATCGGAGACTTAAACTAGCGATATCTAAACATTTTGTTTTTGCCATATTTCTTGGAATTTACATTAAATATTTTTTATAGTTGTCTGCATTAGCTTAAGAAATATCGACTTGTGTCGAAAATAAAAATATTTAATATTTTTCGATCTTCGATCTCTTCGATTCCTTTCGACTTATCTTAGCAGTTGACGGTCAATCAGTCAATCATTGGGTCAACATATTGAGCTTTATTTTATTTGGTGATTTCTGCCTTCTTTTCCTTAAACATTTCGTACTAGATTAAAGAGAGAAAACAAGAAATATTTTCTTTTAATCTATTACAAAATTTCGTAGTCGAAGGCGAAATAAGGGTAGTTACGGGGGCGGATCAATAAATCCGTGTGAAAGTGTGTGGAACGCAGTATTTTTTTGCAAAACAAAAATTTATTTTTCAACATAATCTCCTTTTGACTCAATACACTTAGTCCAACGTTTCTCCAGTTATATCTCTTCCAAAAATACGATTTTTCGAGGTCCTTCAAATAGGCATTTGTTTGGTCAATAATTTCATCGTTGGAGCTAAATCTCTTTCCACCGAGACATATCTTTAGGTTTGGAAATAGGAAGTAGTCACTAGGTGCCAAATCCGTAGAATATGGCGGATGAGGTACCATTTCGGATTGCGGTTAAACAACTCCAAACAATCCTTTGAAGTTGTCACAAGTTTACGTTTATGGTCAATTGAAAGCAAACGCGGCATCCACCTTGCAGACAACTTTCTTAAACCCAGCTGATCACTTAAAATCGAAACCACACTGCCATATGAAATGCATATGGCATCAACAATCTCACGCACTTTTACTCTTCGATCGGCCAACACCATAGCGTGGATTTTTTTTTACATTTTCGGGTTTACTGACCTCAATTGGCCCTTCAGAACGTTCAGCGTCACTTTTACTTGTGTGATTACAACAAAAGTCAGTAAACCACTTTTTAACATTGAAATCGATGGTGCAGAGTCCCCATAGTATTTATCGAGCTTTTCTTCGGTTTGATTGACGTTTTTTTTTTGCAAAAACTAATGTTTAATGAGCACTCGAAATTCACTTTTTTCCATTTTTAGAAAAATACAAGAGGTTGTATGTTTTGAACAGCAAAGTAAATGACGACACTTGCTCAAAATTTGGCAGTAGTCAAATGGGGACAGTGGTGCATTTCATATAACTACGAGGGAAGTTCGAAATGTCATGGACTTATTGATCCGCCCTCGTATTACATTCTCATTATGCAGTCTATACTAGAGAAGAGATCGTCATGCACGCTCGGGATAAAACAATTTTACTCATGTATGTGAGTGGCTAAAAATTTGTCACAATTACGAAAACTCACGATAACGAAATACTTGCGAAAAAAAAATTATAAAATTATAAAAAAAAAAAAATAAAAAATTATATGAAATAAACTATACTCACGCTCAATTTTTTATACTTACGTTCATGCACACTTACGTGATTGAAACTAAAAATTAAACACATGAGCGATGCCCCTCTTTAGTATTTTGTAATCGCTTGCATCCGACTCAGGATGAGTTCCGCTCCGCCATCGTCTAAACGCCAAAGATTTTTAAATAACATCCTTAAGAGTTAACGAAATTTATAAATCAGTATTCTTTAAAAAAGTAATTTTTGAAAAAGGAAGGAAAACTATGTTTTAGTATATATTTGAATAGAAATGCTGTCAGAAATTTCTTTAAGTTTTCAGAATTTCGACAAAAAAGAAGTTATGAGAGCACAATACTATTACTTAAAAACCAACATTATGTTACTGAATTTATCTATTATTAGGAGTGTGGCCGTTGAGAAATTTCGAAAAGTGACACATAAAGGGTATTTAAAAAATAAAATTAGCACAAAAAGGGTATTTTTATAAAAAAACCATATAAAATTCGAAAATTCAAGGTAAAAACACGACTTTAAGTTTATATTGTTCTTTTCATTAAAGAATAACTTTTATTTACAAGTAATAATTAAAAAAAATGGAAAACATTTATCAAAAAATTAATTGTTGTGACATCTTCTTATAAGATGTAATAAAATCAGATATTTTGGTACTTTAAATAAGTTGTTTTTAATTTCAATTATAGAATGTTGCGAGAGTTTTTCAGCATATATTTTTCTTCATACATTTTTTATGAGAATGAGAATTGTTGACAGATAGAAAACGCTTGACGCGTTGATTTAGGTTTGGCTGTTAGCTTTCGTAAAGGCTGAAATAAAAAATAACCTGTCATAAAAAAGAATACTTACACAAGCAGATTGTTGGGAAAAAGTTAATACAAATGAGAGTATTTCTTAAAAGGGACAACAAGGGGAAGTGTGTACTTAAAAACCAACATTATGTTACTGAATTTATCTGTTATTAAAAACCACTAAAGTAACAACAGTTACAATACCCAATTTAAATTAACATATTAATGTATGTATTATTAAAACATAAGGTATGTTTTAGTCGTGTGTGTTCAAAAAGTATAATATTGCGGCCATAAAATGCACTTGTAAGGTAGATTTTTTGACAAGTCTGTCCGACTTGCATATAATAATGAAAATTTCCATAAAATGATAGATTTCATGCGATCAGAGACGCATCTTTTTAAAAAATTAAGTTGCAACGAAAGCAAAATTAAATTAAAACTATTTATTTTATAAATCTTCACATATTTAACCGCAAAAAATCAATAAAATCTAAAATTACTTGAGTGAAAAAAAACATATGCACGGATCCCGGGAAATTTTTTTAAATATCCCGGTTTCCCGGAAAATGAAAAATTGCGAGAAAAAACTAGTAATTATACATATGTACTTGAATTATAAATTAATGTTAAAACTAAAAAACAATTCACAGGTACATTCCAATATTAGTCATATTATCAAAAAAGGAAGTTACTTTTACAAAAACCTTTAATAATATTTATTTACCACTTTTTAGAAGTACTTATTCTATGTTTTGTTAAAATTAATTCTTCACTTGGAGTCCATTCTTCCAGCTCCTATTCGAGCATATTGACAAAGGAAAGCATGAAGTCACAAGTTTCCATTTTAAGTTTGTTTGTAAGTTTATTTTTAATCATTAAAAGTTTTGAAAAAATTCGTTCAGCGGAAAGACTTCTATGAGGCAAAGTAAATATATACATTCGTATGTAACGAATTCATATAAATTTTAATATGTACATATATACTTTTGTATATATTTTCATCAAATCTTATTTCCTATCTCGAACAAAAACTTTTCTGTGTTAATTATTTTACGTATATATTCATAAGTTTTGCTGTTTATTAGTATTGAAACTTTTACTCATTTTCAAAAAAGGGTCCAAAAGTGGCATAAATTTTATTTAAATAATACAAAGAAAAAAGGTCATAAATAATGCTATTGGCACGAAAAAGGGTCAAAAGTGATACTTTAGTGTCACAACGGCAACGCTTCATGTGTACATACATATATAAAAAAATTAACTAGATTGCAAGTAACAGTTAATGATGAAACAGAACAAAGTCTGCAATTTCAGGAACAATCGCTGATGGCCCATAATAAAATCGACTGCAGTAACTTCAAATGCTCTCTTATTATTGTTTGATTTTCTTTTGTTTGCATTTGCCGTATGAAATTCATGAAAACGAGATAACATTGTTAACAATGAGTGTCTAAAATTGAGAGCATAAGAAAAAACGCTGTAAAAAATAAAATAGATTAAATTTTTATATCAAACTGTATGGAAAACATCGTTCAGCCACGGTTCTGTTTCATCATTTACTTGATAAACTTAGTAGCATCAGTGTTCAGAGATTTTTCAGTAACTGTGTTTAAATAACTGGTACAGAAATATCGCTCATATCTACTGCGTGTACAGCTAACAAAGAAAATTGCTTTGATCATTTTATTTAAATCATTTTGTTGGGCCGATATTTGTACCATATAATGGCTTATATATTTGTTTTAATTATTGTATTAATAACTTCAAAAATGTTGGGGTCGCCTGTAGCATTTTATTTTTTCCTTCTGATGCTTCTTATATAAAACATAACACATCATAATACACCACCCTGTGCATAATTTATTGCATCATATGTTAAACAATAAGAAAAAAATTAAATAAAATGTGCGAAAATAATTTTAACAATACTCGTACATATTTTGAAATATTTATTGTTGTTAAATTGTTTTTTAATGTTATTTCTTATATGTATCTGTATCTTATAATTAATTAAATAACAGGTGAATTCGAACAACAACAAAAATTGATTAGAAACAATTACCACATTTGCAATTGACAAAGAAACAAAGAGAAACACATAATTTAAAACTCTTAAATAATGCCCTACAATAAATACATTTGATTGTAATTAACATTTCAAATGAATTTCACCTGGGAATTTGTAAATTTAACAATATGTCCGTCTATACATACAAATGAAAAATTTGCCAAATCTTTGGAAATAGAATTAAATTTTATAAGCATAACAAATTAAATAATTTTGTTTTTTTGTTTGTTTTGAGTGACTTTTCACTCACGCTCATTCACGCTCACGATAAAAAATTTCACTCATGCACGTTCACGCACGACCTTATATTTTTGGCTCGCGTTCACTCACGCTCACGTGAGTGGAAAACAAAGTTAGTCACAATCACGAAAACTCACGCTCACGAAATACTCACGAATTTATATATTAAAATTTCTGAATGCAAATAGACAAATCTAATATACAATTAGAAAATTCTGCAATAAAAGATGAAAATTATGTTTTACTGAGAAATATACTTTTCCGAAACAATTTGTTAGTTTTGAAATACAATTGTTTAATTTTGATATATGGATAAGTCCCAGAAACAGTCCACCAAACAAAATTTTTTTAAAGTGATCCAATTTATTTTTTTATCTTTTTTTATGGAATATTAGACTAGATATATATTTGTATAAATAAAATAAATGTATTTCGACGATCATTAATGCATAAATTATTACCAAATCCTACCCCACCTCAGATCTTCTAATTTCATACCAGAAATGAAACATTTTTAGGTATTCATATCATTACTTTAGTGTTAACGAAGATGGCCCGATCGAAAGCCACATTTTTATACATTGAATTCACTTCAACTTTAGTAAAGAAATTTTGTGTTTACTATTTTGAAAACATTGAAATTAGGTATGAAATTTCAGAGTAGAAAATAGAATGGAAAAATGTAACGTGAGTCACGTAGGGTGCGTCACAAAGGGTTCACGTCTTCTGATAAAAAACGACGAAATTTTTTTGCCTGGAACTAAGTTATTTTAGAATTCTCTTATTATATTCATTTTTCTTTTAGGAACTAGATTTTGTGTGCTTTATTACACAGTGCAACAAGAAAAACCAACCTGGACAACTCCAGTCGAAAATGAAAGTAGACCATTAAGTAAACAGAACTGCCAAAGGGTTTTGATAAGTTAGCTCGAATTTAATTTTTATTGCCTTTTGAAGTTGGGCCATTTTTGACCATTTTTAGCAGTATGAGTGAAAGCTGAAAAAATCACATACGAGTCTGTAAATAAAAATATTTAATGGAATGTAATTGTACGTACTTATTGTTGCCAACATGAAAATTAAATTCGAGCTAACTTTTCAAAACCTTTTGTCGGCTTTGTTAAGTTAATGGTGATCTTTCATTTCCCATTGGAGTTTTTGAGGCTGGCGGCGATGACCCAAAATTTGTTGCAAAGTGTTATGAAAATTCGGCAAAAAAAAAATTACGAAAACACACTTTAACATTCAAAGTTGCATCCGTTTTTTGTAGCGTGCGCCACAAAACATTGTGATCAATTATTTCGCAACAAATACCTGCTAAAACATTCTTTTTTATGACATTCGAAAGTACACTTGTATCCCACTAAACACCATGCATAAGTTGAAGTTACCTCTTCTGAAAGACCAAAAAATTTTTATATACTCGTATTAATGTGAAAAAGCGTACGTCATGCAGGATTTGAAGTTTTTTTTTATAGAAAGCACTTAATTTTAAAAGAACAGAGTAAAATAGTAAACTGACAATAAAATCATGCATGAAAGCATTTGACAGTGAGTTTCATCAAATAAACGTTCAACACAAGAAATTCTATGAAATGTTATTAGAAAGAAAGAAATCGGCCCTATTATTTTCTCCGACTCTGTGTGTTCTATTTTTATTAATTTAATAATGTCTTCAACAGTATACAAGATATTTATGTGCAATAAATTTATTGTAAGTATGTTTATTATTTTTATTATACTACAAATATGAAATTCCTTTCATATTGACGATATTTGGATCTAAATCTACATTTGTTTTCTATGTTTCGTATACATTTTAAAAAAATTTCTTTTTCGTAGATTTAAAATCAGATACATAAATCAAAGGAAAAATTTTTGAATGACCTTCAAAATTCAAATAAAAACAAAATGTGAAAAGTGAAAATCGTCAGTTTTTATTAATGTTATTTTTATATATTCTCAGCAAAATGTAAGCATTCTATTTAATACTTATTCATTGTAAATTTATATAAAGTGTGTTTCATAATTATAAGAACAATTATTTTTTTTACAAATTCTCTTCAAATCTACAACAGATCTCTTTTTTTAATGGTAATAATATTTACTCTTTTTATATGTATAAACTTTTCATCTGCAAATTATTGTTGTTGTTTTTCCAGAAGTATTTCGTTATTTTGATGTTTCATATTTATAAGAACAATTGAAGAATATGCAATTTAATATGCAATTTAGTAGAGCAGTAACCTTTGTTGCATTTAAAGTTAAATTAAAGTTAACTATTTCTTTTTAACTATTCCACGTGTTTGTAGTTTGACTGACATTGAAAAAGGTCAAATTACGGCTTTTAAAGAACAGAACAAGACTTAAAATTTAGGGGAATTGCAAGAAAATCGCGAAAAAGCGTTAGTTGTACGAAATTTTTTGAGCAATCGTTAAAGTTATGGAAAGACTAAGAGGTCAGGGCGGATAAATATTCTTTATCAGCGAGAAATATGGTACATAAACAGACTAGCCAGCAATTAAAAATTGAGCTTGAAAAAAATAAAATCGGAGCAGGGAGTTTCTGTGTCAAATACAACCATGTGGAGGAGGATTTCTAAAAACGAAAATTTCAGATTTTCAACAATGACCCAAGTTCCTCGTTTACTAACACGACATGTTACAGCAAGACTACAGTTCGCAAGAGAAAACATGCAAATCAATTGGAACCAAGTGTGTCGTAATTAAGTATTTTATTATTTCGAAATTAACCATAAACTTTATTTAAGGTGGTTTTTTTCGGATGAAAAAAAACTGAAATTTTTAAGAAAGGAACTCCTACGTTTTTCAAAGAGAAACTTTGGTGGTGGATCGGTGATGGTTTGGGCACCTTTTTTTCGAGATGGATGTCTTGAGATGTAATTTATTTCATAAAAAATTAACAGCAGAGACTATACCAGCATTTTAGAAATGAGTTTATTGCCTTTTATAGCCCAAAGCCCCACAAAAAGATACATTTTCCAACAGGACATCGGTGATATCCACACAAGTACATTTACCAAAAACTGGTTTAGTTCAAATAATATTAAAATTTTAGATTGGGATTCACCTGATTAAAACCCCATGGAAATCTTTGGGGAATATTACCCATTAAAGTTTATTCGGGAAATGTGCAATTTGTAAACTTGGTTATTTCTCACGAATGTGACCAAAATTTAACAAAATCATTAGTGAATTCTAGAATATTTAATTTAATTAAAAATAAAGGTGGCTTAATTAGTAAATAATTAAATAAATTTTGTTATTTTCCTAAAAGTAATTGAAATGTCTTTATATTTCTGAAAAATAGACAACTTCTTGTTATTAAGAATATTACCAGTTACAACAACAATACTGAGAAATAACATACGTATCTCTGAAGAGTAGATCCAAAGATGAGTTATATTGCAAAATTAATTTATAGACAAGTTTTATAATTAATGAGAGTCCTTATAATTCAAAGTGTTCTTAAAAATATGAAACATACTTTATCATGACAAAACAAATAGTCTTTAAATTTAGTCACGTATTTAATATTTGTGCCTTTCAATGAATACCCTTAATAATAAATTAAAGTAATTTTTTATTTTTATTTTACCAGTATTTAAACTAAAGGTTCGTTCGCCAATGATTCATTCCGTATTTATAATTAATGTTTTAATTTTAAATTTATTTATGAGACTAAAACAAACAATTTGGCTGGCATGCAACAATTGCACATAAATATTTCTGCCGTTGCTAAATACATATCATACATGTTTTTTTATTTCTTCTTTCAACTCATAAATATTTGTTTTATTTTCATTGTTTTATGAATTTCGGTTTTTATATATTTAATGTCTTTTTTTAAGGCCCTAATCAGCAAGAAATGAAATAAAACAAATAAACAAAAACACTTACAAAGAACCCATGTCACTTTTACTTTTGGGCAACAATTTGAAATACATATTTTACGAGTGCTTTATTACAACTTTGGAGTTTCTTCAAAAACGAAAAAACTGTTGATGAGTCAGTTAGCTATTTGAAATTGTTGTGGGACGCTGAAATATGAAGATAAAGAAGTTTTTATGTCATTTTCTTTGACCCATAAAATTAATTATTAAACAAATATAGTGAAAATTTCGTTTTCCTTTAAATGCTCGGAAAATGTTTCAAGAAAAATTCATTTCAACATCGGAGCAGGGTCCAGGCTAACAGGCTGCGATGCATGCTTTTTAATTGCAGTTGCGGTTGTTGTAGTTCTTGTTATTTCCATTGGACCAAATAAAGTTTTCAAGATTTGGTTTAAGAAATACACCCAATCCTGCTTTTACACGGTATATTAAAAAAAAGTTGTGCAAAAAAAGTTATATATGATTATTTGACTTAAAGGTGGTCGAAAGGATTATTAATATTTCTATGAAACACTAAAATTTTACTTCTTTTTCTTCATACAGTTTTGCTTAAATTTAATTTTATGATTTTTAAGACATAAAATCAAAGAAATAAATGACAAGTTATCTTAAAATATTTTTTAAATAAAGAATCACATTTTTAAAGAACTAGATAACGCTGTATAAATAATATTTTTAAAAACTGAAAATAAAAAACAAAAAAATTCAATATATAATTTTTCGACCTTTTTTTTGAATATTTATATTATTCTTTAAATTAAGCTTGAGTCACTATTTTTTTAATAAAAATCATCCAAATACAAAAAAGTCATATGAGTATAAGGAAAATCAAAATGTTTTATTCGATGTTAGTGTCTGATATTAAGTATGGTTTTTTGTGTCGCGCTGGTTTAATATTAGCTTCGCCCGAAGATATGCTTAGTTCGTCAGCATTTTCAGGTTCCGGTGGTTTAACTATTTTAACAACGAAATCAGCTGTGGAACGTATCTATCCTACTTTGGAGATCTCTTTGTGTTATTTTGATTGTTAAACGATTTTTCATCCTTAGAAAACTATCAAAGGAGTAACGAAATATCGATAATAAATTTACACGTTTTTTTTATATAAAAGTGATCTCAAGCTCGTTAATTAATTACAAAATCAAAATCGAAAAATTTGTTATTAATAACAAACAGAATTATGTTACCAAATAATAAGATTTTTAAAGTATATTTAATCAAGTTATGAAAGTTATCAAAAGTATATGACAGCTCTTGTTTGCATATGTGTGTCCTACCTAAACTGAAAATTCCCAAAAATATTTTTACACGTGCAAAAAAAAGACGTGTAAAAACAGGAAAAGAATATTTTTGTTACTCGTGTTATTGCAAAATCGTTTAAAAAAGATCGTGTAAAAGCAGGATTGGGTGTACTTAGTCCATCTAAAAAATCTAGAAAGAGAATTTCGTGCTGTCATCAACACAAACTTAAAAACAAAGCAAATATGAGTTAGACGGTCTTCGTGGAACATGTGCATTTCGGCAAATGAATTTAAAAATGGCCGTTTATTCAGATATAATAAAGATCGTTCAGTACTTGCATTTGGGACAGATATTTAGTGCGTGTGCTAGTTGTGGCCAGGTATATATTTTTATTTACATTTATAAAATGGATACACAGGAAGTCAACATTACTTACTTGTGGCCTACTTTGGCCTTCTTCGGTACTCAGTGACAGGCTCAATCAACTGTTATGTCTACCTATTCTACGTTGGACTGATAAGCTGTTGTCTCCTACTACCTTTTCAGGATAATAAGGTCCAACCACTGTCAAAACTAACTCCACTCATCACATTCCCAGTGCAATTCATGGGGGGTTATTATGTATTGCGATTCGAAAGAAACATCATTCGAATTTGAATAGCTTATACATTGTGTTTTGAAACTGTTTCCTTTCGAATCAAAATACTCAATAGCCGCCTGTGTGGTCCACAAAACTTCGTAGCAGATCCCTCTTTTGCGAGTTAATCTGCTTATTTGTTTTCCTTTACAGTTGCGCCTTGGTCGATCACGAGTGCAAATTGTCCGAAACTTCTTTATAGGCCCTACAATTTCCGCGGTCGTTCTCACGCTCATCGAGCTTTCGAGCTGTTTTACATCATTTCACCTCTCGTCTTAGCTCAACTGATCTGCAAAGCGTCGTCGCGCAGTTCACGTAACACAGACACTAACTGCGTTCTGTTTTCGAATTAAATGGCAAATTCAACTACCGGCATTCCTATAATCCCTACGTTTTGGCTAACCACCTGTGATTGTTTTCCACCAGACCAGTCATCCGCTTTTCCGGTTTTTCCTCTACTAGCCCTTCCACTTCCGGGCTCATGCCCTCGCTCGTCAATCTATCACACTGTTCGCCAGCATGATGATGCTTAGCGATGGTTCCTCTCTCATCTCAGCTCCCCACTTTTCCGCGAGATCCTCATCAAGTCTGAGTCGTCGTCACAGCCACCATTTCTGACTAGAATCAACTCAGAAACTAACTTCTATGCCCCATTGTAAGTCGTCGTTGTTCATCTCTTTGTGTTCTCTTCAGTTTAATGAGATTCATTATGTCGGTACCTCTTTTATTTCAGTTCGTCACATGTCCACGAAGTTCGCCTCTGACCTCTTGAACTCGCTCGCGCTTTCTTCACTTTTATATAAATGCGGCGGGCAGTTTTTCAGCATCATCAACAGCATCCAGCCATGATTAAAAAAGATACATATTTCAGGATGTTTACGAGTATTAATGAATACTATAAACATAATATCACAAGAACAAGTTCAACATGGCGTTTTTATAATATATTTTCAAAAGTCGTTTTTACTATTTGAATAAATAAGAACGTATAAAATTTTACAATTTTAAAATTTACCAACTTTATTTTATTATTTTTTTTATATTTGCTTTTATTTACACACATAAACTAAATGTGTTACTCATAATTTAAATTTTGCCATTAAAAAAACAACAAGTAGATTATTTATAATTTTTATTTAACTGAAGAAAAAAACAAATAATAAAATTAAATTGAAAGTAGAACGAACGCCTTAGGTGACGAAAAATAAACTGCAAATATGAGTTCTTGATAATAAACAACATTTAATTTAGAAATAAAGTGTTAACACTAGAATAACCTTGTTGGATGCCCCTGCATCACACGATTCTAATCACAGTAATAATAATAATAAAAAATAAAGATTGGCAAATTAAAAGAACATATGATTATTGATCAGCCTCGGATCCCGCTTTAGATTTTTATTGATTTTTTTTTTATTTATTTTTAAGCGAGAAGTAAGAGATATTTTAATTGTTTGAGGGGACTGAGGAAATAATTATTTCCGTCACTAGATCGCACGACTGTAATTGACGAAAGTTCATAAAGAAAAAAGTTTTGGTATAAATTTCATTCTAAACCACATACACTGAAAGAAACCCCTTCATTCAAACTACGAGTTTTTTTTTTGCAAAACAAAAATTTAATTTAAACATAATCTCCTTTTAACTCAATACACTTAGTCCAACGTTTCTCTAGTTTTTGTATCTCTTCCAAAAAAATAGGATTTTTCGAGGTCCTTAAAATAGGCATTTGTTGGAGCTAAATTTCTTTAGATTTGGAAATAGGAAGTTGCTAAATCCGGAGAATATGGCGGATAAGGTACCGATTCGGATTGCGGTTAAACAACTCCTAACAATCCTTTCAATTTGTCACACGTTTACGTTTATGGTCAATTGAGAGCAAACGCGGCACCCATCTTGCAGACAACTTTCTTAAACCCAGCTGATCACTTAAAATCGAAACCACACTGCCATATGAAATGCATATGGCATCAACAATCTTACGCACTTTTACTCTTCGAACGGCCAACACCATAGCGTGGATTTTTTTTAACATTTTCGTGTGTACTGAGCTCAATTGGCCGTCCAGAACGTTCAGCGTCATTTGTACTTGTTTGATTACAACAAAAGTCAGTAAACCACTTTTTACCATTGAAATCGATGGTGCAGAGTCCCCATAGTATTTATCGAGCTTTTCTTCGGTTTGATTGACGGTTTTTTTTCGCAAAAAAATAATGTTTAATGAGCACTCGAAATTAATTTTTTTCAATTTTTAAAAAATACTCGAGGTTGTATGTTTTGAACAGCTGTTAAACGCAAAGTATATGACGACACTTGCTCACAATTTGACAGTTGTCAAATGGGAACAGTGTTGCATTTCATATAACTATGACGGAAGTTCGAAAAGTCATGGACTTTTGATACGCCCTCATATAAGATGAGTGTATGGACAAGATGGATAAACAAAATATCAATCTATTTGTACATATATGAAAAATGTGAATACAATCTAAATCGCTTTTAATATTAAACCTAAATATTTACTATTAAGTAAGTTCTTTGTATTAATATCAACAGCTGGTAGGGATTACTATGTATTTCGATTCAAAAAAAACACACCAAAGTATTTATTTTATCTTTTTCAAAACTAATCCCGACAACATTGGATTCCGTGACAACCCTGATAATGTGATCAAATTGCATTAAAAAAATAGTCTAATTAATTTGATTAAAATAATCTTTTCAAAATAAAATACAGTTGAAATGCGTTGCAGAGTATATATTTTTTCTTTTCTTCTTATAAAATTACAAACTGAAAATGCTCTTTGACTCAGTGTAAAATGCTTTCATGACATTTTATGTTGCTTCTTGGATTTTGCATATTTTTAATTATATTTGCTAATTCATCATCCAAATGTTTGTCCCAGTCTTCAGAGTCTAGCTCTTGATCGGCATCGGAATGTACGTCCCTTCGTTATCGAATAGGCGAATTTCTTTGTTTCGTTTATGAAAGACTATTTGATAAAATTCTCGAGTTTGGGGAAGTTCCAGTACTGAGTGAGATACAATATTCAAAACCTTTAAGCGACCTTTATTTATTCGTTTTTTAAACATTCACCTAAATCTTGAGGCAATGGTCGCGTTCATAAGACGTTGCTGGTGAGCGCAACTGTTGTGAAACTGTTGTTAACAGTTGAGCCCAATAGTTACGTCTTAGAAACGGCTTGATGAATAATTGGATAATGAACAGCTGTTTAATGTAAATAATTGAAAAGAAATAAAAATGCTGCAAAAGAAATAATTTACATTTTTTAAATTAATTAGTTTGGCTTATACTAAAAAGTATGGACAACACAGAATTTGCAATGAAGTTTTTCCATTTTTATTTTAAAATCTGCACCACAAATTTAATATTTACAACATAAAAATGCACAAAATGATAATAAAC
Source organism: Gymnocheta viridis (assembly GCA_956483585.1). Taxonomy (NCBI): domain Eukaryota; kingdom Metazoa; phylum Arthropoda; class Insecta; order Diptera; family Tachinidae; genus Gymnocheta; species Gymnocheta viridis. The sequence goes on along the minus strand of OY101443.1, from coordinate 47,415,288 downwards.
CAGATAGTTTTTATATTTCATTCCTAAACCGGCACTGTGTTCAAAATATCTTTGAACCTTATATTGAACTAATTATGTAATTAATAAAATAGACACCATAATAAACTTTCGTACATTTAATGAAGTTTGTATATTAATTTTATTTCTTTATTTTCTTTATATTTATATAGTAAAAACTAATTTTATTTAAAAAATATACAAACTGTAAAGTTTTCGACTGAACCAGGTTTTAAATTATAAAAAACCGAACTATTCGACATTGGAAAAATCAACATTTTGAAAAAACCTACAACTGTGTCGTAAAAAACCGGTTGAAAAGCCGAGTCGATCACCGCTAGATAAGAGATTCGTGTAATATTTTTCTCATATGTTGATCTTTGGCCTCACCTTCATTACTATTTTCAATGGTTTAATATTGTGCTGACTATGGCCAAGAACCTGCGGCGTAGGTCCTATGATGTTCGGTTTCGCCGGCTGTTTATGCAGCATCTCTGGCTAAATATTCATCCCTTTTTTGTTTTATAATTTATACTTGTTTTTAATTTTTATTGAAATTTTAAGATGCTCGTTTTCTTTTTATAAATTTATAATGAGTCAACGTTTTTATTTTTATTTTCTAAATGTTGTTGTAACCAACATAATTATTCAATAAATTGTTTTTATAAAAGCTTGCATTATTTTCATTAAACTAAGTTTCAATTGTTATCAATCTCGTTTTTTTTCATTTTTATATTTTATAAATCATTGAACATTTGATTTATTTGAATAATTAGCAGCCCGAGCAAATCTTTAATTGTAAATTTAAAGTGTATTATGCATGTGTACTCACGAGTTTAAATATATCGTCTATTAATACAAAAAATATGTATGCCATGCTTCAATTAATTTATTTTGCATTCGCTCTAAATTAATTTATTAAGTTTCATATTTTGTTTTTTTTTTCAGTTTTAGAATTTTAAATCGAATTCGCAAGCTTCATATAAATAAAATGAAATGCATTTGCATACAAAATTGTAATACAATGATTATACAATGTTATAGGAGTTTTTTTTTCAGATAAACTTTTATTGCTACTGTAATTTGTTCAATACAAAAATATAAATAAAAAATTGTTTAATGACATTTGAAATGTGGGTTATAGTATTTAAAATGTAAATTGATATCTTGTCAAAAAAGACAGATAACGTTGTTTGATTCCTTACGAATTAGAAATGTTTCTTTCTATCAATATGATTTTGGTTAAATTTTGGTTAAATAACCCAACTGACATTAATAAAGCTCTTAATGTTGTGACAATGTTTGGGACTCAAGTTTCTTTAAATACATACTTGGCACATTCAGTTTTAAGCAATGGAACATTTAAATCTTTGTGCATGTTGGAATTTTCAATATCGTAAAGGGTGATTGTTGTCCTTCGCAGAGTTTCATTGTGGGTGCAGGGAATTATCTCTATTTGAAGCTAGAATTCATAACTGAATTCCTTAACGCCATATTGATTTTAAGGACGAAATTAATTAGAAAAGTAGAAATTTGCAGTCTAAACTCAGAGCAGAGCTTCTAAATATAAGGTAATTTGAGTCAACTTTGCATCTATAAGCTGGCGATCAAGATGTACACAGAGGAATTTTACATCTCAGTGCTGAGCGACCACTTGCCTGTTGATTCGAAATGCAGGACGAGATTCTATGCAGAAAGTGGATATCTTATTACAGCATTTTCGTTCATTAGAGAATAGTCCAACTCATGCAACGTAGTGTCCGATCGAACGTTTCTGTTCGGCTGCGGAGTTTAGCAAAAAATTGTGTTCGCCCAATGTTCGGTGTTCTGCAAAATGTGTACCAAACTTTGCCGAATACCGAACTTTTTTATGAAACTACATATTTATTATCATGCAAGGCAAATTCATAACTGTTGGACTCGCCTCAATTCGCTTTGAAAAGTACCCACTTTCGATGCTAATAAATATACTGAAAAATACGTCAGCAAAAATAATTACCTGATCTGTCGAGGCCACCTATCATGAATTCGCCTTGATTATTATTTGTGCATATTAAAATAATACGAAAACAATACAACCAGGGTTACCGTTCACCAGAATAAAGTCGCAATTTTACCCTTTTTTAGCGGTCTGCGACTTATTGTGAGACTTTTTTATTAGCGACTTTTGCGAATTTTTAAATTTAGTTGCGTCTTTTTACCCTTTTTTTGTTTCTCACAAAAAACATTTAATTTGCAGTAAATTTATTTAAAAAAATTCGTCAAATATAAAAGCAAATTTCAGATTATTGTTCATTTGGGAAAACTTTTACCACTTTTTTGCAACCTTATCATGTACACAATGTATTCAAGAAATTGTTCACAAATTTTTGGTTAATGTTTCAAAGAACAATTTTAGCAAAAAAGCTTTTTAAAGTAAGAAATTGTGGGTTTTGAGTTGCTTGTTTTACAAAATTTGTCGTAAAACATGAACATTCTTTAAAATAAGATTACTTGTTAAAACGAAAAGAAAGTCTGAAAACGAAAAAGATAATGAAGCTAGAGGCAGAAGATACCACGGTGGAATGACGTTAACAATGCTGCAGGTCCTTTAAAGAAACGTAATATTTCACAATACTGTTTGAGAGACTGGGATCTGAAGTATAAATAGCTTAAGCAAGACATGGAGTCAAACCGCCCCTTTTTGCATTGTTTGTAAACAGCTTTTAGTGAACCAAAACAATAATCTTTCTCTTGGCTTGGTTTTTAACAGAAGTCATACTCCTTTCACCTTGGCTGCATACAAAAGCCAAGTTTATTAAACTTAACTAAACTTGTTCAGTATACATGGAAACATGTGTAGAAGAATATATAATGAAAATAATATATAATGTAATAATAAGCTTTTTGTTTTGTTTCAATTGTTTTTTTATTTGGTTATGCTTTTTATTGAAAAAGTTTAAAAAAAGATGTGCGATTTTTATTTTCTCAAACGACTTTTTTGTGCTACTTTATTTTTTTACAACGACCTTTTGTGCGACTTTGCAAAAAAAACCCAACGGTAACCCGGAATACAACCGCACTTCTATATGAGTATAACTACGAAAAAATACAACGATGACAAAAGAAATGTTTAAATAAAATACCGTTTTTGTGGGAAAAACATAATACAGCATCACATGTAGAAGTCCAAGAAGAATAGTACAAATAAATATTGTTCAGAAAACAATCAAAATATATTTAACTGAAGCTTTAAATCCTCGAAATACAGATACATTTGAGTATTGGAACTCCAGTCCATTTATAAATCTTAAGGCTGTGACGAGGAAGTACCTTTCAGCAGCACCAACCAGCGTTTCTAACGAGCAGTTATTTAGTGCTGCTGTATAACTTTAATCAAACCGAAGAATTAATCTACATGGCATAAATGTAAATAAGATATGATTTTTTCCCACTATAATATAGAAGTATTAAATTTTGCGTACTAATATACGAGGATTGATTGAAGCTACCTAAGTAAGAAAAAAAAATTTTTTTTAAAAACTATTTATTTCTCCTTTTAGCTGAACACACTTAGTCCAACGTGGCTCCAGTTTTTGTATCGAGGTCCTTCAAATAGGCATTTGTTTGGTCAATAATTTTTCGTTGGAGCTAAATCGCTATCCAGCGAGCCATTTCTTTAGGTTTGGAAATAGGAAACAGTCACTAGGGGCGTAATCCGGAGAATATGGCGGATGAGGTACCAATTCGTAGCCCAATTCATAGAGCTTTTCCATTGAGACTGCACTCATCACACGTTTACGTTTATGGTCAATTGAGAGCAAACGCGGCACCCATCTTGCCGATAGCTTTTTCATATGCAAATGTTCATGCAAAATCTTGAACACACGTTCATATCATTTCATCAATCTCACGTAACTTAACTCGGCGATCATTCATAACGATAACGAGGATTTTCTTGATATTTTCTTCAGTAACCACCTCTTTTGGCCTTTCTGTTGATGGTATTGTTGCAGTGCTTGTTCGGCCGCGTTTAAATTCAGCAATCCAATATTTTACCATGTAATCTGACGGAGCAGACTCACCGTAATGTTTATCGAGCTTTTCTTTTGTCTCTCGCCGTTTTCCCTTTCAAATAATAGTGTTTAATCACTGCACGAAATTCACTTTTTTCCATTTTTCAAGTTGCTTCAAACGACTACAACAAATAAACTAATCGATGAATTTTGGTGAAATTTTAACAGGTGACGTTTGTCAGATCGCGATTTCTAAAAAAAAAGAGTTTTATGTACATTGTCTGTATTGAACTTCTGTACTAATTATTGTTTATGTATAAGATCGTTTTACTATTTTAAAGTGCAATTTATCTTTTAATTTTGCAACTTTACGAAAGTGTAAATTAAAAAACACTCAATTAGATTTAATGACAAAAAGTTTGGGTTCGGACGAACTTTGCAAAATATATCGAAGTTCGTGTTCGGCTTCGGTCTGAAAAAGTGCGTTCGGTCGGACACTAAGGCAATGCATAGTGTGTGTTGTAACGAGAAAAATGTAATATGGTTTGGGAAGAACGTTAAAAGTTTTCGTATTTGTGAATATTAATTTTGAAGCTTCCCATGCTGAAAGCTACAAGAAAGGGACTCTATTCCACATGCGATATGTATTGCGTATTGCGAATTACTGGTCGAACGAATCCAAAAGGATATGCTCATACAAAAAACGTGTGAAAATAGTAATTTCATTGGAGTACATTGCATTGCAATAACGATAAAACAGTGAAATACATGCCACATATCATCGATGTTCCAGTTAGTCAATACAGTTGACTATTGTTACCGATGAGCTTCTTATCTATCTTCTTCTCTCAGGTACGCGGTCAGTTATATACAAAATACACTTTTAAAGTACCAGCTCATACTTGAGAGTTCTATTCCACTTTTGGGCGGATATGTAGTAGGATATGTATAAATAGTAGAGAGCTGCATAAATCGCATTAAAACGCTAAATTGTGCATTGATTCTTTATGTTGATTGTTCTATTATGCATTCAACCAAATGTTGCTACATTTAGGAACAGCGCAGTGAATGAAAACAACAATGAGTGTAGAGTGAATTAACTGTCTTCTAAGTGTTACTTCTTCTTAGTTTTTATAAAGTGATCATTGTTTGGGTTATTTTTAACCAAAACTTTTTATTCACCTTTTTCCAGTTGGCGACATCATCGATGTCACGTCAACACAATACCAAAAAATTTGGACTTGTCTACCCGTTGTCGAACTTTAGCCAAAATAATATTCACTTTGGAATAAAAACTGCTAATTTTGTATTTACTGCCTGGCCCGCTATGTCACACGTATTCGTTCTTTCGTACAATTTACATTTAAAACAAAAACAAAATTTTAGAATTTGTTTTTGTTATAAATTTTATTGTACGAAAGAACGAGCTCGATCGACATAGTGGGCCTGACATTTAGTATACGAAAAACATGTTGTAGTTTTAAATCCAATTCAAATTTCTTTAATACACATATTCGAATGATTTCCGTTTCGAATCGAAATATGTACATAATAATCCAAAATCTTCATTCGTCAAAAAAAAAAATATTAATTTTAGAAAAACATTTTTTTTATTTTTTTATGTTTAATAAAAAAATAATTCATTATTGTTAGTTATAATAAAATTATTATACATACATTGTACATAAAAACATAAAAATTAACATGTAAACATAAAAATAAAGAATTCAATTCTTACAATAAAATTAGTAAAATACATTCTAAACTTATAATGCTATTAAATATTTGTGCTTCTGGTTTTAAACCATGACTCATTTTATAAAAGTAATAAAAATTTTATAGATAATTGAAATAAATTCATAAATTTTCAATTATGTGTAATTGAAGGTTTCAGATTTTTTTAAATATTAATATAAATTTTTAAATTATTCTTTAAATTATAACCCGAACATTTGTTAACTAACAATAATCTTGAGTATATAAAATACCCTCCAATGTGGTGTTGTCTAATCTGTTTCTGCGTTTCGAAAATATCCGTTCAACGTTTGCAGAAACATAGTAAATTTGATGCAAATTTCGACAATGTTGGAAACACTAAAGGTCGAGGCATATAGAATACGTTGTACATTATACTCGTACGTAGCGTTTTTCAACTGACAACTAAGTTGAAATACAAGTTTTCTTATTAGCTTTGTCTCCGTCAACGCAAAGTACTAATGTTGGGCAACTTTTAACGTACGTTGAGTACTTTGGGTGACAAAATTAAATTAAATAGAATTAAATAAAGATTACAATTAAAAGAAACTCCAGAATATCCTCGAATTCCTTGAAAAATATGTAATTTAATAAAATCAAGCTGATTTATTGTCCGTCAACAAAGTACTCATTGTATCAACCTCCTCCGGCGATACTTTAATGTCAGCTGAAAAAAGCAACGTTATCGTACGACAGATTCTATGTGCCTCGGCCTTAACTCACTGCTCTAGTAATTATTGAAATTGTGTGCCAACAAAAGTCTTCCATAGTAACATTTTTTAAATTTAAAAAATAATGATTAAAGTTACGTTGCGGAGCTCTCTAAATTCTTCGTCTAACTGTCATCAATTAAATTTGGAAAAAGTTTTATTAGACTTGTGAAGAAACTTTTTTGTTAATATTGTTAAGCGCTCGAAGATAAGAAAGCTCTTTTAACGCTGCATCAAATCGTTTTGTTATTTGTTTACAGAACTCGTATGTAAAATGCAATACAGTTACCAATGAGTTAATTTAATTTAATTATTAAATTTTGTTGTATGTGAAATTTTGTTATTTTTTACAAATATACCGAGGTACACGGCACCGGGTTTAAAAAAAATGTCTACATATTTCCATAATCTTCTTCAAATTTAAAATTCGTACGTACAAAATAATTCCTACAAACAACGTTTAGACAAGTCGTGTGACAATAATTGGTGTTAAGCTACTAAATCTAAAAAAAAATATTAATTTTGCGAAAAAGATCTTCAAATCTTATTTTGATTAAAAAATCTTCAAAATTAATGTAAAATCTTCATTTTGGCATCGCTTTCTGTCACTCTCATGCGAAGAGCATATAAAAATTTAGCAGTCATGAAATAAATATTCGGTTTGATGCTAAAATTTGTTTAAACTATGATTAACATTTAATTACTCTGTAAACAAACATGTTTGAATATAACTGTGGTGTGTAAAAATGTGTTGTATTTGTTCCTACGTGTGGATGTATGTGCGTATGCACTAAAATAACATATGCACGCATGTATGTAAGTTTGTACATTCGTTTTGCATGAAACGAACGATGTAAACAAAATAAAGTTCAATGTCAGTTTAAAATAGCGCCACCTGTTGTTATTATTTGTGCTTCTATTTTAATATTGTTGCTTTTATTGATTTTTTATGAATTGGAAATGCATTAATGAAAAAATCAATTGATTTTTGTTCTTCTGCTTTTGCTGTTTTTCATCTTTTTGTGCCGTTATCTTTGGCTATTTGCAACAGCAACAATAACAAAACAAATATTACCCTGAAAAACTGGGTACTTGCGTGCGTGTATTTTTTTCTGCAAATTTGTTATCATCTGTTAAATACTACTGTTTTTTTTCCTTCTTTTTTATTATGCAAGTCGGGCTGGACGTTAACAGTGGTCTAAAAAAAATATAGTATGCATAAAATTATTTTTTCTTCAAATACCTTCATACAGTATCGGAAAAAATAATAGGGCCGACATCTTCCTTTCACAGAGTTTTTTTGTAGAACTTCTTTTGATGAAACTCACTGTCATGATTTCATTATTAGTTTACTCTTTTACACTGTACTTTTAAAATTAAATGCTTTCTAAAAAAAGTTCAAAAAAGTAAATTTATGTACATTCATATGTATGTATGTACATATATGAAAAAATAAAAGGGACACATTTTCTCTAAATCGTGTTAAAATTAAACATTTTAAAAATTTTTATAAAAAATACTACCCTTCACACACCCTTCAATATAATTTAAAACGTATTGAGTTGACTTCAATTTCGATATCAGGAAAAAGTGGATTATGAAGTTCACATTATCGCTGCGGAAAAAAATTTAATTTAAAAATTTAAATCTGAAAGACTAATAGTTAGACAAACTGCCCAAACAATGGATTGCTTAGGAATCAAGTGTTTAATTCGCTTCAGTCAAACAAAATCATCGAAACCAGAAGCAGAAAGCGTAAAACGTCACCACATAGAAAACATTTAATTCGTTAATGGCCTTAAAGATAAATTGTGTGCTTACAGTAACAATATAAGAAATAGTCATATACGCGGTGGTGGGTGGGTCTCTGATGATTTGTGGTTGTTTTTCTGCGTCAAGAGGTCTGGATAAAAGGAAAAATTACTGCTGTAAATTATTCGAATATACTGCTGAAGAAGAATTGCCGTAAAATTGTGGTTTAATGAAAATCAAGTAACCGCTATGGAGTGGCCATAGCAATCGCCGGATTTGATTACCGTAGCACACCTCTGGGGAGTTCTAAAAAATAAAATTGGATCGTATAAATATAAAAATAAGCAGGTAATGTGGCATAAGGAAACTTGGCACTTCATTTTCCCGGATACCTGGGCAAATCTTGTGAGTGCAATAACGCGACGATGTGACAAAATAATTAAAATGAAGAAAGGATCTTCTATCAAATATTAAAATAGTATTTGGATTAAATAGCAAAAGATAATGTGTACTTATTAATTTTTCAAGGAATATTTTTTAATTATAATTATTTTTCGACTACAGCCGTAGTGTATGTTTTTTTAATTTTTAAAAATTAATTATAATGAAAAAAATATAATGTGTGTGAAGGTAAATTTAAATTTAACTAGCAGGGACATGAACCAAAATTTTTAGCGTGCTATTTTTGCAGTTAAGAGAGAACTTTTAAACACTTAACAGAGCACTGTTAAACATTTAACAACCATAACGAAATTGATTAACTTTATTAAGGACGCAAAATCTAGAAACAGGGGCCAATTCCGTACTAACCAATTAATGGAAAATTGGCTCCACGATATTACTTAAGATAAATATAATTATGGGAATTCTATAAATAATAAATATATTATAAAAAGGTCATTTAAAAAAAATTATTTTTTTTGAAATAAAATTGGCCATTATGGAAAAATGAAGACTTCTGCAGACATCCCATGGTGTTCCTGATAGGCCTTTAAGGAAAACATTTAGTGGGATTTCTGAAATAATTTTGGAACTTTAGAAAATTTAATTTGAAAAAAGTCATATTTCTGGAGAAGATTAGTGGCCATTAAAATTAAAAATTTTGTGTGGTTCTATTATTATTTCCGACACTGTGCGCTCATATGTATGGTAAATAAATATAATTTTTTAGGGCCATTGTTTGGCATTCATGAGTTTTTTTTTCATAAGCGCCATAGTTAACAAAAATTACCCAGATTTCTTTCTTCGCTAGATACATTTTTATAGGCATTAGGTAAAATATAACCCGTCGAGTGGAGTTGCGCCGTTCATGTCTTACATACATACATAGTTAAATTGAACGATTGTGGCTTTTCAGTGTTTTATTTTTCTTGTAACCAACTATCAACGATCTAGTTACTTACGATCGATTTGAACGATTCACCAAACAGCAAAATGAAATATTGTGCACAACTCCACTGTGGAGTATTTCGTGAGTAATGAATTTTCTGTGGCGTTTAAACACGTCGTAACCATTCTTTGTTTCATCTAATAAGTTGAATAGTAGAGTGGGAAGAACGGTAATGTAAAATCGTTGTCTGTTGCATTTATAATAATATATTTTTCGAATGAGAGTTTTAGAGCTTTAGATTGCAGTCCGCATTAAAGTGTTAGCGCCGTTAGAGAGCTGCGATCCCACCTCCGACAGCTACACAGATACATATGTACTTCAGACTTATAAACAGGAAAACGGGAAACACGCTCCAAAAAAAGTGTTTTACCCCCATTGAATATGAAGTAAATAATTGAAAATATGATGTTTAGTAAAATTTTTTTTAAAAAGTATGCTTTTAAAAAGAATCAGAAATTGCCTTTTTGAATATACTGCCTGGTCCACGATGTTGTACGATATCGTTCTTTTATGAAATTACATTTGAAAGAAAAACAAAATTTTAGAAATTGTTTATGTTTTATATGTAATTTCACAAAAGAACGATATCGATCGCCATCGTGAGCCACTCAGATAATATACATACATAAGTATATTTTTTATTTAACAATTCAATAACATTTGCATGTAATAATATAAAAATAAAATAAACAGAACAAAATCAGAAAAAACTAATGGACAAACAACAATTTTTTTCAATTTCCAAAAAAAAATTCCATAAAGTATCAAAATATGCTCTAAAACGGTCGAACATGCTCTATAAATTTAAAAAAAACAAGGCAAATATGATCTGAAGTATGCGAAAAAATGCTCTCAAGGGAAAAATATGCACAAATAAATCGATGCGAAAAGTCATAAAAATTCCTGGAACGGATAAATATTTTATAACTGCAATTGCATATTTTTGGGTTTCGTGCTTATTATAATACATCTATCTCTCTCTCTCTTTCTTTTTTTATCGGGTATAAAAATTAATTCCAAGTCTATCTACATGCCCCTTAAAACGTTTTCTCATAACAAACACCTTCCCGAACATACATACATATAACAGGAAAACCCCTGTGTATTTTATAAAATGCCATTTATTTATGAAAATTTAAGATATTAAAATTTTCATTTTTTAAAGATAAAATAAATTTATTCTTCGCTAATTATCTTACCTTAAATTAATATTTTTTAATGATGTGTGTAGACTTTTCTATCTTAAAATTTTAATTTAAAATATTTTTATAAATAAAATAAAATAAATTGTTTTTTTCTGTTATACATATTTTCTGAAAGGATTTATACAATACAGTTTACGTTATGCGAAAACTACATTTGTTATGGAGAATGTAGACTTTTTTGAAACACTGTATGTACGCAAAAGTGTGCATGAGTGTTAATGTATCGTTTGTAAAAATGCTGTCGGATTTGTTTTCATTTGTTATAACAGTTTTTGCTTTTAGCAAAAAAAAATGTTTATAAAAAATAATAACAATAAATTATGAATAATAAAAATTATGTATATTATTAATTGGCACGGTATGTGTTACATTAAAAAACTCAGCACCAGTTCCATACATGTTGTGTCTAGTCAAATTCTACTATTATTTAATTTTTACTTAAAACATACTTAATTTGTAGTTGTCAACAAGTTCAACAATACGAGTACATAATACTCGTGCTTTTATTTTCTTGAATTAATAAAAGATAAGATTGTTTCATTTCTTGTACAAATTGTTTATTAATACTAAATTTATTTATTACGATTGTATTTTATTTTCTTTGTATCGTGGAAATAAATTCCTAGTGTGCTTTATTAATTGCTTGCAAACGTTGTTAAATCATCGAGCAAAAATAGACTTCCTTTTGATTGGTGTGTTATTGTTGTTGTTGTTTTTTATATTAATTTCACACGTTTCATTTGATTAAAAATTATAAGTTATTCGTTTTTATTTTTCCCTCTTTAATATAGAAAAGTTATTGCGTTTTTGTGTGATAAACTTGTTAAATAATAAGAAAATTTCTCGTAGGTCTTTTAAACAAATGAAAGCAAATAATTCAAAATAAATAAATTTACAAACTATTTTACCAACAACAATAAATCTATAATATTTAATTGTCTCATACTTTTTACAATAGAAACAAAAATTATTTGTTTCGAAACTATGAAAGAACCGATTTGAATTGAATTTTGCTAATAGAGATTGGTGAAGCTCACTTGATTAGCGTGAATCATGCGTGAACGTGATTAGTTTTAATATAGTGATCGTGTATGAATGTGAGGATAAAAAAATTTACCGTGAGTAAGCGTGCATTAAATTTTTAGCGTGATTGTTTGGTGATTTTTTTGGTTTATTTTCATTTTTTCATTTAATTAATTTATTATTTTATAAGTTTTATTTTTTTTTTAGTATTTCGTGGACGTGAGTTTTCGTGATTGTGACAATTGCTTCCCACTCACGTGAGCATTCATGAACGTGAGCCAAAAAGATAAGGTCGTGCATGAGTAAAATTTTGTGTGGTGAGCGTGACTGAAAAGTTACTCACGATCTCACCTCTAGTTTCTAATGCTGTTTTTTACTAAGACCTCGGTTTTCTTCATATGTACATAAATGTAACTTCGTAATGTGTAAAGAACAGCTACAAACGCTCAGCTCTCGATAAGCTGAGTTCAACGAACTATTTCGGCTTTATAATTGGAACCTTTGTTTCCCATCAACAATTATTAAAACCAACGTGTAACAATGGGTTAATTTAACGTTAATTAGTGATGGTAAAATTTGAATATTGATAGTGGTAAAGCAGTGTTTACTGTAAAAACAACTAATAATACAAATAACTCTCGTATGCTTTTTCTAGACATTATTTGTATAAATACAAATTTGAATTCACATTCAACCGAGCCACCTAAACAGTGGCGGATACATGGAAACACACATGAACACTGATGATGGGAGTGTAGCAGCGGCTCCCAAAAAACAACGTTGTTTCTGTTCTGCCGTGTAAGTTGAAATTAAATAGTGTTAAAATTTTCCGTTGTTCCTTTGGAATATTGTCTCATGTCCAATTCTTTCTGACTAAAAATGTTACGAACATTAGCCAAAAATAATGATCACTTTGGATTAAAAACTACTAACAATCAATTTGTTCGAAAAATAATCACTTTAAATAAAAAAAAAATTATTGAATTTGGAAGACTCTGAACGAAGTGTTGGTATAAAATTGCACCTGCTGTAAGAGAGCTGATAAACATTACATGTCGGAATAACAAAAACGCTGATACCGACTCGTAGCCTCAAATGGCAAGTTCTCCTATGCCATAGGACTGACTTCTAGGAATATAAGTTAATCCGAAATTCCTTCTGCCAAAAATCGGTATTCTTTGGATGAACACATGGCTGACCAGAATTCCATCTGCAGCAGTAGCCTCCAGGACTTGTCCTGCACTGTTTTTTGTGAGGCCTTCGTGGTAGACGTATGTGAAAGCTGTGGTTTATATATAAATTAAAATGAAAAAGGATCAGAAAAGTTAGTGATGGTGGTGGCACTCAGAAGTGACAACAGAGTGTGTGAAAAAGTTGGTCCTCTGTGGGAGTTATTAGCACTATCGTGGATTCAATCGAATGCCGGATTCTTGGAATTTCTGTTGGTTCTCTACAGATCTGTCTGGGCTATCATTGTAGCTGGTTATTGGTCTATAATAGAAGAACTTCTCGGTAGTTGAGCCATTCTTTGTAGTAGGAGATTAGAAAACTCCATATTTGTTAGTATGTTGACCATAAGTGATCTCACAGTACCGCACCGTTGTGTGTTCCCCGGATTCAGCAGTAGGGTTTCCGTGGTTGTCCTCAAGTAACGGCAGGGCCGTTTGTGGTAGAACAGGTACTCACGATAGCCTGCGTTAAAGGTGACAAAATTATTCGCAAGCAATTCTCTTCCGATAGTTTTTCTTCTAGTACGAATATGTCATAGATTAGCAAATCATTTTAGCACATTGGAAAACACAGACTTTGTGAATTTAAAATGTGTTGGAAGATTTGCTAATGTAACGCCAATCCTTAAGAATCTAACAACTGTTCAAATAGGCGTCATATCATGATCTGATTTGTTTTTTCCAAAATAATTCAAGGCATGGTAAATAAAGTTACAGATTGTGTTATATGCATGTAGGTTAGGTTAGGTTAGCTTGCACAGGCCGCCCACTTGGGTCCAGAAAAATAGATCCCTTTGTGATGCCTGAAATGGACAGAGAAAAGATTATCCTATTGTCCTATGTTGTGGTCGGTGCTGAGCCAACCCGTTTTTCGATTAAACAGGTTTATTCTTTTTAGATTGCATTCCGTAAGATCCGCGAGTTCAGGTAAAAACGAGTTACCTAGATAAATGGCTCTGTGATAAGACAGAGCTGGGCATTGACAGAGGAGATGCTTGACGGTTTCTTCCTCCTCCTCATTTTGACAGCTTCTACAGAATTCATTAAAAGGGAGATTCAATCTACTTGTATGGGCACCTATGAAACAGTGTCCTGTTAGGACTGCCGCGAGTATACGTAGCTGATGTCGAGGGATCCTCAGTAAGATGGCACTTTTAGCTCGGTCATATTGTTATATGTAGAGTGCTTATGGTTGAGATTTCATTAATTGAAGGATATCGCAAAGATATGTTCTTTTTCTGTCTTATTTCCTATTTTCCTAAATGTTTTACTTTGTTAAAAACTTATAATTATATATGTATATTCTTTTGTGCAGATGGCAGCGGTATTTGCCACTCGTTTTAAAATAGGCGAAGCCTGAAGCCATAATGCAAATTATAAATGATACGCTCAATCGCGAATTTGTAACTACATATCTATTTTTATAAGGCCTCTAGAAACAAGAAGTCTTGTTTGTATATTTAATAGTTTGAAAAAAAAAATGCAAAATATAAACACAATATTCGTTTTATAAATACATAAATTAATTTAAAACTAATATTTTATTATTTTGCTTCTTTTCTTTTTAGTTTCTAAGAACGAATGTGATTGTTTTGCCGCCTTTTTCTATCAATAAAAAAGAAGAAAATACATATTTTAGTATAGAATTTATTTTTGTACAGAAACAGCAATCTCCTGCTACAACTTCTTCGCACTATTTTGCATGTCAAATAAATAAAAATAAGAAAGAATTAAATTTAAATAGATTAAGATTTTACTTATTGTGTATATTTTTTTTAGTTTTAAAAGAAAATCATAAACAAAACAAAAAAAAAACTTCCTATAAATTTATTGTTATTTTACGTTTTTCGTTGAGTGATTGATTAAGGAAAAGTAAACTAAATATTACAACTACAAATAAATAAACGACAACAAATAACTGTAACACAACAAAAATAATAACAATAATTTCATCATTATCAAAAAACCAAAAAAAAAAGAAGCAGCAGCAGGAACAGCAATAGAAAATGTCTTTTCGTGTAGTTAGAAGTTCAAAATTTCGTCACGTTTACGGTCAAGCTTTAAAACGTGAACAATGCTACGATAATATACGTGTCTCCAAAAGTAGTTGGGATTCAACATTTTGTGCAGTGAATCCAAAATTTTTGGCCATCATTGTTGAGTCGGCAGGTGGTGGTGCATTTATAGTTTTACCTCATAATAAGGTAAGTAAGTCACTCATATAAATAATATTTCTATTTTCTTCTTTACTCTTGTTTGTGTGCTTCTCAAGGTTGGCAACCGTAACTTATAACCAACGGTATCGGTATTATTTTTTTTCGGTGTCGGTTACGGTATTTGAATTATATCGGTATATTTTTTAAAATGAAACTGAACAAAGTGCTACTTTTTAATAACACTACACAATAATCTTCTATATAATTAATAGGCAAACTCGAAAAAAAATGATCCCCGACTTTTTGGCTACTAATTTGCGAAAAAAAATATGCCGCCGAAAAGTCGTGGATCATTTTTTTTTCTTTCTTTAGTCCTATTTTCATCCATACATGATCTAGAAACTAAATCCGCTACCATATTAGAGTTACCACAAAATTGCATTTATATATATTCCAGAGCATACATTAAAAAAATATTTTAGGATCATGATGCGAATTACGTTGAAATATGATTCACGATAGAACGCTGTACAGACAAACTCTGAAGCGAAACGATTTTTAATAAATTGCAAAATAGTTACAGTCGGCCAAAAAAGAGAAACAAGTTTTTGAACGGTTTTTGAAGTACTTTAATAGCTTCTTAAAGTAAAGGACACATTTCACTGTTAATATCTGACGGAGGCTATTATTTTGTTAATATCATATGGACGTCGGATGCAGATACTAGAGAAGGGATCGTGAATGACTTCACTCGCGCTCACCATAAACAAATTTTACTCATGCATGACCTTATATTTTTCGTTCACGTGAGTGGAAAATTACGAAAGCTCACGTGAGTGGAAAATCATGAAAAAGGAACTAAAATTATAAAATAAATAAAACATATAATAAAGCAAAAAAATACAAAACAATCACGCTAAAAACTTATTCGTACACGCTCACTCACGTTCCGTTTCAAGCACGCTCACGTGATTAAAACAAAAAAAACGAGTGGCACTCGGGGACTGCCGCGGCAAAGCTATTGCATAGCATTTTTTATCAACTTATGCAATTATAATTACTTATTTATTTTTTATTTTTGCAGTTTTTTTCTTTGGCATTTATTCAAGTTTTTTCTTTGATATTAATTAAAGTTACACTTTTTGAGCATGGTGACCGATAAGAAAACAAATTTGTTTCTTATTGAATAAATGAGAAGTTAATATCGTTTAAAAACCTACGAATTAAGATTACGAATTATGAGCGTTAGTGAGCGTGAGTGAAGATGAGTGTGCGCCCATTAGTAAATTTTTAGTGTAGTTTTTTTACTCACGCTCACTCACGTTAAGTCACGCTCAGTTGTTTAATACTTGCATTCATGCACGCGCACGTGATTGAAAAAAACATAAGACTTAAAAAACAAACTTAGTGTTAGGTTTTTTTCGTTACAGAATTTCTTGATTCGGTCACCGCGCTCAAAGCCCGCGATAAAAGCTGTGCAATAGCTTAAAAACTAATCATGAACATGCGTAGGATTCACACTAATCACGTAAGCGGTGCCCATCTCTAATAGATACACACGTTAAACTTATAACAACTAGAGAAAAAATTTAATTTAAAACTTGCTTTTAATTCTTGGCGTATTATAAGATTATTTTCATAAAGAAACGCTGCTAACAGTATTAACCGGTATTAAAAGAAACGATATTTGAATACCGCTATTTTACAACTGAATAGAATTGCGGTATCGGTATAAATACTGGTATTCTATTTTAAATTGTATGTAATCGGTTGCCAACCTTGGTATTTTTCTTTATTTATTTTTAAATAATTTAGACTTTTTCCTTTATTTATTTATATGTATTTTCATTAGACAAACATTTCACGTTTCAGTTTCATTTTACAAATTGTTGGGAACATACAGTTAGACGACTATGTTTTTGGTCACGCCGGCAGAAGACATACATATTTGCAAACACTAGCCAACAAAGCTATATATGTACAAACATATGTGGTCATTAAAATAGGTACCCCGTTGTACGTGTTGCAATTTCTCTGTTTATTTCCAAAATTGCAGAAATTTTTTTTACAAACTTTAAGTTGTATATTTTAGTAGGAAAAATTTAATTAGCTATAAATTTCTGGTTTTATAACGAAAGTTTAATAAAAAGTAAACTTAGTTAAATAGTTTAGTTTTTCAACAAACACGTGCCTTAAACTCATGATTAGATAAATAAAGCATACACTTTTTTAAAAACTACCAATCAATACCAACATGAATGATAGATGGGTCGAATACAGCAATTCACGGTGGGAGAGCGGAGATATGTTCAGAGATTTCGGGAATAGAATAAGTCGTATAAGTTTATAACAGAATTTTGCTTTTAATGCCCTTAAGACCCGTAACACAATAGATAAATAAGAATGCTGACGAAACGAAACTCCTTGGAGTCATCTAAGGCGATTACAGCTTATTGGCATGGACTTCGTCCCAATTCCTGGATTTTTCGTCTTTAATCAAATTTGCGACTACTGTTAACCGTTGTACAGAGCTCTGTTAACTGCAAAATGAGCTATGTTAGTGTAGTGAATGATTTCGAAGAAAGAGGGTCTGTAGGTGATAGGCCCAAGCATGGACCACAACCTGTTCAAAACAATCCACTAACCTCAATTCGACGCCGTGCTCAGGAGCTTGGTCTTCAAAGAACAACTTTGGCCACAATTTTGCACAAGAATTTGTATTTGTTTCCATTTAAGATTCAGTTGACACAAGAGCTTCTTCCACAAGACCATTTACGCCGCCGTACATATGCCAATAGGAGGAGGATGTTACAGCTCGTCCATGACAACCCCGATTTTCATGAAAAAATCATAATGAATGACGAGGCACGTTTTCATTTGAATGGACATGTGAATAAACAGAATAGTCGGTTCTGGGCAATGGAAAACCCTCAAATTATTCATCAGTCACCTTTGCATCCATTAAAAGTGACAGTCTGGTGTACAATTTGGTCAGGAGGAATCATTGGATCTTATTTCTTTGAAAATGAAAACGGCGTAACGGTAACTGTGAATGGGGAGCGAATCATGACATGATTAAAAACTTTTTAACGCCACAACTGCATGCTTTGGGCTTGATTAACATGTGGTATCAACAAGACGGTGCCACATCGCATACAGCCAGGATTACAATGGAATTACTGCGAGACCTCTTTCCACAACAAGTAATTTCAAGAAATGGTGATGTTGATTGGCCTCCACGGTCGCCTGATTTGACTGCTCCGCACTTCTTTTTGTGGGGATATTTAAAAAGCAAGGTTTATGCAAACAAACCAGAAACCAGAATTAAAAAAATATTAGCGCCTCCTAAAAGATTTTTGAAAACTTCCAAGGTCCATCACTCCAAAAATATGTGGTTAGACCGATTTTTTTACTTAATTTTTTTTCTGAATTTTGATTGGGGCCACTTCGTTGAACTTGATTTAAGCCAATAATTATTAAATAAAAATGATCACATAAAATTAAAAACTAGTAAATAATCAGTTAACTAATTTTGCAGAATTTAAGAATAGCAATATAAAGTCTGATATGCTGAAAGGTTTTCTTTAAGGTACGGTCACACTTGTCAAATATTTGCCGAAAAAAACGTGGCCAGCAGACAAGCTAAATTTGCATTTTCTTTAATTCCAATATTTTTTTAAATATGGGTTCACATTTATTAAAAATATAAAAATACTATTTTGCGGCATAATAGACTTCATTTTGTGATATAAAAACCAAGTTAAAAACTAGTGGTTACGTTTTTTTTTTGGGCAAATGTTTGCCAAGTGTGACCTGACCGTACCTTTACTCTTATTAGCAATTAAGCAAATATGCAAAACCATTTTGCTAAAGTTGTTTTTTAGTAAAAATAAAGTAAAGTAACCCCTTTGTGAGTAGTGCTGGTAAAGTATTGAGTAGTGGGTACCGAGTATCCGGTATTCCCTTTTTTTGTTACTCAATACTCAAAAGTAGTTACTCGATACTTTTAGAGTTGTATTTTTTTAGCAAGTTGAGTGGCTAAAATAGTGGACAAAAATACATCACTGTATAAAAGGACAACTATATGTATGTATGATTCTTTAATCAAATCAAAACTAAATAATTTTTTTGAGAACAATTAAATTATTTCTTAGGTTGTTGTTAACGTTAAATTAAAAGTTAGCTTTACATTTTTTTATTTAATAATAAAAAACATACAAAACCAATAATAGTTGAAGATTTATATGTAATTTTTGAAGAAACTACTTCAATTTGCAGGTAAAAACTATGCGGTACAAATTCAAAAAAATCCGTTAAAAGTATCGAGTAGTATTGAGTACTCAAATGAAAAGTATTGAATATTATTTAGTAATGAAAAGTAGTAGAATTTGCCAGCACTATTTGTGAGTACCCTCAATATACATAATCGTTTTGATAAAAGGTGCAAACTTGAATACGTTTTTACTTGATTCGATTATTTTGGTAATTAAAACCAGTTTGTTTTTGTGAGAAGTTTAATCAGTACTTATTAATGCAACAATTTCAAACTACGTACAAACATACATATGTACGTATTTACGTACACATGTATGCATGTGTGTAAGTACATTCACATAACCATTTCACAATAAGTTAGAAATCATCATAAGTGAAAATAATTATTTTCCCATTTGTTTCCTAAAACACTTTTGTTTATATTATTTAAATTTATCTCGGTTTTTATTTATTTATTAAATTTTAAAAAAGAAATAAATCCGTACGAATAACTTTTTTCCAATTCATTTTATTTATATTTTTCCTACGTTCTGTAAGTGTGTTTGTGTTTTTTGCGCGCGTTACCCCATTTCGTTGGCCATTGGCCAAAAAAGCAAAAACATTCTAACACACTCATATACTAAAATAAATTGAAAGAAAAAACAATTTTTTAAATATATTTATGTAGATTTTGCTTTGGTATTAGTTTAAACGCATTAAACAATCAAAAAGTCTATTTTTATAATAATTTTCTGTTTCATTTTCCCAAAATAGTCACAAGTGAACAAAAAGAAAAAATAACGGCATCAAAATTGTATCTTTTTATTTTATTATAAATTTTAAATATTTTTTTTTATATGCTTTCGCGGCACAGTGCTTTGGTCATTGTGGGCATTTGTATGTTGTGTGTGTGTGTGTGTGTGTGTGTTTCGTCTAACGGAAATGCTAATTTCAAAATTGAAAGATTCCATATTAACACCTCTACATATATATCTCTTCTGAAATGATGTAATATATGTATGTATATTTATTTTTTGTTATAAATATTTCAAATTTTATTCTCTGTTAATTATTTATAAATCATTAACTAGATTTTAATTAACTATTTAAAGAAGATGGTAACAACATTGTAGAATAAATTAATACAGTAAATAATAATAATAATATCCAACATTTCGTTAGACTCATCACCAGAGCAACGAAAAATAGGCAAAATCTTTCTAAGTTATTATTACATGGATTTTTTACAGCATTATTTCGCATCAAATGTTCACATTTTACTTGTAAGTATCTGTGATATTTCGCTGATTTTGCTGAATAACAGCGCAAGGAGTTCTCGATGCCGAATTGCTTTATATCGAACGCTCTTTACACATAAGCAGATTTTATATCTGCTAATGCAGATCATCAGGGAAACTTTACCCAAATATTTCTAAGAACAACTAGAAATATTACAAGGGCAGTTTGATAATTCAATTTTTTAAAGTTCCAAAGTTATTTCAGGAATACCACCAGTTATGCTCTTTAAATGCGTATCCGGAGCACATTTTCTATATAGTGGGATATCTTTACTATTCACCATTTTTCCATAATGGCCACTAATCTTCTCCAGAAGTATTACTTTTTATCAAATTCAATTTTCTAAAGTTCCAAAATTATTTTATGTTGGATAAACCCCTTTTTGCACAAAGATTGTATTACACAGTACAAAACATGATTGAATTCTGAGAATTGCACGTGAAAGTAGACCCGAAAATTATTCAATTTCCAAAATTATTCCAGATATGCGACCAAGTGGTTGCCCTTACGGAGCAACTGGACTACCCTACCTATATAGTGCACAACGTGTGCAATTCCATATTTGACCAAAATGGTCACCAATCTTCTTCAGAAATTTCACTAAAATTTTTTTGTTTTTTAATCAAGTTTTGTAGTGCCTGCAAACATATATCCCATATTCTATTATTGTAATATCATTAGGTACATAATAAAGAATTTTTACCGTAATTTTTTTGGCATCGACTTTTTCTTTGTTTAAAAATTCTGGTTTTAAAAAAAGAACTTTTAACTAATTCATAATTGTTAATATTTTTATATCATTTTTATTTATACATATACACATACATGCGT
Organism: Gymnocheta viridis; assembly: GCA_956483585.1. Classification (NCBI taxonomy): domain Eukaryota; kingdom Metazoa; phylum Arthropoda; class Insecta; order Diptera; family Tachinidae; genus Gymnocheta; species Gymnocheta viridis. The sequence continues at coordinate 47,393,692 of OY101443.1, read as the reverse complement.
ACACTAAATCTTAAAAGGCGATTCCTACAACTAAATTAATTTAAAGCTTAACGTTTGAAAAAAAATCGTTCACAGTAAGCAGAGTTCACTTAATGCGATGATCACGAAACCGCGAGTGCTCTGTATTATAATTTAAATTAAAACTAATATTTATAAGTTTTAAATTTTGGTGTAAACTCCTTTCTATATAAAATCTCTTCCCAATTAAATTTTTAACTTAACAAGAAACTTTTTGTTAAGACTTGCAAACAATTTAACTATAAGATAATATACTAAAAACAAAATTTAGATTAAACTAAAACCTGCATGTGAAATATCTGTCAGCTTGTATTAGAATATCTTAATTTTTGACACCTGTTGTAAACACACGACACCGATATGACGCTGTACATGAAGAAAAATATACATAAATATATACATGTGTATATACATATATAAATTTACGTACGGTATCCGGCGGATATAATGACTTATAGCGGCCAACCACAAAAATACTCATACATTAAATGTGCAAAAAAAAATTTTGGCCAGAGTCACATTAAATGACGGCAGAACAGTTTAAATTAAACCATTTCCAGTATAATTTATATAATTATTAATATGTATGTACGATGTAGTACATATTTGTATATGTGTCTATTTTGTATCTATGAAGTAATTCTTTTTCAAAACACTTAGAAAACTTCTTTAAAATCTTGGAAAAAAATATTCTATAAAGTAAGCCGATTTGTTCAGCAAACCCATTTTTGTTTTCTAGCTTTCAAACAAACTCCACACATGTATAAAAAACATTTTGTACATGTATGCATTTCATTTATATTTTGTATGAACTTTGACAGTTAGAAAACAAAAATATTAGCAGATAAGCTGATCAAATTAGAAATAGAATTCTAATTAACTTTTCATGTACGCTCACTATTAAAATAAAATATTACTTATGCACGAAATTTGTTGTGCTTACTCGCGAAAATTTGCATCTCGGAATAATTTGCATCCCAGAATTTATTATCCAAACATCATGAATCAAGAAAACAAGATTGCGCATTCAACCGTACAAAAAATTTTCTACTGCGCATCTACGTCATCGCAGAATACAAATGAGTGTTTGTTGTAAAAATTGTAAGAGATTTTTGGCGCAAAACTGGAAGTATCTAAATAAAATCTAAAGGCGTGCATCGATTTAAAAAAATTAAATGGGCAGAAAAGAGATGCAGTCGAGTAAAACTTTTGAGTTTGGGCTTGAAGCTATTTCAGAAAGAGCTTCCTCGGGCTACCAAAGTTTTACATTTCAGCTTACGTTCCATACACAAATGTATTTTTGTTTACAATACATATTCTATGTCTACGTCACAACACAACACAATCCCACACAACAAAATAACGGACCTGCGCAATGTGCAATTTTGTTTTCTTTTCAGTCCGAACTTGTTTGTGCTAATAACGTTCATGTATGATCACGTGATTGAGGAAAAAGGTTAACCCGATCAAGCATGATTGACGAAAACCACGTGAGCGGTAGCCATCTCTTACACAAATCGAACAAAAATCTTTTTTATAGAGAATTCATTGTAATTTTTTCATAGAATACTCCGCGAAAAGTTTTATATGTGATGAACTCTACGAATTTTTCTTTTTTTTATAGAAAATTCGTCGATAACTTTTTTTAAAGATGTCTAGAATTTTATAATTTCTCTAATGTTGCTAGTAAAAAAATTGGTTTTGAACAATTTAGAGATTTTTCTATAAAATTGCTCAAAAGTTTGCTTGGAAAACTCGTAAAAAAGCGTTTCTGTAGAAAAATTTTTCATACGTTTTCTATTGAAAATTCATGGAAAAATTGTTTATATTAATTCAAATCTAACGATAAAGTGTTCATATAAAATCTCTTGGAAAAGTTTTTCTTTGAAGAAGTATCAACAACGTTTCTTGAAAAAATAGCCTCAGAAGTTGAAAACTTTTTTTCAAAATTACTTCGAGAAATTCGTTGAAATTCTCTTCTTCCATAAAAAGTTTTCTATCAAAATTTATAAATTTATGCACGTAAACAAATACTTGGAAAAGAACTCATTGAAAACGTTTCTATAGACAACAAGTAGAAAAATCATCTGTAGAAAACTCGTAAAATATCTACCTGTTCGCCGATATCGAAAGAAAATTTTCTTTCGTATAATTACATTTAAAACAAAAACAAAATTTTAAAAGTTGTTTTTGTTTCAAATGTAATAATACGAAAGAAATGTTTCTTTCGATATCGACGAACAGGCAGTATATACATATATTTTTTTGTTTGATTAAAAAGGCTCTTCTTAATCTGGCTCGAGTTTTGAATTTGGAAAATTCAGTTAATAATTTTTAAATTATTCAGATATGTGATGGAAATTGAACGATTTCAGAAGTGTTCTTTTGTAATAAACTTCGACCGACTTTGAGAATATCTTTTTCAGCTAATCTCAAGTTATTAACTTGATGAAAGCAGTCCAGAAAATAAAAAACAAACAATTATAAAGCAAATTTGAAAATAAATTTATCAAAAATTATTGAAAAATTTATTAAATAATTTTTTAAAAATTTTCAAAAAACGCAACTTTTTTCGGTTTGAGATCGTTTTTTTTTTAAATCGGTTTTCATCATGATTATTAAGAAGGGAATGAGGAAAAACTAATTACACTACCAGAAAGTACAGTCTTGTTTTGACGGTCACCACACTATCATCACGGGCGTTTATGTGTCTGTTTGTTTGTTAGTTTGTTTTTTACCTCTTTTTCACGTGGATGCTGAAAGTTAGAAATATCAACTAATTGGGCAACTTTTTGTTTAATTAAAATCGAAAGTGTTTATAAGCTCGTGCGCCGAAATTTTTTAGAGATATTTAAAAGATTTCTTTAGAAAATTCGTTAAAAAATGTATCTTTAAAATAATCGTCGAGAAGTTTGTTGAAACAACAATTGCATAAAAGTTTTTTGCAAGTTTTAAGGGCGTTACATAGTTTGTGAAGAGCTCCTTTGAAAATCTCGTCGAAAATGTTGGGGTATAGAATTTGCCAAAGCGAAAACTTGTCGACAAATTTTCTATATAAAGCCTTCTTCAGCGCTTTTATGGAAAATTATCGAAAATATTAAAAAAAATCATACTTCGAAAGTTTTTTAGAAATGTTGAAATATTCCTTTAGCAGACTCCTAAAAAAATTTTCTCAGTTATAATTTCTGTGTTTTAAATTAACTTTGGAAACGGTGTAAATGGTGCAATTTGAAAAACTTGAAAAAATAAAAACAACTTTTAATATTTTCTATGCAAAAAAATAATAAAAGTATCAAACAAGAAAATTTATGAACAATATTTAAAAAAAAAATATGTTAAAAGTATGAGAATATAAGAAATCCAAAAATCTAGGTTGAAATCGAAATCGAGGCAAAAGATGAGGATAAGAGCAAGGAGTAAAATGCAATGATATTTTTTAGTTAAAATGTATGTCATGTTTCAAATATAAGTGGGAGGTTGAAACTGAATGGATGTTTTTATTTTGCTTTTAATTATGTTTGTTACAAATATTTGTTATAATTTTTTTTAATTAATTAAAATTTTCCGTAGTTTAATATTATTGCTAAATATATTTTCTTTCCGTCTTTTAAATATTAGGTAGGACGTATCGCTGCCGATCATCCTCTGGTTGGTGGACATAAGGGTCCTGTACTTGATATTTCTTGGTGTCCTCATAATGACAATGTAATTGCCTCCGGTTCAGAAGATTGTGTTGTTAAAGTGTGGCAAATTCCCGATGGTGGTCTCTCCAGAACTTTAACCGAACCTGTTGTGGATTTAGTTTTCCATCAGAGACGTGTTGGTCTTGTGTTATGGCATCCCTCCGCTTTAAATGTTCTCCTTACAGCTGGTTCCGATAATCAGGTAAATATTTCTTATATCATAATACGTCTCTTATATATTAATGCAAAAGCTAAATGTTGTTATTCCATATTTTTTAAACAGGTTGTTATTTGGAATGTTGGTACTGGAGAAATCTTGGTACACATTGATTCACATCCTGACATTGTCTACAGTGCCTGCTTCAATTGGGATGGGTCAAAATTAGTAACCACCTGCAAAGATAAAAAGATACGTATCTATGATCCACGCACAGGTGAAGTGGATAGTGAGGCCCTGTGTCATGAAGGCTCAAAAGCTACAAGAGCAATTTTCCTACGTCATGGCTTGATCTTTACCACCGGTTTCAATCGTTCCTCTGAGCGACAATATTCTCTTAGAGCACCCGATGCCTTAAGTGAACCTATTGTCATGGTTGAATTAGATACATCAAATGGTGTAATGTTCCCTCTATACGATCCCGATACAAATCTTATATTTCTCTGCGGTAAAGGTGATTCAGTCATCAGATATTTTGAAGTAAGAGACTTCTATCATCTAGTACCGGCAAAATATTTTCTAATTTGTGTTATTAATTTTCAAGGTCACGCCCGAGCCTCCATTTGTCCATTATATAAATACCTTCCAAACACCCGATCCTCAACGTGGTATTGGCATGATGCCTAAACGTGGCTGCGATGTCACCACCTGTGAAATCGCCAAATTTTATCGTCTCAACAACAATGGCTTGTGCCAAGTAATTTCTATGACAGTCCCCCGCAAATCAGATTTGTTTCAAGAGGATTTATATCCCGACACTTTAGCCGAAGATGCTGCTATTACCGCCGAAAAATGGATTATGGGCGAAGATGCCGATCCCTTAACATTTTCTCTAAAAGTAAGTTTTCATTTGTCTTCCCTGCAAACAACGCTATTTAAATATTGGAATACAGTACTCAAGGTGTCAATTTTCGCTATGGTATCATGTAAATTCTCATTGATGATTACACCATGGCCACCAAAAAATGTTTGAGTGCATATAAGCTATCAATTTGAAATAGTAGTTAAAGGAAATCATTTCTCTTATCTCTCGAGCAGTCTTTTATCAGCTACAATTTAGGAATTTGAAAAAAAGAAATGATTTTTTTATGAAAACTATTTAAAGCCAACAAGTGTATGTGCATAATGGTTTGTTTTTTAAATTCAAAGTTTTTATATTTTAAGGACTTATTGACAATACCGTTACGAAATTGATATTTTAGATATATTTCACTGTAATAAATTTGTCGCTATTATTTCCATTTTGGTAATTGTAATATAAAGGTTCTTTCAAGATTCAAGAAAGATTTAAATTATATAGAAAATATTTTTTCAATTTTATTTTTTTTTAACAAAGGATGGGGTTATTTATGTGTGCAATTGCAGTCCGAGGTAAATTAATTACCTTCACTCCTTTGCTGCCATACATACATATATCGAGCCATGACCACGAAAACAGCTTAAGCGACATCAATGTTTCTTTATGATTTGTAGGAAAAACAATTTTAGCTCTAGTGCACATTGTTCGCATACATTTTTGCTCACAGCGACTTAAGATAAAATTTTTTTTTAACAATTAAATAATAAGAGGTGACAAAAATTTCAATAATACTTCAAATATTATAGAAATATATTTGAAAAATTCTTATTTTATAAAAGTTCAAAAAATATGGGGCAGAACTAGGAGTATATTTTATTTGGAAATATTTATTTTATAGAAAAGTAATTAAGGTTGGAAACGAAAAAAAAATTACATTTTATTTTGTTAATAACTTAGAAATTAATTACAATAAAAATGAATTAAACACAACAAATTATTTTAGCTACTTTAGAGATATATCAAATTATACCCGGTTACAATTCGTTTTTACATAAAGCGAATTTTCACTCTCGGACCCTTTATCTGCTTCTGAACACCTAATCTTGCAACCCTTTTGGCAACATTATTCCAATTGGCATACATTTTTTTTCGTTCTTAGCTTCTTTGGATGTTTTTCTTAGCATTTGTTTCAATATTGTCCAAAACTTTTCTATTGGGCGCAACTCAGGGCTGCTGTTTATACATGGGCAACAGCCTTTTCTGAAGGCATTATTTTATGCACCTTTAGTAGGAAATGGTTTTGTCATTTGATCATAGCTACATATTCCTTGCCAAACTAAATGTTTTTTTTTTAATTTGTCCAACTTTTAAAACTTAAATATCTTCTTTACACCTGCCTTTGTGTATGCCGTATCATATTGTTTCCCTGGAAGTTGCTTAAAATCCGCTTTCACGTAGGATTAATCATCTATTATTACGCAACCTTGCAACTGTTCAGCACTGTTCGTAGAAGTTTTCTAGTTCTTCCTTTTGCTTTTGTATTCTGTGTATCATAGCATAGTTTCAACTTCTTCTTCACTTTTTGTAAATACGTGTGAGAAATGTGATACTTTTTGGCCAAATCCCTCAGAGACGAATTGGGGCTTAAAATTATTTTTCTTTTAATATTTCTCGCCAACTTTTTATCTAAAAACCCAGCTGTCAATAGACTGGCCCTTACGAAATCAAATTATAATATTTCTGGTGGTTGCCCGAGACGTACCTTGCTATATTTGCATAAGAAAAAGTCGGATTTTCTAAATATATTTCCACAATTTTTTTCTGTTTTTTTTCGATTTCACTGTTGATGCCATGACTGATTAATTGAAATTTAAAATAAGATTTGTTATACATTGCTGACAGATAAGGGAATTCATAAATAACAGGATTTTTAAAAAGTTTATACTTTTAAATATGTAAAAAAAATTGGTTTCCAACCTTTATGTTACATTAAAAGTATGAATATTACGCATTTGTTTGCATGGACATACTATTCGAGCAAAAACTTAGTAATACCTTTTACTAAACTCCAATAAACTTTCACACACGTTTGCCTTACTTTACAGTTGTTATACAACTACTTACTAGTAAATAAATAAGTAAATTATTCTGAGTGGCGCAGTAGCATAACGTGTGCTTATAATATTGTTGTTCGGTTGTTCAACTCCTGCCGAAGGCATTTGTTTTTTAAACTGTGTGTGGGTGTTTGTGAAAACTAGTTTTCACTGCGAAATGAAGTAGTTGTGCAGTAAAACCAGCGACTAAAATACTTTACAGCAAACACAAGAATTCCTTCAAAAGCACGAGCAGACGTTTAATTTTTGTTGTGTTTTGTGTATTCAATGACTTCTAAGAATTGGCATTTTGAAGTCGTTATTTGTAATTCGAGGTTGTAAGCACTTGCCTCCAAAATAAGTTAAACCGCCAAAATGGAAGTAGCTTCATTGGCATTTGCCATTGAAGTTTTTTACTGGGATGATACCGTGTTGATTTAATTCAATTGAATCTTTTACCAGTGATACGAACTATTGGGGTACCAAGTAAATAGTATACTACAATTGGCCTTATTACGGTTGTCGTATTTTCTTTTTTTAAATGTTTTAATACATTTTTTAGAAGATGATTGTATAAAAAATACGCCTCTAAATAAAATTTATTTCCATACCCGTAAACATTTTTTAAAACACGAAGAAGTTTATCTAAAAAAAATTTTAAGACAATATACAATTGATGTTGACACTTTCAATTTATTGATAATTGTGTATCATTTTACGTTGAATTGTGTTATCAAATAAAAAAAAGATTTGATCTCGATGACAAAATTATAAAAAATTTAAATTTAATACACCATCATCTGTGATTTAAAAAAAAAACTTCGAAATTCTTTTTTTATTAAACGGTTTTCCTAATCTAGTCTCTAAAAAAAATTTCAAGATATTGAGCATGAAATAAGAGAACTAGGATTTTTAAATTTTGAAGGCAGCGCATTAAATGTAGATATATTTTGAAAAAGAGAAGGTCAATTAATCTACAAAACAATAAACCTGTTTTTCCAAATTTATGTGAATTTGTAAATAACTTAATGACTTTGCCAAACTCTTCAGCTAATGTTGAAAGAATATTTGGCAAAATTAATCTTAATAAAACCAAGATAAGAAACTCATTGCAAACAGGAACCCTTGAGGGGATTCTTTTTTTTTTAAAGATTATTTAAAAAATAATTCCTCTGAATGTTACAAAGTTAGCATTACAAAAAGTATAAAAAACAACTATGATATGTATGTATAGTATTTTTATTTTGTAATTACCCAATTCAAATCAATATCATATGTCCTTCTTTCGAACTTTATTGGTACGCGTATAAAATAGAATAAATCAAAAAATTTATTCGACTCTGCACATGAATTCAAAATTTATGAAAAACTGTGTAATAGTATATTTTATAAATTTCTATTTAAATTATAAAACATATCATATAAAAAATTAACGTTTATTTTGGAAAGTATATAAACTGTTTCGACGCAAAATCTCTTCAAATCTTTATTTGAATTGAATAAAATGTTTAAAATTTTTATTGTTTTTGAGAAATCTGTTGAATTGTTAATTTTTAAATGAGAGATTGTTGTATAAAACAAAATTTTTGAGTAACGATTTTTTGGCGACTTTTTTTTTTAAATACTGACGATTTTGACGATTTTATTTAAAAAATTTTTTCTTTTCTGAAAATTTTACGATTTTTCAAAAAATTTTACTGGTTGCGGTACATGTATCGGACAAATTAATATTTACTTTACTAAATTTTAAAGTAATAACTGGATTTATAGGGAAGATAATGGAAAAAAAACTTCTGAAAAGTTTTATTTTTGGCACTCAAGGTATTTTTTTGTTTATGGCTCAATATGTATTCACTGCTTTGTCGAAATTTATATGACCATAGATGTGTTTAACAGGGCCATGTTAGCACGCTAACAGAACTCTGTTAAACTCAATGGTTTGTTTATGGGCTGCAAATTTTGACATTTTAACGTCATCTCTATTATCGGTTTCGTTTACTTCACAATTGAATTAAATTATTAAACATCCGTAATATCTTGTTCAAGCTTTGAAATATTCCAGAATTTAAGTACATGATTAGCAGTATGTATGTATATTTCAAATTTTATTCCTTCTATCAAATTATTTGAATTTGCAAAATTATTCATATTCTAATTAATATAGGCACTGTTGCCAATTCAGAGATTTTGCCGGTAATATGTATAGCATTTTTCAAAGTCAAATGCATTTAAGCGGTTAGCGGGAAAATTCTTTCTATATAAGAACTCTGTAGGAATTTGTGCTATTTTAAAGCTAACTTATGGTTTATTTGGGATGAGTCACAGATGACTCGAAAGATGACTCGTTTTGCTTGTTAAAGCTATTCAGAGATAGTGAGTTAGTAGTTCACACTCACGGTGCATAAGTTTCACTAACGACAATTTAGCTCATTATGAGTTATATAGATTGTGGCGCATAAAGTAAGAGGGCATTATGAGTTAGCTATGAACTGAAAATAATAAAAACATAATTTTTTTTTGCAACGAGCGCAGTTAGATGGATGAAGTTTGTAAACCAACATCGCCTTCCTCATAGTGAATGTTTATTTATGTCTACTTAATCCTTAATTTTATTTGCCGTTTTCTATTTTAAAATTTGTTATTGACACGAATGATATTTGAACCTTTATCACTTGTTTGTCAGTCAACACGCGTACTACCTGGCACAATGTTAGCATAATTACACTTAAGTACGAGGGCTACGAATTGGTACCTCATCCGCCATATTCTCCGGATTAAGCCCCTAGTAACTACTTCCTATTTCTAAATCTAAAGAAATGGTTCGGTGGAAAGAGATTTAGCTCCAACGAAAAATTATTGACCAAACAAATGCCTATTATAAGGACCTCGAAAAATCGTATTTTTTGGAAGAGATACAAAAACTGGAGAAACGTTGGACTAAGTGTGTTCAGCTAAAAGGAGACTATGTTGAGAAATAAATGGTTTTTGAAAAAAAAATCCTACTTAGGTAGCTTCAATATCAATCCGCCATCGTATATGAAATAGATGAATTTGAAATGAGCTTATTTCTGCATCAGTTGGGGATTACCTAAAAGTAACTCATCACTTTTGAGTTAGTTTAGAAGTTATTTGGAAGTCAAACTTACTCGTGAGTTATCTAATAAAAGTGTGGCGTGCAATGTCAAATATTGATAAATAGTTTATTTTATGTGTGTTACGCATTAGCATTAATAACGGCTTCATCAACTTGATAACATAAAACTATCTTCTCTTCATTTTGATTTAAGTTTGCTTTTAAAATGCAACTTATGAATGCCGAAAGCAATACCCAATTTTCTATGAGTTTGTGCTGTTAATACCAGTAAGTGTAGTTGCCGACAACGAGTAGGCAAAAGCTAATTTTTTGGCGTTGGCTTGGTTTGAAGTTGACAAATAGTTACGAAAAGTTTGAACAATATCAAAAAACTCAATAATCAACCAATTGTTTTTGTTTTCTTACTTTACCATTACTACCTAGGCTGACTTTTTTTCAACTGTAATTGTAGTTCTAAGAGGTTTGTGGAAAATGTAAAAACAACAACAGCTATAACAGAAACCATAATTTAAATTCGATTGCATTTTAAGATATCCACATGCTTACTTTAAAAATTTAAGAACTTTTTTACAACACCTCTATATTTCATTTGCTCAGAAGAGTCGCGTATGCTGATTACCTAGAAAAATCCTGAAAGGATCGCTAAAAAGTTTATAAAGAAGGGCAACATAGAATGGGTTAGGGGTGTAAGATAAAATTACTTACCAAAAGATACAGTTTTCCAGATTTTAATCTTCCCGAAATAACTATCATGACTCTACACTTCAACCGCTTCGAAAAACGGAGTAGAGAAAATTTGGAAGTAATACAAAAATTAAGTACGGCGTATCGGTAAATAAGACCGCGTGTAATTTCAACTACCGGTCTGTGTCGCAATCACAAGTGCACTGAGTTCCACACCTTAAGCAGGGTACTCTGTTCATCATTTCGTGCGAACTGCTGTCAAAAGTCCATATAAAAAAATTCATGCGAAATAATTGCAAAATAATATGGCCGAAGTTGTACTCTGTTCAACTTGTGAAAACATACAACATGTTTCTGGAAACATATTTTCCAACTGCGAAATAATGTAAGCACCACTTATTTCGTACGGAATTTCAAACAACAGCTGATCATATTTTACTTGCGTTGTGGTTTTAATTTTAAGTTTGTTGCGCATAAATCTTTAAAATAATGGAAAATAGTCAATATATGACAAAAATTGAAAAAGATAAAATTAAATTTAGTGACACAGAGAAGCGTCTACTTATATCAGCTATAAAAAAAAAGGAAAAGTATTTGGGATAAGTCACATAAGCTACATTCCAACCGCATATATTAAATCCATGAATAATTTAGGAAATTACACTTACATCTGAAGCAAACCTTCCTTTATCATTTCTATCCTGAAGGTAGGGACTTTTTGCAGAGCGTGTGTCTTCAAAGAGCTCCTCCATAGATGCTGCAATTTGCATTAATTGACACGTTGCAGCGCAAGCTCCTAATATTATTTTGCTGTTCATTTTCCAATTTTTTTTAAATTAATCACTTCAAATATAAACATATGGTTTTTGTTTACATAAGAAAAACAATGGTGCTTACTTCAAGGCAATAAACCCGATAAATTTATTGTAAATCGTGGTACTGTCACCACTGATCAGTTGTCAAAATTTTCAAACGATATAATCAATGTTGCTCAACATTTTTCGCAAATTCAAACAGAGTACTAAGCTTTAATGAAAGCTGGGGGCGATACTCAACTTTTCTAAGGGGTACAAGCCGCAGCTCTAAGGCGGCAATTGATATCGTCAAGACGGATGATAATCCGGTTGTTCGTCCAAATTCGATGTCCGATAATTAGTTTGCAATATTTCCCAACGTTTTTCAAGAATAATGCGCCTCTTTTTGGTCCGCGGACTGATACCCAATATTTCGGACAGAAAAAAATCTGTCAGTGTCAAATTTATGATTTATAAAACACTTTTTCAGAATTGTTTTAACAAATTTTTGTTACACGGAAAAAAGTTTGAACATAAATATAGTATGAAACAAGGCGACTTCATTTTACAGGTGGTGGTGAACGCACAGATGTGTGTGAAGATAAATTTAGAATTTTATAACCCTAGACACAAACCATTCGAATTAACAGAGCTATGTTACAATGTTAAAATAGCGCTGTTAAGCATAGAAAAACCGAGGGTATCTATTCCAAATGGAATCATGACCACATTTTTTGACCAAATGGACAAAAAATAGTAGGTACAAGCAGCTAATTCTATTGTTTTTATAAAACAACAAACATTAAACACAAACAGGTATCGAAACTGTACTTTCTGACACACAAAAACTATTATATTATTTAAAGGAAGAATCTGAATTCCCAGCTACTGGACATACCTGGGCGAGAAAAAATGAATGGATTTTATAGATTTTATGCTCCCCTAAGACACCCAATTGTCAGAATGCTCTGTTAATTCGAATGGTTTGTGTCTAGGATTATAAGTTTCGAAATTTATCTTCACACACAAAACGCACAGCAGCCTGTTTTGTCGTGGCTGCTGTAGTTTTCAGAAATTTTTATATTTGAACTTTCTGTTATTTTCAAACGCTTTTATTGGCTACAGTCAAACTAAAAAAAGAAATATGTATTGTGATCAAACTTGCTAAAAAGTAAATTTTAAATCAATTTTCTTTTTCTGTTTTTGATATTTCGTGGCAACCAGTCGGGCGCTTTTTGAAAATTTATTCAAGTAGATATTTGATATGAGATTTCTTGTAGTGATACATATACATACATACATACATGAACAAATTTACTTTGGTTGTAATATTAACACCCACCCGTAGAGTTTATTCTCCTTGATATATGTAAATGTACAATATATAAATTATGTAAATAAAAGTCTTCCCGATATCAAAAATAGTAGGTCTGATTTAATCCCAATTTCCGAAAATCAAGTTTCTATCAAATCTCGGCGTTTTATGCTCATGGGAATCTATTAATTATTTGTGTGTGTATGTGGAAAGATCAAACCTTAAGAATGAATTAACCGATCGCAACCAAATTAGTATCATTATAAAGGTGATTGTCTCACTCAAATCTTGTGAGATTCGGTTCGGTGGAATTTTGTTAATTTTTTGAAATAAAGTTTTCGAAAAAATGTTGTTTTCAAAAAACTAAAAAAAACGTGGACTTCTTGGATGAAATTTGATTGATCCGCTTGAGCGGTATAGTTGACGAAAAACTTCGGAAAAAAATTCTCAAAAAAATTGGAGTGTTCGAAAATTTATAAAATTTTGAACGCTTTAGGGCTTAGCTTAGCGGGAAGTGGCAGGGCTAGCCTGTTTTCCATTTTTTTTTAAATCAATCAATTAAATTTTAGAGTAAAGGCAGAATTTGTTTGTACGTTCTGTTCTGTTACGGATCAGCTGTTTTGTTTCTGTTCAATTGAAAAACTGTATGTGTGGTTTATTGTTACTGGTTCGTTCTGATCTCTTGCGGACTATTCTGTAGGAAATGGAATACAACTTTAAGTGACAGTCAAGAATTTGTATTCATTCGTTTTTTGTGGTGTGAAATATTACGGCCTGTATTAACAAAAAAATAATTTGTATTTGAAATGTATTTTAAGAAAAATTTTCCTTAAAATTGATTTTAAACCCAAACTATTTTTTTATGAATTAGCCTGTACCAAGGCGTATTTAACCAGGTGATAGCATTACAGCAGCTGACTATTCCTTGCGAATGTCAAAATATATACAAAATACTTTTACTTTTTTTCTGTATCTGTTTTCTTTGTTTTATGGGTTAGATTTTTGACATACGTAATGAAACTACACAAACAAAAATGCCTGTTGTTCTTTTATTGTTGAAATTGTTTTCCTAATGCTGTCACTTAGTTAAATACACCTTGAGCTGTACAAATTTTGTATTGAATGTCAGAAAATTTTTAATTAATTCAAATTTTTAAAGATTTATATATGTACATATTTTCGTCAAACAAAAAAATTTTGAAAACATTTACAAAATTCGTTCCTATAATTACATCGTCCACATCCGAAAGTTCAGCCACAGAACAAGTAAGTAAGAAATATTTTTTACAGAAAAGAACGGCAGAGAACGATTTTTTTTGGTTTAGGGAAAGAGAATATTTTTTTAATGTTAAAATTTTAGAAATTTTTCATATTTGTTACCCTCTAAGTAAAAAAATTTGCGTGGGGTTGAAGATTTGTGACGGAATTTATTATTTATACCGAAATTGTTAAATTACGGTACAGTGGGGGTGCAGTTGGTAGGGGGTCCAAAAATGGTTTTACGTAATATGTGAATAGCCCCTTAGAGCCAGTATTTTACTTATGTAAGAGTATTTGAAATTAAATTTAATAATAATTAAAAGCTTTTATTTCTGATATCGAGACAAAAAAATATAAAAATTGTGATAAACATTCACCCTTATTGTGGTTGGCGTTTTTGTGGCGAAAGTCAGACGTTTTTAAAAAATGGTGCCGTAGTTGGCAAAAACGCCAATATATATGTATGTACGACACAAACTGTCGTTAAAACGGTAAAGTGTTTGGCGTATTTGTGTGTCAAAAGATTCTAAAATTGCCGTTAAGAATTTTCTTCACGACATTATTCAATTTAATTAATTTAATTTTAATTAATTATTTATAAACAACTGTTTTTAAAATTTTTTGCAACAGCTTGTTTCATAAAAACTTTTTTTCTTTTACAAAAATTTTACAGTCGAAAATTTTACACGGTGACATAAGATTTTAAATTCGACAGTAACTACGACAGTTGGCGTAATGCGACTACACCAATCACAATAAGGGTGATTAATTAAAAACTATTAAACTAATGATTTTAGTGATGTATAAATATTTGAAAAAGTAAATGAACTATTATTAGAAAAACAAGATCAATAAGAAAGAACAAGTCCAAATAATGTTTATTTTTTTAATGACACAAAAATGCATATATAATTTGCCTTATAGGTTTCCTATGTATTGAAATGAAATTATAAATAATATATGTAAATAAATAAAAATGGTACAATTTGCTTGAAATATTCTGGTAGACCAAACAACTAATTGGGCCACATATGAAAACTTAGAAAATGGTCAGTAATTGTATTAATAATCATTAATGTGCTAAACCAGTGCTATTCAACCTTTTTGGCTCGTGTACCACTAAATTCACGACAAACTTTTCGCGTACCACCAAAAAAAATATAATGTACTGAAAAAATAATTAGATCAATAAATACCAAACAATTTTAAAATTTTTAATCCATTTTATTTATTAATAATAAAAAACAATAAAATTAAAAAAAAATAATAAAAATCACAAAAAACATAACAAGAACATGTACATTAAAAATATATTTTAATAAGGAAATCTTTCATTTAATTTTTTATTAAATGTATGTAGATGAGAGTGTTACTTAAATTTAAAAATTCAAAATTTTACAAAAAAGGTATACTTTTATGATGATTTTTCTTTTTGTTTCCAATTGCAAAATAGAAATCGTAAAAATTTTAAAAGATTTCGCGCACCACCTGGAAATTTTTCGCGTACCACCAAGTGGTACGCGTACCATAGGTTGAATGGCACTGTGCTAAACCATTTTGAAAATCAAATAAACGAGTTTATTTATCTTTCTAATATCCGCTATATCTGCTAAGGTTTCAGTATCGGATTGCCTACTGAAGCCACATTTTTCTCAAAGAGAGCAGGTCAACAGTCTCCAACTCCTCCTCGTTTTGACAACTTCTACAGAAATCATTGAACGGAAGATTCAATATCCACGCGCACTTAGGAGTATAACTATAACTAAAAGCTCTTCCTGAATTTATAATTTACAGTATTTTAGAGGGATCCCAATGTTGATCCATTGAAGAGGCTGCTGGGGGAATGTATAAATTGATACGATATGTTTTTTTTTTTATTTAGACTGGGGCCACTTGAACGTCTAGCAGCTTAGAGGACTATAATCTGGTCTTGCTGAAAATAATACTCCAAAATAGCAGGCAATATTCTAAGTCCATATACATAGTAATTTTTACAAACATGTAGTAAATTATATCTAAAATACGATTCGTCAATTATTTTTTTTAATTAAAAATTTTTATTAAGAACCGATTCACAAAGAAGACTTCATATATAAAAACTTCCGCTTATTTAATGTATTCCAATATTAAAAAAAAAAAAATTTGCATTTATTTTCTTGTTGATTTTTTACGTATTCTCTGCTTTTGAAGTCGTCGTACCCAGTTTTGTGCTTTAAATAATAAATACCTTGAGAAAAAAATGTGCTCCGTTTTCTTTTTTTATTTAGAATTTTAATTGTTAATTGCTTGAAATTTAAATGGTTTATGAATGTGTTGTCCCATTAAGCTTGTGCTAAACGTCTTTAAAATGCTTTAATAACTCACTTGTCCATACATTCCATTTTACCATACATACAAAGGAAGCTTAAAGTAATCAGTAAAAACTTTTACATTCCAACTGAACAAATATTTCTTACATTTCTTTTGAAACATTAGCACTGAGCATCAAACATTCAATAGCGTTTTGAATGTTTGTTGCTGAGATTTGGTCAAATGTTGAAGTTATTTAATGAAAGTCGCCAGCTTAATGTTAAATTTGCAACTTCAAAAAACACATATTAATTGATAAAATAATTGATTTCATTTTACGTAATTTTTGGAACTATGTTTTGATTTAATTGAAAGTTATAACATAAATATTTAATTTAAATATATAAAAATTTTTTAAATTTGTAATTGCACATAATGTCATCATGTCGTCAGTGTTCATGTATTTATTTATGTTTTTGTTCCACGTTTTAGGTGGCTTGTCACGCTGATGAGAGGATGTAGCAACCCTCGAAAACAGTGACTGTTACTTTTTGCTTTTCTGAACTCCTTTATTTAATAAAAATAATATACAATCGTAATTTAAATTAACGATTTAATAACTTTCAATTAAATCAATAAAATACATAAAACAGGATACATTAAAACAAATCAAAATTTAAAAAAAAAAGAAAGGAATAATTAAGTCACTATTCATTTTAAGCTCTGTTGCGTCTAATGCTCCTGCTAGTTGTGTTTTGTGTTGCTTGTTTGTTTCACAAAACTTAAACGAACAGAATTACTAAAAAATCTAAATAGGATCGTGTTTCTATTGTACAGGGTGGTTATGTGTCACAATCGGCCAATAAATCGCTGTCGGTGTCCAAGAAGGCAAATATACTCAATAAAGCAGCCGCTGGAACATCAAAAAGTGCCACCACAGCGATATTGTCGGGTGGAAATAATACTGCCGACAGTACTGCCTCAAGTGGGCCAGCGACGGTTAGTGGTATAACTGTAAGTAACTGGTAAAAATGTTAATTTTTAAAATTTAATCGTTTGTAATTTATTTTTTATATAGGAAAAGGACTTGCGCGATATCACGGATGAAATACGCAAGCTTAAGGCAATTATAGTTAAGCATGAAAACCGCATTAGAGCATTGGAAGCAGCCGCGAGGGCCCAAGAAGATGACACTGATGCTGTAGCCACTAGAAATGCCAATAATAATGCAAATAGCAACAATGACACCAAAGCCTCCGATAAAAATAAAAAGGATACGAACGAATCCAGCGCCAATAACGATAATGGCACCACAGCCACTGCAGTGTCGGACGAGGCGTAAATTGTTCCTTTCGTATTGTTTATGTTAGTCCTAAAACAACACCCACAACAACTACTACAAATTTTGTAGTTAAATAATTTACTACCTTTTACACTACGAAACTACTTCAAAACGACAAACTACAAAGAAACAATTTTCAAAACTTCAACTACAAGTAAAGTAATAAGAATAATGCAAAATTTAAGAAATAATTAACGAAAAGAGGAGCACGTTGCATCGTGCCTCTATATAATATTTTTGTTTTATTATAATATTTAATTCCTAATTATTACACAAATCACAAAAAAGAAAAACAAAATAATTAAGTTTATTATTTTTAAATATCTTTTTTTTTAATTATTTTCTATATGATTTTTACTTTTGTATTTGTATTTTTTATTTCCGATTATAACTTATTTTTATATCATTTAAATTTTTCTCAATATATTTTTTTCTATTTTATTATGTATTATGTATGACTTTTCTTCCGAAATTGGAGGCTTTATTGTAAAAATTATCTATGTGTTATGAATGATTGAAAGTATTAATGTCCACCGCCAACCACGTTTTTCTGCCATCTTTTGAACTATTGAAATGCCTTTAAAGCGTTTAGAAATGACATATTGAGTCACTCCCAATAATTGTGCCAACTGTTAGACTGTAAAACGAATCATCACCAAGTAATGCATATTTAAAAAAAACTACACTATTTCAGCGTTAGCGTGATTTTTGGATTTTATAACTCCATTCTAAAAGTCTTGATATCATTTGCGATACTTTGTTTCATTTTAAGTGGTCTGCTCATGAGCATTTGACAATATTGTCTCAATCGCAGATTTTTTCGACAAGCAAGCTGCTTTAATCACATTTAAATGGACATTAACTTAGTGATGGAGACACGTATCGATGTACATATGTATGTTTTCATATTTCAACTACATTTGCCTTTTTTTCTAAAGGAAAACGATGGAAGCAAAGATGTTCTTCAAATATAATTTTTAAAATCATGCATATTCTTTTTCTTTACCTTTCCTGTATTTATTACTTTTGCAGTCATTTTTTATATAAAAAAAACTTTCATTTGTATTATTATTATTAAAATTTTTTAAATTATTATATTTTATTAATTTTTAAACAAACAAAAAAACTTAATTAATTTTTAATTTTTAAAAACCATTATTGATCATCGTTTTTTAAATTAATTTTTAATATTTAAAAGCCTCAAAAAAGCTCAACTTTATTTAAGTATGATGATTACAACAAAAAAAGATTTTTTTTTTATTTTTAAATTTATTTTGTTGAATTTAATTTGTTACAAATTATCACTACTTATACTTAATACATCAAATAATCATAATTTTTCTCTTTTTACAAACAATAATAATATGCCCTGCCTTCTTATTTTAACATGCGACTATAATAGATTAATTTAAATTTCTTCTTTAAAAAATGATTATTAAAAATAAATATTAATAAAATAAAGCAACAACCCTCCAAATATATACTTAAAATAAACTAAACAAATCGTTTTATAAATCCACCCGTGTTTTTATTCATCATGGAAATATTTTTTTTAAAATGAAGCAAATTATTTTTTCAAAATTATTTATTATGTGAAGTCGGGGTTAAACAATTGAATTAAAACTTTTACTGACTGCCCCACGATCGCGAAAGAATTCTTTAATTACATTTAAAACAAAATTTCAAAATTTTATTTTGTTTAAAATGTAATTGTATAAAAACAAGAATTTCTTCGGTATCGTCGAACAGGCACCTGATTAACAATGCCTTCTTTCAAAAATAAAATAAATTCTCTGTAATATTTTTTTCGAAGAAAATAAAAAATAAAGTTAAAATAAAAAAATTATTATTGAACAGCAATATTTGTAAGGGTCTCACAAAATCTACTATTTGCAGTAAGTATTAGGGGGCATGAAGAGCAACGGTACCCGTATATTCAAGAGTGTTAAATCAATAAAAGTAAACAAAGAAATTCGTAAATTTGTCTAATGGCTTAGCTGAACGAACCACACAAACTAAAGAATGTTGAATGAAAATTAACAAAACGATAAAACTAATCAGATTAATAAAAATATTAATGGAAAGAACTAAGAAAATGTAAATTTAAGTAAAAATGAGAATATTGAGCAAAATCTTAACGAATTTTTAAATTTAGAAAAGCGTTTAAATTCATGTGATAATGAAAACGAAACTGATATATATTAATTTTAAGAAAAGGGAGATGTTATGAGATGATTCCATTTATTCATAACTCTGTTAGGTTTAAGTACTTAATGCAACAACGGATTTTCGTACCTATATTGTTATGCATGCACACATACATAACTTAATATACCTACGTTACTATATATAGATTGCTGCACATACATTACTATACATATATACATACATTATTTTAACTAACTCTCAATGACATTCAATAAAAGAACATTCAAGAAACTACTATGATACATTTTCCGTTTAGAAACAAATACATACATACAAGTTTTTAAACCTGAAATTCAAGCAGAGGTGAGTGAGGCTTTTAACAGATTTTTTTAATGCAATTTTTATATTAAACATAAATTCTGAGTTAAACCAGTTTTTCAAATAACATTGTTTTCGGGAGCATAAAAAAATTTTTCCCGATTCCCAGGAATCGAAACAGTCGTGTTTTTGGTAACTCTACCCTTGACGTTGGCA
This sequence comes from Gymnocheta viridis, assembly GCA_956483585.1. Classification (NCBI taxonomy): domain Eukaryota; kingdom Metazoa; phylum Arthropoda; class Insecta; order Diptera; family Tachinidae; genus Gymnocheta; species Gymnocheta viridis. The sequence continues at coordinate 47,373,422 of OY101443.1, read as the reverse complement.
TTAGTGCTGTCAGATATGGCGATTTATCGGCAAACGTGGCGATAACGATGAAAATTTTGAAATGGCGATTTACTTGGCTATATTTGAACTCCTTAGCGATATTTTTGGCTATATGTTTATGATTTCAATTATATAGAATAATGTCAAAAATATAGCAATTTTTTATGTAAGGAACAACATAAAATAGTTCGCCCAAATGGTACTAAGTCTGGTATCACAATATTTCGCTGATAAAATCGACTCTCTGGTAGCTTTGTTACATTAAGTCCGATTAATGAAGAATTTGATTCGGCGAATTAAAGCAAATCCAATTTTACAGTCATACGCATACATTCCTCATTAATCTGCCTTGCAGATTAATGTAAGCTTCTCAATTCTTTATTTATAATAGTATCATATGCGAATGTAAATAACATGTATGTATATTGCAGCACATTCGTTCCAAACGATGATATGTAAGTCATACATATTTAATTCGAAACAAATGTATCCCAGTAAGGATACAAACAGTAATAATAAAAATAATGAGTACGAAAGTTTAAACACGTTTCTTAATTTATCTTAAGCAACATAATTTTTATTTTTACGATAGTCATTACCTACTGAATTTCAAATTTGTATAACTCAAATTTAATGTTTTATTATATTGGCGATATTTGGGTTCATTTGTCGATATTCGTGAAGTCATATGGTGGGGATGCTAAAAAAGTAAATCTGACAACACTGGTTGGCATTTAAGATTCTTTCGACTAATTAATTCTGTGAATCATGTTGCATATCGCAGGGGGCAATGTTTTAACTATGCATCGCCGTCATATATAATTGCAAAAACATTTATTTTATTCACGGCAGCTGACCTCAAAATAATAATTAAAACATATTTAACTGCTTATCAAACAGAGATTTAATACTTTAAAATATCATTACAATTCTTAGGAAATATATAACTAATTATATTCTTCATAAATAGCATCCCTGTTCTGTTACTACCTTTTATTGCAACTTCTCAAGTATATTTTTTCGTGCTTTGCAGATTACAAAAAGAAACCTTTTCTGCAACATTCCATTTTGACAGTTTAGCGTGTTCAGACGTTTTCTTCAGAAAGCCATTAAAAGGTATACATACATAAAAAGATTCGCATAGCAAGAATTATTTAAAAAGTATTGGTCGCGGAAAAATCTCAACAATATTAAAAGTGAAATTATATTAATAAATGAAAAGCAGCTTCTGGAAGTTCAATTAAAATTTTGTATGACAAATTAGTAGCAAAGAGCGAATAAATCAATTTTTTGCAAATTACATAAGCCGAATAGAGAAAAGATTCCAAGAAACCAGTAATTAATAAATAATTAGAGGAATTTGCAGACAAGAGACAGATGCAAAAAACAGTAATTAATAAGTAATTAGAGGAACTTGCAGACAAGAGACAAAGAAACCTACAAAATTTGACTTCATATGCAATGAAATACTAAAACTAATACAAATAAAAAGTCAATCGGGAACAAAAACGTGATACAATCATCAGTTTAAATTTCATCATTTCTGCAGTAAAACCAGACTGCAAGTGAAACAAAAAATATACTGTACGGTAGACATTTTTTAAGTTGGAAGATACAGAAACGGATATATTCGAACTGCTGCAAATTCCAAGAAGAAGATGAGTTTTAAAACCTCAACACAAAAAGAACAAGACATTAAAAGAAGCATTAGAAGGACTATTGATTTTTCAGTCAACGCTTCAGTCGCCACCAGTCTTGAATTGAATTTAGATTTATTAAAGAAAACTAAAGATAATCTTTGATTTATAGTAAGAGTTTTTATATTTTATTCTATAAATACCAAAGATTTATAATAAGTTCTATTAACGTCCCGTCCCTTATCCAAGAAACAAGAACAAAGCAACTAGCAACAAAGTTATAAATAAAACATTTTTAGCACAATTTAACAAATTATTAATATAAACTATAAAGTGTCGTGATATTGCTAAAGTAGTAAAAATTAAAATACGCGAGTGAGAGTAACTTAATAGCAGTAAAACAAAAATTGTTTATTATAAAAGTTAGAGAAATTAATTGAACGTTCAAGAGTTAAATAAATTTTAGTCTTTTAATCTCGAAGCTTCCTGATAAAAAATACATTTTGAATAGAATTTGAACACAAATATAATGTCCGCGATGAGTTCTACTAAAGCTGCTACAAGCGTTTCCAATGGGCAATTTAAATTATCAACACATGTCAAATATGAGCATTTAGTAGCTGGCATTTCGGGTGGAGTAACTTCAACATTGCTCTTGCATCCATTGGATTTGATAAAAATTCGTTTTGCAGGTAAGTGTATTTCATATCGCATTTTGGCGACAATTTTAGTTATTACAATTATTCAGAACAACTTTCGACAACTATCTACATATGTATAACTATAATACCATTGAAAATGTGTGCCTACAAAATTTAAAAATGCGTTATATTAAATGCACACAAATTGATGTTGGTGAAGTTAAAATGCCAAGTGAATAGTAGACATTTTTGGGACAAAATTTTACATGATTTAAATTGGGTTATTTTATCTCCTAGGAGCACCAAACAAGATTATGGAACGAAACATCTCAAATTGAAGGTGATTCTTCTTCCGTAACCCTCAAAAATTGTTTACAAAAAATAAAATTTGTTTAACAAAAAAGCTTATTTACCGAACTCTTTATTTTGGGAGGGAGTGGACAAACCAAAATAGATTACGGAGTGGAACATTCTTCCGTAATCTTCAAGAATTTTTTCAAAAAGTTAAATTTTGTTTAACAAAAACCTAATTTTTTTTAAACAAAAAATCATATTGATTGAATTGTTGATTCTCGGAAGGATTTTTTAAGTTGTGGACAAACCAAAATAGATTACGGAGTGGAGCTTGGTCAAATCGTGTGTCATTGGTCATTCTTCCGTAATCTTCAAGAATTTTTTCAAAAAGTTAAATTTTGTTTAACAAAACCCTAACAAAATTTAAATTTTTTAAAAAATTCTTGAAGATTACGGAAGAATGACCAATAACGCACGATTTGACCAAGTTCCACTCCGTAATCTATTTTGGTTTGCCCACAACGTAAAAAACCCTCTCAAAATCGAGAGTTCGGTAATTCAGCTTTTTTGTTAAACAAACTTTATTTGTTGTAAATTTTTTTTGAGGATTACAGAAGAAGAATGATTCACCTTCAATTTGAGATATGTATGTTTCGTTCCCTAATCTAGTTTGGTGCTCCTAGGAGATAAAATATCCCAATTTAAATCATGTAAAATTTTGTTCCAAAAATGTTCCAAATGCAAAGACATTTTTGGGAAATATTCGATGTCATAAGGAAATATATTTAAGTTGGCATATTTAACTTCACCCACATCACAAATTGTATAACTGCAATAAAGTGAGCTTTATTTTAAACATACATAATTCCAATTTTTTCAATATATTATTTATTAATAATGAATATTAAGAACTTAAAACTTAATTTCCTACTATAAAATAGCAAATCATTTCCTAATTATTATCTCTCTGTTAATAAACAAACTAATCTTTGATATTATGAAATGGCATAAAAATAATACACAACAAATATTTATTATTTCGTTTTCAAATTTGTTTACGCAAATTCTAATAACAATAAACAACGTTGTTATTTTTTGTGTTGATTAATAGTTCAGATTTAAAATGAATATTAAAAAGACCGATGAATGATACTAGTTGACAACAGACAAATCGACACAAAATAATACCAGTTAATAAAAACTAGTTAAAACACTACATAATGTACATATTCAATTGTTTACAAATTAATTAAAAATATTTGTATTGGCATTTTTTTTTCAAGTAAGTCAATTTCAAGAAGCGGAGGTAAATAGTAATAGATTTCTGAAGTTCACTGAAATTAAAGAAAATTTCTTTAAAAATCATTTTCAACAATTGTGATCATAATTCACAAACGTCAAAAGAAAAATATAAATTACGGTCACTGGTCTATCGACCGTTAATTTTTAGATTATTTTTCCAAAGACTGGGTTTTACAAACATGTTTTTTAAGGTTATTCAAACAGTTCACTATAAATATTTTCCTCATCTTGTTTATATGTGTGACAATTTCAAAAAAAATACTACAAATATAGTATTATACACAGTATAAAACAAAATTTAATTTGTTATAAGCAGAAAGTTAAAAATCCATGTTTGTATTGGTCATTACAAAAAGAAACTAAACAACTTTTTGTGTAACTCCATTTCAGCAATAAGGAACGGCATATAAAATATCAAGTTTTTTGTATCACGTGCTGTAATCATGCTACGCACAATTTTTACGCAAATTTGTAATAAAATAAATAAACTGGTTTCATTGTTAGCAAGTTAAGAAAATAAAATGTCTCTATTGTTTAAATTGGAATATTTAATAAAATATTATCTGACTTTTGTCAGAGTTTCTTTTCGATATATGTATGTATATACATAGCTGTGTATAGTACATATTAATAATAATGCCGCCCGTTCAAGATAAGAGAAGGAAAATTCCATTCATATGCACAAATGCCATTGTTAATGGGAAAGTTTAATTACATTTGATGGACTTCTACATGTACACACATCAATATTTAGCGACATAGTGCCATAGTCAAAACCTTTTAAATATTTAACGATATGGTTTCAAATAACTAAATGAATTTCTTTTACTAGAAAAAAAATTATCTCAAAACTATACTATTTGCCATTTTTTATGTAACTTTATTTAATCTTACTTTATTTTTATAAATTTAAAATGACAGATTAGCCATAATTAGGTAAAATATTAAACAAATTTTTTCTCCAATATATTATTTTAACATCCCGCTACCATTAGGTACTTCTTCCGACTGTATATACAGGGTGGTCCATTTTTCGAAAATTTTGCTGGAAACGTCATTTCAGTCAACGAGCGGTTGCAGAGCCATGATTACGAACTTTTAATGATCTGAAATAGAAGATATGAACTTGGATATTCTTTGGCATGACTGATAGTCTATATTTCGGACAGAAAAAAATATCATCAAAATACAGTAGTAACTCGGTTTGCACATACTTGATACTTGCACACCTCGGTTCTTGCAACATAGAAATATTTTTCATTACGCACTCAGTACTTGCGACATCAGAAAATTTTGAACTCAATACTTGCAACATTTTTGTATTACTCTTGCGTGCTGCTTTGTTTACGTTTTCTTAGACTGAATACATTTCGGGAAATCCCCGTCGTTTTATGCTGCTGATGAAATGTTGTAATTTGAATCAGTTTTAAGCTTGACTATTGAGAGGTGCGGTGTCATAATGGCAAAGAAAAAATTTTCGTTGCTGACAATTAAAGAAAAAGCTGAGATTTAAAAAAATTAAGTGCCGGATTTTCCACCAGTTCCTTAGACAAAAGTTTTCATGTGCATAGATCAACAATAACTCGTGTTAAGAGAAATGAAAACACCATAAAGGAATTTGTAGCGCATTCTGAATCCGGCCCTAGGAGAAGAAAGACGCTTAAACCCTCGGAGTTTCCAAAATTGGAAAGATTTGAAACTTAGATTCTAAACAGATGTATGTGCCTTTTATTTTGTATGGGAAATTAATACTCGGTACTTGCGACAACCTCGAAACTTGTACCGAGCCCGGTTTTCATTACGTGCAAGAATCGAGTTTCTACTGTAATATAATTTAAAAATATACTTCTATTAGGACAACCCTGTACATATACATATAACAGGTGAGGCAAAATCTCTCTACCAGTTTGATAGCGCGCCAGCTTGATTATGTGACTTTTAGCACAGTTTAGTTTTACCCATTTTGTTGTGTAGACGTCCAAATTTTATTATGAATAAATATACGCCACAAGAATGAACAGAAATAGTGACAATATATATTGAAAATATCCTAATCGTTCAGTGCCTCACAAAACCACAACTTATCGTTTACATGCGACAAAACGGTACGACAGCAGACAGGCCTCACTCGCTGAAAATGTGCCTCCGGTGCGCTATAGTGTTGCAGGGCCTCTAGAAACATCAATTCAGAGACGTGTTTCTCAGTTACACATTTCTGCATGCAGTTTAAGGCGAATTTCGAAAACTGATTTGAAAATGTTCCCGTACAAAATTCAATTAGTCCAAAAATTGCTACTCAGAGATCCTGTTTAACGAGTTGAATACCGTATCTAATGCTGTATGGTGAAATTGAAGATTTTTCGTCTAAACTGATAATGAGCGACGAAGCCCATTTTCTTTTCAATGTCCACGTCATTAAACAGAACAGTCGGTTTTAGGGAACACATAATCCTCAATTAATCCATGAAAAATCATTGCATTCACAAAAAACAATTGTATGGTGTAGTATTCATGCTGGAAACGTCATTGGTCCCTATTTTTTGAAAATTACCAATCTATTGGAGTTACTGTTATTGCTGAACGGTACCAAGACATGATTCGAAATTTCTTGTCTGAAATGGAAGATCAAGGACTAGAGGACATGTGGTTTCAGCAAGATGGGGCCGGCCACAGCACACACAGCTCGTTCAACAATTCAATTATTGAATGACGTTTTTTTCGCGAACTGGCGATTTAGCATGGCCAGACAGATCTCCGGATTTAACAGAACCAGACTCTTATGGGGGTTTCTAAAATCAAAAGTTTATGTGAACAAGCCCCAAACGATTCAAAATTTTAACCGAAAGTTGCAGAGCGAATCGCGGTCACCATTTAGCTAATATAATTTTCCAATCATACCGAAAAAAAATGTAAAGACCAAATAAACATTTTATGAAAACCAAACTTACTTATATTTTCATTGAACAAAGTTATAGGCAATCAAATTGGTAGCGGTACTTTTGTCCCACTCGTTACATACATATACATATATGTATACACATTCAAATATATTTATATATTATTGTCAACGAACAGCAATACTATACGGTTATCCGTGGCAAATCAGTCAAACAGTGCGAGCGAGACGAAAAACTCTCGAAAAGGCCAAACAACACACGCAAACCTGACCGCAGTTATGAAATAATTACGATGACGCGAGAGCTGCTCTTCAGCCCAGAGCTGCTTAACGACGATTTATATATTAGGTTTTTTTAATTTTTAAAATTTTAAATTAATTTCCATCACATCACCTGATGGACTGATTAGCTTGTAACTCAAATCACATAAAAACTTTTTTAGAATTGTGCACTGAGAATAAATATCGAAAAGAAATTATTTTTATTAAAAATTGTGGGTTAAAAAAATTTTCGCTTTTCGTCCTTTCATAAATTGAGTGATTCTTACATCCGTTAAAAACTCCTGAAAAATAAAGCTTATTAATGATTGCATAGTCTTATGTACTATCATAAGATGCGACTTCAAAAGACCTCTCACACGATGTATTATTTTTATATGTACGTGTGGTAACATAAATACGTTTTTTAATCTATACGATATGAGTCGGTCCAATGTATATGTACATCCCTTTTCAGTAAATCTAGTCGCTTTGAATGATTTACTTTGTGATTTCTAATGTTTATTCTTCATCGACCGTGCAATAGAGATATGATCACTTTTGGAAATCGCTGAGTTTAAAAAGAATGGAGAATTGTAAATGAACTTTAAAATACTATACATATATTTACGGCAATTAATTTGTTATTTAATAAGCATTTCAATCATGCTTGAGCCACAAATTGTTAATGAACTTTATTACAACTAAATAATCACGTAATTGATAACGTATCTCAATTTAGATGAACTCATAACAGATTATAACTAGGGGGTAAAAAATGTATTGTTTAAATAAAAAACAAAAAATTAATACATGGAAAACTCGTTAATAATATTATTGGCGTAAAGATAATTTAATTTTTGTCAAATATTTGACGAAATGAGCGTAATCACTAAAAAACTAATATGATTGCTTTTATTTCGAACAAATATTAAGTAATTTAAAGTAGTTTTTAACTAAAATAATTGACACTCACCCTAATCGGGAACAAGAGGCGACCTTTTTTTCACCAAAGTCCGATTTCAGTATAAAGTTGCATTTTTCGGCAAAGAAAATCAACTAAAGTTGAAATAATTTTACCATTGACTACAAGCTAATATTTTTGTTTGGTTTTGTGTAACCGTTATCCGCATTCATAAACGATTGTTAAATTTAAAGTATGATTTCCTATATTCCTATATTTACTTTTTATTTTAAATTACAAATGCAACAGAAACATTTTTTATGAATACCTGATTTTAAACAAGTCTCTCGTTATCACCTTTACTTCATATTTTTTATTTAAAGCCATATCTAGTCTTTCTCTATATAATATATAAAAAAATATGTTCATATTCTGACAACCACTTTTCTGTCATATTTCTATAGTATGTATTCGTTTTCTTATCGGCAAGAATTTATCACCAGCCGCAAAAATAAGCTAATTTTGTTCATTCTTTACGAACTTAATTGTTAGAAAAATATTAACACGAGTTTTAAAAAAAAATATGACGCGTTTTAAAATAAAAAAAACATGTAAATAAAAGAAATACAATTTTAACAGGTTGATGTCATTTCATTTTGTCTTATCATGCTAAAATAATACAAAGGCCATTTTTTAATTACATATTGTGTTCAGAAAAAAGATAAAAAACTGGGGGCTCGTCTGACTTCTTCCTTTTTATTTAGAATGTGTTAAAATTTACACACATGTTTTTATTTGATGTGTTAAAAGCAGCTTTTGTTTTTCTGTATTTTAAGTTTTAGGAAATTTAAATATATTTTTTAGTAATTATGTGTGTATGAGTATTATTTGAATACATGCAAAACATTTAGAAAAAATTATACTTAACCGTCTAGTGTCAGTTTTTAAAATAGTGAGACTAATTTTGTGAATAATTTTTTCTATATTATTTTTTTATATTCTCATTTCAAAAGGACTATTCTACAAGTCATCAACACTCGTTTTTGTACAGCCATTTCAATTCTAAGCATTATTTATTTAACCAATCAATTGATAGAAAGATATATTGATTATTTTCCTTGTAATCCATTTCTCGCCGTTTGTTATTCTGTTCGCTAAGGACGAAGTTTAGTTACTCTACCGAATTTAATTTAGTATACTAGTTAAAAATGGAATTGTAAACATTAAACAAATTTTTATTCCACATAGCTGGATGAAACTAAGATAAATTTAAGAAAAATTAAATTTATTATTCAAGATATTCTCCCAATTTAATTTAAAAAAAATTGTTTGTTCAGAGTTGTTTATCTTGTCTATATATGTACATGCATTTTGATGTTGTATTTAAACATAAAACATAAAATGTAAAATTTTTACTGTATAAAAAATTTTCTTTTAGGCCCAAATTTACAACCTTTAGTTAACTAATGATGGCCGTTTAACCAATGACCAATATATAAATATATGAAAAGTCGTTAGTTAAACCATTGTCATTAGTTAACTAAAGACGGAGAATATGGGCCTTAAAGTATTATAGATACTAATAAATAAATAATCCTACTATACTACGACTATTATGCCAAATTATCGGTAAAACTTAACCATATTTTGGAAAAGTTTCCAACATGTTTTAATTTGGTACTATCCATATTTTCGTCACCGTCAAAAGAACGCTGATGATATGGTGTAGGGACCTAGAAATCATTACAGATCCGTTCTACTAGTTTGATGAATAATAAAATTGTTCCATATATAGTACTCTCTTAATAAAAAAAATAATGGCCAAAATCCGCCAATGATCATCCAAAAATTCACTAAATTCGATTTTGAAATTCTTGTAAAAAAATTCACAAATACAATTGCGAAATGTGAAATAGATATTTGAATAGTGTGGGCCCTTGGCTAAAGACTGCAAATGGTGGTTATGCGCTACAAAATGGCCAATATCCGCCAATGATCACCCAAAAATTCACTAAAATCGATTTTGATTTTCTTGTAAAAAAATTCACAAATACAAATATGAAATTGTTAGTAATTTTTAATTTTGATTCTAAATTGTTAAAAAAAATTAAATTTACTTGTAGTTTTAATTTTTCCTAAATATGACAAAATTAAATGTATCAGTGTTGACAATTCAAAACATATTTAACTATAAACTATTTAACTCGGCATTTATCGTCACACATATTAAAACACAACCAGTAGATATGGTTACATAACCCAGTTTTTTCGAAAAAGTAGCAATTGTTTTGCAACCAAAAGGCACTGGATAACTTTAGGATCAAATTTATACTTGTTTACTTAAAACATAAAAAATTTTTTCTTACATTAATAGCCTACTTCTGATTTAAGAAAGTAAACCTAAGCGAATGAAATGAAAGGCACTCGCTTGAATTCGAATCAATTTGGATTCCTAATTGACACTCACTTTCATTCTCATTAGCTTACGTATGTTCATATGTCAATAAAATATTAAATAAAATAAAATAAAAAAATGTAATAAAATTTTTTTTAAATATGTTCTTCCTTATTCTGGATTTAACTATATATATATACATTTAAACCTGCTGGTGTTGTTTCAAAGACGTTAGCAATCCTCTTTGCTGATTCAGTTTGCGCATCAGCGGCATCAGCCATTTTTTTTAAGAATTAGCTTTTTCTGTAACTGAAAAGCATTTATTGTAACATATAATGTAGTTTATTTTGGTGCTGGGATGTTTCCGATGCTTTGCACCAAACACTTTACCCCCGGGTGCTACAGTTGACGATGGAAATAGCGTCTGGTATAAGCCACCCCCAGCCTCTCTAAGGCTTTTTTGGTTTTCCCTACATTTTTAGTCCGTGACTTTATTCTGCCCAGGTCTAGAGTAAGTTCGGTTAGTGTGGTATACCTATTTTTTATAAGACTATAGTGTGCATTGAATCTTAATTCGATTAGAACAGATCTCAACTGGTATTCTGCTACAGATCTTAGGTTTACATTCAGGACCAAGTTTAAGAGACATTAGAGAGAAAGTGAAAAAATTCATAAGCCAGCTATTGAAAAAATTGGCGGGTAATATTTTGTTCTGTTAATGTGGTACATTAGCGTGCGTGATGGTGATTTTTAATGGAAATATTAAAAGTAAAAAAAGTCAATCACAAGACAAGTACATTTTTTGTTACCACCTCTTCGCATAGCTTCCAAAAAGCAAATCGAATTATGATTTATTAATATTCTGAGATCTAGAAATCATCCAGCTTGATTTTGTCAGCTTCTAGTTTTAAGTTTTCGAGAAAACTTACTATAGCACATTACCCGCCTATACCACAAGAGCTGAACTTACTCTATAGATAAAATGTTCAATAGGTTTCTTCTATAGCAAACAAACAAACGTACTAATCTTATTTCATTCACAAATAGTACGTGGGAGGCCCAAGCGAATTTAACTTGTTGGACTGCTTTTTCCAGCTAATTTTTAACTTATATTTATTTGTATTAAATCCTAAAATTTTGTTACGAAAGCAAAACCACAAGTGACTGATTTCAACATTTCGTTCTCAATGTTAACGATACATTCGTAGCACAGAAATCGGATTTTATATGAAAACATTTACGTTTTCATTCGAGTTGTCTTTCAAGTCACTTTTCGTTTAGAAATAATGTAGAGAAATCGAAATCAATATTCTTTCTCATAGAATGCGAATGAAGGTGTTCTTTCTTAAATCAGAAATAGGCTATAGTAACAAAAATTGCTCTCAAACGCGTAATCTGCGAAATCCCACATACTGGAATGATGATATTAAAAGTGCCTCTTACTCCACACAGTTGAAAAGCTTCAAGCGTTTAAAAGTCTTATGACTCAGATGAACAAACCATCTAAAACAATTTAATTAATGCCATTATTTCCTTCTATTTACATTTTTTATGTTTTAATTTTCATTCTATTATTTTTCCACCATAAATTTTAAAAATAATTAAGGTCTATTTTTATGTAAGCTATTTCAAAATAATTGTACATATGTACAGTATAACCTCCCTAATCCGGACACCCGCTAATTCGGACTACCCGGTAATCCGGACATTTAAATTTTTCGGACAGTTTAGAAATTTGTCCTCAATTTTTCTTTTTTCTCAATAGAATTTTTCCGTTATTTAAGAAAGAAAGTGTTTATAAAAAATCTTAAGCAATTTCTGACTGGTGCTAATAAGCCATTGAACGCAATTTTGGTATTGGACAATGTGCCATCACACCTAAAAGAAAAGGAAATCAATTCTGATCCTAACTTTCGAGTTTTGTTTCTGTCTGCGAACTGCACTGCGATTTTACGCCTAATGGATCAGAACTTCATTCAGAACATAAAGATGAGGCAAACATTTGTAATGTTTTTAAAATCATTTCATTTTTTATTAAACTCTTAATGGTAAAATATTAGCAAAACGAACATTTATAAAAGTTGGCCCAAGTTGCTGCCAAAGATTACCGTCGAAAGCGAATGGGAAGATGAAGACTGCCTGCTTCTTGTTCAATTAAAAGCCAGAGATCCAATGTGTCAGGATATGAGTAGCACTTATTCTACATTATCTACTCTTAACCCCTCCGCTAGTTTTTGCCTTTCTAACCATCGTTATTTGGGCACGCGGTGAAAATAAATTTACTTATGATTTCTCGGATGAAGATATAGTCCAATCAGTAATTGACAACCAAAATATTGAAGAAATTAATAGTTCCTTGGAGGAATCTGAGAACGCTCAAGACAAAGTCTCAAATAAAGAGGCAAGCGAACTGTTTTCAAAAGCTATTTTATGGGTTGAACAAACCAAAGCGACAGATATGGATATTTAATTAAAAAAAAATAGAGCTGACAAATTATATAAAGATATGTGTACTCGTATTCAAACAAAAATAAATTACTATTTTTCAAAATGAATATTTTGATCACTTTTAGTATGTTTCTTTATGTTTTCTGTAAATTAATTAAATATAATTATGAAATTTATATTAATCGAGATTGCCTCGATATCTTTTTTCAAAGATTTAAAAACTTAAAACAAAAACAAAAGTTTTTAAATCTTTAATTAAATATAGATGAATTCTTATGTGTATTTATTTTTCTTTTGGTAATAAAATTATATATATATACATATGTACATTAGACTGGTCGCAAAATTTTTTTTTCTTCAATTGATATTTATGCACTGTCTAAAATTTAAGGTTTGCTGTCGTTTCTTCACGGACAAAGAGATTTTTTACTCGATTGTCTATAGAAGCCCTCTAAATGGCAGCAAAGAAACGCTTACAGTGCTAGCAAACGAATCTGACAACATTTACACGACGTAAATGATGCAGCAGAGAGAGAGAGAGAGAGCAATTAAACTAATAACAGACTTCAATCGCACTTTGACGTACGATGGGGAAGATAAGTAGTTCATATTTCATGTTGTTGAGCACTATCGTCAATTACACCCATCTCACAACAAATTCGCTCATGAATTAATAACAAAAAACCCCACTATAAATTAATAATCCAGTTTTTATTTTTCTATCCAAAATTTATAAAAAGCAATAAAAATAGTACTAAATGTATGTTTTTTCATAATATGGGGTACTTTAAGCCCCACTAGGCACCAGAAGGCACCGTCGGAACGAGCTAAAAAAATTCGACCACATTTATGACAGCAAACCTCATATTTAAGACAGTGCATATATTAAGAATTGAAAAAATCCCATACAAGCTGCGACCAGTCTAATGTACATATATGTATTGCATTTAAAATATTCTTTTAACTGTAGTCCAGACGATCCACTAATCGGGGCATTAGCTGAAACTATATCTCTCCAGATTAGGGAGGTTGTACTCTATATATGTATGTATATGTTTTCAGTCAAATATGAAAAGCTAAAAATTATCGCGTTTCTACTTTTTTTCTTACCACTGTATTTCTCTCTGCAATGACTCATATTATAACTTTTACATTCATTGGAAAATACCATAAAGTGTCGATTTTCACTTCTTTTTACGCTTAGCAACAACAATAAGCTGTTTAATTTGTATTTTCATAAAAAAAAAAGAAATAGCACGACGAGTGAGATTGCAAAAATAAAAACAAAAATGATGACTGATTGGTTTTGCAGCATGAAACAAAATATTTGCGAGTATCAAGTGAAAAGAATTAATTAAAAAAGAACAGACGTAAAGTCACGTGAATTATTGTTAAATAAGAAATAAAAAAAGCAAAAACGTCATAACTACCAGTTTATTATTATATGTACATACTTTGTTTTGTTAAAGAAATTAAATATTTTATTTTGTTAAAGCAATTCTAAGCGACAATAATATTAAAATAACAAATGAGATCATTTGTTTATTCGATTCGATAAAATATGCGATAAAATTTTAAATCGTTAACTGTTAAACATACTTTGCTTTCAGATTTCTTAATGTCTGAACGTACAACAATCAACGCGTCATCTGGCCTTTCACATACAAAATATCTGTTTATTTGTCCATTAACGCTTTGAAAGGTATTTAAACTTGCAAGTGAGAAAAGTATACATATATTAGTGTTATGAACTTATTTCGGCTTGATTATTGTATTCAAAAGCTTTTCAGGGCCATACTATTAAGAAATCTTTGAACTGAAAGCAATCGAACACGTTTTTACTTCTCATTTAAAAATAATTAAAAAAATTTCTTAATGTTTTTGAAGCTTAAAGAGGGAATTAAATATTAGACGGCTTTAAACAAAATAGGTTTTTCTAAAGACCCCATTTCACCATTCAAAGTTTAATTTTATGAAGTGTTTTCAATTTTCCTTTAAACTTTCTTTCACTTCACACATAAGTTTATATGTACATAAATCCATATACATATGTGCTTTATTTATCTAAAAATAAAATAAATATGTTCAAAAATGTAAAACAAAATGTTCACGGAGAATATGGGGCGTCTAAATTTCTTGCCGTTTCTATAATCGCTTGAATATAAGGAGATTGGCTGACTAGGCCAAAGATTCCGATCCGAAAGTTTGGGCTCCAAGCGTACCGCTAGGCCGGCTAAATATAGTTAATTTTCAGTGACTAATTGTTATCTGGTTGTCACCTATTTCCAGAGACGTGTCGGTGTTAGCATTCACTCTGGATATTCAGTACTGTACGCCTTCTCTCTTTAGCCGCCATCAGACGGGAGCCTGAATCTAATTACCAGAGAGCACTTGGTCTGAAACCGGAAGTTGTGAGATACTTAGGAACTTCGGGCAGAGGAATCGCTTCTTGCTATCCCCCAAGAGGAAGGCAGACATAGAGCTTTTTACTATTGACACATTTTATGTCCTTTTGTTCGATGAACATGAAAATCAAATTCAAGTATATGTAAACGACGAACGAAGAAGAAAGCAACTTTCCGAGTACATCAAAGTCTATACTCACTCCCATTCTTCTTTCCCTTCTCACCGTCAAACACAAGACATTGCAAAGTAAACTTTGCTTATAGAAAAGGGGTAAAAGAGTTTTATTGAACAATTGCAATTTCTCAGCAAAATCATCTAATTACGTTTAGGAAAATGTTGGGCCTGAAAGGAAAGCAAACTGGAAAATCTTTGGTACAAAACGAAATTAGAGATTTTGACAGGTAGAATATTTTCATCCCCATCCCTACTGTAATTGCTTGAAATAAAACTTCGCAATCCATATGTTTAATTGGAATGAAAATAAGTAATTTCATTACGATTTTATAATTGATGTTCTATCAACAGAGTGAATGCTAAATTTTAGGTAACTTCCAACATTTTGATAAACTTTGGATATTTGCGGAAATTTTAATTTCCACCCAAATCGAAAGTGATGATTATTAGGCTAAAGTTCGCGACGTGTTTTAGTCAAAAAGAATTGGGCATTAGACAATAATCCAAACGAATAAGCGACAAATTAACGTTAATTAATTTCAACATACACGGCATAACAGAAACAAAGTTGTATTTCAGGGCCCATTATACACCCATCTTTAATGTTCATTTAAAAATTTAAAATCTTATTTATACAAATTATGACCGAAAAAATATAATTTTTTTAGAAAATCTTATGATTCTTTTAGAAAATGGATTTTTTAGAAAACGGAATTTTTGGCTTTTGTCGTGACTTTTTTATTTTTTAAAATTTAAATTTTATGTTTAATTTTGATTTTTGGATAAAATCTTAATTTTTTTTACAAAGTTTCGAAGTCTAGGAGACATTTAGACTTTATTCTAATTTCTATACTAGGAAATTTCATATTCGATTTTTCAATCAACCATATTTTAGTTGTTATTTATATAATCGAATAATCGTCCTTAAAAGTCGGTTATACTGATCGTTTGATTTTCTTTTGCAACTATTTATTATAAGTCTCTGTTACATTGTTTAATTAAAAACTGTTTAAATAAAGAAAAGAGCTGATTTTTAATACAAAATTAAAGTTTTAAAACTTTTTAAAAATGTTTGTTTTACACAAAGTCTTATTATTTTGATTCACATTTACAACTTATACTTATTAAAATCTTAAACTTCGCCAGAAAGTGCCAAACTTTGGCTCCCGTGAAATTTTTAGTACGAAGGGCCAAAGGCTGGTTTTTTGAGCATTTTGAGTTAAAAATTTGTTTATTAAGTAGCGAAAATAAAAAGTACAAACATTGGATCAAACTTACTTTAGATAAGGAGGTCTTAATGAAGAAAACGCAGCTTTCTATTTAAGTCCAAAATACACATAAATATTACATGTAAACTTTTATTATAAATTTGTAAATTTAAAGTTGATTAATGTACATAAAATGTTAAAACGATAAAATAACGATACCTCTAGTGTTATGAAGAATTACTATTTTAGTAGAATTAGTAGTTTAGCGTCTACGTCTAATTCAAGAGTGTTAGTTTTCCATTTTTGTCGGATATTGGACAGAAGTCTATAATTTTTTCGCTAATTGCGATATCCTTTCTGATTTTGTAGTTCTACCTGTAAGACCGCTTGTTACATATCAATGGTTTTTACCTTAATTAGATCTGTTAAGATCTGTTGCTTATTGTGCGCAGTTGTGAATATATATATTATGCCCAAAGCAAAACAGTTTAACAATTCCGAGAGAAAAAAACTATTTTATACCTTTATAATCTGAATTATATAAATTTACTTTATTTTAAGTAGACAAAATATTTTTGTGACCATTTTCAGAAATTGACTAACAATTATTAATTTTCTTTTTACAAATACGCAAATCTATTTAACAACCGTCTCTCATAAAAGCGACTTGGTAAAAAAACATACTTCGAAAAAGAGCATTACAGAAAAAAACCTTTTTAACTCTTTTACTCAAATTTTGCCAAAAATATTTGACCTTACGTTGGAAAAATTGCTCTGGTGCTAACGGTCGCATCGGGCCGGTTATTCAATGTGGTATAGCGGTGTAGAAGCAGCGTTGACAATTTAGGGCGTTTCGCGCTAGATTTAGCTCGTTTTAACTGTGCCAAACGCGCTGTGTTGTTTTTCGTCTTAGCGCGTTTAATTGAAAACGCGCTGAATTGGCGCGTTTTTAGTAGTTAATAAATTCAAATGAATCCTAGAACAATTCTATTACATAGAATCGATTTTGTGGCCAGAAGATTTGCCAGATGGTGTAAATGAAAGTATTTTATTTTTATAATATTAAAAAGTTTTTATTGATGCTTTTAATCAATGAAAATATTAACCCCTTATTTCCAATACTTACCAAAAGTGTATAATAGGTTTATGAAACAAATTTTGTATGTAAAACTGTTTCATAAACCTTTAATAAACATTTGATAATTTATAATGAATACGGCCCTAAAAGTTTAATATTAAATAAAACAAGACTAAGATATTGCTTCAGTCTTTTTAACATTACCACGTATAATTTTATTTTATGTTTAAAACATTAAAATTTGTATTGATATACCAAAAGAATATTTTAAGTTTTGCTGTCGTTTTAAGCTTCCTACATGTTGTTAATAGTTGTAAGTATCTACTTTTTGTACCTGAATGAATTTAAAAAGAAATATGTACTATAGATTGTTATTATATTTTCTTTTGAAATACTTAAAAAAAGTATTACAGAAAAAGACGTTTTTGACATTCACTAGTGCATACCGATTAAAGTGACTTTATAATTTTAACTTTAGTTAGGATGAGATTAAGAATATGTTCAAATGAATAAGTGCTTAAGAATTCATGAAAACAAACAATATTTGATTTTGAACCCGTTTGCTTGTTTTTTGTTGGGATATATACATTCCCTTTCCACCTGTAGTGAACGTTTTAAAAACCTTGTATCTATAAAACTTTGTTTATCTAACTAATCATTTAAAAATTCTCATTTGCAGTAAATGACGGCCGTACTGCAGCTGTACCACAATATCGTGGTTTGGGTAGTGCCTTTTCTACAATTTTCCGCCAAGAAGGATTCCGAGGTCTTTATAAAGGTGTAACACCTAATGTTTGTGGTTCCGGTTCATCCTGGGGTCTTTATTTTATGTTGTAAGTATTAAAGAACATTAGAACAATGTTAATTAAAAAAATAATTATAATATTTTTTCTTTCTCTCAGTTACAATACTATTAAGACATTCATTCAAGGTGGCATTACCACTTTACCATTGGGGCCCGCTATGCATATGCTAGCTGCAGCTCAATCGGGAGCATTGACTTTAGTTTTGACAAATCCCATTTGGGTGGTAAAGACTCGTTTATGTTTACAGTATGGAGCTGAAAGTAAAGCTTCAGAATATCGTGGAATGGTACATGCGCTGGCGCAAATTTACAAAGAAGAAGGCATTAGAGGCTTGTATAAGGTATATAGGATTTAGCATTCTTTCATTCGTGTGTATATAATCTTAATACATTTATTATCTTTTTTTTCAAGGGTTTTGTTCCTGGTATGCTGGGTGTTTCTCATGGTGCCATACAATTCATGACATATGAAGAAATGAAAAATTGGTATAATGAATATCGAAAATTACCCATCGATACGAAATTGGTAAGTTGCATTTGCTTTAATCTTTTGCTATTTCTGTTTTGAACTCAAACAATTAAATTTTATAAATTCTTAAAAACAGATACATATAAGCAAAAATAGAAATTACATTCGACAGTTACTCTTAAAAAATATGTGTGCTGTAAAACTATGAGTTTAAATAAAAAAGCCTAGTTAGTTTATGGGAAAATTAACCTAAAATAATGTGTATTTTGAAGTTATCGCTAAAATGACTAGTGTATCATGCTTCAAATATATTGAATTAGAATCTTAGGCACTCCAGCCTATCCTTTTTCTACTTAAAAAAACAATGCTAAAAGATGCAAAATTACGGAAGGTGGATGTAATCCTTAAACTGTTAGATCCTTTATAATTTTTAAAAAATATGTGTGTAATGAAAATTTTCTAACTACGATTTTTTACTATTTATTCGACTAAAACGAGTGCGAGTTTTTCCAGTTGATTACTTTCTAGTTTTGGCAAAAACCCGAGTTTTTTAATCAAAACCCCACATACTGGGTATTTTGTAGAGTTTTATTGGGTTTAAATTAAACTAAGTATACCTAGGCTATACATTTATTATATATATTTTTTCATTAAGATAAACTTCTGCATAAGTTTGCATTTTTATTCAGAAATAATCCCCTTATTTGTTGTCAACATCGAGTTCACGTCGATAGAATATCAAACAAAAAAAACGTGTTTGCCTATTAATAATATAGATACTCGTAACATAACATAACAAAACATTGCATAGCTTAACATAACATAACCTGAGACAATTGAATTAAATTAATGAGAACATTTGATGTTACGGTTATGTACTTTATTTGGTATTCAATATAGTTTCACGTTACAGTCAAATTCTGTTTCATTCTATATGTACTTTTGAAATATGTACTCTTTAAGAAAGAACACAGTGGAGAAGATGGGCACTCATCACGCTGATTGATGTGAATCATGCATGACAGTGTGTAATTTGTCCTTTAATCAATCACACAAGCATGAATATGAACTTCAGCGTACTGCCTTATTGCAAGTCTTAAAAAATATGCTTTTAATAAATTTTGATCAGAAAAATTTAGAAATTATTTAGATTTTGTTTAGTGAGTATTTCGCGATCGTGACCAATTTTTATTTATTTTTTGGAGGGTGCGTGATCCTGAGTGAAATATTACTCAGGGTCCCATCTCTGCCAGGTGATTTCAAATTGATCGCTCAAAACAATAAGTGAATATATTTTGATATACAATTTCAACGACATTTGCGAACAAATGTTGGGTAAATCTTGCACGGCTACAAGAGAGACAATATATCTCAGATTTTCGTTAATGACTACTATTGTGTCGTCAACGTAAAGATAAAATTCTAATCATTTTACGATGGATTTGTCAAATGCGAAATTCTTACTTTAATTTTATTATTTTTTATTGATGTTGACATACAGTCGTATATCAACGTATGCGAACCCTCACTCATCTTACAATTCGTTACAAGTTTAAAAATACCGGCAGCGCAAAATTAACTTAAGACATTAGCGCTCATCCTGACGTAAGCAAGTAAAAACAAAAAAATGGGACAACATACAAGACTTTGCAGTGAACGACAATTTTCTTTAAATGCTCTCTCTTTATGGGTAGGCACTCGAACGCACCGATAAACCTCACAAACACAAAAGCTATTGTTTACAGTAAATAAAACTTTGTTTATTCTAATAATATGTGATGATTTCCAAATGTCATAAATGTAAAGTAAAAAAAAGCAAACGAAAAACAGCTAAAGTAGTCATCATACCACACAACTTGAAAGAAATAAGATATTGCACTATTGAAATTATCCTTATAGTGTTTATTTGAATTAGTATTCACATTTCAGATAATCAGCGGAGTATATGTATGTATTTGTTTAAGATTTAACTTAAAATCTCTTCATTTCATTTATCTTTATTAGCGTCATATTACATTGTTGTGTATTATAATAATCAAAATTTATCACATTTTTTAAACGTTACTCATACAACCTTTAATTCGAATTTTGAAGGCCAAATAGAAATGTAGAATCTCAAAGAGCTAAATTTTTTAATTATTTTTGAAATACAGTCGAACTTCCATAACTCGAATCACAATTATCCCAAAAAATCTTCGACTTACGGAGACTTCGAGTTATAGAATTTATATGTTGAAAAAAAAAACAATTGCTATTACGTTCGTATATTAAATGATGAATATGTTTTGTATTTAAAACAGATACTAAAAAAAATATTCTGAAATTAGTGACTGAAAATTAATTTATTTTCAATAAAAAATTACTCTAAATTGTTTAAAGCCTTAAAGCATGCATCCCTTGTAGCTTGCAAATATAAATTAAATGTTCGATAAGAGTTTTCTACATAATTTCTGGAAGGCTATTGAAAAGTCTCTTCTGCCGAACACTCGCCGTTCCACTTATGATAGGACCCAAGAATAAAAAGAAAATTAATTAAAAACAAGCCACTTCAATAATGTGTATGCAAAAAACCAGCTGATAAGTAATCAAATCAGTTATAGAATTGATATGCTTGTAATTTCGTTCGAGTTATGGAGAACTGCGAGTTATGGAAGTTTGAGTTACGGAAGGAGAACTAAAAGTTATTTTCTCTCGGCTCTACTGCCAATCGAATTGGATCGAGTTAGACACAATTCGAGTTATAGAAGTTCGAGTTATGGAAGTACGACTGTATGTACGTTTGTTACAAATTTTAATAGTACTGCTTGCTCTACATTATAGCAAATGTTTATTGTTGGCTTAAAGTACAAAAAAACTAATAGAACTATTAAAAATTAATTACTTCTAAGTTTTCTGGCAATAGAAAGTTTTTAAATAAATAAATACGCATTAATATTTTCCTGTCTGTCATGAGTTTAAGACTTTTTTCATTAGAATCTTATCCGAATGTTTTGATGTCTGACCTTCATATTCGCCGCATACTTTTTAACACATTTGTTGTTTTCACTTGAACTAACTCTATATGTATGAAGGTAAAAATAGCACTATGGTCAATGAATGAATTTCTTTATACAAAATTTTTAATATTCGTCTATCGTTTTTGAGAAAATTATTTTAACTAATAATATCAAGTGAGATATTCATGTGAAGCTATTTTTTGAGTGAAGAGTAGTGTCTACCGGTAAAGAAAGCGCTGATCATAATTTTTCTTAGAATTTTTTTTAAAAAATAATGTATTGCGCAGTAAGAATACAAATTATTTTTATTCAAATATAAAAATTGCCATAACGTAGAAGGAGGGAACTTATAAAACAATATTATTCGGGGAGGCTAAACCAATGCCGAAATTAGCCAATTTCTTAACTATTCAAACAAAATTATACTCAACGCAATTATTTATATAAAAAAATTTAAAGTAGTGGACAAATATCCGTAATGATTCGCGAAAGCAAAATAACTCAGTAATTGGCATTTTTAAGCGGAGCAGCTGAGAAATAAAACTAGTTTTAATTTTTAGTTAATTTTTAAGTGTTAAAAAACAAAAATAACAAATAAAAGGAGTTGTGAATAATATCGAAGTTAACAAAAGAAATCGCGTTGTTTTTCTTGATATAGAAAAGGCTTTTGACACCATCTGGCATGATGGAATTCTAAACAAACTCAATTCATTAGGATTCCCATTGTATTTACAAAAAATTATACAAAAATTTCTAAAGAATTTTCAACAGAAAGAACAATCCCAGCGGGATTGCTACAAGGTTCAGTATTATCACCTTCAATCTACTCCTCATATAGATCTGATGTTGAGGTGCACAGAAATCAGAAAGCAGCATTTTATGCTGATGACAGTGCTTTTATATGCATTGAAAAAGTCTCAAATGTAATAATTTTTTTATTTATTCAAGATTCTTCATTTCAATACAACAAGAACAATTCTTATATTATAGTATTGATTAGCAATTTGGCATATGTACATATGTAACAAGTTCATAATACTAATTTAATAAAAAAATACAATAGACAATATTTAGAATTACGAGTGCATATAAATAAATAAGAAAGGAGATAATTTTAAAAATAAATAGTAATAAAAGTTACAGCTAAGAGAGATAAATCAAAACTTTGTCCTTACGTTTACAAATAGTAAAAATAACTACGAAAAGTACTTAAATATGGCAGATTTAAAATGACTTGTATTTGAGGGGGTAGCTGGCTCCAAAGACGAATTGAATTGACGAAAAAGTGTTGCGTAGAGATCGCTTTATTATATTTTATCGCTTTATTATATTTTATTTTTCCTCTGTTCGATCTGGAAAAGGTTATTTTTCGAAACAGGTAGGGTGGCTGTTGTTTATATACAATTTTATGTAAAAACAGTAGTGTTCGGCAGTTTAGCAAATTGTCAAAGGTTACACCGTAGATTTGTTTTGCAAATTGTGAAATACTTCTGAATCTTTTAATGCCAAATACATATCTAGCAATGGTGTTATATGTTACATTTAGCCTTCGTCTACTTAAAGCATCGCAAATATGCTCATAGCTCATAACCATACATAAGAGTTGGCAATAAATACGTTTTGGCTAAAAGCATCCGGATATGAATTGGTGTGAAATATTGCGTCATCCAAAGGTTACGAAGCATAGCAAAATTTCTCCACATTTTCTATTAATGTGATCTGACCAATTTAGTTCATTATTAAATATGACACCAAGGTTTTTAGCAGATTCCACAACGCTTATGATCGTGTTATTAATGTGTATTGGTGGAAGACACATTGCGAAGTTTTTAGGATGTTCCACGTCTAAAGCAGCTGATTTTTTGGGGTTTACACTTAATCCATTTGCAGATGCCCATAAGTAAATTTGACGCAGATCCTGTTTTATCAACCGTATACAATTAGCTGCATCATCAATACTGCAACTAATATACAATTGTATATCTTCAGCATACATTTGTAGTTGACAATGTTTTACATACAATGGAAGGTCAATAGCATATATCGAATACAAAAGTGGGCCAAGTATCGATCCCTTTGGTACACCTCTTGGCATCGAATAACTACTGGAGATCATTGAATCATGGCAAACACTTTGGCTTCTATTACTTAGGTACAATTATCAAGGTACATTATCAAGATAATGTAAGAGAGCCTTACCCTTACTACATGCCTAAAAATATTTTATTAAGTGGAAAATAAAAGTAAATGATAATAAAACGCAGGCTATTATATTCCCATATAATAAATCACCAAAACGTATTCCTACTAAAATTTTGTACTGTCGGGGAAACGTAATACCCATCAAAGATGATATTAAATATCTAGGTATCACTTTAGATAAAAAAAAACTTAAATTCAAGCAACATGTAAATTACAGCTGTGATAAAGCCATAAAATGTCGACGTTCTCTATACCCCATATTTAATAGGAGGTCTAAGCTCAACCTTAAAAATAAGTTATTGTTGTATAATGTATGTATTCGACCGATTCTGACTTACGGCTGGTTTCACAAAACTGCTAAGACACATACAAAAAGGCTTCAGGTTATTCAAAACAAAAATTTAAAAATAATTCATAATCTTCCCTCTGAATTCCCAACGGACGTACTACACAATAGATTTAAATACAAAAAGGTAAACGCTTTCGCCAATGATTTGACGCTGTCATTTAATGAAAAATGCAGATTGTGTAATTTTGAAACAATAAGAAATTTACTAAACAGTCGCTGTTAAAAAGAATCTTACTAGCGAGTGTTTTACCAAATTTCATTATAACATTTTCAAAGTTTGTAAGAAGTTTTTGTGACAAATTTTCCTCAAGACAGTATTATTAATAGTTTCCTTATTCAACTATTAGATTTAATTGGTGAAGTACGTAAAAGACGAACATTGTAAAAAAATGCAAATTTCGTTTTGAATTTTTGAAACTTGAAAGCAAAGACTGTATTGTCGAAATTTGGAAATTTTCGTAGATATGTGTTAGAGATAGGCACCGCTAAACGTGATCGTGAATTATTTTGTATAAAAACTTCAGTATAAAAAATACAGCGTGATTGAGCGTGCATGAGTAGATTTTGGCGTTAATTTTTTGCTTTACTATAAACTTTTTCATTTAGTTTTCATTTTTTTGTAATAATTTCTGATTTTTTTTCGCGAGTATTTCGTGAGCTTGAATTTTCACGATTGTGATTACCTTTTTTTGCCACTCACGCGAGCGTGCATGAGCATGAATGAATTTGTATATAAATAGTCAACTTTTCATAAATATAAATTCTATTTACACTTTGAACAAACTATTGACAATGGAATTCCAAAAACTAATTCCTCAGTAATAATCCACATGCCGCTTATTGCGGGACCTAAGGCGTCCACGGAGCTAAAATTTTTTCTCTGATATACTCATTATTTCCATTTCGCATAGACTTTAAATTTAAAATACATTTTTAATGCTTTTATCAATATTTTTTGATGAATTTCTTTCCAAAATTCATGTAAATAACACAGTGCGACAAAAAAAATACCTGGGAAGTGATATTATTTTTCTTGAAGGTGCTGTCGAGTAGATCAAGAATCTGTATTTGAAATTTCCGGGACACCCCCAAATTCTGGAGTTACGGGTAAAAACCCTCTATTCACTTATAGGTCTGTAACTTAGTTGAATATTAACCGATTTAAAATTTTAGAAAGAAGAGATATACGGACGTTTTTTTGCAGTACTTTGTAAGAGAACCCTATTTTTTATACACATAATATGATAGTATATTTTGTGAGGAAAAAATGCTACTTTGGTTTTTAAAATCCGTTAACTAATTGATTTATTAAACTTTTTATAAAAACAAAATATTTGCAAAAATCCATACATTACATTTTTTGTGTTCTTTTAATACGATATTTGTTTTGTTTTTGTTTTTTTTTTATTTTAAACAAAAACGATTTAATAATCATAAACCATAAATATAAAAATTGGTACATCAGTGTTCGCCAAACTTTTTATATTCCAGAACCCCATTTGTTATTTATACAAAACTTTATATTCCTTTAAATTAAATTCGATTTTTCTAAAGATATAGTTATTTTTATATAGTTAATATCTTTGAGTTAATATATTTCAGTAAAGTATAACAGTGATTTGCAACTTGTAGCCTCAGGCTGTAACACTTGAATTGATTATAGTCAGCATGAGATATTAATGAAAAATAAAGCTATAATAGAAAATTTTTCATTTGTATACTAATTTCATGAAGTCTAAAAAAAATTCATCTTAACTTTTTACTTTGTAGAAAGTCGGATATTTTTTTATATTTATGTACTATATACATAAATTAAGAAATATTTAAACATTAATTCAAATAAATTTTATTTTTTATAATTACAGGCCACAACAGAATATTTAGCTTTTGCAGCCATATCCAAACTAATAGCAGCTGCCGCTACTTATCCCTATCAAGTTGTGCGGGCACGTCTACAAGATCATCATCACAATTATCGAGGAACTTTGGATTGTATTAAACAAACTTGGAGGTACGAACGTATGGGTGGTTTTTATAAAGGTCTCATACCATATTTAGTGCATGTCACTCCAAATATTTGTATGGTCATGCTAATATGGGAAAAATTGACCAATTAGAAATTAAATATAGTATAAATTGTAGCCCAAAAACATACATTTAATCCGCCTACTTAAATTTCTCTCTTTTATTACAAGTACTAAAATATTTATATAAAAATTAAGCAAAACAATCTTCAATGCAAACTATTTAATTATGAAATGAATCATACATTTTTATTTTTAAATTAACATAAGTTTTATTAAATTAAGAATTGCAAGAAAAATCTAAAAGAATATTGAAAGCAAAAACAAAAATATAAAAAAAATATAATTTTAGATTTGCGAAAAAAAAAGAGTTGAGTGAAATTTAAAAACGCAGCTCAAGAATGACGTGCTCTCTTGTGCAGAGTTAAAATAACAACAATTTTTGTATTACTGTTATTAGTTATAATTTAAAATTTGTAATTTTAAGTTTAGTTACTCAATCTCAAAGTTTTAAGTTTTGTTTTTATAATTCCACGAACGCTAATTTGTTAACGTTCTTATATTATAAATTTCTAAATTTTTAGTCAATAAGTCAAAAATATCTAAATTTAAATGTGTATTCTTGCTTTGGATTTATTTTATGCAGTTGTGATAGAATTTCTTTCGTTTTTTTTTTGTTGTAATTAAGACTGTTAATGTGAAGGAAAATGTTTGAATTATGGGAGTTTTTCTTAAGTTATGAAAGGAAGTTCTTCAAACTAAACTAAACACTATCACTGATGTGGAAGGAAGATCTTCAATATGAGATTCGAAAAAATATTTAGCCTAATAATTTAAATATTTTGCTTGGCATTTACTTAGCACAAAAAGTTAACAATACCCAGGGAAAGTATGGTAGTTGTGGTAGTCTAAAACACAGGCTTTGAGACCCAATAGTAGTGGACTTAGTTTTGGTTTTTGTTTTAAATTATCGCATTTGATACTAGTTCAACAAAAGCCTAATGGATTAAGCAGCCGTAATTTAAAATGATTATGCAATCAGTGGCTGTTTTTTACAACTCTCTGAATCGTCAAAATTATAATTATGTTGGTTATTTCGGTTTTTTCAGGATGATTCATAAAATAAATACGCTAAAAAGTACTTTTTATTTGTGAGTGAACTAGTTCCGAACAAGTTATTCAAGAATTTGCATAATTTACCACAAGATTAGTTCTGCAACTGGTGATTTATAGAAAGAACATTTTCCTGGGAATTCATTGTAAAATGTAGGCTCTTAAATGTCATTTTTTGTTGCTTGTATTCATTTTACTTTTAGCATAGAATAATAAAAGAAAAACCATAAAGATATAATTTATTGTAATGAATTTGAAATTTCAAGCAGTTTTCTTAGAAATTAATCAAAAACAAATATAAATTGAAAAAAATCTATAACTTACTAAGCATTTAAGATTTTCTTAAAATATCATATAACTTAAGTAAAAAAGGAAAAGAAAAAAAATTAATTAAACTTTCTTTGGCAAAAAGATTATTTAAGTAAAAATAATTAATGTTTAATAATTAAAATGGCATTCAAGAAATATTAGTAACAACTTATTAACAAAATGTTGCACTAGTTACTTGATATATATTAAACACAATTGCTATATTTAATTATACTACAATTAATGAAATTTTATTCATGTAATATCTTTTTAATTTAATTGCTTTTTACTTTATGGGGTTATATTAAAAAAGAAATGAAAATGTTAGCAAATTTTCGATACAAACAAACTTTATATAAAGTAAGTGTTTAAACGGATTTATTTCGAGTAAAAAACTTATTTAATTAATAAGAATTAACAAGGTTTGATAATTTTTTAAATTTGATTATTTTTGTTTGTTTAGCCCTGTGTCGCCTTGCTGTTTGATAATTTGTTACTTTTTCTCTTTTTGCTAAATGAATTTTAAATAATTTTTTTGATTTATGTTTTCATAAAAAACCAAAAAAAAAAAAGAAAATCGAAATCACATTAATAAGTAAAAGCCATTATCGTATGTAGTGTCTTGAAATAAGGTAAGCATTTTGTTCAAACTTTGCTAATGTACAAATATCACTTTTTTATTGTCTCATTGCAGTTTTGAAGGTCCTCGAGGGTTTTATAAAGGTTTACAAGCCAATCTGATCAGAGTAGTGCCCGCCACTATGCTAACATTTTTAGTTTATGAAAATGTATCGCATTTTCTATTGAAACGTTCCAAAGATAAGAGACTAGAGCAAGAAAGCTAAATTAAATGCATAACCAAATTCCTTAACATGGTTCCTTGATAGTTTAACCAAAGTTAAACTTTAAATTTAAATAATGAATTGAATTCGACCATTAATAAAATTAATAATAACCATATCATTTTTGCTGATATGTTGGATATTTTTTAATATGTTTTAGTTTAGAGTTTTGTTAATTTTTATTTTCACTCATTTTACTATAAATAATTTATGTTTTTTTTCATATTAATTCATAAAATAGAATAATAAAAAAAGACAGTTAAAAATAAAAATTGCTGTTGGCATGTGTTTTATTTATGTATATAAATTGGAAATGTTTTTTATAACCACGTCATTCTCTTTAACCTACAAAGTTTCAGCTGTTTGTCATTCTTAATTGTAGTATAAATTTAGGCTTGTAGGTACAAGAATACCAGCTGACGTGTGAATTTGAGAATGTGTCACACGGACAATAGATTTTGCACGTTTCTACTAGAGATGGGCACCGCTCACGTGATTAGCGTGAATCATGCATGATCCTGAGCAGTTTTTTGTTTGAATCACGGGAGCGTGAGTATAAAAAAACAACGTGAGTGAGCGTGCATGAGTAGATTTTTTGCGTGATTTTTTCGCTTTTAGAATTTTTTTCATATTTTTAATATGTAGGTACTTGGTTTTTAATTTTGTCATGATGACCAAAAACATTGTGCCGGTATGTATTAATGTACTGATGTGAATGAACGAGTCAAAGTAGGAGTATATAAGTTCGAGTTTCGACTGGCGAACATTTTGAAGAAAAACATCTGCAATTCTTTTTCGTTTTTTTATTCGCGTTCACACAGACGAACAAGACCTAGATATTTTAATTTTTCGGAAAAAAGCTAAAGATCTTCCAATTCTGCAAAAATTGGCTAAACAAATACTGTGTGTACCATGCAGCTCAGCTACAAGCGAAGGAGTTTTTTCAACGCCAGGAAGAATACTGGAAGAGACGTGAAACAGACTTCTCGGGAAAAATGTTGACAAAATTTTATTTCAACATAAATCTATTTATCTATTAACGCTAAAGTACACGATCCTACTTAATCTTGACATTTTACATAGATTGCTTATGAGCTAAAAAATGAACGATTTTAATCAAAATATTTTAAATATGCACATTAGGGGTATAACCAAATTTTCGCCCTAGCACTACGTGATAGCGAATATTGTGTTATTTACGAAAACAATTTTTTTGGGTCGTTTGATTTTATAAAAACCCTAAAGAAAAAAATTTATTAAGAAAATGTTTAATATATCATTAATAAATGAAAAAAAAAATTTTAAATTTTGTTAATTATTAAAGGACATGAATAATTTCATAAAAAAGCTGTGAGCTTTTGGCTAAGTATAAGTACAAATAAAAATATAAAAAAAAATTTTTAAACTTTACCGCGTTTTGTGGGTGACCTTTTTTGAAAACCGCGAAAAATTAATATCAATTTTTAATCGTTTTCAATGAACTATTCGACTATGCTAGGGCCATTTTGATATTTGCAAAAAATGGGAATAAGTTATATCGCTAATGTACATACAAACATAATTTTTAATTTCACTTAAAAACTTTAAAATAAAAGAAAAAATATATTATTTTTAATTTTCGATTGTATTCAATTGTAAAATTTCATTTTAACTACAAAGATTGAAATCGCATGATACATATGTACATACATACATACATATGTATGTGTAAATCCTGCGTGAGAACTCTACATTCGTACGCGTTTTCACATTAATATATAAAAATTGTTTGGTCTTTCAAAAGAGGTAACTTCCATGGTGAAATAAACAGGTGGCATTATTACGCCATATGATAACTTTTTGCTCTAGCATTGTTTTTCCAATCTTATGTCAGTTTTTTATGTTAGAGATGAGCACCGCTCACGTGATTAGCATGAGTTTTCGTAATTAATTTTTTGTTTCAATTACGTGAGCGTGCATGAACGCGAGTACACAGAAATTGAGCGTGCATAAGTAGATTTTTGACGTGACTGCTTCGTGAGTTTTTTGCTATATTGATATTTTTCGTATACTTTTTTAATTAATATTTCTACGTAGTTACTTAAATTGTTTTGAGTTTATGTTGAAAGGAAATGTTTGGCTCAAGTTCAAATCTTACTTTACGCATTTCTTTACTAATTTTAGAAATTTTTTATGATAAACTAAAATTATTTTTACTACGAAAGTATTATTGGAACAGTCTATTCATTAAACTAGCAGAATGGATCAGTGATAATAATAATATTTTTTTAATTATTAAAATTTTTTTCGTGATTATTTCGTGAGTGTGAGTTTTCGTGATTGTGCGTAACTTTTTTGCGTGAGTGAGAAATCATTCACGATCCCATCTCTAGTTTATATTTACAAAATATCTAAGCTTTTGTTTGTCCAATTTGTGTTTATTTTTTTATTAAAATTTTCAATAATTTTTTATCGGTACTTATACATTTGTGTTTGTTTTGAGAGTGGCACTACCTTCTATATGGACTGCAAATACTTTCAAAGTAATCCACACTTCCTTGTCTTGCTCATTTGTAGCGTCCAAAAATTCAGTAGTTTCTGTTAACTTATTTTATTGAATTTTTGTTTACAATAATTTTTGACAAAAGCTTAGACTTTACACAAACAATAATTCCTTTTTTTGTTTTGTGTTTTCGTAATTTTTAGCGAATTTTGCATAAGTACATAGAATCTAGCTCCTTAAGGATAGATGAATGTCAGAAAATTCTAAAATAACTTATCTGCAGACAAAAAATTTCATTGTTTTTTATCACTTTGTAACGCATGTTAAATTTTTTCTAATCTATTTTTATTATAAAAATTTTATACCTAATTTCAATTAAAATTCAAGTTAATTCAATGTTTAAAAATATGGCTTTCGATCAGGCTATTTTAATTAACACTAAAGTAATGATATGAATACCTAAAAATTTTTAATTTCTGGTACGAAATTAGAAAATCTGTGGTGGTGTAGGATTTGTTAATAATTTGTGCATTAATGATCATCGAAATACATTTATTTTATTTATACAATTATATATGTATCTAGTCTAATATTCCATAACAAAAAATTTAAAAAAAAAAATAAGTTGGATCACTTTCAAAAAAATTTCTTTGGTGGACTGTTTCTGGGGCTTGTCCATATAACAAAATTAAAAAATTGTATTTCAAAACTAACAAATTGTTTCAGAAAAGTATATTTCTCAGTTGAAAAACATAATTTTCCTATTTTATTGCAGAATTTTCTAATTGTATACTAGATTTTTCTATTTACATTCAGAAATTTTAATGTATAAACACTTAGGTTGTGTTATTTTCGTGAATATTTCGTGAGCGTGAGTTTTCGTGATTGTGACTAACTTTTTTTCCCCTCACGTGAGCATGAGTGAACGTGAACGTGAGCCAAAAATATGAGGTCGTGCGTGAGCGTACATGGATGAAATTTTTTTATCGTGAGCGTACATGAGCGTGAGTGAAAAGTCACTCACGATCCCATCTCTACTTCAAACGACTACAACAAATAAACTAAACGATGAATTTGCGTAAAATTTTAACAGCTGACGTTTGACAGATCGCAATTTCTAAAAAAAGTTTTTGTATGAATTTAATATAAGGCCCTAAGGGCTCGGCTGGTTACTTTAATAAAAATAAGTTACTGAGCAAGAAAAGGCGAGTTTCTAGAGTGTTGATTATTTTAATAATATTCAAAAATATTCAGAAAATATTTAAAAACATATTTAATACTGACTCATCCGTTGCATTCAGCAATTTCTATGATTTGTGTTTTTTGTTTGCGCATAATATACTTCAGCGTTGCATTTTTCAATACCTAACATTAGCAGATTTGCCGCATTTTGCATTTATGAACGTACTGAGCATAACATGCAGAGCAGTGATGATTTTACGAATGGGGCATATTCATAGTCACACTTTTCATTTGAACCTAATTAAGATGCAACTTTAATTTGACTATTATAATTCACTTCTATTTATAATCGATTTCTTGGCCATTGTTAAAAAGTTTCGACTTAGTTCTA
Organism: Gymnocheta viridis; assembly: GCA_956483585.1. Taxonomy (NCBI): domain Eukaryota; kingdom Metazoa; phylum Arthropoda; class Insecta; order Diptera; family Tachinidae; genus Gymnocheta; species Gymnocheta viridis. Next base: position 47,340,617 of record OY101443.1, on the reverse strand, counting down.
CAAAAAAAAAGCAGTCCTGCTAGGTACATAAGTACTCGTATGTTTGTGTATAGATACATCTGTTATAAGTTGATTAAAATATTCAGTTTTCTATAATAAAATCAATTATTCTGCAATTTGATTCGAATTGAAATTTTCTCAGTTTTGCAAATTTGCTATTCTGCGTTCCGTTCCCCGTATCATTTCGATTTCTTTTTCGATTGTATGTGTTAAGCATTATGATCGTAGCTACGTTTTTGCAAGTGATTTGTTTAAAAGTTTGCGATTTTCGTTTTTGTGGTTGAAAAAAGTGTATAATTAAATAAAATGTAACTATAAAATGCCATAAAATTATTGTGTAATAAATTCTGAGCGATATGAAAAGCTGGAAAATTTAATGGCGACCAAGTATGATATTGCGTGTGGATATCAGAAGCATCCCAAGGAAGAAGTGCAGGCATTCTGGTCAAAAATGGCCCAACTTCAAGAGGCCATAGAAATTAAATTCGAGCTAACTTTTCAAAACCATTTGGCAGTTTTCTTAAGTTAATGGTGAACTTTTATTTCCCATTGGAATTGTTGAGGCTGGTGGCGATAACCCGAAATTTGTTGCACAGTGTAATTAATATTTCTTTTGATTAAAAATTATATGTATATGTGTGACTATTTAATTATTCTAGCATTCCGGTTATTTAATTAATCAACAAATTTAATTATTCGAAATTATTCAAATCCTTTTTTTAATGTAATTTTTTTGGATGCCATTACCGCCCACAATTTATAACCGGCTTCCGAAAAAGTATAAAGTCTGGCAGCGCTAATTTTGAAAATCAAAACCCGTTATATAACAATAACAATAGGCATATAGAAATAGGAAGGGGTTTGAGAATATACATAATTATTGAAAGATTGACAATTACATTTACCGCAAAAAAGCCTGATAAGTTCAACTTTATTGTCATTTTATTGTACTTCAGTTTATTTGCTTCAGTTTACTCATTATTGCTGATATTTTATTATTGTTGGCATTTTTGATAAGAAAGAAACACATGCACGCACACAATCACAAATTTGCTGTAGAGCATGCGAGATGAACAATTAAACAATTATGGAATTTCTCTATTTGAAAAATTGCTGATTATTTATAAATAAGTACATTATTATTTTGTTTATTGATTTCATTTGCAGCAATTAAGAAGTACAGTTTATTTGTGAGGTTGTGCTTTTAGAAATAATTAAATTACTTATTTCTGTTTCGTTTGACTTTTTATTGAAAGAAAACAAATTTAATGCATTTTTGTGATAATATAAATTTATTTATACTTTTTGTTGACCTCTTCAAGATGTTATGATGTGTTTATTCTCAAGAAATTATTTAACAGAATTTATGCATTGATCAGTTGGTCAAGCCCCCAAAAATCATCTGGAGTTGGTAATTGCTCATTTACCAAAAAATTTGTGTTGCCTAGTGAAATCATTTAATGCATCTTATGATAAGAAAATGTAATATTCGAGAATATCGGCTCCAAATGCTTTGAGGATTTTAATACACCAATCTACATATACATATTTTTTAAATTTATTTATTATATATATTTTTCTTTAAAATTCAGACATTACAGAAAGTGAAAATGATGTAATGGACAGCGAAATTGAACGTGTTTTGAATAAAACAATTAATATATTGAAATTTATTTTTGGCTTGAGTTCAAATCTGAATTTACTCATTTCTTCTTAATTTTTAAGTAATTGTTTTGGATAAATTCTAATTTTTATCTTGAGCCAAACAATTCCTTTCAATAAAAACAATTACGAAACGCCAAAAACCTACTCATGCACGCTCACTCTCGCTCAATTTCTGTATAATCACGTTCACAAAACAAAATACTAATCACGATCATGTTTCACGTTAATCTCGTAAGCGCTGCCCATCTCTAATTTCATCTGAGATTTGAAAATACATTTTGACTGGTTTTTAGTAATTTCTACACTTGTTTTACCAAATCTGACCATATTTGGCAACCGGAAAAAATTCTGTTTCTCAGCTTGTGTAATTTTATAAATTATATGCCGAGGCCGAATCTGAATAATCGGTTGGACACTACATATCCAATATGTATTGACGCCACTTTTGTTTTAAAATCTCATAATCGTATATGGCCGACCCATTTAAATGTAGTTTTCCTTTAAATATGCTTAAACAAATATACGTTTTGCAATAACACTCAACAGTATAAATTGACATGACTGCAATTACATTTGCAGCTTTTGAAGCATGACTTTTAATTTAATCGCATGCTGTCCACGATACTTTTTGCTCAGATTTTTCAATTGTGTGTTATTTAACCAGAAATCCAGTTGAAATTTGTATCTTTTTCTTCAAAAGATCAAACTTTAAAGTTAAAACTGCACAAGCAAATTGTGAATTGTCTTAACCATTTTAAAAAGTTAAGAAAAAAAACTTGTTTCCCATACTTTTACTTTTGTTTAGATTTTAGTTCGTTTGCTTCATTCAAGTTGCATTCAAGGTCTTTTAAAGATTTGCATTTGTTTCTTGTGCTCAAGGAAATTGTTGCACTTTTTTTTATATTTTAGTTAGTTGTATGAAAACATTTATTAAATGGAATGAATACGATTTTTTATATAACTAAAATAGGCTAAACTTTCTTAAACGAATTACAAAAATTGTTATGTATTTGTTGTGATAAGTATTTATGTTTTTGTAGTTTAAAAATGAGTTGATTGTAAACACAGCAATGTGTTGCACATATGAAAAATATAAATCGATTTCTTTTTGCGAAGATACTTCCTTGGAGAACAAACGTGTCTCGATAGCAGGACTATTTACACGCAGTTTACACCATCTCACAAGTAGTACAGTACAACATTTTTCAGCTCATTGATTTGGGACTCAATTCTGAGAAATGCACGTGAAAAATAAGATCTTCTGCATCATTCGTTTTGTTACGTTGGCTGCATTAATAATTTAATGGCTGCGGAATAAACAACCCTTTCGTTCAGAGTGAATTACATTTTAAAACCAGAAGAGCATTGAATATTTAAATAACAAGTGTCCAAAATTGAATGATTTTTGTTACGTTTGTGGTGATATCGTACAAAAACTTAGGCAAACAGGATCGAAAAAGCTTGTTTACTGAGGAATTCAAAACAGCGTATTGTCATTATTTTGATGAAACAGATTTAAATGGCGCAAATTTTACGCCGAATACAGTGTGCAAATAAAAGCGAATCTTTCACAAATATGCTTTCGATCCATTATAACATGGCACGCATTGAAACAAGTCATTGAAGGCGTTTTAGGAAAGAACCGTGTACAGCGAGATGATATACAGGCACGAATGGACAAGTTTTATTATTTTGAAAAAATCAACGCATCCATGACGTTAAGATTACAAGGTGGAAATGCATAAACCTTGATACCTTTTTGGCACAATTACCTCAGGCATCGGACGAACAAGGAAAGAGGTTGCACCAGGTGGACATGCTAATGGAAAAGCGCAAAGAAAAAAATTAGATGCATTGCTTGGCGGAGGTTTCTTGTTGGAGTTCTAAAATGATGCAGTTTGAAGATGAAAGCACCGAAAATGAAGATGAAAATTGAAATTAGTGGACACATTGAAGAAAACATGCCCTTGAATACGAGTATTATGTCTAATTCGGATGACGAAGAAAACAAGATCAAGCTGTAATATGAAGCGGGATTTTTTATTTTAATGCAAAATAAAGTTTATAAAGGAAAAAAACTGCATATTTGTAGATTTGTAATCCACTTATTGAGCATAAAAGATGAAAGATGATGAAAAATGGGATTTTTTGCGATTTTTAAGGTACTGGATTAGGGTGATCCACTCGGTTTTTCAACCGGTTTTTAAAACCAGATTTTCTGCAATACGGTTGTCGGTTTTTTCAAAATGTTGATTTTTCGAATTTTTTTACAATTAAAAAACCGGCTCAGTCGAATACTTTTCAGTTTGTATATATTTCAAATAAAATTTAATTTTACTATATTAAAACTGAAACGAACGTTTTCTGTTGATTATCAAAGTATTTTTTTTTTCAAAGTTCTAGGAGTTTTTTGACTATAGCGAAATTATCTTATGAGGTGGTAGCCGGGGCAAATTATGTTGGCATTGTTGCGTGCATTGGATATCAAACTACATATCATATTTAAAAATCGTTATTTAGTTTTTTTGAGTTTTTGCTTCATATTTTATATAGAGTTAGACTTAGACATCCATTGCAGACCAAAAACAAGTAAATGAACGACACTTAGAAAGTTTGAATACTTTAATACTACATCTCAGAACTGGAAAATTCACCAAAAGCGAGAATTTTATTAACTACTTTTCATAAATGAAACGAAGGAATTCGCCGAGTAACGACGTATCTACACTTTTGTTTAATTTAAAGGAGAAGCTAAACACGTTATAAAGTCAATAATAATAGAGTTTTCTTTTCAATTGACTTATTTACTTTTGAACAAGACAACTCAACAATTATTTTTACAAGAGTGTAAAAAATACATGCACTTGTAATTTACTGCCGTTTGAATTTCTGTAACAAAGGGTTTGGTTTTGATCGCAGGAGTCTAGAATTTTCCGTGAACGTGTAGTTTGACGAACAATAATCAATCAAAAACTTTATGATATGAACGATATGAAGCAAATTTTTATGCTTAACCTATAATTTGTATATTATTTTATAGTATTTACATGAACTGTTAACTCTTTTTTAATAAAAACAAACATAAAATAACATAGAAAAAATAATATAAAGGTGTTAGAGGTTTGAATTCCAAAACAAAAATATCAAATTCTTAAAATAAGAAAGTACTTTAATAATTCATATTTTTTGGTTTAGGAAATAATTCTTTAAAGCGCTTAAAGCGTTTAAGGACTCGTCAGAAAGCCTATTTCTAGTTTTATTAACAAATTGCCCTGCTATCGAAAACGACCTATCACTTTCTGCCGTTAAGTTGTCAATTATTTTTTTTATTATCCCACATGAAAAATCCCGGGAAAGCGGGAAATCTTTAGATAAAAATTCCCGGGAAATTCCGAGACGGCAATTCCCGGCTAACAAAATTTTTAAAAAATCTTTAAAATATTTCACCATGAGTTTAAGTTTTTAACTTAAAAAAATATGACTTTCAAAAATTTATTACTTTTTGTTTATTTTGAAAATATTTTTCATAAATTTGTAAAAAAAAATTGTGATTTAGCTTTATCATCTGATACATCTTGGATGATGGCGTTATTTTTTTTTTTTGCATTTCCCAAAAATAATAAATTGCTGGTGTGAATCACAATAGTCAATTTTTTTTATTGTGAATGAAAATTTTTAACGTCCAATTAAACATTAAGTTTAGATTAACTGAAATTTAGTAAACTTTCGAATTAAATAAGTTGAATTAAATAAACTGAATTTTGTGTTAATGAGAATAAGAAGACATCGCTAAAACGCTAGAAAGATATTTTCCATGTCAATAATAGGGGTTTTTTAAAATATACTTCTTGTCATTATTGTTTGAATACGATTTCGGGCATGCGGCCTCTTACTAATCTGAAAATCCAATTTTAATCAAAGAATATAATAATGGCCAATGAGATTCTTGAATTGAATTATGCTTTTCAGAATAAATTTGAACAATTTGCAAACGCTGCTCCGGCATAAGTCTATTCCATTTCCGAAACAACCGCGAACTGTCAAACCTGCTCTCACAGAAAATAATGTGACCGAATAAGGCTTCTACACATATCCAAAAAAAAACACCGTTGAAACACCCAACCAACTTTCCAACTCTTCATAAAATCTATCAAGCAGATTGCTCCATTAATGCTACATTGTCATATATAAAAATAAAATTAAACTTGGTAAAATGTTAACCTTATGAACCGAGTGGAGTCGACACTTTTTGCGCTTAGCTTGAGATAGAGTCCTGATTTTTTTCCTAAGATTAAGAAGGTATTAGTTAACCTCTTGCCTATATCGGTGTACATCTGTATTCCTTAAATTATTCAAAGTTTTAAAAAGTAGCGACATTTTTGTGTCACTGCCGGTATATGTGCTCCTTGCTATAAACTATTGAGCATAAAATAACACTAATAGCCGACATTATCATTCACATATCGTCGGCCCGATGTTATCTTCACGTACATATATAAAAAAAAAATTATGTAAGACCACTTCTCCTAAAAACTCAAGACTTGACGAGTCAACCCTGACGTGTGTGAAACGGGTCTAAGATCCTGAACTTGTGCTCCGGATTATCTAATAATTTTTTTTCGTAGTTGTCGAGAAGAAATCAAAGAGACCATCTTCCATTTTCTTTGCGAATGTCCAGCTTTGCATCTCTTGAGATACAAATTTTTAGGCAGTCATGTACTTTCGGATTTATCAGAGATAGGGCTGAGTGATTTTATCAGACATCTTAGTGCGACGTGTTGGATGTAGTACCAATCACCGTATCCGGGAACTTAGATACGGTTATACATAGGTTGAACCGACGAGTGTAGTGGTCCTTTTAAAAAGGAATTATCTAGATTCTACTTGAATGATTGCGTGTAGAGGGCAGCCACGTAAACCAACCAACCAACCAATATTTTTTTATATACATACATATAATGTTGAAATTTTATACTCAATTTTCCAAAAGAATAATTTTTGGAGATGCGTGAAGATAACTTCGGGACTACGATATGCAAGTATGTGCACAACATTTTTGTAATTCTCAAGATTACAAATATTGCAAAAATCAATAGAATGTATTATTTTCGCACCACAAGGTATAACAAATCCATTATAATCGAATATCTCAATCGGTTCATATTCAGGTCTTAAAATGTTGAAGAACACGTTTTCTGCAGGGACTTCTTTTGAATTCACGAGATATTACTATATTGCATTAAAGGAGTGACATATTCTTTGATTGGAAATATTTACTCCCAAAGCAAATAACCACCACCAACCAAACATATTACAAAAACTGCAAAAGAAAAAAAAATGCAAATACAAAACATGCACATCAAAAGTGAAAGGGTATTTCTGGTAAAAACTTTGTTCTCTATTACATGAATTTTCGATGACGTACATACATACGTACGTTGAGTAAAAAATCTTTATTTTGCTGCTATTACATAGCACGCAAGCGAGTACAAACGTCTTTTAAATATTTGAGGGTAAACTTAAACTTACCAACAAATAACTGTGAGCACTTTGGTGCTCTACCATGTGCAGGAAACAAAAACTTGTACATTAAAAGAGCTTACTAGTGTGATCGATTATTCGACATTTTCCAGAAACCGGTTTTCGATTAGTTCGAATATTTAAAATTTTGAAAAACCCGGTTACGGTTTCTAAAATTCATGAGAAACCGGACAACCAGTTTTTTTCCTTAAGAAAAGGTTTGATTTTTATTTGCTTTATTAAAAGAGTTAACAGTTCATGTAAATACTATGAAGTAATATACAAATTAAAGGTTAAGCATAAAAATTAGCTTCATATCGTTCATATCATAAAGTTTTTGATTGATTATTATTCGTCAAACTACACGTTCACGGAAAATTCTAGACTCCTGCGGTCAAAAACAAACATTTTGTTACAGAAATTCAAACGGCAGTAAATTACAAGTGCATGTATTTTTTACACTCTTGTAAAAATAATTGTTGAGTTGTCTTGTTCAAAAGTAAATAAGTCAATTGAAAAGAAAACTCTATTATTATTGACTTTATAACGTGTTTAGCTTCTCCTTTAAATTAAACAAAAGTGTAGTCACGTCGTTACTCGGCGAATTCCTTCGTTTCATTTATGAAAAGTAGTTAATAAAATTCTCGCTTTTGGTGAATTTTCCAGTTCTGAGATGTAGTATTAAAGTATTCAAACTTTCTAAGTGTCGTTCATTTACTTGTTTTTGGTCTGCAATGGATGTCTAAGTCTAACTCTATATAAAATATGAAGCAAAAACTCAAAAAAACTAAATAACGATTTTTAAATATGATATGTAGTTTGATATCCACTGCACGCAACAATGCCAATTCAATTCGCCCTGGCTACCACCTCATAAGATTATCTCGCCATAGTCAAAAAACACCTAGAACTTTAACATTGAACAGAAAACGTTCCTCTCAGTTTTAATATAGTAAAATTAAATTTTATTCGAAAAATATACACACTGAAAAGTATTTGACTGAGCCGGTTTTTTAATTGTAAAAAAACTAGACTATTCGACATTCGAAAATTCCACATTTTGAAAAACCGACAACCGTATTGTAGTTTTAAAAACCGAATCGATCACCCTAGAGCTTACGCTCGATATAACATAAATAACTTCCGGATTTTGGAAAATGAATACAAAATTGTAAGTGAGAATTTAGATTGAAAACAAAAACAAATTTTCGTATTTTATTGTTATTTTCAATATTAATTCTCACTCACAATTTTGTTTTCATTTTCTAAAAACAGGGAGTAAGTGTACGTACTTCTTGTGAGGGTTATCAGATTTTTTAAACCTGCACCGCCAAAAACTTCAAAAGTCGATAAATTATTTTTGTTTAACCCCAAGATTTATACAATGTATAATAAAGTTCGTAACATTTCATTCAGCATGATTTAGATTAGTAATCTAAGCGCGAGAGCAAAACAACGTTGTTTGTGGAGGCCGCAACAAACCCTTGTCCTTTTGATGTGTATTTTACCGCTTTGATGATGCTGTTTTCTATGTTTAGTAAATAAAAAGTTTTTCTTTTTCAATTCAATTAAATTATATTCAGATAATATATCAATTTGCATTAATTTAATTATTTATGAATAGTTCAAGTTTTGTACTTTTACTTCCTAAAAATTTATAGTGAAGATATAGTAAATATACATATACAGTTGAAATATCTATTTATAGCCTATTTCTGATTTAAGAAAGTAAACCTAAGCGAATGAAAGGCACTCGCTCGAATTCGAACCAATTTGGATATCTCATTGGCACTCACTTTCATTCTCATTAGCTTACGTATGTACGATAAATTTAACTTTGGCCTTAAATAATTTGTAAACTATCAGGTTTCTCAAAAAATTATAAGAGACCTTTTTTGTAGAGCGTTCGATTCCCTACAAAAATAAGTAAATTTTTTGAACCACCCTAATGTACATACATATGTATGTACGTAGTTTATTTTGGCGCTGAGAAGTTTCCACGAGTCTATTTGGTGCAACCACTGCAGCAGCTTTAATGCACCTACCTGGTGACTCCACCATTAAAAAAAAAACCATCATCAATTGATTGGGGCTTTACAACATATACTTTTCCCCCGGGTGCTACAGCTGACGATAGAAATAGGGTCTTGTATAAGCTACCACCCGTCTCTCTAAGGGTATTTTGGTTTTCCCCATTTTTTTAGTCTGTGAGATTAAATCTGCCCAGGTCTAGAGTAAGTTCGGGTAATGTGGGATACCTATTTTTTATGTGACTATAATGCTTTGAAGCTTAATTCGATTAGAACAGATCTCAGCTGGTATTCTGCTATAGATCTTAGGTTTTCATTCAGAAAAGTGAAAGAGTCTATGGAGCCCAAGTTTTAGAGATATTTGCGAGAAAGTGAAAAAACCCCATAAACAGCCATTGAAAAAATTGGCGGGTAATACTTTGTTCTGTTAATGTGGTACATTAGCGTGCGTGATGGTGATTTTTAATGGAAATATTAAAAGTAAAAAAAGTCACTCACAAGACAAGTATATTTTTTGTTACCACCTCTTCGCATAGCTTCCAAAAAGCAAATCGAATTATGATTTATTAATTTTCTGAGATCTAGAGAAATCATCCAGCTTGATTTTGTCAGCTTCTAGTTTTTAGTTTTCGAGAAAACTTACAATATCACATTACCCGCCTATGCCACAAGAACATAAAATGTTCAATAGGTTTCTTCTATAGCAAACAAACAAACGTACTAATCTTATTTCATTCACAAATAGTACGTGTGGGAGGCCCAAGCGAATTTAACTTGTTGGACTGCCTTTTCCAGCTAATTTTTAACTTATATTTATTTGTATTAAATCCTAAAATTTTGTTACGAAAGCAAAACCACAAGTGACTGATTTCAACATTTCGTTCTCAATGGTAACGATACATTCGTAGCACAGAAATCGGATTTTATATGAAAACATTTACGTTTTCATTCGAGTTGTCTTTCGAGTCACTTTTCGTTTAGAAATAATGTAGAGAAATCGAAGTCAATATTCTTTCTCATAGAATGCGAATGAAGGTGTTCTTTCTTAAATCAAAAATAGGCTATTAAATACATTCATATGTATGTACTTACTTACTAGCTATCTAAGATGAAGAGAGCTCATTTAATTTATTAGAAACAAGTTCTAGATTTGAAATAGAATGAAGCCTAGATGTCGAAACGAACGCGGAAGGTAAAATATCAGTTTCAATAACATATTTTGTGCAACCTGAAGTTTGCCTACCAACAATTTTGATGTGTCACCTTCTTTCGGAAAATGTTGTTATATGACAGTCTACAGGTTCATTCCCAGCAAACAATATACATACATATGTATATGTTTTTTCTACAGCACTGTTGAGTAAAATTGAGTCTCGACGCCACCCATACGGCAAACTTACAACTCAGTCGTTCAAAGAAATTGAAAACAATACATTTGGCGAAAAATCGTCACATCTGACATCCCTGCGTTGAGCTTCAACATACAGTGGACTCTCGATAATTTGACACTCATTAACTTGCCATCTCTCGATAATAATAATTTTTTCCGATTTCTTTGAAAAATAAAATTCAAAGTAATTCTCCAGCAAAAAGAAAATGACAAGATTTTGGAAGCAGTACATACTTTTTCTGGTATACAAATGAACTTCATAGTAAGAACATACAAATTGCCGGAATAAATTCAATACTGTGGAGCAAAAAATGTTTGTTATAGTTTTCAGTAATGAAAATTTAGCAATCGAAAAGCACCATTTGGCAGCAAATTTTTGGGTCAAAAGTTTATTTATGGAAACAACTGACAGTGCTGCTACACATTTCTGCAACTTCTACAACATTTTGTCTATTGTTTCAATAAATTGCAGATAGGTTACACAAATTTACTTCTTTTTAGTGAATGCAAAAACTAATTTTCACACATTTGCTTCCTGTGGTGCATACACGAAAGCGATAATGTAAGGCAGAGATTAAAAAATGATGAATTATACGATGAATGACGTTGAGGACGATGCGTTAAAACGGCAAAACAAAGAATGATTTTATAATTCTTATTAAGAAATACTTTCAAGGGGTCAATAAATCAGTGCGAGTTGATCTTTTTTTATTTAAAATATGTTTAAGCCAGTAAATCTATAAATCAGTAAACATTTAAACCATTGTTAAACGAATTGAAATTCCATGGCAATGGAATAGCTACAGACCATTTAATTTCGACAACTATGAGCTTAATCGTAATAAAAAACATTATTGCAAAGCTGCACGCAGTATTTGCGTAACGCTGCGGTCACACCATCAAATTATTTTTCGCTTATCATTTAAGATTTTTACACATACTGCTTGTCAAAATTACCAATAATTGGAGCATTTTTTTATCAAGATGCCATCAAGAAAACAACTTAAAATAATTTTTTCATTAAAATTATTAGAGAAAAAATATAGTAGGAACAGAGGGCGGAAAAGAAATACTGGATGAGCCATTATTTGAATGAAAAACTGTAATCAGCTATTTTTCTTGACTGTAATTTGGAGCATTCTATGGAATGAAAATTTTTAAGCCAAGTGTGAGTGTATTGCTAAATAAAGTCAAGTTAAATAAAATAAAAAGCGAAAGATTTTTTCACCGAAATTGTCGTAGTGTTGCTACATTCTTTTTTTATAATATGTGAGACAGTGATTTACTGCTGTTAGCTTAACTATATTTAAAATTAGTTCAATTAAACCAGCGTTAGAAACTTTACTGATTTATTATCTCTAAGTGGGACATCGCAAACAAATATCATGCGACAGTCTATGATTTGAAGTTGCCCTTCTATATACTCTACAATTTGAACTACATAGGTATTTAAATATTATTGCGTTTGAGATTTTTAAGCAGAGAAGAAAATGCATTGGATGATTTTATATTGCAAATATAGCTGCGTTCGAGTACTTTTGCACTAAAATGCAGTAAATGCGTAATTACTGAGTAAACTGAAAAATTTACCCTCAAAAAAAGTACGCGAACGAAAAAATTAAGTAAGTAAAATTAAGGAAACAGGTGATTCCAAATCAATATAGTGTTGAAATATTTTTACACCTTAGACTACTCAACTCTTTTTCTTGTTGGTACTCGATCCAATATTTATTATAACATAAATATTTTAAGAAAATATAAACAAATTATTTTCTGCGATCGTTTCATTGTGTTTATTTTCATTTTATTTGATTTTCCTAATTTGTTTCTGATTAAATTTATTCAAAAGTATGTGATTATTTGTTTTTGCTATTGACTACCTTAAAAGCAAGTGCAGTACTAAGTAACCATATACTCAGCATTTTCACAACTCTAAGGAAATAACAAAATAAGAACGAAAATGGCTGTAAATGGTTTCGACAACATTTTTTTCTTTGAAAAGGCATATACATACATAACGAACGAATTGTTTTAAAATAATTTATTTAATTGAATTTTTATTATTTTGTCTCAGTCTTTTTTACAAATTTACAAATTGTACACTTTTTAATTTTTCAATTTTTTTTGTTTTGTATCATATGTATTTCTGTTTTACTAAATTTTACTACGAAAAATTTCTGCATTAAAAATTTGTAAATTCTCAGCCATGAACTGTCACTTCGCGCTCTCAATTTGTGCTCTCATTTACTGTAACTTGAGTAAACGAACGCAATTTAGTAAAATGCAGTAAAATTCAGTCAAAATTTGTGAAAACTTTTAGGTACTCGGACACACTTTATGTAGTTATAAAAAGGCTCGAAATAAAAAATCAGTAATTTAATGAAACTCGTGTTTATTTACATTTCTTCTACCATCCATCATCTTGGTTTTTCTGAACCCACGGTTATTTGAAATTTTTCTCTGAGTTTCAAATTATCGAGAGTCGGCTGTATTTGCTTTTGCCAGAAGAGAAAAAGTCAACAAAATCAAGTAAAAAACAACACCAAAAATAAAAACAAACGTAGTCATATTACGTTATAAAGTTTAGTTGTTTTATTGAGACACTTGTGACCGGACGTTTAAGTGAAAATATTAAAATTGCATAAATTCACCGAGTATTTTTCCGCCAATTCGTTTTCAATTGGTTTTACTTATAATTACACGTTATTTTTGTAAAAAAAAAGCAACTATCATATGAATGTTTAAAGTGCTAGTAAAAAGTTTTTTTTCTTTCTGGAACTACTTCTTTCATTGTGGAGTGTCAATTATGTAAAAAAAGAAATAAAAAGCTTATAAAAATTATAACGGTCTAAAGTCAACTAACTAAAAAAATAAAATCACAAATAAAATATTTATTTAATAAAAAATACATATCAAACAGCAAAATCAAATTTGGTTGTTGATTAATTATAGTATCTTGTACAAAGTGAATTTTTTGTTTGCGTGTTTTTCTTATACTCTTCGCCACAGGTGGAAATAGAAAGTATGTTGAGTTCGTTATTCAGTTTGTAATCTCTACTACATACAGATATTCAATGTAACAAATTAAATTTAGCCACACCAGTCAAAAACAAAAATAAAGTATCCTACCCGATAAAATATTGAACAAAATTAATTAAAAAATATATACATACGTCGAGCCTTAGTTTCCGAGTTATGGGGCTCTGAAGGTCTAGAACGAAATTGTGAATGTTTTCCTCTCCAACGAATGCGGTCAATATTGATATCATTGAAAAGATTTTCAGAACATCTTTCAGGAGATACTAAAATTTATTAAAAAATGGTGGTCTATTCAATTCCAACCACGTTAAGTGCATGTTTCTATAAAGGGAAGTCGATTTAGTGATTTTCGTCAGTGTGTTCGTGTAACAATGAAAATGTTATTTCCCGAGACCCCAGATTATCTGAAGACCCATATCTTAAAGATCGTTTTGTCACATATTTATATAATCAATAACTGAGATACCGCAAGAAATATGTATTCAAATTTCATTAGTAAATCCAAATTTCGCAAAAAATATTTAAATTGAGACGATAGAAATTTGTAATACATTAAAAACGTTCTTCTTTTGTCCAGAAGAAAGTTTTCTTTGGGAGAAAGACAGATAGACGAATATTTTCTCCCAGCTAAATTAAACTTTGCAAAGTAAACTTTGACTGTGTGAAAACCGTCTTTGCAAATTAAACTTTGACTGTGGAAAAGCCGTCTAAGTTGTGTGACGAGTAGTGCAGGACAGCGCAGGAAGTGGTGCTCACTGTACAAATGTGTCACTATGCGGGTTCTGTGATTGTATGTCTGAAATACGGTTTAGTGCGAAAAATCGGTTAAACGCTTTTTATAAAACACATATCTATCCGTCCGACCTTTGCTGCGATAGAGTAATAACTCAAAAAATTATATTTTTGTTTGTGTTAATAATGCGCAGTTAATCGTCATAACGTTTTTCATATTGTACAAAGATTCGGTACAAATATCACATCTTGAGAAGAGAATACATATCATATCATTGGTATAATTTTTCATCAAGTCGTGAGTAAATTAAAAATGTTAAATATGTTTTTGGAAAAATTATTATTTTTTAGTTATGTAAAACAATTCAATAAGAAGAAAAATACATACCGTCGGTGACAGGTTGACAACTCTTAACATGTTTTTTTGTACTTTTCAGGAAACAAAAAAAACGTTATTACTCCGTTACTAAACCGTGTTGGAAGTAAATAAAAAACCATAATTAGTAGGAGAAGTAGGGAAGGAAACTTTTTAAAAATATGAATGAAATGTACTAACATGCAGGACAAAAACCCGACAATATTTATGTATAGATATGTACATATCGTTACATAAAACGTAAAGTTCATCAAAATACGACACCACCAAAATATCAGATTATCCCTAACGAAACTTGGTGAGAGTTTTTTATATTATATTGGATAAATTCGCATTTAAAACCATGATACACATATTTCATTTTAAAATCTTTTTGGCTTCTTATACTGCAAAATTATTTAAATTGTAGTTAGGGTGTTTTGCTATATAGCAGATACATACATACATACATATGTACGTACACAAACAATTCAATAAAAAAAACGTTGGTCACATCTTTAAGACAAAACGGTTACGAGGCCATAGCAGGTCGTATTAGACGTGCTGAAGATAGCTCAATTCAATTTTCGACAAAATCTTCATACAAATGGCAGCGATGTCAGGCAAGAACAAAAGCGTGATAATGTCGCTCAGCATCGTTTTATTGTTGTTGCGAGTATCCATAATAGCAACAGCGGAAAACTAATATATTCGTTTGTTTGACTGAAGCCAAAACTTAAGACTGATTTAACATGGACATACCGCACATGTTTACCAATAAAGTATTAACTCCAAGTTTTGTCACTTTTTGTTAAAAACCTATATGTATTTAATATTTATATTTAGCCGTAGTGAAAATGTCTCATTGTTTTGTCCACTTTTTAGTAATGAAACGGATGATTTAAAAACTATTTTTAATATACTAGAAATTAGAAATTTAACACAATATTATTAAACAAGGTTATACTGTGTTCAGACATGAATTCTCAATTGAGTCAATATTCGGTTTATTGACAAAATTATTTTAGTGTTCCTATATATTAAATTTAGCTTACTCAATAATCATTTGAAAATTAGAAAATAAAATTGTTTTTATTTTGGTCGTTGAAATTTGTTTTGAAAATTACTAAAATGGAAATAAATTCCTATTTAAAAAAGAAATTAATGTTATGTACTAGAAACGCCGAGCTGTTGCGTTGACGTACTCGGTTCAGGAGACGGAGAACACGGTGGACAATTCCATATTATGGCCATATACTCCCATTGTCGCCTTTTTTGGCAAAAATGTTAATTTTAAAAAATTTTTTATAACGTTTTTTTGTACATATGAATATACTAAATATCTGTACCGCTGTGTAAAGTTCTACAACTTTACTTGTATATCCCGTAGACTACAAGAGTAACCCTGCTGGATAACCTCATCAGCCATCTCTGCGTAGATGTGGCCATTTTTCCTATGTCCACGAAGCCCATCCATTTTACTTGGCCAAATATCTAGAAGGGCTGCCTCACTGGCCTCATTCCACCCCATTCTCTTCTTAATTTTAAGACCTATTTATTTAAAAAAGAAATTGGTTTATTTGTTTTTTATTAGAAATCATGGATTTAATTATCTTACCCTCAACTTTACTCGTCATACTTTTAACGTATTTTTTTTCAATATTTTCTTAAGATTTGCCCAAGGAAAATTCATAACAGGTAGACTCGCCTCAATTCGCTTTGAAAAATTCCTGATTTCTTTGTCAAAATCAACGTCAAACACTATATATAAATCAAACATGAACAAATTTTGACAAACAAAACAGATCAAAATGCAAGGAGATACAAGGAGCAAAAATTAATCAGCTGAGCTGTTATGAATTCGCCTTGCATTTGCCATTGTAGATAATTTTGCTCACTAAACACACTTGTGAACAGTGTTGCATTTTAAGTTTTATTCAATATTTATAACAATTTCATACTTATTGAACAATAATTAAATTAAAATTTTGTATGGAATAGTGGTATTTATTGCGATAATCTTAATAAAGGTGTATGTCTGAACACGGTATTAAAGTAAATTTTATAAAAATTATTTTCGAAGAATAAAACGGTAAGCCGGTTATCGAATTATTCGAAAATATAAATTATTCGAAACCGGCAAATATTTTCAAAATTAAAAACCGGTAAAACGGATTTCGATTCTGGTTTTAGAATACTCTATTCAGTGCATATTTTCGTCCATTTGCTACGTCCTTTGTGCTCGATGGCGAACTTGCTGTTCTTAAGCTAACGAAATTAATATCGAAAGAAAAAAATAATTAATTAACAACCATTTAAAGAAAGACTAAACCATTGTAATAATATGTACTGAGAATTTTAAACACTCTCGCTTGTGCCGGGTGTATTAAATTCGGCACAGCCGAATGTTTTGAAGTTGTTAAATTTCTTATTGTTGTGTTTTTTTTAATTTTCAAATTAAAATTCATATAATGACCAAGAAGTAGTCTTCTTTACAACTTTATTAACAATTTGCTTGCTTTAATAAAGGTCTTCGAACTGGTTTAAATATACCAATTTGACACTTTTTCTAAATGTTGATTTCTTTGTGAAAAATCATTGAATATATGTTCACACATACATATGTACATATATATGTATGTATGTACATACTAACGTATCGTTGTCAGTATGTATCATTTGAATGTGATAAGAATTATAAATAATATGTACAAAACAATAACAAAATAAATTGTTCTGTTTTACTAGATAATTTTTCGCCAGAAAATTGATTATTAAAAACAACAACATGGTAATTATCATCACATTTCATACATCCAGTCAGTCAGCAATTCCAACTACAACTTAACAAAAATCCAAATGCAATAAACAAACAGAAATGGCCTATACTAATCTTCCGGGGGGCCATGTAATGTTGCTGTTGTAAAAACCAACTCAATTCGCATCAATTTACAGGGGAGTCACAATTATTCGTGGCTCGATTACCTAGAAACGTCGATTATCTGGGAAAGAAAATGTGTAATAATTTCTATAAATTTAATTTTTTTTGCATCGATTAACCGTTTTTTGATTTGATTTGATTTTATTGAATCCCATAAAATTATTTACATATGAAAAAGTTTTAATATTAAAACTAATATATCTTACACACTATTCCTTACATACTAATGTATTAATTCGAGGACGTTCATTTCTTTTCAAACAAATTTTGCATCTAAAGTGCATACTTTTCACAGCAAATAATTCATATAATTTAATATTTTTTATATATTTTCTAAAAAGGGATTAAAAAAGAGAGGCAATTACATATTCTTATATTCTAAAAGCAACAACTTAAAACTAGTAAAACGAAATATTTACAAACTACTAATCACTAAAACTAAAGATAGGAAGAAAATATAAATTTATGTACAAAAGAGAGAGGTTATTGTGCAGTATTGTATACTGTGTCAAGAGAAGATCAGCTTCTCTGAGGGTCAATAAGTCGACAGGCGAGAGATATTTTGAAAGCCGAACGGCCTCCAGATCACACATCCTATCAAAACAAGTCCGAACCAAACTATTGTCCAGGGAACGTGTATTTTCAAGAAATTTGATGGCATTCTGTATCATAAAGACATCGATCCTACCGAAGTTAGCTGCCCTGTAGATGGTTCTGCACGACGGTCTGCGCGGTACCCCATCAGCTCCCATTCGTGGTCTCATGCCCAGATAAGCAACAAGGACTGCCCTTTCCCATCTTCTAAGCCTTTCCATCTGGGAGGAAGATAATCCAAACCAAACTGAAAAGGCATAGGAGATGAGAGGTCGAATCACCTGTCGATATAGCAACAGACGTATTTTCTGATCCAGACCACCATCGATTAACCGTGATTACCTCTATTATTCCGGATTCTAAGTATTTTTTTTATTGCTTATGAACAATCACATACATAAAACGAAAAATGGGAATTCCTTCGTTTAAATAAGATGAACCAGAAGCATGTGTACACGCCTGCTTAGTTTAATTTAGACGTTTTGAAAAAGAAGAAACAAACAATATTTCAGATTTTTTTTAAATACGTGAAACGAAATCTTTTATATTTTTTTAATTAGAATTTTTTTCTTATACATATTATTTAAAATTTTTTATAAGATCTCTGAATAAATGAATTACATATACAGTATTTTTCGTTTAGCTGCACATTCATGTTTGTAGGAAAATTCGTGCACATAAGCAAAATATTCTGTTATGCAGTTTCACATAGCATCATAAATAATGTTGCTAAGCGAACTCACTTATCTGTCTAAATATGCTCTTATGTAAAAAATTGTGTTTTATTGCAAAAATAAATTTAGTCTTTACTATAAGCATAAGAGTTTTAAGAACATTTCAAATGTGGTTCATCTATTTAGCATTTGAAAATTCCTCCATTGGAGGACAACAAATGTGGAACCATTTTTACAGATCTACAATTGAATAGACATTAGCAGCCACCGAAATAATGTAGGTTAGCTAACCGCAACAAATCAATTTAACTGTTTTTAATTTATTATTAATGTAAGTATTAAAAAACGAAAACAATTCATTAAAACAATCAAATTGGCACATACGAGTGAGTACTTACTAAGTAGAATGAATTCGGATTTTATTAAAACGAAAAACCAATGCCTCCGCCAAATAAGTATCGTCTTCGTTCCCTGGTATGCACATGAAGGTGGTTCGAAAAAAAGTTGAGCCAGTCACCCCCCTGGGATTAAAGATTAGTTGAAAACAATTTCCAAAATTTTTTGGCCACGCTTTTGGATACCGCCCTTTTAGTTTTTGTACACTTCCTCGCTGGTGACTTTTTAAAACGACAGCAAATTCTGGGCGCCACTTATGCCATCTCGGATCCTTCCTCCTAGTATAAAATTTTTTGCAGGTGGTAAAAAAGCTCCTAAAACTTAGTTTGTCTATTCTTTAAATGCAATTTTATTATCGTTGGCATTTTTTATTTTATGAGGCAGTTAAGTAAATTATTTTGTATTAAAAATAAACATTGTTGACCAAAAATTTAATGCAGTTGTCCACAATATGCACTTAAACAAAATGCACGTACACGATTTATTTTCTAACAAAAGTTTGCCATTATGCACAATATTTTGTATTCTGTGCAGCTAGGCGAAAAATGCAGTTAAGCGAAATGCAGCTAAACGAAAAATACTCTACACTGCTCGCCACTTGTTTAATTTGTTTTCAAACGTTATATCTTTCGCACCCAAGACGGCAGGAGTATATTTTTTTGCAGAACTTAGTATTTTTATATCTAATTTCAATGTAATAACTGCATTCAGTAAATCTGCTACGGTTAATTAATATACATATCTATATATTTTTTAGGTAAATAAGATATTATACTATATAAATTGCGCCCTTTCAAAAGAAACCAGCCGAAAATAATAGAGTATACAGTTATTTTGATTTAGCTGCACAATCAACTTTGCACAATTTTTTGTGCAGATAATTCAAAAATGCTGTTATTTTCAATGTATGGCTGCCTTCCTAAACGTCTGTATGGAACGTCAAAGCAGTGTTAAAATCAAGCAATTATACTTTATAAAACTGCAAATCGAATGCATTGTCTATAAAAAGCATTCTCAATTTAAACAATGCGATAGTTGCGTTTATTTGGCTGTCAAAGTTTGCGTGGTTGCGTTTGGGAATACGTGACATTGTCGCACAGCAAAGCAACATGCGTTTAGGAAGGCAGCCTATGTTTGTATGTACGAGGGCGGATTGATATTGAAGCTACCTAGCGCTAGATAGCAGCACAAACACAAAAACTTTTTTTTAGAAATTGCGATCTGTCAAACGTCAGCTGTTAAAATTTCACCCAAATTCATCGATTAGTTTATTTGTTGTAGTCGTTTGAAGCTTGAAGCAACTTTTGTGTTTCTTGAAAAATGGAAAAAAGTGAATTTCGTGCAGTGATTAAACACTATTATTTTAAAGGGAAAACGGCGAAAGATACAAAAGAAAAGCTCGATAAACATTACGGTGAGTCTGCTCCATCAGATTACATGGTAAAATATTGGATTGCTGAATTTAAATGCGGCCGAACAAGCACTGCAACAATACCATTAACAGGAAGGCTTAAAGAGGTGGTTACTGAAGAAAATATCAAGGAAATCCTCGATATCGTTCTGAATGATCGCCGAGTCAAGTTACGTGAGATTGTTGAAATGGTAAACATATCATATGAACGTGTGTTTAACATTTTGTATGAATATTTGCATATGAAAAAGCTGTCGGCAAGATGGGTGCCGCGTTTGCTCAGTGTCGAACATAAACGAGTTCGACAGACCACTTCACAGCGGTGTTTGGACATGATAAAGCGTAATCCTGTTCATTTTTGGCGTCGATTAATAACTGTTGATGAAACGTGGGTTTATGAAACAATGGGTGGAAGCTGGTGGAAGTGCTCCGAAGAAGGCGAAGACGGTGAAAACGGCTGACAAGTTTATGGCCACTGTATTTTGGGATGCGCACGGAATATTGCTCATCGATTATCTTGAAAAAGGACCCACAATCACAGGAACGTATTATCGTGCATTATTGGATCAATTGATTGATGCAATCAAGAAAAAACGACCACATTTAAAGAAGAAAAAAGTGCTCTTTCCTCAAGGCAACGCACCGGTTCACACAGCATTAGATACGATGCTAAAATTACGTGAAATACACTTCGAATTGGTTGATCATCCACCTTATAGTCCAGATTTAGCTCCTAGTAACTTTTTCCCAAAATCGTATTATTCAGATGGTATTAAAAAGTTGGAATATCGTCTTACTAAGTGTATTGAGCTAAAAGGAGACTATGTTGAGAAATAAATGGTTTTTGAAAAAAATGTTTTTTTTCCTACTTAGGTAGCTTCAATATCAATCCGCCTTTGTATATATACATATACATATATAGTATAAACACCACAAAATCCTATAGAGTCGTTTTTTAGAAAAATTATGCTAAAATTCCACATCGATTTTCTCAAAATGCATTTTTTGGTACGTAGAGCACTTAAACCCCGGACAACGATTTACTAAATCTTTTTTTACTATTTATGTACATTAGTGTTTCCCAAAAAAATTTTTTCCGATTTTTATAAGTACCCCAGCATTTTTTGAAAGCTTAAGTTAAAGTATTTTTGTGATTTTTTTCAGATTTTTCGGAAGAGGTTTAGAGGTCGCTAAAATCGAATTTAACCCAAAAATCGGGGTTTCTCTACTTTTTTTTGAATTTTGCTCATTACTCGATTTTCTTTGTTACCAAGTCAATTTTTTTAAAGAAAACTCTTCAAGCTTTACTTCTCTGTACAGGTTTGTTGGTTTTTTGCTCATTAGTGTACCCTTTCTGACATTTTTATTGTAAGTTTAGCATACATTTTAAAAATAGTACTTTGTAACTTTTGAAATTTCTATTGAAGTTAAAAAAACTAATGACTTAATTTAAAAGCTGAATAAATTCTAAGTAGTTTAAATAACAAAATTATGAATTTGCTCCTACGTGACCTTTAAAACTCTTCCAAAAAATCTGAAAAAATCACAAAAATACTTTATTTTATAAGCTTTCGAAAAATGCTGGGCCAAAAAAAAAATTTTTTGGGACACACTAATGTACATATGTTTAAACTTTTTTCTGTGCTTCGGGCAAACCCTCTTCTGTATTTCGCAGTATTCCGACAACCAGGACTTATTTTGAAAACCTAGTGCCGTTTTTCATTTCTTTTACTTTTTATCAAAACAATTACTATTCAAAGTTTTCTTAAGATAAAAAATTTTGCCTCGTAGGTGATAATACAATAATTTCTAATAAATTATATTGCAAATTTTCAATAAAAAGGGCAAACAATTTTGAAAATTTTTTTAGAAAAGAAAACGCCATAAGTCTATTGTAAAAATACTGGTATTTCGTCATATAAAATGCAAAATAACGTAACAAAACTATTCATAAGTTTACGGGAGAAACAGAAACAGTTTGAGATACTGAAATCATATTTTCACGTTCTTTAGCGCTTTCTAGCGAATGGACAGCGTATTTTTTATGTAAATAGTTGACAACACTGATGATGATACGTTTTTTTGTTCAATAAAATCAATTACTTGATGAAACGTTATTTTGAATTTGGGTCATAACTTTTTTGTTTTTGTTAACAGAAGCTTGAAATTTTGCACACATATGTAATTTTAATTTTTTGATGATACGTTGGTTTGCATTTTAGATGACGATTTGTACGATAGATATTTAACTTTTTATTGCTTATTATGGCATATAGTTTCAATCGAGCTTTCGCTTCTTTGTTTCCTCTATAGCCTGGTACTAAGCTAAGCTAGCATTTAGCATTTTTTTAACTCTTAGTGCTAACTCAGAAAAGATAATGCTGATGTAGCACTAAAAGTGCTAAAATGGCAAGCCTGCTATGACATAAACATTTTATAAAAGTTTGTTTAAGCCAGAAGAGTGATAAGCAACATTTCGTTAGAAACAAATGTATCGCACTTGTTCTTTTATATTTTATACGATAATAAACATTTTTAATTATACTTAAATATTTATTTGACAGCAATTAAAGAAAATGATGTAGATCTTTTTATTCATACATACATTCATACTTACATATACATATGTGTGTACGTATGAACTTAAATGTGTGTCTACGCAGACGAAACAAAACTAAAGTGATGCGACGACTGCTTGGATTAAAACGGATTAAGCGATTTATATGTTTTTAAATTTATTAATCGAGATTGCCTCGATATCTTCTATCAAAGATTTTCAAAAAACTATTGTTTGTTGAGGGTTTTTTTGATAAGGGGTTTAAAACATTTCAAAACTAAAAAAACCCTCAACAAACATCATTCTAAATTTGTGACAAAGTTCGCATTCATGGTTGTTATTCGATTTTTTTTTTTTGTTGAACACAGGTATTGCAGATAATCATTAATCAGCTAAAAAGTTATTTTTGAAACATATTACTTTTTTGCAAAAACTTGAAAGTATAAGAACTCCACGAGTTAAGAGAAATTTACATCTTTTGCGAAAATGGCGAAAACTTGGGAAGTTAAATTGTTAAAATAGAAAATATTGTCGAAGTCGAACATTTTGAAAAAACCCCTAAAAGGAAGAGTAGACATGGATTTTAAAGTATACTCGTCCTGCGGGCGACTCAATCGACCGCATTCTAGAAATTAATATTAAACATTTTCATAAATACTTACGATAAAATACAAAAACAAAAAACATTCTAAATAAACAACTTAAAACTCTGTCTCATTTCTATACAAAACAAATTGGAAAAACATACGTGCACACTTTGTTTATTTTTCATGTTAAGGGTGATACATGCATGAATAATAAGTGTGCATGTGTTAGTAGCAACTTTAAACGCTTATAGGTCCCTAAATATCGCACCGATTTAAATCAAATTAAGATTGTACACATTTATGTACAAACCCGTTTAAAGGCATATAAGTCTTTTCAAAATCGGTTCAGTATTACGGCCGTAAAAGGGATCAAAAAAACATATTTGCCTATTAATAATATAGATTTGAAAACTTTTATAACCCCATTTGCCATCCTATGCTTCTCATCGCCAATTGATAAGAGTTGCACGCCACAAATTTCGTGAATATGATATTATAAAAAGACCAAAAGCTTGCAGAAAAAATTGTCGTCATAGTGGCTAATGTTTCATTACTCCTTTTTTAATCTTCAATGATAAATTCTTCTGTTATAAGGATTTCTTTCCCGCAGTACATATTTTATGGGCCAAGTGAATTTCGCATTTTTGTTACACATTTTCTTGTTAATTTTAATTTTTTAATTTTTAGTTAGTATTTCTATTTGTTTGCACGTCGAAAAAGTGAATTTTTTTGATAATTATATAGCTGGTACCTATTTTATTGGCCACATGTGTATGTTAATTTTGTCATTGCCATTGTGTGTTTGTATTCCAAAAATAATTAAGATAACAATGATGCATGATTTTGTTAGTTCAGTTGTGGTTGTCTGTAGAGATGGTGACGACGACCTTGAGCTATTGATAATAATATTCAGTCTGTGTTTTCTAGTGTGCGAACACATGCATGATCTATTTATTTTCTCTCAGTCGTTAATTGTTCTCTCTTTATTATTGAAAACTACTTAAAAACTCATGTTGTTAACTCCAGCCGTTGTTATTTAAATATGAGATAATGAAATACCACGTGCTAAATTTAATTAAAAACTTACAAACAGTACATAAGAACAATAACAACAACATTTTTAAACAACATATATTTTTGTTTTTCCAGATTGTGTATGACAAATTCATTTTCACGCGACGCTGTTGTGAAAAACTCATCAAACAAATTAACTATAAACAGCAATCTCAGCGATAAGAAACTTATAGTATCTAAACTATCGATAAGTGCACTAAAATAACCGACGTTTAGTTTATGGAGCGTGTTCGAATGTCTGTCACATCACGGAGCCCTGTGCTGATTCATCACAAAACAACCGGTTAACACGAATACTATTAACAAAAATAACATCAGCACCTTCTTAAATAATGAAACGTTAGGTTTTCACAACTACAATACAAGTTCAGAAGAGTGCTCCAAGGAATATTATAAATTTCGTACATTTAAAAGTCTAAACATTACGTCTTCTACGGCATTCGAGAAAACCTCCGGCGAAGAGGTTAGTGACGCGGAAAACCTCCAAACGCCAACGAAAGAAGAAAGCACATATTTCAGATCTTTGGGTATATTACAAGAGAAACGTTCTCCGTTATATGGTCTACCCTTGAATTCACCCTCCAAAGGCGTTTCGTTACGCAGCCAAAAGCCGTTGTACATACGGCGTATTTTGCAAAAAGACGATCTCGTTTCATCATCATCGTGGACTAAGAACTTTAAGGAAAATTTCAATTCAACAGTCTTTGAAGAAATGAGCATGAATGGCGGGAAATCCTTAAATAATGGACCATTAGGAACATTTATAAAATCAAATTCAAATGCGGGTATTGGCTCAAATATTAATCGTGTTAATGGTGCACAAAAAAACTGGGTAAGTTTTTAATTAATTTGCATTTTAATATATGTAAGTACAACAACGACCCAAACAACTTTCCAAATCATCCAAAATTTTGTGCAGAATGATTGAAATAACAAAAACTATTTGGGTCTTTATACATTATGTCAAATTACCCAAATCGGTGCGTGGTTTCTATAGATAGTGAAAAGTTTTTACATCAAGAACATATTAATAAAATTATAGTGGTTATACCGTTTTTTAGGGTTCCATACACAAAGTGTAAAATCGGAACCAATTGCTTTCTGTCACAGTTTTCTATTAAATCATGATCAAATAATACCGGTATCAAGATATATTAAAAACAGATATATGCGATAGTACAACAACAACAAATTTACCATTTAGGGATGTCAAAAACAGGAAACACAATTCACTTAAGTAAACACAAAACGAAAATTATTTTAACAATTTTGTATTAAAAGTAAAAAAATTTTGACAGCTCTGGGAGAGAAACAAATCACTTAAGACAACCTGTTTCTAATATATCTTGATACAGGTCTGTTTAATAGTCCAGATGATTTTTTGTATCGTTGTGTTTTTAATGGCCGAAAATTGTGAAATTGTCAAAAGTTTTGTGTTGAAATCGGTGATCGAAAATTACACTTTTCTTCGGTACAAAAAAAAAATATTTTAAATAGTACTTTTTTGAGCCGTTTTACTCCTTCGGTTCATTTAGTGCTTTCTAACTAATTTGACTCGTACGTGTCCAACAATCGCTCTCCAGTATATCTCAACATATGTAACATAGAGGAAGTATTCTAAAAGAGTACAACGTCTTAAGATTTTAAAGGTCTCCAGATAATAAACAATTTCGGTCTGAAATTAAGAACGCTTTGCAAATGAAATAATTCCAACCAAAATGAAAAAAGGGTCAACGGGAAAAAATGAAAATGCAACTAAAGTGCAAAATGAAATAATTTGTAAATTGAATGATTGCTAATACAATAATTTCTAAAGAAATTAAATATTTTTTTTATTTGAAGTGATTATTTTTCGAATTGATTGTTAGTAGTTTTTAATCCAAAGTGATTATTATTTTTTGGCCAATGTTCGTAACGTTTTTAGTCAGAAAGAATTGGACATGAGACAATATTCCAAAGGAACAAGGAAAAATTTTTTTAACACTAATTAATTTCAACTTACACGGCAGAACAGAAACAACGTTGTTTTTCGGGAGCCGCTACACTCCCATCATCAGTGTTCATGTGTGTTTCCATGTATCCGCCACTGTTTAAGTGGCAAGCAAAAATTAATTAACTGCCAATTCTTATATTTCTCCAATTTAAAAATCATCACAAAAAGTAAGTGACAGATATGAAAATGTGATAACTCTCAACTATACATCTTTGGGTGTGTTATATCATTTGAAAATCATTTGAACGTAACTTCTGAAAAATAGGATTTTGCATAAAAGTTTGGGTTTTTCTCAACTTGAGAAATGTTTTAGTTCTTAATATGTAATTGAAATTAAATTATTCTATAACATGTTAATTTTTCAAATTTTAAAATAATAAATCTTTGGATTAATTAATTATGATACTCAAAGGACGACCTTATACAACGGGTGGTTCAAGTAAAAGTCACTTTTTTATTGATATGTTACTTTAACACTTATACAGGGTGTCCGCCAAGAAGTTATATTACTTTGTTTGTTTATAATTTTTGATTGAATGAAAGAGAATGGATCTTATATTGATAAAAGTTTTATTTAATGTCGGCAATTATGTATGGAATACAATATCAGATAAATGTCCGCCTCTGTTAGCCTCACAAATGCGACGAGGCCTTTTGAGCGCATTTTTCATTACATTCTCACACATTTCACGCGGTATTTCAATAATTTCATCACGAATATTTTGTTTGAGTTGCTCAAGCGTTTCTGGTTTGTTTGCATAAACCTTGCTTTTTAAATATCCCCACAAAAAGAAGTCCGGAGCAGTCAAATCAGGCGACCGTGGAGGCCAATCAACATCACCATTTCTTGAAATAACTATCTTGTTGATACCACATGTTAATCAATCCCAAAACATGCAGTTGTGGCGTTAAAAGGTTTTCAATCACATCACGATATCGCTCCCCATTCTCAGTTACCGTTACGCCGTTTTCATTTTCAAAGGAATAAGATCCAATGAATCCTCCTGACCAAATTGCACACCAGACTGTCACTTTTAATGGATGCAAAGGTGACTGATGAATAATTTGAGGGTTTTCCATTGCCCAGAACCGACTATTCTGTTTATTCACATGTCCATTCAATTGAAAATGTGCCTCGTCATTCATTATGATTTTTTCATGAAAATCGAGGTTGTCATGGGCGAGCTGTAACATCCTCCTCCTATTGGCAAATGTACGGCGGCGTAAATGGTATTGTGGAAGAAGCTCTTGTGTCAACTGAATGTTAACTGGAAACAAATACAAATCCTTGTGCAAAATTGTGGCCAACATTGTTCCTTTAAGACCAAGCTCTTGAGCACGGCGTCGAATTGAGTTTGATGGATTGTTTTGAACACTTTCTTGAGCAGCAGTAATGTTTTCAGCCGATCTTGCAGTACGTTGTAGTCCATGCTTGGGTCAATCACCTACAGACACCTTTTCGTTGAAATCATTCACAACCTTCCAATGTTTTTACAACAAATTTTGGGCGTTTTTTTATTTTGTTCTTATTTGCGATGTTTACTTAAACGACTAATCGTATGGTGCATGCATACTAGTGATGTAATGAATATAAATCTTTAACTATTTGCGAATACGTATACGAATATTAAATTTCAAATTTACCACCACTTGTATTTGGCGAAATAAAATATTTAAAATTTAATTGTAAAAAAATTAATGGATGATACCACTTCGTCGTAATTTGACGTTCTTTTACTTCAGCGATATTAATCGATATTGAAGGGACATGGTAACCTTGACGTATTAGGGGATTTTACATTTTTTTAATTCACAGTGTGAAATTCACACTAAGTTTTTGCAGCGACCACAAAGTATTCTTAATGATTTTTACTCATTCCATGAATTAATTGGTTACACTGCGGTCGTTTTGAAACAATTTTAGAGAATGAAATATCCTTTACCGATCTAAGATTTAAAGTCAAACTGTTTAAAATTACTAAAGAGCATATTGTGCAGCATATTTTGCATTTGCTTGAGGAAGGACTAACATCTTCAAGTTCTTGTAGTCAAAATTCGAAACGTACCAACCAGAGCTTTTGTTTACCAACCGCACCGCAATATCTTTAAAGGAGAATGGGATCAACAAGTTTTATTTTTGAAGTTTAACATTCCTCTACTGAGATTTGATTATTTATTAATTCAACATGATATGAAGAAAACATATTTTAATAGAGCAGTATATTTTTGGCTTCTTTTTTAGTTTACTGAAGGAATATTATTATTTTAAGTTAAAGATACAGGGGTTTTAATCAAAATTATTACAAATTATTATTTTTTGTTGCATTTCCCTTTATGTTTATTTATAATTTACAATTTACATATTTTTTGGAATGTTAATATTTAAGAAATGAAAAACAGGCAAATATTCGCAAATACAAATAAAAGAATTCATACATCACTAGTGAATAAATATTAATTTTTGCACTATTCGCACAATTCGAGGAGTGAGACCGATAATTTGATAAGTTTTTTCATGCGCCACCCTAATGTACACACATGTAAATTAAGTTGTAAATAATTTCTTTAAAGAATTAATTTTGTTGTGATTTTGGTAAAACCATGTCGCATGTTTTGCGCAACTAAAAAAACAACTATTGCGATCTTTTATCGCATTCAATGAATAATAAATTGCACCTAAATAATAAATAAGGTAAAAAATAATACTTACAGACGTGTTTGAAATAAATTAAACAATTTTACTAATGTAACAGTCTAATTCATAAATAAATTACACAGTGCAACAAGAAAAACCAGCTTCAACAATTCCAATGGGAAGTGAAAGTAGACTATTAAGTAGACAGAACTGCCAAAGGGTTTTGAAAAGTCAGCTCGAATTTTTTTTAATTTTCACTCGTAGTGCAAAAATTGGCAAAAAATGCAAAAACTTCAAGAGGCCATAAAAAATAAATTCGAGGTAACTTTTCAAAACCCTTTGAAAGTTTGGTAAGTTAATGGTGAACTTTCATTTCCCATTGGAGTTGTTGAGGCTGGCGGTGATGACCTGAAATTTGTTGCGCAGT
Organism: Gymnocheta viridis; assembly: GCA_956483585.1. Classification (NCBI taxonomy): domain Eukaryota; kingdom Metazoa; phylum Arthropoda; class Insecta; order Diptera; family Tachinidae; genus Gymnocheta; species Gymnocheta viridis. Next base: position 47,310,597 of record OY101443.1, on the reverse strand, counting down.
GTTATTAAGGGCTTATAAGTAAACATAGCGAAAACTGCATGTATTTATAAACGTACAATAGCGCTATGAAGCTGTTATATAAGAAAATTATTTTTCAAATATTTATTGTAGTTTCTAAATTATATATTTTAAACAATTAATACGTTGACATACTATTTCGTTTTATTTTTGTTTTATTAACCTCAGATTGGTGTACTTTAATTTACGCCTTTATTGGTATCTAAGCTTTGCCCATTTCCGCACCCAAATTTAAATTTGCAAAATCGTCAGTTTAAAGGTGAGAAGTATGGTTGTCATTCGAATAAAAATTATTCGAATAATTCGAACAATATTTATTCATTTTTGTTCGAACGAAGAAACATTTTTCAATTTAGAATGAAAAATTATTTGAATAACTTTTTTCGAACTATCAAACATTCGAATAATTAATGAGATACATTTAAAATCATTAAATACTTTAATATTATTCCTGACCTCAACTACGATGAAGAATAAGATGACGTCTCGTATGTAAGTGATAACGTTTTATTAACTGATCTAAAAAAATCTCTAAATAAAGTAAGAAATTATACTAACGCAAAAATCGTTAACAGTATTGATGATGATCTGAACTATTCAGAAAAATCAAAGAAAAGAACAAACAAACTTGATATTCTCTTTAATGCTGTTTTAACCGTAAATTTTTTTATTCTTTGTTCGTTCGAATTATTCGGACAAAATTTCAAGATTATTCGTTTATACGAACAAAAAGAAAATATGAAATTTTATTCGAACAAATAATAACACGAACAATTGACACCCCTAGTGAGAAGGGAAAGAAGAATGGGGATGAGTACAGACTTTGATGTACTCGCAAAGTTGATTTCTACTTCATTCGAAGTATACACATACTTGTATTTGGTTCCATTTATGTAAACTTTACATTGTAAAGGGATTAGAATAAATAATAACTATGGACCAAAAAACCGACTTCAATACAAGGAGCCAATCAATCGTATAAAGGACTATATAAATAAAAATTTTACATTTTTTAACCAATGTTACCGCCCGACATCTACTTAAATTTCTTTAATCGATGAGTTATGTGACAACTAATATTTCTGGCAGGCGAGTTCTCCGCACGATTTAAAAAAGAAATAGAACTGAACTGCAAGTATGCTTATATTTGTTGTATTTAATCGTCAAAGTTGGGTTTTCATTTAACCCTAGAAAGATAATCATATTCTGACATGCATACGTTAAAGATAATCATGCGTAAAATTCACGGGTCTTTTTTTTTGGGTCTTTTATCACGTAGTTATGTCCGTATATGGTTATTTTTTTCGTGTTGCACTGTGTAATATGACGAATCTTTTTGAATCAAAATTATTTCAATTTGAAATAACATAAATTATAATGTTGAATGAAAACGATTCAATGATTGATCTAAAACGAATTTCTTTTCAAATTAAACCGATACTCATATTAAAATTAATAAAAACAATTTCTATTATGTGTTTAGTTTTTTAATATTTATTTCATTTGCATACATTTGATGCTAACGCCAAATCATCAGTAGACCTTAAACCATATTTTTGTAAAGTTTCAAACATCTTATCTTGTACGAACACTTTTAAAAAACCAATGGGAATTTCTTATACTTTTATTATTTTTGAAATTCTCATCGAAATTTGTGGAATACTTATTAGCAATGTTGATTTAAAATATAGAAATGTTGTCTTTACATTACTCAGTGTGGATTTTATCAAATCCAAAGTTAATTTAACGTAACAATATTTTTTTACTACGAAGCTGATTTATGTAAATACAACATTGCAAAATCTACTATTTATTAGTTCAAATTTAAAGTTTTAAACATTGAATCAATATGAATATATGTTAGCTTTCAAATCAACATTGACATGAAATCAACATTGTTTAATTTTGGTTTTACATTGATGTTTTTTTCTATTTTTCGTTTTTTTCTCTTGAAAAAACTGAAAAACTTAAAAGTAATTTTTTACTTGAAGTATTTGATTAAACTACGCGTCGTAAATAAATTACTCAAATTCAGTTTGCCCGAAAAAATATTTGATTTAATTCTATGGTTAATCGAGCAAACATTATTCGTTTGAGTGCTTTAGTTTATACTCATGTGCAGTGAATTTTCATAGATAAACCTTCAAAAAGATAAGATAACAATATAATGTTTTCTCGTATATTGTTTAAAATAAAATTATGATTAAATGAGAATCAAAGTATGCACGTTGAAATTATCGTAAACAGATTCTTCAAAACTTGTTTTATTATCAAAATTGAGATTTCATGGACCAATAGATAGTTTAAAATTTAACATTTCACGATTAGAGACAATGTACAAATGTACGAGTATGTAAATCACATTTAAGAAAAATAATTTTGTAGCTTAAGATAATTTGTCGCTAAGGGGTCGATAAGTTTGTAAATTTGAATTTTTACTTCATAGTTACATACATGCGTACATGCATATGTACATATGTATGTATTTAATTACTGCAAATAAAACTTTTTTTTGACTTCAACAACACATGTTATGTTGTCTTTTGTTTAAATAATTAATGTTTGTTTTATTTATTTGAATGCCTTTTTAAAACTTTTAAATTCTAAATTGTATGTTTAGGTAAAAAACAATCTGTATTTACTTTTTGATTTAGTATTTTACTTTTAAGGTTTATATAAAAAATACCATTAAGTTTTACTTATGCTCTATTTTTTATTTATCATAAATGTAAAGTACATATTGCAACAACCCACTTTTACTCGGTATGAAGTAAAATGCATTTAAGTTCGATGTGCCACAGAATCAACACACTTACACTCGTATTTGAAAGAAGGTTACGTAAAACACTCAAATACAAATCTTAGTAAAAATGAGGCTGCTATTAAAAATGAGTTTTTATTGTTGTTGTTTAATATAAAGGCAAGAACCCATCTACCATTTTCGATCGTAGAAGAATCTTCCGTGAACGGAACGGGCGATTAAATTAATCGTCCGCGATGTCGTATTCCGATCACACAAGTTCAGTACAACGAGAGAAACTGTATCAAGACGGCGACTCTTCCATATGAGTCGTCTACGATGCGCCTAATAGAATCGTGTAAGACTCTTTTGCTCTATCTTCTAATGATCCTTAAATAAATCGCCGTAATGAGCGGCCTTGGCTTTGAAATTTCAAAATGGAGTAAAAAACGCGCCACTAAAAAACGCACCAAGTTTAGAATTTTTTTTTATTGAAAATGTAACAATAAAACAGTCTTTTGCAGTTCAGGGCTTAAAATAATAATAAAACTTTACAAAAATAAAAAAAACTAAACGAATTTGTTTGTATTCATTTGTATTAGATACTACATTTTTATTAACTAGAGTTAACCTATTGGTCAAAACTCGACCGCCAGTTTAAACGTATACCTATTTTAGTTGCATTCATTTTAAGAAAAAAAAAACTACCTAATTATTTATTCCCTTCCACATGGGAAAAACAACATACGAAAACGCACATTTACAAAAAATCTTATTACTTACATGTGTGTTGCTTACCCTGAAGGAAAGGTGGGGCATGTGTCCCCAACTCACCACTTCTGTCTACTATTTTGGTGACTATTTGGCGTCATTGTCACTATAAGAAAACTTAAAAAAGACTGAAATAATTTAGTAGCTTATTTTCAGTACCTATATTTTTTAAACTACTGTTATGAATTAGCGCCTTTTAGTCTTTTATATTCTTTTTAAATAAACTCCAAAAGTTAATAAAATTACATTTTCATTATTGACATCTACTTCAGAAAACTACCAAAATTGCAGAATTACTAAAACGTACTAGTAAATCACTGGTTCCAATGTCTACATATGGTTCCAAAAGAACTACCTAGTCAATAGTACCAATGTCAGTAGTGGATTTTCAATGACACGCACATGTTAAATGTCTATAGTAAAAAGCATTGTCTGGGGTATCATAATTCACTAGTACTGCTGACTGTGTCAATAGTAAGTCAGTACAGTTTCCCTATTGACATTTCCTGCAGGGTTATGTTTATACGTGAACCAATGCTTGCATAAGTGAATGCGTGTACGTGTGTATTTTTAGCATTTGTAGTGGTGCCAACTTTATGAGCATTTTATTACTTTAACACTAAACCAGTTCATATAATATATTGTCGGGTCACTAAGGCTCAACAATGTTTACCATTTGGTAAAAGAATGAAGAAAATCGGTTGGCAAACAAATGAGAAAAAGGGATTCAACCACCTGTGACAATGTAAACATGATGGTTTTTTGACGGGTGCCTTCGTTTTTACATTGTCACAGGTGGTTGAATACTAAGAAAGTCAACTACAAGACAAAAATAAAGTAAACAAAAATGGAAAACTGCTTGATCTCAAAGCCAACGGCTTTGGAAAAAGCAAGAGAGTATGAAATATTTGGAATAATTAAAAATCAGAGATGGAATTTCGTACTAACCGAAATTGATTTAACTTGAAAGAAATGAATAAGTTGCACTTTTCGTATTCTAATTCGTTAAATAATACGGTTAAATAGTTGATATTCCTAGTTACTAGTATCCACCGTCAAAAGTGGTAAAATCGAACAAAGAACGCTGATGAGATGGTGTAGCGACCTCGAAATCAGTACTGATCCGTTCTGCTAGTCTGATGAATAAATTGTTTCAAATAAAATAGTACTCTCTTAATAAAATATAATGAATTTATCTAAATATAATTTCTTAAATTAAGAAGATATGGGTAAACTCAGATTTGAACTTAAGCCAAAAAATGTTCATTTCAATATAAACCTTGAACAGTTCAACAATTACGAATTCATATTAATTAATTTAAAAACGCGCTCAACTTCTGCATTTGAGTATGAAAGTGACAAAAGTTTAAACGTGATATTTGCTAATGCGTCTTTATAACATTTAACGTCAGTCCTAAATTTTAATGTTGAATCAATATAGTTCCATTGCATGAGGTGAATCATTCGCCATTCTTTTCCACTACCAGATAATATTTTGACAAATTATATTGCTAATGGCATGATACTCGTATCTTTTTTCAATGGGATAAAACATTTTTTACATTTAACAAGAACATACAACAACAAGATCGTTTTACTTTTTTCATATGATTTGGAACGTTTTAAACATCACTACTTGTTGTTCTTATTGTGGTCTGTAAAATTAATTGTAAAAATGTTGAACTGTTGAATGAAATGGTATTGAAACAGGGTGTATTTTATTGTACAAAGATTTTTTTTCTCACACAAAAAAAAATTTGTTGAATTAAAAAACGCACTGAAATTTAAAAAAAGCGCACCGAGCACCATCTACGGAATTTTTAGAACAAAAAATTTAAAAAAGCACCCAAAATAATGCGAAGAGCGCCGAGTTGACAACGCTGGTAATGAGTTTTCTACGATGCGCGGAAAAGGATCATAAGACCCTTAAATATTTTGTATTTTTTAATAATATTTTTTATTGTATTTTAATTTAAAAATCACTTTAATTAAAAAAATCTATTTAAAAAAACATTTTAATTAAAAGAATACTTTTTGTTAGTACTCTCGCGAAATGATCGCGCTCGTCGAATAATCTTCCAAATGATAGCTGGGCATAATATGACCACTCATATTAGCTCATAAAATGTGCTTTGAAGAAATTATAGTGCAAGACTTTTGCAACACACAAGGTTTATTAAAAATTTTGGAGTTATATTTCCGAAAAATGTCTCACCGAATTTGAAGTTATTTTGTGCTTTTCCAAATTTGGTCAAAAATTACAAAAATTCAAAAACAGAGAAGAGTTGAAATTCTAAATGAATCCCAAAAATAAAAAAAAAACTTTAGTAAAAATGGCGAGGATTTGTAAAAATTGCAAAATTCGTTACAAAAAAATTTTAAAAATCGTTCAAAATGTAAATAAGATCCCAAAATTAAATTCTATATTTCTAATCAAATACGAGTACATATTGAGTAAACTTTTTTGCAATACGATTAACTGTTCTGCAATAAAATCTATCTTGTGTGAAACTAATTCGCCTTTGGCTAAAATCTTTCAAATAGTTGGTGCATTCGGTGTTATGGCGCTTAAATATTATCTTTGTAACATATATGCATAGTACTCTTATGTAAGGGGTGATTTTTTAAGAGCTTTCGGATTTGATTAAAAAAAGACATACAATTTCGAGAAATGTATAAAAATCTTTTTTTGAGTCTACAGAACGATCTATATACTAATTCAATGTTTAACCCTTAAGCAAACGCCAAAATGATTCTACATAAACGGACCCCTTGGCCTGGCTGGAACTTCCTGTATTTTTTATGGACTTTAACTGCTACTGAATGCACATTAACCAAGTATACTACGTGTAGCTTTTATAAATATACTATCAGCCCAATTATGAATAAAAACTTCCCGGGGAGATTTCTCCCTTTTCCCATATAATATGCGAACAATTAATATGCAAGCATATATGTGAACAGCCCCTTTTTGGGAAAAGGGAGAAATCTCCCGGGGAATTTTTATTCATAATTGGGCTGCATAATTTTTTATTAATACTCAAAAAATATTACAATTCAAAAAACCAAAGGTAAAGAGAAAAAAAAATAAAACAAAATTCAGTCGAATCTTCAAAAAGGGGGCATATTTATGAAATCATATACAGTCTTGGTTATATTTAAAGCATGTATAAATCATATTTTGAATGCTGAAGGCAAACAGGATTTTTTAAAAATTTGCAGAAGAATCTAGTGTTACGTTTTACATTGTCTGTATCTTTACAAATAGCGCACTTTAATTTGTTTTTTAACACCTCACTTTCACTCACTTTCTTGACTCAAAATATCTTTAGGTTCCTATATCTATATATTCTAAATAATCTGTTTTGGTTCTAAATACCGGAATGGTTTTATTTAAAAATGCTTCTATTCCCGATCTACTAACCAAATTTGACATAACTTTTTTGGTCTTACTTCGTTTTTTAACGCAAGGGTAAATAAGCTGCTGTTCCGAAAGTCGAGATAAAAATTTTCTTCTGGCACCTTTCTCCTTTTTCACAGACATATTTTTGTCATATATTATGTATGATTTTAATCCCATTACGTCAAGCGTGTTATAAAAAATTGTCCATCTATTTGTTCTTCGTTTGGTTGTGCATTTGACAAACAATTGCTACATAACATCTACACCTGCTTTGGTTTTATTGCAGTGCATGATTGCCTCCGGTTTTTACTTTATGCCTCATATGTATTTATAAAAAAAAAACAAAAAACATCAATTGTATTTAAATTATATTATCAATTTTAAAGTAGACTTTTACTTTATTGTCCATAGAAGTTGTTACTGTACTTAAAATAGTTTAAGAAAAAAAGTTATGCCCGACAAAACGAAAACATTTTTTTGTTAAAGTCGACTATAATTTTATTTTTAATAATTTTTTTTAAATGTTTTTGAAAGATAATGTCTATTTCTAAGAATAATAAAGTAAAAGTTGGCAATTTTCGATTATTGTTTTTACTTTTGTAAATGATTGGCAGTTAATTTTCTCAACATCGGTAAAACTGTTTGAGTCTATATATTCACCAGGATCTCTTTCCATTTTTTACTAGTCAAGAAAAATACAGTGAAAAAAAATATATTTTTTATAATAGATATCTTACTGTTTAGTTAAGGAATATGGCAGTGTTTATTTTTTGTTTTTATATGAATATTAATTTAAATACACATCAAAAGAACATAAGTAAAAACACAAAAGCTTCTTATTTACAAACATAACATTCTTTGCTTGAAAAGTAAACAAACCAAAAATATACAAAAATATCGCACGTGCGAAAAAAGGAAAAAAAATCATAAAAATATATATGTATACAGCAAAAAAACAGTACAAGAACAGTACAAATCTAACACACAGTACTTTTGCGTACTGATTTAGGTGTTGTGAATAAAACAGTACATATTACAAAAAAAACGTTACATGTACTGTTGAAAACAGTAAGAATGGAAACCGTAACATAGCCCCACCAAAAATTGTCTAAAGGCCTTAAATCGCGTGAAATAAACTGTTCACGGAAATCGCCTCTCAATTGGGCAATTGTTTCGCGTGGTGTGTGACATGCGGCACCATCTTGTTGAAACGACGTGTCCGCCAATTTCAGCTCTTCCATTTTGGAGAAAAAAATTTTAATCAATGCACGGTGGCGCTCGCCATACACTTTAACGTTCCTGCCTTCGTCGTCTTTGAAAAAGTATGGTGCAATGATGCCACTGACCCATAATCCACACCAAACAGTGCATTAATAGTTCTTCCAATGCTTCTGGCTGCTCTTCACAACAATTTTTCGTCGCCCATAAAAAAAGTGAATGAATTTTGATAATAAAATTTAATAATCTGTAAGCGTTGTTCGACTGCAAGTCGATTCATGGTTAAATCATAGACTAAACTGAACATGTTTAAGGCTGAAAGTCCACACCACACGTTCTACTCGTAATGCGTCCTACGAGCCTCTCAAAAAAGTTGAATCAGAGTATTTTCATAAAGCAAGTTACTGACATAAAAGTGTGCAACGCTTGCGACGCGAAAAAAATTGAACAACATTCTACTTTTACGCGTGATAAGTCTCGGTTCACACTATGAAATTTTTCTTTCTGAAAGTGTTAGTTTGTAGGTTGTACGGTGAGAGAAGATTGGGAAGGGGTACACTTTTTTATGTACTTTGAAATTCTCTTGTGTATTGTTATTCGTAACTGTCAAACTGAAAATGCCTGCAGCTTTAATGATGAAACAGAACAAATCTGCAATTTCAGGAACAATCGCTGATGGCCCATAATAAAATCGACGGCAGTAACTTCAAAGTCTCTTTTCTTATTGTTTGATTTTCTTTTGTTTGCATTTTTCGTATGAAACATGTATGAGATTTCATGAAAACGCGGTAACATTGTTGAGAGAATGAGTGTCAAATTTTTATAGAAATGGGGCAATCATGTGACTGAAGTATATTTCACTGGGACAATATTATTATTGTGCACCAATTCAGCACAATAAAAATTGGGTCTGATTGGTGTATTTGCGGCAATCGAGTGATCCTACTTTTAGAAAGCTATTTTCTTAAGCAGTTGATGAAAAACGATTTAAAAAACATAAGACGTAAAAAAGCTAAAAAAGCCATGTAACTCCAGCTTAACAGTAACATTTTACACGAAAACAGCTGAGCTGCCAAAAACACTGTTGTAATATTTACAAAAATATTCATTCTCAATTCATTATTTGTTGATATGTTGGTTGGTTGGTTGTTGGTTAAAGGAAATTGCTTGTATTAATGAAGTCCATAAATATAATACACTAATTTGCGGTTATTGGTCATTGATTTTGTAATGAATTTCATCATTATTCACAATTGTAAATACATAGTACGAGTGAGTATGTATAGATTCATATAAAATAACTTCGTACTATTTGAGACTTACATACTTATGTAAATATTTAAAACCCAACAAGTGCGTGTGATAAATATTTTATTACACAGATTTATTCAACATTTTTCAGTTTTTCTTTTATGGTAATGTTTTGAAGTCCTTGGTAGATCACGAGAACCAAATCGGAAACTATTGATTTTTTAAGTTTATATCACGATATACATAATGTAAACTGATGGAACATTTTACAATTCTTCTATATAAAATATTATTTAGTTTTCATTTTAGTTAATGATGAAACAGAACTGTGGCTGAACGGTGTTTTCCATACAGTTTGACATAAAATTTTGCCAGAGAATGCGGTCGTGAAATTGAATCTACTTTATTTTTACAGCGTATTTTCTTATGGTTTCAATTTTAGACACTCATTTCAACAATGTTACCGCATTTTCATGAAATATCATACATTTTTCATACGAAAAATGCAAACGAGAGAAAATCAAACAATAATAAGAGAGTATTTGAAGTTACGGCCGTCGATTTTATTATGGGCCATCAGCGATTGTTTCTGAAGTTGCAGACTTTGTTCTGTTTTATCATTAAGTTTTCAAAATTTGCATTACACTATTAATATCTATACTTTTTTCGATTTGATAACTTTTCCGATTTCGTTTTCTGAGTTTCGACATATTTTGCAACATTCACAAAAATGTTCGGGATTTTCTTAATTTTTTGATGATTTTTGTATTTTTAATAAAGATTTTGTTTTTTATTTTTAATTTTGTAATTTAAGCTCTTTTTTGTTAAGTAGATTTTTCTTCAAACGACTTGATTTTGTTTTTGCTGTTACGCATTTTGCAATTAGAACTATTTTTTAGGAAAATTTTATGTTATTTTTCCCTTTGGGTCTCAACAAAAAAGTGAATAAATAGTATAATCGATTTAACCGATCTAGTCTACATAAGTTTTAATGCTATTTTCCTATTTAGGGGATCTAAACAATTTTTCGCTTTTTTAACTTTTCACGGTTTATTTTTTTTTTGCTTGAGTTTTAAAGAGTAGGATGGTCGAAGGGGTTTGAGTTCATTATAACTTTTTATTTAAGACATATTAATTATTTTTGAACTATTGCATAGCTTTTATAGCGGGCTTTAAGCGCCTCGACCGAATCGAGAAATTCCGTAACGAAAAAAACCTAACAATAAGTTTGTTTCTTAAGTCTATTGTTTTTTAAGTATTTGATCGCCTAGCGTATTTTAACCCCTAAAGTATGCTATTGATTTCATTAACATACAGTATTGCCAGAACAGATTTTTACAGGTAGGAAAACACAAAATGGCGTACTTAGGAGCAATCGTGGTTGACATGATATACACAAACATACAGACATTTCGTAGGTTTTTAGTGGTATTTTCCAGATATTTAGAGGATTTCATGTCTCAAACTTATGTTTTTTATTTCAGTTACCATAAACCTATAGTTTCAATAATAAAAATTCCTGAATAACCTACATGTATTATAAGATAATAAAAATATTTTAAACGATATTAACTTCTCATTCATTCAATAAAAGAAAAAAATTTGTTTTCTTATGGGTCACCACGCTTAAAAAGTGTAACTTTGAATTAATATCAAAGAAAAAACTTGAATTAATTTCAAAGAAAGAAAAAAATACTGCATAAATAAAAAATAAATAAATAATTATAATTGCATAAGTTGATGAAAACTGCTATGCAATAGCTTTGCCGTGGCAGTGCCCGAGTGCCACACGTCTTTTTTTTAAATACAGTATGTTAATGAAGAAAATTATTAATGTAATTATGAAAAATTATATCTCGCAAGTGATGGCCATTTTCAGCTTCGCATATTCGTGCTCTTTCCAAAACATTTTTTTATAACCTTTCTTAAAACTTCAGGTGTTATTTTGTTGATGGCGTATATTGTTTTTTAATTGCTGGATGGTTCTGGGCTTATTAATATAGACTTTTCCTTTCAAATAACCCCAAAAAAAACCGCCTGGAGCGGTTAAATCTGGTGAACGTGGGGGCCAATTAAAATCGCTTGTACGCAAAATAATTGCATAATCAAGTCGTTGCTGGTATTCAGTCGGTTTCAATTCTGGTACAAGCTGAATTTTGTATAGAAACTTCCTATTATATGTAAAATTCTCTGCTGCGAGCCTCGTGAGAAGCCAAATTGTGTCGAACGTCTGTCTCCTGATTGATCTTTCACCATCATCCCGAACACCTTCCTATACCCGTTTAATATTGTCATCCATGTGCACTGTTCGTCGTGTGCCCGCACCAGGAAGGTTCCTTACTGGCAATTGTTGTAGAAAATTTCTAATCACACGGTTTATTGTTGAGGATCCAACCAGCACATTAAAATAACGACGATGTGCACGCTGAGTGAAAACAATGCACCGTTGATTTGAGAAAGAAAGTTTAACGATTTTGGCACGTTATTCAATAGTGTACTCTTCCATTTTAAATTCCCCAAGTCTTATTTACAAAATACTCAAAGGAAATAAAAAACTATAACTTAAAATGTATAAGGACTTTTTTGGGCCACCGCGTAGAATGTTTTAGCGATTCTCCGTGTTTTTTTCGATTTCGATATTTTTTAGAGAGCTTTTCTCCTGTTTTGATGGTTTTTAATAGTTCTTAAAAATTTGTGTCGATTTTAATTTTTTTTATTTAATTCTAGAAATTTTTTACCACTTTGACAAACTTGTCAACGATTTGCCGTTCGATGGTAAGTCGTTGGGATAAACTTAATTTTATTTTCTTGTCAGCTTTCCTTATTCTCTTAATTTTATGAACAAAAACGGCAAGTAGTATGCCTACCAACCCGTAGGTGTGTTACATTCTTTAGAAAAGGGATAGTGAGAGAGGACATATGGTGAAAGTGAGATAGCCTAATTCTTACAACAGTGTTGCAGCGGCTTTGATTTCAAATAGGCGCATTAAATGTGTTTTAAGTCATGTTTTATTAATTATTTTACTGCACCGGCGATTTTTCTACAATACCGACGAAGGAGGGCGCTGTGATGTCCGCTGACATACACCAGTATCAATTGCTGCCGGTACTCTTCAGTGACCAGTGCTATGCCTTCGTCATTTAAGTAGTCCAAAAACAACAAATACAATGGAATACTAATGCACATCATATTGGTTTGGCGAATACGTCAAATGGTCGGAATTGAGAAAAACGACAAAGAAAGTTTACATGAAGCTTTCTCAAAATATACCCGATAGATTTTTTATTTTCTTTGCTTCCAGGATACAAACAGCCATATGTTTTGAACAATAATATACATTTTTGTGAGCTTTTATGGCTGTAGTTGAAAGTTAATACTCTTATTGAAAATTAAAAATCTTGTTTTGTGCCGCATTGGCAATTTTTATTCAACGGTAGCATTTTATGCTGCATACGTATACTAAATGCCGTGTTGAGTTTATGTTCAATAAATTACTTTTCTTAAGCAGGATCACACGATTGCCGCAATGCACCAATTATCGGTCTATTTTGTGTGATTTTACAATTTATTGTCCCCTACGGCAATCCAGAACAATATTGTGCTGGTTTTCCTCAATCAAATGCAACTCTAGTGCGGCAATCGTGTGAACGGTTGATAGGCAACCATGCGCCAACATAAATGTTAAAAATTGTTTTGTGTACCAAAAATTTTAACTTATTTGAAGCGTTAACCCTTAAATGCATTAATTTTTTTCGCTTGGAAAAAATATTTTATTTAGACATATAGAATTTATGCAAAAAAAATTTAAAAATTTTTTTAGTTAAATTTATTAAGTGTAAAATACATCTACGGATAGTATTCATTTTATTATAATAAGCGGTGAACGATTAATAATAATTTAGAGGTCAATTAAATGCTATGATGCAGAATTACATCAATATGATAAAGAAAAAAATTTGCACGTAAAAAAGAACAAACTAAAAACTACCATAACAGCTGTTTGTAGGTGTCACGTTGCGATGTTAAATAACTTTTTTTTGAGACTCCGTAAAATTTGTAATGCGTAATTTCTTCATATTTGTAGTTATTATATGACGAAATCAATCTTGCTACAATTTGTTGATGACTGATTATTGGAATCGATGCCTTATTCCATATTTTTCGACATATGCACTTGTTTGAAGAATCTTTTAAATTATTCAATTCAAGCATATCATTTTTTAGTCATACATATGTACATATGTAATATTTAATAATATCACAATAGGTAGGTAACGCATTAAAACTTATTGTAAGTGTTTCGCCAAATGCAGAGCAACGCAAATCCTTCAGAGTTAAACATTTTGCTTAGCATTCGCCTTTTAACTTTTGTTATTTTAAACTATTTAGATATACTTTTAACAATTTATCGGTAATCCAACTTTTACTTTGTTTTTCACGCTTTTGTTTTACACAAAGCACTTGTACTTTCTGATGAAGAATCTGAAAGAAACAGTTTCGAAATAATATCATTATTACAAGAGGAATCCCCAACTTCGTTTTACGAGCATATAAATAAGTTTGTATAAGCGTCGCCAGCAGTTTTACATATGTACATTAGAGCGACTCACCAAAAAAGTGCTCGATGTACCCTCCTAAATATGAAAATTTTCTAGATCATGTATGGATAAAAATATGACTAAAGAATGAAATAAATTGATCTACGACTTTTTGGCGGCATATTTTTTTCGCAAATGGTCTAGCTGGAGCCGAAATATTTTAAATGTCATCATAAAAAATACCAATGTTCTTTTTGAAGGGGGTACACCTAGCACGAATTTCGCTTCCATACAACTTGAGTCGCTCTAATGTACATAGTTGTAGATAATAACGATTTGGAAATGTTACTTACGAGTAACTACTATATTAAGTACTTTTTTGCTGTAAAAGCAGTTGAAAAAAATCTATTCTTTTTCAAACTTCTCCCTTTATGCGCCAACACTAAATAAAGTCGTTGTGATTCGTAATTTTGCTTGAATAAAGCATTCTTATAGGATCATTTTTATAGGGGTCGATTCCGGTTCTGTGAAACTGTGAAATGAAAAGTTTTTTCATATTTTCATAGAGTTTCTGATTCTCGTTTAGTGAAAAAATTTTAAATTAATTCAAATACATATTTTCATATGAAAAAAACAAGTGGAATGAAATAAATTGTTTTCACAGTAAAGTGATTCTTCTTCTGTGTGACAGTGCAAAGAAGTATCAAAAACTTTTCATTTCTCACATTTTTTTACACATTCATTTTAATGGTGAAAAAATGGAGAAAGCATCGAGAAGCAAGCGCGCAAGCAGGAACCAAAAAGAATTTTTAATCAATTATTTAGAGGAAAATCTGGACATTGCCAACAATAAGTAATATTTTAAAAAATTAATAACAATAATATTCTAAAAAGATGCATATTTACACAAAATGGCGGGTTACATAATTCTTCATAACTCCCTCACTATAGATATGTAGGTATTAAATGAAAGGGCTTGACTAGTAGAATAGTGAAAACATGGAAAGAAATTGCAAATCCAATATGGCCGCCAACATAGTGGCGGATTACATTCTATTTCGCAACTTATTATACATATATAGGTATCAAATGAAAGGGCTTGACTCGAAGAATGCCCTACGATAAATTTGTTATTCATCACATAATATATAAAAACTTGAAAATGAAATAAGTATAAAAAATTGTGAAGTTAAACAGTTTTATTGAAAAAAGTATAATGTACTAAAAGCTAACAAATAATTAAATCAATCTAGGGCATTGATCATACAAAAAAATAATAAATTCGGGAGGGCGCCTGAAATTTTTATCAAGAGTCAACTGAGGGTACGATAGCCCTACGATTTTATATTTTTTGTCTGTTCAATGCCTTAGATTATCTTCATTATTTGTTAGCGTTTAGTACATTATCTTTTTTTCAATAAAACTATTTAACTTAAGAATTTTTTTATTTTTTTTGGTTAACTAATAAAATTTTGTAAACGTTTTTTATAAAAAATTTATCTATAGCTCGAGATAAATTAGATTCATTTAAAAAACAAAAGGTCGAAAAAATATATAAGAATACTTATTTTAAAGAAGATATCGAGGCAATCTCGATTAATAAATTAAAAAAAAATACTTAATTTATTTTAATTATTGGTTATGTGGTTTTTACATAATTTTAATGAAAACGGATGAAATTCCGTGTTTTGGCTCATACTATGCCTAAGTTTAGTATTTGCATTTTCATTGTTAGTAATACGAAATAATTTTAATTATAAAATCGGTTTAAAATGGCTAAAAATTGTTTAAAAACTTTCAGCAAAAATAAATAGATGCGGCTCAAGCATTCGATATCTGCATTTGACTTTTACATTTTATTAACACAGATACAAAAGTTTCACGACTAAAATGGAATGAAACACTTTTTCATTAAAAGAACGGGAATCGGAATTTGTGTAATTGTGAAATGATAATATGAAAAGCACTTATGAAAACGAAAATCAAAAGTTTTTTATTTCGCAGTTACATAGAACCATAATCGACCCCCAGGAAATTTAAAAATTAAAAAAAAAATTTTTTTTGGTTCATTCTTTTTAACTCCACCCTAATGTAAGTACATAATATTCCATTCCTAGCATAACTTTTAAAAGTGGTCGATCCGCCCACCCAATAATGAGCTGAAGGCATGGCATGGTAATTCAGAATTAATTAAAAGATTAAATTGATTAAATTTGCAAGAATTATTGAAATTTTTAATAAAAATAAGAATATAAAACAAATAAAAATCTTTATATCCTGAATGATGCCTTCATATCTAACCAATCAAGTGACTTTTGACCTTTGTCGCCAATTAATTATCCTGTCACTTTCTCTTCTAGTCGCTTTTTACCCATTGATTTAAAGCAGGCCTTCTCTTGCGTCAAGTCCAATACAATAGGTGATGACGACATTCCCATTAAATTTCTGAGAATTTTATATCCGCTTCTTGAGAAACATTTATTGCATATACGAATATTTAACACTATTATTACCACTTCCACTTTTCCTGATGCTTGGAAGACTGCTAAGGTTATTCCTAGTATAAAACAACCCAGTTTTGGTTCTGATTGTTTTCGGCCGATTAGCGTTCTCCCGTGTCTTTCTAAAATTTTTTTAACATATGTTGGTCAAGCTTCTGCTTTCCGTTACGGACAGGATAAAAAAGAACCTTAACATTAAGAAGTATGTATCTTAGTAGCCTTAGACTTATCGAAAGCTTTTGATACTACTCAAGGTGTATTTAACTAGGTGACAGTATTAGGAAAACAATTACAACAATACAAGAACAACAGGCATTTTTGTTTTTGTAGTTTCATTGCGACTGTAAAAAAAACGAACACAAATACACAAAGAAAACAAATACAGAACAATTTTATTTATAATTGTGAGGATACAAAAGAACTATATCTGGAGCAGTGTAACCATATTAGCTTTTTTCGAGCTAAATTTAGCCTTATTTTTTAATGTTTAGCTTGAAATATTTCATTTAGCTTTTAGCTTTCTTTTCAGCTTTTTTCCACAATTATTATGATGTTAATAATTTTTATTTAAAAATAAATAAAACAGTTTATGAAAATAAATTTAATCTTTGAAGTCCGAAATTTGTGACCCATTAAAATCAGAATCAGATGATTTTATAATTCCAACACCGCATTTTAACTAAAATTTTTTACAATATTTGATTTCAAATACATAATAGATTCTTTAAGAGATTTTTTAAGAGAATTAGATACACTTACCGAAATTTTATTAAACAATTAATATGTCAACTTCGATAACGTTTGCCAAATAATTTTTTAACTTTACACAACACAACAGAAAAAATGTCAAATTTTATCGTAGATGATTTGCAAAACTCTTGGAATTACAATGGCAAAAATCAAATTCCTATAATTGGGAAAACGAAACGCAGAAGTTGAGCGCGTATTCAGTGGTATGATTAGAAACAGATTTACTTTAAATGCCATGAATTCACTTCTGTCCGTCAGATGTTAAATAAATGTTGTTAAAAAACTTTGGTAAGCATACTTCTGAAAAGATGTTATTTTTCATAGTTTTAAGATATTTTTCCCCCTCATAAGACTGTTTAGTTTTAGTTGAAGAACTTTTTGTTTTCCCTTTCAGTTATATATACATTTTTATGTACGAAATTTTTGCTTAATAAAGAATTTTATTTTGTTATTGATTCAATATTTTTTTATTTAAATGAACCAAAACAATATTTTTATATTATAAACAAATAAACACTATTTAAACTATGAAAAATATTGAAATAATTGTTGAAAGCTATAAAAAAATGTAGCTTTATTTTTTGGCTCTAAATGTCCTTCTTTAGCTCTTTGTAGCTCTATTTCAAACGTGATTTAGCTTTATATTATTTTAAAATCTGGTCACACTGGTCTGGAGCAAGAATTACTAAATAGAGAGATCCCGGACACATGAGAAAAGGCTAGAAGCAAATGCAGCAGAGGCTGAAATCGAATCCCACTATAGATAATATATCCGAAGTTTTTTTGGCGTGTGCCAATCAAACGGGCGCACAAAGGAAAGTTAAGAGAAGAGAGAAAGTGGGTGCATGCAGATAACAATAAGGAAATTTTAAAATTAAGCAAATTATTCTTTTTTTTTATTATAATACAATCATTCAAAAATTCGAAAAATTGCCTTTTTCACCTCGTTTTTTTACTTGGCTCTCGATTCTTCAAAGTTCTGCATTAGTTTTGGACAGCCACAATTCTCTTCTGGTTCCCAAGTGTAATAGGAGTTTGGATAACCGCGCCACTTTATAAAATATTCAATAATGCCTTCCGCGGTGACTCTTTTATTAAAAATATTTTCTTCTACAAAGCCAGTTTATTTTGGTATGTTTTCCCCATGCACTTGTAGCCCTCTCTGGTGGATTAACTTCAGATGCCACTTGATATCGTAATGGGCAAGAGAACTCCAACTTGTATAAGGGATCAACACTACTACACACTGTTGCTTTAGTTTGTTCCTCCACTAATGGCATAGCGTTGGGCATTAACAAACGACGAAAACGTATTAACAGACGGGAAGACTTTACACTATCTCTCTGGACGACAACAATTTGTTTCTGTACAAAATACTTGTTCCTCTAAGCTTAAGGGGTTTTTAAAAAACCCTCAACAAACAAAAGTTTTTTGAAAATCTTTGAAAGAAGATATCGAGGAAGTTTATTCTTCCACTAATCGTACAATCCTGAAAAAAGTTAACAAAATTGTGAACAGAATTGTTAGATTTGTTTTTAACTTGAGCTTTCGTCCTCTTATGTTGAGCGATTTCTTGGTTTATCATTTACTAATTATGTTAATTAGTCTATCATGTAAACGACAAACATATTGAATAGAGGCATTTGTTTTTATTTTCAAGCATATGAGTGTTATAGGGTAGACAGACGACAGCGTTAATTTGCATTAGTAGCCTTAATTCAAATTAACTTGTGCATTAGCTCCTTCCAAATGAGTACATATTTATTTAACGTAAATGTACGAAAGCAAATTGAATTTATACTGAATTTAGCTTATTTCAATTTGGCAATACCGTCGACAATCAGTCAGTTGTTGGAAAAATTTTAAAATTCAAAAAAATTTTAAATTTATTTTGAAATTAAAATGGATACAAAGTCAGCAAAAATAATTTTAGCTTTCTTTAAAACGAATGAATAGTGATTTTGCACCAACTGTATAGCTGCTAATCGTACTTTCCACCTTCTATCCATTTGATCGCGATGTAAATTCCAAAAAAAAATATTTTTTTAATTACTAAATTTAAAAACTATAGTCTGTCAGCGTAAAATTTAAATTCACATTAATAAGTTTTTAATGCAAATTAACTCTGCCGTCTGTCTACCCTATTAGCATACATATGCTGATTCAACATATCGTCTAGACTTAGCTTAAGATTGTTCTATGAGTTTTATAAGATTATCTACCTAAAGCAACCGATGTATTTATATAGCGGTTTTGTCTTCTCACATTCAGTTCGTTCTCCACAAATCTTAATTAAGAGGATATAAAAGGCGGCTTATGAACACTCTTTCGTTGTCATAATCTCCCGTATTTGGAATGTTCTTCCTAATAACCTTAAGGTTTTCTCTATTTCTTTAGTTAAAAGCGCCAAAGCGGTTTATCTTGACTTTTTAGCATCTCAATAAGAATAAGGTTTCTTGCTATAATTTACTTACTTGTTTCACGTTACAATTTCATAATTTTCTTTATTAGTCCTTATGACGCATTTCTCTTTTGTAAATTTTTGTTTTATATAAGTATATTATAATAACGAGCTTGTACATTTTAATACTATTAACCATATATGGCCCAGAAGGGCTCGGTTAAATAAATAAATAAACTAGTGAAAAAAATCGAAAAAATATCTGAAAAATAAAAACAGTGTGACAAAAAAATACCTGAGAAGTGATATATTTGTTTTTTTTATTTTAAACATAAACGATGTAATAATCATGAAACATGTATATAATCATTGGTACATCAGTGTTGGCCAAACTTTTTATATTCCAGAACCCCATTTGTTATTTATACAAAACTTTATATTCCTTTAAATTAAATTGGATATTCCTAAAGATATCATCATAGTTAATAGTTAACAATGTAACGGAAAAAAGTGGGAATTTTTATACAGTTAATATCTCATGCTAACTATGATCAGATCGATTGTTACAGCCTGAGGCTGCAAGTTACAAATCACTGTTATACTTTACTGAAATATATTAACTCAAAGATATCTTCTTGATCTACTCGACAGCACCTACAATAAAAATAACATCACATCCCAGCATTTTCGACTTCGTTCTCTTTTGTAACACAGTGTAATAAAAGAAATATGAGGTACGAGATTGCCCTTGGCACTTTTGTGTTTTTTTATAATGAAGTTTTTTTCTGCACACTTGGCGCTTTTTTCAATTTTCTTTTGCTAACATTTTCCGATTCGAGCCAATTTTGCCATTAGAGTGCCCTGCTATCCCATTGTGGTAACAATTAATTTATGTCTTTTTGATCAGTTGAAGCTATGTCTGATAGTTCCGTCAATTATTTTGGAAGCTTCGAAAACTCCAATTTAATCTATAGAAGTACAGATTTCCTTTATTTATGGATAAATAAAAATCATTGCAGAAATTTTAATCTATTTAAGTAAATGAGTATTCAATTCATTTAAAAAGCAATTAAAAACTTTCATAATTTATCGTGTAGTTTTTATTTTTAGTCAGCTTATTAGTCGATATATTTTTTATTCTTTGCATAAAAATGCGTTATAATCTTCAGTCAGGCATAAAATGTATCACATCTGGTTAACCATCTTTTAATGGCTTAAATTACGATCTGCCAGCGTTCATTATAACGAAAGTGATGATATCCATTGAATATTTAAAATTACTATAAAGTTGTTCTCCATCCGAACTGCATCATTAAGATCTCGTTTATATTGAATTTGAGACAACTGAAATTTATTGTTGAAATAAAAAATTAAAACATTATTATTGTTTAATTAGTTCTTATATTTATTAAATCAATCCATTTAATTGTATTCCAATTACAAATATTTTAAGATTATATTCAAACAATTGGAATGTCAGGGATTTTTTTGCGCTTTTAAGTTGAAACTATGTAAAAAAGAGCATCTAATAACAAAAGTTCCTATTGTCAATAGTTAATAAATCATTATTATTTAATTCCACATTTTATAGGAATACACAATGGGACAAAATGGAGATATTTTGAAAATCAGTAATTTCTCTCCCGATTGACGTAAAACTTTGTGTTGGCACAGCAGAGCCGTGTTGCATTTTAATTTTGAACTTTAAGCTATGCAACTTAGACGGCCTCTTATAGTTGATAAGTTATAATCATTTAATATTTAAAATTTCTCTATTTCTCAATGCCTTTTGTTTTTTTTTGTTGCTTTCCGTACTTCTTGCTTGCCAAGAAATACTTGGTTCCTTCCTTACTGTATGGGTGTGAATTATTTGCAAACTGCGACTCTGTTAGTCGAAGAAAACTAAATGTTTTATATAACAATATTATACGGTATGTGTACGGATTGAGAAGACGTGACCATGTTTATCTGTTTCTAAAAATCTGTATGAAGTCAGTTTCGATAACCTAGTAAAAATTCTCACTCTGGTTTTCTTACACAAAATAATACATACTCAAACTCCCAAATACATATTTGAAAATAATCGTTTTTTTCAATCGCCACGAAGCCGAAACATTATACTACCTCGACATCAATACCTAGTCTCCGAATGGCAATTCTATATCCATGCCGCTAGACTTTCGAATAATCTTCCACTACGTCAACAATTAAACAGCAACGCTAATAGTTTCAAAAAATTTGTAGTTAATTCATTTAAATAAAATTTGTAGTTAATTATTTTAAATAGGTAGATACATATATATTTCTTATTTTTATTTTTTCTATTTTATTTTCTTTTTTTATTTTTTAATAATTGCAAATGTTTTTTATGTTTAGCGCAACCCGTTTCTGTACTATAAATATAAGATTAAATCTTGTTGTACAGGAAATAAATCAATACATATGTACATAAATAAATAAAATAAAAATATCGGTCCATTTTTTAAAAAAGTTCTTACTAAAATTCACTTTTGGAAAGTTTACATTTACTTCTACACTGTAAAATAATCATGAAGAAAAATAATCATGTAGAGAGAGCTGCGTGGCAAATTGTTGTTGTATTTACATAAATTTATTTATTTTCGTAAAATATAAACAGCAAAACAATTTCAAATTCACAAGAAACCGAAATGTCAAAAACAATTGCCTGCACGTCCAGTTTTGCTTCTGCTTACGGAAAAAAGTCTCCACTTATTGTTTCAACATCCCTGTAATCAGCGTTGCCAATTTAGCGCGTTTCACACTAGATTTAGCTGTGCCAAACGCGCTGTTTTTCGTCTTAGCGCGTTTAATAAAAAACGCGCTAAATTGGCCCATTTTTAGTAGTTAATAAAAATTCTTCAATTCAACATTTCGTTACTTTTTTTTGCATACATTATCTAGTACTATTTTAGCTTTTAGCGATAGGCACTGATAATGCGTCTGTTGTGACAGGTTTAAATAATGGAAATTTTAATAAGATGTGTATGCCATTTGAGCAGTTTGTGCTTCAGCGGAGAAACATTTACCTACCAACATAAACTGTATGGTCAAAGAAAGCCACAATTGGTTTTCTAATTCGTCGGTTAGACAAAAAGCTTTTAATAAAATTTTCAAATTGATTAATGATGATTCCGCTGTTGCAAATAAAATTCCTTTGGCTGCACGAACTAGATGGCTTTCCATTGAAAAAGCAGTCAAAAGAATTTTAGATATATGGTTAAAGGTAAAAACGCATTTTAATATTGTAAATGACAAATTTTTTGAAACTTTACAATTAAAAAATATGCTTAATGATCGTAAAAATTTTATTTACATAACTTACGAGTACTTAGCATCTATTCTAGCTGAAGTGCAAAAAATTAACGTTGCATTTGAACCGCAAAATGCAGATCATACAAAACTTTTCGATGATTTATATAGACTGTTACAAAGTTTGACAAATAAAATTATAATATTAACGAAGGATTTTGATTACTTAGAAGGCGATCTTGATTCTGTATTAAATGATTTTTGTTATTTAGGATTTAATTTCGAGGAAGCTTGTCGAGGAAACAATATTGCAAATTCTGAAAAAGATTTAATAAGAAAACAATTAATCGTATTTACTAAATCACTCATATATGAAATCAGAGCAAAGTTGCCAACTAATATTACAATTTTTAAAAAATTTCATTATTTGGTGTTGAAAATATTTTTTCAAATAAGACAAACGATATCGAATCATTTGTTCAGGAATTTCTTAGTTGTCAAAAAAAATTTAAGAAATAGAGAATTGTCTCAATAACTTAAAGTTTTATTAGTGGTGAAATACAGATAACACTGAATTATTTTGGATTGAGCTCCACAGTTTTAAAAATTCTATTAATGAAAATCCTTTTATTAAACTGTCTTCATTTGTTATAAACTTATTAAGGTTTCCATTTTCAAATGCAGAAGTTGAGAGATCTTTCAGTGTGATGAATTATTTTAAGACAAAGGCACAGTCAATTCTTTAATACACATTAAATATGGCCTAAGAGCAAAAAACTCTTGTTGTGAAAATTATGATATTCCATTAAATTCAAGTGACGCCTATAATAATTCGAAGTATTATATACAATCGGTTTTTTTAACCAGAAGATGAGCCAGATAGAGTAAATGAAAGTGTTTTCTTTTTGTTGATGACAATCAATCTTAACTCTACAATTCTAACTTATTTTCATAATATAAAAAAGTTCCTTATTGATGCTTTTAATCAATGAAAATTTTAACACCCTTATTTATGGTACTTATCAAAAGTGTATACATAATTGGTTTATGAAATAAATTTTGTATGTAAATCTGTTTCATAAAACTTTAATAAACATTTGTTAATTTATTATGAATAAGACCCTAAAAGTTTAATATTAAATGAAACATGACTGAGCTATTGATTTCATACTTGAATGATTTTTTACCACGTATAATTTTATTTAATGCTTATAACATTAAAATTGTTATTGATATACCAAAAGGATATTTTAAGTTTAACTATCCTTTTAAGCTCCCTACATTTTGTTAATAGGTATCTACTTTTTGTACCTGAATTAACTTTAAAAAAAATATGTAGATAGTTATTTTGTTTTAATAAATATTGGATTTTTTCTCATTTTATTAAAATTTAATTTAGCGCTTTTTGAATAGCGCGTTTTGCTTATAAATATCTGTTAACGCCGTGATTTATAGCGTTTTGAGAAGGGCAATAGCGCGTTTTGGCTATAAAAAGTTGACAACGCTGCCTGTAATAGTCAATAATTGAGGGTGCTGTTGGCTGAAGTAGTTAGCGCGTTGACTGCAAAGCAAATAATGTCTAAGAACGTGGGTTCGAGCCCAGCTTCTGACATGTCATAACATCCAACATTTTTCAGATGTGCATTAGAGTATGCCATTGTATTTGTTGTTGTCGGAGTGTTTAAGTGATGAAGGCGTAGCACACTGGTCACTGAACATTTCTCTGACAGCAATTGATACTGGTGTATGCCAGCGGACATCACAGCGCCCTCCTTCGTCGTTATTGTAGCAAAATCGCCGGCGAAGTAAAATAGTGAATAAAATGGCTACAACAGTTAAAAAAAACACACATTTAATGCGCCTACTTGACATCAAAGGCGCTGCAACACTGATCTAAAAAACTAACACAGCGCGCAATATCAGAGTTGCAAAAATTAAGATTTCTCTCTTTCACCATCTGTCCTCTCTCACTATCCCTTTCCCAAAGAAGGTAACACACCTACGGGTTGGTAGGCATACTAATTGCCTCAGTGTTACTTCTCTTTAAAAAAAAAAAAAAAAAAATGTAAAAAAATCCGTGTACTTTTATTAGGAACTCCGTACTAGCAAATGGGAATTTCTCTAAGAATTTTACCAACCTGAATTTCCGTAAGTTTTTTTACACAGAGTTCTTATGCCAACCTGAATTTATCTCCGTAACGACTGCATATCAGCCTTTAAAAATAAATAAACCCAATTCTGTTTTTACGCGATAGATATGTTCCTCGAAAGTGAAAGTGACAAGTTTGCGTAAACTCCTTCTGCCAACAGCTAACCAAATTATGTTTGGCAATTATGTTTGCCTATGGATTGAAACGAAAATAAACGTTTCTAAAAAACTTTACAATTATAGCCTCTAAACTGAAATTAAGGTTCGAACTTTTGAGCGCTTTTTTCACTAACGTTAAACACTGTCTAAGCATGTATGTGTTTGATACGAAAAAGGATAATCACCAAATTACAATTCATACATATGAACACATGTAAGTACTTTTACAGTCCTTATTTAAAATTTTAAACGAATGCACTATTTGCATCAGTCTGTATAGAAAAGTGAAAGAAATTTGTATACTGTTTACAAATTTAAAGTGAGTGGACCAGAGATCTATTCTTTTTCCTTCGACAAGAGCAAATCGAACAACTTTTACTTTGCGATTTCAGTGATGACGACGAAGATGTCTTATTTCTTGAAAATTAACGCTTTGGATATTCAAGATGATGAGCCCATAGAAGTTATCATTGAAGGTACTATTCATGTCGACCATAAACCAACTGTCACAATAGATGAGCCAATTACATCTAATTTAAATGTTGTACAATATGCAATAAGACCACCGTTGTTCTTGCCACACGAAAATTAATTCCTTCCGCTTGTGACAGCCTCTTACTTATAAAAATCCCGTTTTTACCGGATTTGAAGAGGATTGGGCATACAAACATGACTAAATTTCAAAGCCTGTTGTGCATACGCATGAAGAAATTCCTTCATCGTACGGTGTGTTAAACAGCGTTTGTAATTTTTAAGTTAAGTTTTTATAAATTGTATCTTAGAACTGTGTTTCATGATAGTGGAGCAGTCCAACCTACATGTTTTACAAATGGGGCGTATGTTCACTTTGACCGTGGCTGAGTTTAATTCTTATATCGGCATTGTCATACGTATGAGCTTAGTGAAACTCCCCTCAATTCAAGTAACTCCAATTCAAGGAAGCGTACCTTTTCGGCCGCAACAAATTCTGGAACCCATTTCATAAGCAATCCCAAAACTCTCCATAAAATAGGAAAACGTGCAGGTTGGAAGGTGTTCTCATCGTGCTTCCAATAATAAGTATAGCCGCACAAATGTTATTTGCGTTCAATGCAATGTGTTTCTTTGCTGCACTACGTCCCGTGATTGCTTTGGAATCTATCAGGAAAAAAACTAATTATAAAAATTTTTTTAGATCTATTATATTTTTCTTTACGTTTCAAATAAAAACCAATTTTTAAATCTTTTCTGCCATTGAAAAATTTGGTATAACAAATTTCGTTTCAACCCATAGACAACTTATATTTTCCAAGCGAAATGGGGATTTAAAGGGTTCCCAGAAGGGCAATTTTTTTCATAGCTACTAATAGACCATAGATCTCGAAAATATAACAAAAAAGTAAATCGCTTCATCCAAAAATGTTTGGTCGTCAAAGGGTTAAAATAAATAAAACACTTAAGATAAAATATCAGATTTAATTAACATATTAATTAAAATAAAATCACAATTCATTTAATAAAAGTGAAAAAAACGTAACAGAACTAAAATAGGAATAAAAGAATATATGTACATGGTACATATACATTATTAACCCTTGCCAAATATTTTCCGAAAAAAGTGACCAACAGACAAGCTAAATTTGAATTTTCTTTAATTCCAATATTTTTTTAAATATGGGTTCGCATTTATTAAAAATAATATAAAAATAGCATTTTGGTGCATAATTGACTTCATTTAATGATATAAAAACCAAGTTAAATCACACCAACCCTAAGCAAAAGTAGTGGTTACGTTTTTTTTGTGCAAATGTTTGCCAAGTGTGACCGTAGCTTTAGGCACTATAGCTATACTATATAACAATAAAATAAATAAAATAGTTTGTTTAGACAAAACTTAAAAGTATATGTAGGTATGTACAATACTCGTATCGCTACTTAATCGTTTATCAAAAGTGAAATATTAAAAATGTCAGCAGGTACATACGAGGGCGGATTGATATTGAAGCTACATAAGTAGGAAAGAAAATTTTTTTTCATAAACCATTTATTTCTCAACATAATCTCCTTTTAGCTCAATACACTTAGTAAGACGATATTCCAACTTTTTAATACCATCTGAATAATACGATTTTGGGAAAAAGTTACTAGGAGCTAAATTTGGACTATAAGGTGGATGATCAACCAATTCGAAGTGTATTTCACGTAATTTTAGCATCGTATCTAATGCTGTGTGAACCGGTGCGTTGTCTTGAAGAAAGAGCACTTTTTTCTTCCTTAAATGTGGTCGGTTTTTCTTGATTGCATCAATCAATTGATCCAATAATGCACGATAATACTTTCCTGTGATTGTGGATCCTTTTTCAAGATAATCGATGAGCAATATTCCGTGTGCATCCCAAAATACCGTGGCCATAAAGGTTACGGTCAGTTGCTTTCACTGTCTTCACCTTCTTCGGAGAACTTCCAGTAGCTTCCACCCATTGTTTCGATTGATTTTTGGTTTCAGATGTGTAGTAGTGGACCCACGTTTCATCAACAGTTATTAATCGACGCCAAAAATCAAGAGGATTACGCTTTATCATGTCCAAACACCGCTGTGAAGTGGTCTGTCGAACTCGTTTTTGTTCGACACTGAGCAAACGCGGCACCCATCTTGCCGACAGTTCTTTCATATGCAAATGTTCATGTTGAATACACGTTCATATATGTTTAGCATTTCAACAATCTAACGTAACTTGACTCGTCGATCTTTTATAACGATATCGAGGATTTTCTTGATATTTTCTTCAGTAACCACCTCTTTTGGCTTTCCTGTTGATGGTATTAATGCAGTGCTTGTTCGGCCGCGTTTAAATTTAGCAATCCAATATTTTACCATATAATCTGACGGAGCAGACTCACCGTAAAGTTTATCAGGCTTTTCTTTTGTCGCTTTCGCCGTTTTCCCTTTCAAATAATAGTGTTTAATCACTGCACGAAATTCACTTTTTTCCATTTTTCAAGAAACACAAAAGTTGCTTCAAACTTCAAACGACTACAACAAATAAACTAATCGATGAATTTTGGTGAAATTTTAATTTTAATATATACCTTTCTGTAAATTCTAAATAATGAGGAATCGAAAAAAAGGGAAATTCAAAGTCGAATGAAATTCATGATAGCATATCAATCGATTATTGTTCCATTTTCATTTATTTTGCTATCAAAAATATCAATTTCGTCTTCGTAATCAGGTCACAAAATAGTTGTAATAAAATATTGAAATTTTTGGTATGATTCGTTCGAATTTATTTTCCTACAAACATTTAAAGGCAGTTAAAAATTGCTGCAACATGCATTTTCAAATTTCAAACTGTATTCAATAAGTAGTAAAACATTTACTGAATTTAAAGATAAATGGTTTCTAATTTTTGTTTTAAACAAATTCATCAAACTGAATGTTCTTTCAACCTCAGCGGAAAAAATTCGAGGTTGCTTAAAAAGTACTGTTTGCGCTTAAAAAAAGTTTTTGTAACTAAAAACATTTCACAGTTGTACAAAAAACACTGTAAGAAATTGTGAAAAGCACAGTAAATACTCGCTTTTTGAAAACGGATATTTAACAAGATTTCACGCGTGTGAAGATGCAAAAAGCACAAAAAAATACCCGAAGAGCACCAAAATGCCATCACTGATCATAAGTTTACGTAATACTTGTATTATAGTGTGAAATGGCCTTAATCCAGCATGTTTGTTACAGTCCATAATAAAAAATTTCTTCCACGCATTTTCCACACTTTTAGACTCCGTTAAATCAAATCAGCTCGCATAAAAACAAAATGAAATATTTGTTTGGAATCGCATTAAATTAAATTCGCGTAAAAAAAAGTTTAAAATCTAAATTTTACTTACTTTTTTCCGAAAAGGCAATATTTTGTTCCATAGTGCAGCGTATTCTTAATTAAAATTATTGCATATAAATTATACACATACATATAATTTATCAACATTCTATTACACAAACATATGTACATATGTACATATTTGCCAACTTGTTGTGAGCACTGTATCTTGACCGCAATCAATTTTGAGTAGAATTCAAATTTCTACCTCAAATTGTACTCATTTAGTTTATTGGTCCCTTTTAGCGCTGAGACTAGACCAGAATTGGCTTGACTTGACATGTCTACAACATACTTTAACTACTCAGTAATGTAATCTAAAACCTTTTTTACAATTCTAATTGCAAATATGCTGTTGTGTTAGTCAGATACACTGACTGCTGAAACACTTTGTTTGTTCATTGTTCGTGGTTGTCTTGGCCCTTAAATCTATGGAGCAAGTGACGACGGTTGTTGTGATATTCTGTTGCTGTATGGAAAACGAAAACAAAAAAAAAACAAAAAAAAACAACACTAAAAATTTTATAAAAAGCCTACAAATATCTAGAAGAGAATAGTTATGTTTTAATTGGCGTCGAAAACGGTGGTGTTTTTAAATACAATTAAATAACGGAAAAATATTGAAAACAGCAGAGAGAAACGAATACAAACAAGTCCCGCGAAAAGAGGATACAAATTTTACCCTTTCTATCGAATTTCAAATGGCCAAGGATGTTGTTAAAAATAATGTTTGTGTTCAAAAATTCTATAATGATTTTTAAATGCGTTTTATGATTAAAAGTGCTTTTGTTTGCAAAAATATAAAAAATAACTACATTAACGAAACCTTATAAGTGCTTTTAGCTAAATTAAAATAATATTTTACCATAAATTACTTCAAATCAATTGAAACTGTGTACCACAACAGCGTTTACCCTCCCTTTCCCTAATTTCTAATAATATGCAAAATATTGATCCCAGCAAAAGTAAAGATATTCTAAGCAAGTTTGAAAACTTGCAAATTACTGAACCAATTTCACTGGAAAGTTTGAGTTGTGAACAACATAATCTACTAGAAGACTGTTCTAAAAGTGAAACTTCTCGTATTGTACACTCTGATCCCGAGCAGACTCAAGTGAAAACTAAAACACGTTCACGATTTTCCACTGCTCTAAGAAAGCTTTCACGTTCGAACCGAAAGAAAGAAAAAGCGAGTTTAAGAAGTCACTCATCTACAGCAACCGAATCTTCAGAACAGATAATTTCCAGTGGAGCTGAAGATTTGCCTGAAAAAAATCTCATAGCGGATTCGGACAGAAAACCAAAGAAAAAGAAAAAATCCATATTTGGTTTGAAAAAGTCGAAGGTGGTTCCCAAACAAGACGATATAAATATCAAATCTGAAGAACAAGAACAAAAGACAGTAAAACTTTTGGAACCTATTTTTCAAGATAACGAAAATGAAGTAGTTGTTACTACAGAACGTTTAACACCACTGAGTTCTAGAAGCAAAGTTCAAATAACGATAAAATCAAAGAAAATTGAAACCGTGGCTACGCAAGAAGAAATTACGGAAACCCCACCAAATTCATCGTCACCCTCCCCAACCAACAAACCAACCGACAACAACGACATCTTGACAAAATCATTCAACGAACCTTTAGATAAAAAGAAAAACTTGAAAACAAAAGTTACAACTCAAGCGCCACATAAATCCACAACAACAACCACAGCACAATCTAAAAGCAAACAACAAGAAGAATCAACGGAACAGATAACAATCACTCATAGTTCTAAAGATACGCCACCCAAAGAGAGAGCACCCACTAAACCCTCGCGCTTAACAGCGTCAACAAACACGAGTACACCGACATCGACACCGGCACCAATCAGTCAGTTGAGTACAAGCAGTGGTGCAATACGCAAAACAGCTACCACAACTAGAGCAGCTATTAAACTAGTAACGGGTGCAAAATCCAAACAGAAAACGTCATCTGCGAAGACCTCAAAAGGATCCAACGCCAGTAATACGATCCCCGCAGTTGTGGCAACTACGAAAAAAGAAACAAATTTAATGATAAATCCACAAAGAGGCCATAGACTACCAAGACCTACCTCAACAACAGCAACAGCAACAACAACAACTAATAAGGAAACCTCAATTGAAGCAGCTGCAATAACAACAACAACAACAACAGACGATACTCAAGCCGTAGACGAAATAGCACTGCCAACAAATTCCACAAACCAAAAACAACCAAAAACACCCGACAGTCCGACTACTTTGGAAAGTTTACCACAAACTACAACTGAAATTCAATCTTGCTTAACTAACGCTTCATTGGTAACGCCACCTACTCCAATATCAGCAACAATATCAACTACAACAGCATCAGACGATATTACCACAAATAATAATAATAATAATAGACATCAGCAGCAACAGGAAAATATACAAACATCTCCAATTGACAATTCAGTTCAGTTTAAAGCCTTTACTCAATCAGACGATCACATCTCCATAGCGGAAAGTGTTAAGCCTGGTGACTATTTGGGCGACACACATTACGATCCCCTTGACACTATCAAGGAACCTGTAACCATACATTTCGCTGTAGGCAGTCCAGTAAGAGCTCCTTGTCAGCAGTCCTTATACGATTTTTCCATTGAAGAGCCCTCCTCCGTCGTCTCCCAAAAACATCTCTACGACAATAATAATTCATCCATTAGTGAAGTAAATCGTCGTCCCATACACTATATATCACAACCGTCTCTATTCGACGAACTTAACAGTTTAGAATTAAAACGCTCCCGTTATCGTTATCAATCGGGTGTTAGCGATTTATCCTTAGACACGGACGAAAATCAAGATACCTTTGACGATTCACAGCATATGCCTGCTTTTGGTGATTTAACTATGGACCAAGATATAGAGCCGGTAAGATTAAATAAATATGTATATAAGTTAAGTGGTGCTTACAACTATGTGCTTGCTACTACAGCTGACTCCCCAGCTGATGTCTTATTTCGAAATGTATCATGAAAGGATACTTTTGGCATTTAATTTATGTTATTGACATTGACATTGCACAGTGAAATCAAATAAAAAAGGTGATAATAAATATAGAACTCCTAAGCTACTTAGTCGAATTAGAGCAGCTTGACAAAGCTTCAAAGTTGTAAACCAATCTTAGTTACTTTTTTTACATTTAGCAAATTTATTATTTGAGATATTCGTACAATTTAATTTCCAAAAGTTTTTATTTGTTCTGGGTTGAGCTATTCTATATACACGGATATCATTGCTGCTTATATGATTCAAGGTCTAATGATGATTTGGCATAAGTATCACAATGATCAACCCACAACAAATAGAAGCTTTTTGATTTTATTTTTCTTTAATTTAGCCTTGTTCACTAATACTTTATAAGTAAATAGAAGTTGAAACGAAGTTGTATCTTATTTTTAGTTAAACAAAATTTTGTTTAATCATAAAAAAATAAATATGCGTATTTTCTATATTTTTATCTCGTTATCAGCAGGAGATAACTTTATAAAAAGTTAAAAGATTTTTTTTATTTTCAAACATCATTTTTATTATTTTGCTTTTGTGTGAAAAAACCTACATCTTTTATAAAAGTAACATAAATCTTAGGAACTTTGAGAACTGACAAGGTAGAAACTTGGAGGACTGGATGATAAAGTAATAATAACCTCTGGTCATTTTTGAACTATTTTATTAACGTTAAAAAAAATTCCTAATAGTTGTCCTATTTTCAGTTATATATAAATATATTAATTCATTTTACTCCTGCAAGCATAGCATAGGGCCGCTTTCAGTTGATTTTAAATTTACAGTAATTTTGATTTAGCTGCACAATCAGATAAGTCAAAAATGCTGTTATCTTAAATGTATACATGTACATTAGAGCGACTCAAGTTGTATGGAAGCGAAATTCGTGCTAGGTGTATCCCCCTCAAAATGAACATTGGTATTTTTTATGAAGACATATAAAATATTTCGGCTCCATCTTTGACCTCCCGTGAGCTGGACTATTTTGAAAAAGGTTCTATTTTTGTTAATTTGAGAATCTGTTTCCTTACCAACATATACAATATGGGTATCATAAGAAATGTTTTTTAAGGCGCGTCCAACTGTATATACAATTTGTCCAAGGACGATCATTCATGTCCTTTTTTAAGGATATTCTGTAAAAAAACGGTTTTTGAATTTTTTGTTCGGTGTTTTGTTTGTAATAAAAATGCCAAATTAACATATTTTAATCTTTAGTCGATTTAATTAAATACAGGTATCAGGTTTTTTGGAAATTCGTGCTAGTTCGCGTTTTGACAAAAATGCAATGGGATGGTAACCCTCTTTTTTTAAATAGGGCAATATGGGTATCAAATTTTTTCTTTTGCCAAATACATCATCTTTGTATGTAAATAATTTAGATTTTTGCAAATTAGATGCATTTTACACGGTACTCTGGAATATTAATAAGTGAAATTTTTTGGTAACTCTAATATGATAGCGAAATATTTTAAACGTCATCATAAAAAATACCAATATTCATTTTTAGGAGGGTTCATCGAGCACTTTTTTTGGTGAGTCGCTCTAATGTACGTATGCTTGTACATACATGTAAACAAAATACAATATATGAATTTTAATGATGACAACTTGCGAATTGTGTGACTTGTTTGCAATTTTTTTAATTAAAAATTGCTTAAGTTTAATATTTATATGAAATAGTGTTTTCTTATAGGAAAATATTTTAAAACTGCCAAAAAAATATGGTAAATATGCAGGTATACAAAATGCACTTAAACAAGGTTTGGGAAGATTAATTACAGAAAATATGTAGTATTGGGCAGTTAAGTCAAAATGCAGCTAACGTTGATTTTCTGGAAATAATTTTAAAATGACAAAAATGTTGGTCATTTATCTTAAATGTGCAGGTACAAAAACGGCACTTAAAACAGGGGAATTTGTATGGGATTTTAGAGAATACTGACGAATATTACCAATTTTATGCAGTTAAGTTAACCAAAAGGCAGCTAAATCAAAACTACTGTATTTAAATTGATCTACAAATGTTCACATATTTCTGTGAGTGGGACCAAGAATTTTAATATATTCTCTCCCCCATAAAACAGAAAGCCAGGCTTATGTACAGACTGTGCTAATAAGTTCTTACAACTTAACACTGTGTTCACACATACACCTTAATTGCGCAATTAGCAAATTTTACATAATAATGGCCTTAATTGAGCTCTATTTATCATGCAATAAGTTAATTAAAAATTGAGCAATTACCATTAGTATTGCATTACTAATTGAGTAAAATTAAAAATTTAACCCTTGTCACAATTATATTTATTGAAAAGTATGTTCAGTGAGAAGAAGCCATTCTATAATTGTATAGAATAGATCAACCAGGTAATATCACTAGAACAGCAGGCTAACCTGGTGTTTCAGATTTTCTTCAAGACTCTTCTGTGCTGACAGTGTTTGATTGTAGTAGAACCGCTACTCAAATGTTAAATTGATGATGTTAAATGTATGAACACTAAATTTAATTATTCAGTCAAAAATAAATTGTCTCCATTAATGTTTCTCAATTGAACATAATATTAAGTTCTTATAACTTTTAATTTATCTTAAAAAAATAAATAAAGGGTGTCCCAAAATTAACGCAAGATTTTAATTAAATAGAAAAGAATGTTTTTTTGTAGCATTTCTTAATAAATGATTTTATGCAAAAATAGAAGCAGTCGTACGTTAAGAAGGTTCTTCTTCGAGGAAAATTAAGAAATATAATCATATCTTTTCAATCCGTTTACATATCTTATAATATTGTTGTATTTAGATTTCTTTTGCTAATAGAATAACAGTTCACAAATACTTCACAACCGTAGATTAAACTTGCAAGAAGCTGTTGAAAAGTTGAAAAGGGGATATTGTTGTGGCGACAAAAGACACCTCAGTTTTGTGTAAGTCTGACCCAGGGTTTTTCGCAGCATTTATAATAGTGATTTTTTTTTGTCCATTTATTAAAATACAAAAATTAAAACCAATTCAAGTTGAGGGTTGTCGGAACAAAATCATTTGCCTCAAAATACATATGAAAACAAATTTGCACGCACATAAGTTTTATGAGTGAATCCATAAGACTTTTTCACGAAAAATCGCGACATTAAAAAAAATATAATCGTAAAATTTTGTTCGAAAAATATCGTCACAAAAAAAAAACAATCAACTTATAGGTAAAACAAAAGATAAAGATTTTTGGAACTTCGCATACATTTTTGATCAGGAACTCGAAAATATTTTGCAATGCTACTAACGGTTCTAAGATTTAAGCTAATCACAGTTCTCTACATTAAGCAGATCAGATAGTTTTGTCATTTTACGTATCTGTCAACTGGACAATTCTAAGCCCCTGAAAATACATTATTGGAAAGAGTCCCCCACTCGCTCTATTGTCGCATTATTCTGCTTGTCTGTAAGATTGTGCCTTTTTTTATTTTTCTACGGACACTTCGATTACATTTTTATTTTATGCCACTTTAACTGGCGAATATAATGAGAAATCCCTTAAAAGTGTTCTTGAACCAAAGTAAGCAGTTTTATAGTTCCGTGACTTTCTGGATAAAATGAAATTTTTTCGGCAAAAAAGCGTTTTATTTCTTAAGATAGTCTTCATTAACTTTAAACTCAATACATTTAGTCAAGCGTCTTTCTAGTTTTTTTCATTATCTACAAATAATAAGATTTCTCAAGACCCTCAAAATAGGCGTTTGTTTCAATGATAAATAACCTTTTCGTATGACCCAAATCTCAGCCATTACTTAAAATTTTGTAAACAGGAAATTATCAGAAGGACTAAATCCGAAGAGTATCCTGGATGGAGTAGCACTTTGCAGCCCAATTAATTGATTTTCGCCGTAGTAAACGTCGTTGCGTTTATGGTGCAGTATGAGCAATCGCAGCACCCATCCCACAGAGATATACTCGCGTCAGCCACCTCACACACTTTCATTTTCCAATCGTCCAATACCATTTCAACGGATTTTATCGGCTTTTTCTGGCGTGACGACCTTTTTGTGGCGACATGTACGTTTGACATAATTTGTGCTCGTACAACCCCAAATAAACTCAGTAAACCACTTTTTAAATATTTAAATAGGAGGTACAGAGTACCCGCAGTTTAATATGTGTACTTTCAATGGCTTCCAAAAGCAAACTAATAGACGTGACTTCCTGAAAATTCGACAGTAGTCTAGTAATAGATAACCGTTAACAGGACAAGTGTTGGGTTTAACGTTGGAGCTTTGGAATTGGAGCATCGTATTTTCCAATAATTCGACTACTCGATTTTTGCAATTTTGTAACGAAACAGTTATTTCTATTCTAAATTATTCATACATATTAAATACAGCTGTGTGCATTAAAATAGCAGTAACGTTGCCCAGTTTTTTTTTCTAATTTTTCTTTGGTAACTTTATTCCCATGCAATATTTTAACGGCATTTACATTGTCGTATAAGAAGTTAAACAGAAACAAATGATCTCGATAAATCTTATGTTTATAGCTTTAATCAGTTAATTCTTTATTCTTCCTTGGCGTGCGTCAATCATAAAAAGAGGAAAGCTGTAAATAAGAAAATTAAAGAACTATTGTCTTGCTTCGATCAAATGACTGCAAATGCCTTATCGTACAAAAAGAAGGCCGAAATTCGTGAGCCTATACCGAAAATTTCGATAGTGGACGACAGTCGTATTATAAGACGTAACAAAAGCGATCTTTCAGCATCGTCAAACAAGATTCCATTAGTACTTCCACTATTCGCAGACGACTAATAGAAAACAACTTATTTGCAATAAGTCCGTGATAGGTTCCATTGTTGACAAAGAAGCAGGCAGCTGCACGTTTGAAATATAATCAAGAGCATATCAGTTGAATAAAATAAAAGTGGAGAAACATCCTGTGGACTGATGAAAGTAAAATAATTTTATTTGGTGGAATTGGTTCTAGACAGTATGTTCGAATACCTCCCAATACAGAATATGCCCAAAAATATACGAGAAAAACGGTAAATCGTGGTGGTGCTGAAATAATGATATGGGGGAGGGTTTTGTTACAACGGAGTTGCTCCATTTTTTACGAAATAAAATGCATCATGGATAAACATTTGTGTGTGGATACAATGTGCAACGTTATGCTACTGTATGCAGATTGGAATATGCCACTAAAGTGGGTCTAACAATAGGATAACGTGGCCTGCTCAAGCTCCTAACCTAAATCCCAAAGAACATCTGCGGGGGGACATAAATAAAAAAAATTGTTTCAGAGAAGATGCCGTCGAATTCCACTGAGTTGTGGGATGCTATGCGAGACACGTAGCAACAAATCTCCCTAGATCGATGTCCATGACTAGCAGATGTGCTGCAGTCATAAAAAAGAAATGCTATTCAACCAAATACTGTTAAAATTTTTTATTTTTCTACTGTTATTAATTTTAAATGTTATGATATTTTCCAATTCTCCTATTATTGCGAATAGCGAATTTTGATATGAATTTTGTTAAATACATATTTTCAATATTTTTTTTATTTTAATCCTGAAAATTCTTTAATACTGTGGTAAATTCTATTTTTATGCACACAACCGTAACTTTGAAAAAAATTTAAATTTGAATGTAAGTTTTTTTTTTAATTTGTTTTATTGGAATTGTGATAAAAAGTCAACACAAAATTGAGGAAACGTTGGGTAAATATATAATAAAAAGGTTTTATTGACATAAAAGAAGTTAGGACGTATTAGCTGAAGAAGACCAATCAATCATCATCAAACTTTTGAAGTAGCCAAAATTTAAAATAAGCAGAGAAACAGTTTTAAGTTTTTAATACTTTTCCGCTTATATTAATCAGGGTATCTCAAACAGAGATATTTTTATTGCACACGGTTTCTAATTTCCAGTTTTTAATTTGCAAAAATATTCGGTTTGTTAAATAATAGGAAACATTATTTACAGCAGACTCTGTTAAGTAATTCATTGGCGCAATAAAAAGAATAAATCTGCATTAGCAACAATGAAATGGGGATAGGAACTATCTTAACCCCTCAATAATTGAGTTCAATGTATTTAAAATAAATCGGTTAATTTTTTACTGAACACATACACACGTAAAATATTAATTTCGGAAAAAATTTCGATCATAAATTTTGAAAACTGCAAAATTATTTTAGTTAAGCAGCGCACAGAGGGACAGATCCAAAATATATTTGGGGAAAAAATCTGCATTTCTCTGATCAAATAATGTAATTGCTGTTCAGTTTTTAATAATTTGTATATTAAGTAGGTATTTCCTCATTGATTTTGTTGTGTATTGTGGTTGCCTACTTTTTTGTTGTTTTCTGAATGGAAGAGACATGAGAAATTTAAGTCTGGAAACCTTAAAAATGCAATTGTTAATTTCTCTTCATGATTTTGTTGCCACTCTTGTTGCTGTTATAAATTTTAACTTGTATCGATGTTTGTTTAGTCAAAGGTTTAATGTTTAAAATATTTATCCGAACATGTTTTCATGTACTTAAGATTTCCGATTGGACTTTTTTATTGCAAATCTTAAAAAAAAACTTAAAAACTTTAGCAGAGTAAAAGTCATCGAACTATTTAAGTACATAATATGTATAGGAAAATGTTTAGCATTCAAGAATATATCGTCATATAAAATGCAAAATAATGTAACATCACTATTCATAAGTTTACAGAAGAAAAAAACTGTATAATATGGAAACTGTTTGAGATATTGAAATCATATTTTCACTGTCTTTAGCGCTTTCTAGCGAATTTTAAGCAAAAGGACAGCGTATTTTTTATGTAAATAGCTGAAAATATTGATAATGATCCGTTTTTTGTTTTGATGATACGTTATTTTAAATTTGGGTCATAACTTTTTTGTTTTTGTTAACAGAAGCTTGAAATATTGCACACATATATAATATGATGTAGTAAATCGTAATCAAAAAAGAACTCAAATTTAAATTTTTTTATGATGCATACGTTGTTTTGCATTTTAGGTGACGATATGTATGTATGTGTGTGTGTATAAAAATAATTCAGTGTGCAGAAAGTAACAAGAGATATGACAACTGCAAACAAAAAATCTGCTTAAGATTCTCCATAGCTGTCACCCTCAAACTGCTTTATTGGTCCACTAAATTCCAAGGTCATGGCCTCGATGGTCCCTCTGTCGAGCTGATTTGGGATTTCCTCGTTATCTATACCATCCTTACGTGCGTTTTAGTTTTATAGTTGATCTTCACATTTCTGCATGATTCGCAATCAACTTTAATTAAGACAAAGAAAAACTTCGACGCCCCATTGCAAGGTGTCGTTGTCCATCTCCTTCTGTGTTCCCTCCAGCCAAAATCGATTCCTGTCCCGGTTCCTTTTTCGTCTCAGATCGTCACATCTCCGCGCGCTTCGCATCAAGTCTGAGTCATTCCAGCACCTATGAAGGTTGAACCGATTCTGGAGCCCCAGATCTGTCGGTTTTAAATCTCTTGTCGAGCTAAATCGATAGACTTTTGGTCCTTGCTTCCCAACTTTCCGCGTGATTCGCATTAACTCAGAGTCCTTGTGGCTGAACCCATTTCTGAATGGAACGAACACAGAAACTAAATTCTCCGACCAATTATAAAGTCATCCTTACACCTGTTACTGTGTAATTCGATTCGAAAATAAAACTGCTCGATTTTATACATCAATTAATTTAGGAGAGTTATCTTTCAATTCGAATTACTATAAGTAACCCTAGCTAGGGGTCGATTTTCTAATTAGAGCTGACTTAGATATTAACTTCTCCACCGCTTACAAGACATCGGCTTCCATCCCGGTTTGTTCATTCTAGAAATTTATAATTAGGAGTTAACATACGCTAGGCGATTCAAATACTTTAAAAAAAAAGACTTAAGAAACAAACTTAGTGTTAGGTTTTATTTTCGTTACGGAATTTCTTGATTCAGTCGCCGCGCTCAAAGCCCGCGATAAAAGCTATGCAATAGCTTAAAAATACACCGTTGTAAACATTCAACATTACAAACATAAAAAAACGCTTTTGAAAAAGGTTCACAAACAAAAGATTTATATGTAATTACATAGTGAAATATATTTATTTTATATATTTGAATATAACAAAAATATTTAGTATTCATGAAAAACAAAATAAAAAATGAAGTTTCAAAAAACTCAACAATGTTGAATAAATCGTTCTTCTTTCTGTAATTCGTTTGTAAAGAGAAACTTCCAGGCTTAATTTGTATTCCAGTTTTGATACTTCTTTTATCATAAAAGAAAAGGCAGGATCTGCTTTCCAAAGATTCATTTCGCTTTAACATAAAACTTCAACTGTTGTCTTTATAGGATTCAAAATATCTGTTAATTGTTTGATTAATTTATATTCATCATCCGTTATTGGTTGTTCCTTAAAATCAAATAAAGACTTCTTCAGGGGTATTTTTAATTCATGAAATTGTGGGCACATATCGAAATGAGCATTCCACCTATTTTTGCAGTCTGAAATAAGTTTAAGTTCTTTACCTTTCTCCTCTTTAACATATTTTTGCAAAACTTCGTTTTAAGTTGGTGACTTTCTAAAAATTTTTGTAATTTTTCTGACTTTATCAGTAACTGCTGAAATACGAAAATTATCAGTCTAATCAGTTTTCATTTACGAAAATCGAAAAAAAAATCAACTAAAAAATTAAACCACACCGAACTTTCGGTTTTGTTTTTTGTTTTGTGTATTTCTAAAAGACATTTTTTCTGCAATTTGTTTCCTTAAATGGGCAAAATCGTTCCTTTTGTGGAATCGAGCCGAATGATCCGAAGGATATAAGGAACCAGGTTGTTCCTTTCGTACATCGTTTCTTTTTTTACTTTGAACAGTGTAGGAACGAGGAACGAGTGAAATTCTCTTGTCGCTCATAAAACCGTCAACAAACATTTGTTATTGTTGGTTTTCAATTTCTGGCCAGACTAAAAAGGTCCTTAAGTGCTTACGTAAAATATTTGTAAAAAATAATAACTTCTATAAAATGAACATAATATTTTCTATTAAGACGGCAACACTGGTCGCTATATAAAAAGTCAATCTTGTTCCAAGTGTACAGGATATGTGAACGAAATAATTGTAACAAACAGTCTTGATGCGTCAACGATTTGCTCGAACATCCGTCAAGCATCATCCATAAAAAATCAGAACAAGTTAATGATTCCTCAAGACGGTTTGCAATTGCGGAACGAGGAACGACAACAAAGGAACGCTTTCATCGATCCGCATCGTTCCAATTAGGGAATCGTTTAATGGAACTAGGTCGTTCCGAAAGGATACAACTCTAGTTCCCACAGTGAATATGGAAGAAAATCATGATGAATTTGTTTATAAAAAAGGGAAAACAAATTTAATAAGCGATTTCGGGATTGAGAGAAGCCCGAAAATCCCGGGATTAAAAAATTAAAATCCCGGGATTTGGTATTCGCTGAACCTACCAATTGACAAATCATATCTTATAAGCAGGACAAGTTTAAATATGCACAAAAATTATTAAGATATGCATGGAAATATTCTTAAAATAACTTTGAAACATGCAAAAACACCCGAAAAAAACATAGACTAATAATTTTATTTGAACAAATTAAAAGGATCTTCGATTGTCGCACAAAACGATCGAATATATTGGAAATATACGTTCAGCACCAGTCTATGTTACCATATACAGTCGGACTTCCGTATAAGGAATCTGTACGGGACCAGAAAATCGCTTCATTATATAGAAACTTCATTATACAGAAATTCTATTTTTGAACTAATGCTTTGTTTTTTTTTAATATTTGTGTTGGGAAGAATTCCAAACTGCTTAGCTTTATCTTTTTTCCTCCATCTTTAACTTTATTAATTAATATTATTTTTTTTTAAAAGAAATGCAACATTCCTTAGTCACTTTTGTTCACTGAACACGGACAACTACTGTCTAAATTATTAGTGATGGGACTTTGTTTCTTTTCGTTGTTATGTTTTTTTAATATTTTGGGAATCCCTTATTTATACGAGTATATTACTTTATTCTCATCACACAGTTTTTTTTATTTTGAATGGAGACAATGCGCAAGAAACTCGAATTTAAATCTTAAAAATTGCTTCATTGTAAAGAAAAATTCATTGTGTGGAAATTCACTATAAGGAGATGAAAATGGAACGAGAAAACTGCATTTTTGAAATCAATTCATAGTAGGGAGAGCTTCATTGTGTAGAAGTTCACTATAGAGAAGTTCTACTGTACGTTGTTTTTAATCTTGGTCAACGTTTCAAGGCCAAAATTTCGATTAAATACTTTTTTAAGTTTTCCAATAAATATTTTATTCTTAATATTTTGAAGTTTTTCTTTTATGCCATCTATGACGGATAAACTTTCATATAAAGGAAGTCCTTTGGTTTCCAATTTGATTATACCGTGGCTAATACATTTAAAGTATGCTAAATCTGGTTTTACCGATGAAATCTTAAATAAAGCCTTTGCATTACATATAGACTCTGTTTCATTATCAGAAAGCGCATTTAAAACGCTGCTTATTTCTATAAAATTGTCGCAATAATATACAGCAGCCTTTAACCAACATCCCCATCTAGTGGTACAGGGCTTTTGGGGGATTGATTATACTTGGGTACACAGAATGCATTAAATTGATACGAGAGGGTGCCTAGAAATTAATTAAGACAACAACTTTAATAGGAAAAACCTACATCCTGTGTATGTTTGCAATTCTACATAAAGAAAAACGACTTTGCAATTTGCAACAAGTGAGTTAACATTGCAAAATGTAAGCGAACAAAATCTGCAATTGCATGCAACCCATGAGGCAGACATGTAACATGCAAAATTTTTGGGTAAAGAATTTTTAACGATCACATTGCAGAGACCATCATCAGTTGCATCAATTATTACAAGCGTTTTTGTTAAAAAGAGTTGCTAATTTGCGTAATATGCTAATTTATGCAAGTTAAATCAAAAATGCTTTTTTGGGAAAAATTAGAAAAATATGCAAATGCATAGAAAACTTGCCCTGCTTATAAGTTATGCTTTCCCATATGCTAAAAATGTACTAATAATGAATTTCTAAAGCACATTACAGAGGAGACAAAATTAGAAACATTATGTTGTGGCAACCGGTCTCGTTTGTTCAGTATACGTATATGATTCTCTAATGTCAAAATAAACTGTTCAATGCTAATTAAAAATCTGAAAAATGTATCTAAACACATTCCGACAATGAAAAATTATAACTCACATTGTGTCAGCTGAGCTGTTAAGCTCACCTGGTAACATAACGCATCGTAATATGCACGAAATTTCAAAAAATGCTTCATGTAGAAAAAGTTTTTAGCAATTTTGAATTCGAGATAGAATAATAATTGAAATTTTCATTTTTTCCAGACTGTAATGACATCATCAACCACCGAAAAGCGTGAACATCTATATAAAATTCTAGTCATTGGTGAATTGGGCACTGGCAAAACGTCATTTATTAAACGCTATGTTCATCAGTTTTTCAGTCAAAATTATCGTGCCACAATTGGTGTAGATTTTGCTCTGAAGGTTTTACACTGGGATCCCAACACAATCGTGCGTCTACAGTTGTGGGATATTGCCGGCCAGGAGCGTTTTGGCAATATGACAAGGGTGTATTACAAGGAAGCCGTTGGTGCCTTTATCGTTTTCGATGTAACACGTAGTGGTACATTCGATTGTGTTAGTAAATGGAAAGAAGATTTAGATTCAAAAGTACAATTGCCAGATGGTAGTCCGATTCCGTGTATATTGCTGGCCAATAAGGTGAGTTTTTTTGTTTTGTTTTTTTCCAGGTTTTCATTTCCTTGGTCACTTATATTTAAGTTTGTTGGTCAAAAGTAGAAAACAAGTTAAAAACTTTGTGGTTGAAATTAGGTATCCATCGGTATGCTTTTTTGGCGATACGATACCAGCACTCAAAAAAATATCGACGATACCGATAAACGTATTGAATGAAGTAGAATTCAAGGTAAAATTAACAAAACTCAAGTAGAGTAATTTTTTTTATTATTATTATATGAAATTACAGCCTAAGAGATTATTAGTATTTAAAATTGATACATAGGGTGTGTGCCAATCGGTAGCACAGTACTCTGGCCTCCGCCATTGTTTTTGAAAATTCGAGCTGTCCCCCAACACATTAAATTTTAATGTGCATCGTTTAAAAAAAATTCGATATTTGTTTATGGGCTTATGAACAGACAGGTCTGTGAAATTAGTGAGTTTGACAACAATTTTTAATTATTATTCAACTTATGTACTTATACGTATAATATTTGCAATAAAATTTATTTATATAAATAAAAAAAAATAAACATAAATGATGTTGCCGGAGGAAATATCACTAGCTATTGCAAAACTTATCAAGTACGAAATCGATATAAATTAAGATATAAACACATTCACGACAGCAGGCTACA
This sequence comes from Gymnocheta viridis, assembly GCA_956483585.1. NCBI lineage: Eukaryota > Metazoa > Arthropoda > Insecta > Diptera > Tachinidae > Gymnocheta > Gymnocheta viridis. Next base: position 47,266,027 of record OY101443.1, on the reverse strand, counting down.
CGGGTACATGGCTACAAATTTCTCTAACTTTTCCAAAAATTTACAACTTTTTGCGAAATTTCGCGTTTTTTGCAATGTGGGTTACTTTTTCTATTTTTTATTATTTCATCGACTTTTAAATGATATTAAACATTTTAATCTTCCCAATGATTGGAAGTTATTGCGAATTTCTATCTCGTTTTAGAAGATTTTACGAATTCTTCTAAATTTGGCAACTTTTGGCGGAATTTTGCGTTACAAATAGAAATTTTCCATACCTGTCTGCAATACAATAATTTATAAAACATATAAAGGGTGTTTTTTATTGAGGTATAGAACTTTAAGTTGGCATCACTTTTTTAACTGGCGGCCATTTTGTCAGCTGTCAAGTGATTAATATTTAGTTTGGTTTGCCATTTCATTATGAACAGGTTGACAAAAGAACAACGCTTGCAAATCGTGCAAATTTATTTCGAAAATAATGGTTCAGTTCGCGAAGTTTACCGCAAGCTCCGTCCATTTTATGGTCGACATAATCGTCCATCAGAGCAATTAATTCGGTTAACCATGGATCGTTTTCGCACTACGTTTACTCTATGTGATAATACGCATCCGCAGAGACGTCGAACAGTGCGCACCGAAGAAACAATTGCCGTTGTAGAGCAAAGTGTTGAAGAGGACCCGAATGAATCGATTCGCCACCGTGCACAGCAGTTGGAGCTTTGTCCATCAACTTTATGGAAGATTTTGCGCAAAGATCTTGGCTTGCGACCTTACAAGATCCAGCTTGTGCAAGAATGAAAGCCGCGAGACCATGCAATGCGTCGTGATTTTGGTGTATGGGCCGAAAATGAGATTGATCTCGATGCTGATTTTCATCGCAAAATTTTGTTCAGTGATGAGGCTCATTTTTGGTTGCTACGTCAACAAGCAAAATTGCCGCATTTGGAGCGAAGAGAATCCACATGAGACCCTTGAGACGCCATTACATCCACAAAAACTGACTGTTTGGTGTGCTCTATGGGCTGGTGGAGTCATTGGGCCATACTTCTTCCGAAATAATGCCGGAGAGTCAGTTACCGTTAATGGAGACCGGTATAGAGCCATGATAACCGACTATTTTGTTCCCGAATTGGATGGCATGAATGTGGATGAGTTGTGGTTCCAACAAGACGGCGCTACATGCCACACAGCGCACGTCACAATCGATTTATTGAAGGAAACATTCGATGAGCGCATAATTTCGCGGAATGGACCTGTCAATTGGCCACCAAGATCGTGTGATTTGACACCATTGGATTATTTTCTTTGGGGATATGTGAAGTCGCTCGTCTACGCCAACAAACCAGAAACGTTAGGGGACTTGGAAGCCAACATTCGTGGCGTTATTGCCAACATACGGCCCCATATGCTCGAAAAAGTGGTTGAAAATTGGACCTGTAGAATTGGCTTTATTCGAGCCAGCCGCGGCGGCCACATGCCCGAAATCATATTTAAACATCAATGGCATAAAATTATCCTTCCAATAAAGCCAAATTGATGGACATTAAAACGATTTTCTTGTGAAAATTATGATGAAAATTACCAATAACAAAAAACAATACTGTATGATTAGACGATTACACAACACATACATACATACGACGTTAATACGACATACATAATCTGTAATTAGTAATCTGTGATAAAAAGTTCTTTTAAAAATTTGTTGGTAGCCGATGGCTTGTAGTAAAATGTTTTGCGTCCCCGCCACCAATTTTTCATCATCTTTTTTCGCAGACGTCAAAATTTTATGTTGTCAAAAATGATATCATTTGTCAGAGCAGAAGCATGAAATTTTTCCCCCACAAGCAAATATTTTTCACCATAGTACCACGGTAGAATAATACAGGTATTGTCGAAGCTACAACAACACTGATTTTAGTTTCGAAGCTGTCAAAAAGCACAAAAGAAAATTGGCAATAAATTGTATATTCAAATGTGTGTTTAGTTGCATTTTCTGTTCTATAAAGAATTTTGTTTCTTTTCTTTTTTTATTTGCATTTGAAACAACTGTTCAAGTGTGCTTTTTTAGTACATAATCAAATTTTGACAGCTGCGAACCCAACAAAAAAAGTCCGTTAACGCTTCGCTACTACCTGAATTGTTCTACCATGCATAGTACTTTGCTACTGATTGACACAGACACAGCAGATCGGATCAGTATTGATTTCGAGGTCGCTACACCATCTCATCAGCGTCCTTTGTTCGATTTTACCACTTTTGGCGACGGATACCAGTGACTTGAAATATCAACTATTTTGACATTTAGTGGTATTCAAGTAAAAATTTGCTGCTAATGTAATGAAAATGTTTACTTCTAGTGCTGGCAAAGTATTAAGTAGTGAGTATCGGGTATTTCCTTTATTTTTGGTTACTCAATACTCAAAAGTAGTTACTCGATACATTTAGAGTTGTATTTTTAAGCAAGTTGAGTGGCTAAAATAGTGGATAAAAATACATCACTGTATAAATATAAAAAGACAACTAGGTGTAAGATTCTTTAATCAAATAAAAACTAATTTTTTTTTTTTTGAGAACAATTAAATTATTTCTTAAGTTGTTGTTAACGTTAAATTAAAAGTTAGCTTTACATTTATTTTTTATTTAATAATAAAAGACATACAAAACCAATAATAGTTGAAGATCTATTTTTCATTTTTGAAGAAACTACTTCAATTTGCAGGTAAAAACTATGCGTTACAAATTCAAAAAACCCCTTCAAAGTATCGAGTAGTATTGAGTACCCATTGAATATTATTGAGTAATCAATAGTAGAATTAGCCACCACTATTTACTTCCATGCCTTGTTAAATGATTAAATAAGCTTGTAAAGAAAATAAAATTGATTCATATCGAATATAATTTGTTTGTTGTGATTTTTTGAATAATGTTCAAATACTTTGCTTTTGTAATTTTTGAATTTCTTTTTTGATGTTTAAACGTTTTTGTATAAGATAAGAGTTTTAAGAATATGGTTGAAGGTCTACTGATGATTTGGCATAAGCAGCAATCAAATGCATGAACCCTCAACAAACAAAACTTTTTGAAATTTATTTTTTATTTACATATTTATTTGTTGTTCAGTTTCGTAATAATAAAATCAAAAAATTGCGAACGTTATTTAATTTATGTTGCAAAACAATAATTTAGAATTTTTATTTTGTTTTCAGTGCGATCAAGATAAGCAAGGCGTGGTTACGAATTCCGAGAAAATGGATGAGTATGTAAGAGAACATGGATTTGCCGGATGGTTTGAAACATCCGCTAAAGAAAATATCAACATTGATGAGGCAGCTAGAGCTCTAGTTAATAAGGTAAATTTTATAATAATAAATTAAATACTTAAAAGATATTTAAAAACTCAAAATTCAATTTAATTTAAACAATTTCAGATTTTACTAAATGATAAGCTAATAAGTGCTGCAGATTTGGCCGACAGTGAGAAATTCAATATTAATAGTTCAGCAGATCAAACAGCTTCAGATGGCAAGAGCAAGTGTTCCTGTTGATTTAGTTTTTGTCATTATTATATATATTATACATACACTATGTACTACGTGAAAACCCCAGAAAAATAGAAATTCTTTAATTGTTAAATTAAAATTTATTTATTTTTGATTTAACCATATAACATATTCAGTGCCCTTATCCAGTAACCTACATATTTGTCGACGTCACATCAAGTCAACAGCAAAACAAAATATGTATAAGGTTCTCGCTGTCGATAATCATTTATTAAAATTAACAGTATCTTACTATTCTCTAAAATCTAGAAAATAGCAAGGGAATGTTAAAAGTAATCAACTGTTGTCGATGGCGACTAGACAAGAGCTTTTTTTGGTGTTGATTTAATATGACGTTGACAAATAGTTGCACGATATAAGGGGATTAAGTAAGAATTTCTGTTTTTTATCTTTATTTTGTTATGTATGTACTATCTACAAATATTTTTAAAATTTCAAAGTTTTTTATCTTTCATTTTAAGTTATTGCAACACAGCAGTAGATCGAAAACCTACACAATAAACAATTTTTTATATATATACTTTCTATCTATTATTTACATATAAGAATGGGAAAAAATAACGGAAATACAGTTTACATATGTATGTATATATAGTTGTCATATATTTATACATATGGCTCCTTTATTGCAACGTAGTCATATCTCAAAAAACGTGATTTTGGAGTTAAGAACGCAGAATTATTCATACAAATATTTTGAGAGATAAATTTTTTATTTTTTAATTGATGTGTGTGTGAGCATACCATATGTGAAGACTTGACTTATTAAAAGATTTTTTAGCTAAAAAAAATATTTTTTAATATATGATATTATGCACTTTTCGTCTAGTAAACTAAAATTTAACTAAACTAAATTTTTTTCTTTACTTCATTAAAAGTGTGAAAAGAAGTTAACCGCTGCAACTAGGGTTGCCATATTTGAAAAGCAAAAAAAAAGTGCATTGAAGAAAAAACAGTACTTTTCAATACAAAACAGTACGATTTTTTTTTATTAGTCCCTTTTCACATATCAGCAATTGAAAGACAGACAGACGAAGTTTGTAGAAGAAGGGGCGAAGATGCAGAGTGTGTAGTACACGACCCTCTGTACCGGACATTTCTTTGTTTCTCTTGTTATTTTTTTCAAATTTCACCTTGTTGCTTTATATCATATTTCTCAAGCCCAAGTCGTCTTCTTCGGGAGAATCTTCTAATGCAAATTTTGTGCAATAAGCCAGATTTTCCTTTTTTTAAATTATATTTCATTTTCATAAAAAATTGTTTTACATATATGCTTTTGGTAATTTAAGTAAACTGCAGAATAAAAAAATATGTAATAAAGAAACTGCGAAAATGGATGAAAAACGAATATGAAAAAATTTCTGTCTGTCTATTAATTTCCAATATGTAAAAGCTTCAGGCAAGAACAAAAGAGAATTAAAAAAATGTCCGACAAGAAATGTCGCACATGCGAATGGGGACTTAGCTGCGATCGAGTAATTTTACAGTAAAATGCACTAAATGAGTAATTACTGAGTAAACTGAAAAATTTACTCTCCTTAAAAAAGCTGTTGCACAAAAAAGTACGCGAACGGAAAAATTGTAAAAATTAGTAAGATTAAGGAAACAGCTGCTTGCAAATCAATATAGTGTTGAAATATATTTACACTTTTGACTACTCAACTCTTTTTTTGGTACTCGATCCAATATTTATTATAACACGAATATTTTAAGAGAATATAAACAAATTATTTTCTATAATCGTTTCAATGTGTTTATTTTCATTTTAATTGATTTTCCTAATTTGTGTCTGATTAAATTTATTCAAAAGTATATGATTATTTGTTTTTGCTACTGACTACCTTAAAAGCAAGTGCAGTACTAAGTAACCATATAATTAGCATTTTCACAACTCTAAAGAAATAACAATTCACAATTTCAAAAATTGTGAATAGAATTTCGAAATTGGAAATTGAATTTCAAAAACTACGAATTGAATTTTAAAATTATGTTTAATATGTACATATGTATGTATGTATTTTAAAAATTCAATTGATTTTTATTTTAAATTTTTTTCTTAAAATTACAATAATATTCAATTAATACTTTTGAAAACCATTTATAACTTAAAAAAACATCAATAGCGTTTTAAAAATTATCAATTTTAAATCAGACTTTTACTTTATTATCCATAGAAATTATTATTCTACTTAAAATCATAAATTTAACAAATATTATATTATAGTTTAAGAAACAAATATTTATTTAGCACAACGGAAATTGATTTTGAACTTAATGATGTTTTATTTTCTTTAATACCACTGCTTTATAAAATACACAAAGAAAATTGTTTTTTAGTTAACACTGCTACGGTTCTCGAACGTAGTGTAAAATTCCTCACCATGAAAATAAGTTTGCTTGTGTAAGCCTTTGTTGTTATTCAGGTATGTTATGGCTGCGGCGTGTAGATGGCAGCAGCAAATTTAAAATGTGGATGGCGAATCAACTAACCAATTTAATTTAAAGTTTATCCGTAATACAATTGCTGAGGATTTTTCATACAAATGTCTTAAACAATCTAGTAGATTCTCGTTGCTTTTTCTAGAACTTTCTTGAATGTTCTATTTCCGTTAGTTTGAAATTGCGTTCTCAAATTTGCATACAAACGGTTGATTATACTGTGCTTAAGCGCCGCTGTATTTTTATGTCCGCTAAATTTGAATCTACATTTAAATTTTGCAACAATTAACAATAAAGATATGGGTAAAGTCAGACTTGAACTTTAGCCAAACAATTCCTTTCAACATAAATCTAAAACAGTTCAACTAATTATGTAAACACGTTAATTATTAAAAATGATGGCACCCGTCAAACTTCATGTTTACATTGTCACAGTTGGTTAAATTAATAAGAAATTCAATTAGAAAAAAAATAAGAAACATACCTAAATGGAAAACAGCTTGATCTCAACTGCGAATGGCACTGGAAAAATCGTGATAGTAAATTTTACAATTTTCCGAAAGATTTAGCACTAAAAGGGGTTTTCCACAGTCAAAGTTTACTTTGCAAAGTTTTAATTCATCTGGGAGAAAGACAGAGAGACTAACATTTTCTTATTCTGTCTTTCTCCCAGCTGAATTAAAACTTTGCAAAGTAAACTTAGACTGTGGAAAAGCCATCTAAGAAACCTGTCAATAAGACATGAAACGTTAAAAAAAATTGTAAATTAATAAACTTGGAATTTCACCAAACTATACACCAGCCAAACTACCCATCAGCACAAACTACTAACAGACATGTAAAAAACGACATTTGCAAATGGTCCAAATCAGCTAAAGTGCCGGTGGTTGAAGAAAGAGACAACTATAAAGACTTAATGCTGCGAAGAAGGGAAAATAAACAAAACAAAAAAATTAAATTGTAATAAAATTTTGGAAAAATTGTGGTTTGTGTGTGTTTTGTGTTCTGTGAATAGCAAGTTTTTAGCTCCAATATGATTATTAGTTTGTAAGAAATGCAAAAATCAATCATTCCATGTTGGTAAGAATGAAATACCACAAAGCAGTTTGTGTAAAATACTTTAATACAGAAAATAAAACCACAAAGAATGCAAAATATTCTTCGATTTCTTTTTCGATGCCTGTGCGTATAGAGGGACTCGGAAAATAAACTTATATAGTTTTCCCCTTCTGTCGCCACCATCAGCATCTTAAGCACAAAGCATGCAGAGGTGACAGAACGGGAGAACTATATATGCGCTATTTGCGACTCACTCTATACGCACAATTAACAAAAAAGAAATAAAAAAGTTATTTGCATTCTCTTTGATATTATTTTTCTCGTACATTTGAAAATTATGTAATATTTTGTATTAAATAAGATAAAAGACCAACACATAACCGCAACTTACATTTATCAATGACTTCTTAGTTCAGTAAAAATTAAAAAATCTCAACTTTATTGAATATATAAGCATTTTTCCTGAACAAATTTTGTATTATTTTTGTGTTTACATTATGTACTTTATAGTTGTCTCTTTCTTCACCCATCAGCAGTTTAGCTGATTTGGACCATTCACAAATGTCATTTTTTACATGTCGGTTAGTAGTTTGTGATCTTAAGTTTACTGGATAAGGTCTTTGGAAAAATTAACTGAGCTGTGAAAATCACCTGTTATAAATTCGCCTTGTCATTCTTGATACCGAGTCAAGGCGAAGTCATAACAGGTGGTCTAGACAGCTCAGGTGATTATTGCATCTCCTTACGTTTTTATCTGTTTGTCAATATTTGATTTATATATATTGTTTGACGTTTACGTTGCAACTGATGTTGACAACGAAAGCAGGTATTTTTCGAGTTGAGGCGAGTCTACCTTTTATGAATTTGCCTTGGTACTGAGTACTCAAAATAACTATCGGTGTCGAGTACTCAACACCTAAATACTCCATAGTTTTACGACTCTAGTGGTAGCTGCTAAATAAAAAATAATTTCACAATAATCAGTATAAACCAGAGAATTTAAAGAAGTTTTACATACATACATATATTTGTACAATTCGACGAAGAACTAACTAATGGATTTATAATAAATAGTTAAATATAAAGGAAATTCAAACTTCATCATGTCATTAAATATACTGTGCGCTATTTGCTTTGAATATTTCCAAAATACAGATATCATATACAGCACTCGCTGTGGACATGTATTCCATAAATTTTGCTTGTTTCAGTGGCTAAGAGGTTCACATACCTGCCCACAATGCCGAAAGCATTGTGTGCGACATTATTGTCATCAATTATATGTTAATTTCGTGGAAACAGCACTTGAAGGTAGTGCAATGCACATGGAATTTCCGAAAACTTATGACTGGATATACGTAGATCAAGATATGGACTTCAGTGATATGTCGTTTGCATTTATGTTTGGGTTGAATGAAGAGGGAAATGATATATATGCTGCTCGGGGTCGATTCAACGATGATCTCATACCGGGCTACTATGTCCCTATCGAAAAAACTGTTATTACTCCTTGGGGATTTCGATCTCACCGTCTTACCGAAGATATAGAATTATTGGATATTTCCAATGATGATGCAGACTACAAATGGGTTGCGGCATCTGGTGGTGATATACCTGACAATGCTTTTGCCACGGGAAACACAGTACTTGGTGATATTCTGTATACAGCCCGAGCAAAACACAAAGGTAAAATGTTGTATGGTAAATTACATCAGCGATATTATCAAGCATATATGCCATATAAAGATAAAGAAGTTACGAATGCCAACTACGAAGTCTTGGTGAGGAAAGCAAAGGAAATACCTGCAACTTCGCCGCTATCACACGACGAAGTGAACGACAATATTTTTTTAATTTAACTGCCTGTCCCACGGTGTCACACATTTTCGTTCGCTGGCGTTTTAAACGGCATCAGCTGCTTTGCGCACCACTAAAATCTTTCAGTACGACAAGTCGAAAGAAAATGAATACGAATGATAACGTAACCATTTCAATATAAATTTGCGTCCCACTAACAAATTTTTCAGTCATTAGTACGCACACAAATGTATTTTAATTGTGTGGATTTCAGTGATGACATGTCTTTTGCTTTAATGTTTGGGTGGGATGAAGACGGATGTGATATTTATGCAGCACGAGCTAGATTCAACGGAGACCTTATACCAGGCTACTATATCGCTAGCAAAGGAGAAGTTGTTGTTTGTTGGGAATCTCAATCACACTGCCTTGCCGAAGATATAGAGGTATTGGATGGTGGGGTGTCACAAAGCCATAGGACATAAAGCTTTATGTCTCAATCCAAACGGACATAAAGCCATACTTTTGATATGGCCTTAAGTCTCATGTCAATTTTAGTGAAATGGGGCATAAAGCCATTATGGTTATATGTCCCATTTGATGTTTTGCGTTACAAATGCTTTATTTCACTAAATATGCCTATTTATCTATGAAATTAATGATTTAAAAAAATCCAAAGTTTCTAGGCTCCAGGAATTACAGCTGCAAACATTTTGTGAAAGGAAAAATCCTTAGTTATCATTGGAAAACATTTTTTTATTCTTGTGACGCACCCAGGAAAACTTTATTCAGCGAAGCCACCTGCCGCATCCTACTGGAGGATAAAACCCCTAAGCGCGGCCGTAGGCCGCCACGCAGAAAAACTTTAGTATGCGAAGCCAGATTTCAATACTTAACTTTAGTGTCTCAGGAACTGAAATGAGAGATAAAGCCGCTTTCTAATATTGCTAATGTGAACTAAGGCATACAATCATTATTAAAAATATGGCTTTACGTCTCATTTTCGGAAAAAAATTTATGGCGTTAAGTCCCATTATAATGAGACTTAATGGCATATGCCCTTATGTCTCAATGGAATGGGACTTAACGCCATATGGCTTTATGTCCTATGGCTTTGTGACACCCCACCGATTCATATTGCTCTTAGCCAACAAAACAAGAGAATGGCAATAACAAACGACATTATTGGTCTTGCTTTAATAAAAACAAAAACACATGACGCCGGTAAATAAAAAATAGTTTGTGCATGGTTGATCTTGTTTTAAGCAAAACACAAGCACAGTGGCCAAAAAAACTATCCGGCATGTTTATGTAAATAAAATAACAACTACATACTTATTTAAAAGAGCGCTTTTTATTACGGACTAAGAATTATGCTCAATACAAAAAATGGGAGTGAAACTAATATATGTAAGTATGTATGTATATTGTCGGTCGCAGGTTGACAACTCTTAACATGTTTTTTGTACTTTTCAAGAGACAAAAAAAAACGTTATTACTCCGTTAATAAACCGTGTTGGAAGTAAATAAAAAGCCCAAAATTAGTAGGAGAAGTAGGGAAGGAAATTGTTTTAAAATATAAATGAAACGTACGAACATGCTGAAGGGCAAACACAGTCTTTTGGCATCAAAAACCCGATTGGATTTTTTTGCGAGTTAAGAGTTGTCAACCTGTGACCGACGACATGTAAGTATGTACATACATATGTAAGTATATTATTAAATAATATTAAAAATGAACGGAATGAGCATGTATTTAGAAAATAATGTATAAATTTAGTAAAAAGAAATGTAATTTTGTGATTTTTTTATAAATGTCGTAAAATTTATAATGTGAAATGTTAAAGTTTTAAAAAAATACTAATAAATATACATATATAATAATAATAGAATATGAAATGTTCGTTACTGTTTTAAAAGCAAGTTGTGTTTCCTTTTCGTTGTATGTACCACTTGTTTAATCGGTCTACTTTTTCGACATTCTTCTGCAGGACTTCTCGCATTTGTCTTTCTTTGTAAAATCACGTGCTCTTATTTTTTCCCAAGTGACCCCAGAGGTTTCAATGAAATGAAGATCTGGGGACTCTAGTGGCGTTTATTATTATTGGGTGACAATTATACAATAACCAAAGCTTTGTATTCTTGGGAGAACTGATATACTTATGTTTGCTAAGAGGTCAATATATGTACATACATACACTTATCCGATGACCCATGATCCCAACAATAATGCTAATTTGCCTACTCCTGAATCCGCCATACAGCTTCAGACCGTAATATCACCACTTCCGTGTTTTACAATTGGTACCATGTTTTTTCGTCACTCATCTGATTCCGTAAGCTTACGCGGCCGCCCACTTCTGGGATTGTTTATAACGGTATATTCAGTTTTACTTTTTCAATTAACTCCTGATTTTTTAACAATTTCTGATATTGTATTCCAGTTTTTCGTATATCGATTGAATTTTCAGTCACTTGCACAGAAATGAGCAGATTATGCGGTAAGTCATAAACTTGCATCCTAGCGGTGTTTCTCCTTACTCCTACATTATATTGCTATATTTTAAAGGAAACAAATTTAAGCAATTTTCATTTTCATTGTAATAAAAAGCTTTATCCAAAATAAAATATCATGTTGCTGCCAGCATTAAACCCCAAAAGCAGTAAAAAAGTAATTTAATGAATTATGTGTTAATTTAAATTTATTTGCAAATATAAGTATATCTGAACTAATTGAATTATTGCCTGCTTAGTGTAAATTACCGAGTAGCTAGGTACTCATAATATTTACAACACTAAAAATAACAGCTAGTCTCTCTGTTTGCCGGAACATCCTTTGCCACTGATTTACCAGATACTGTGTTGCTTAATTCACTTCCATTAGACATCTTATTTTGCTTCTGTTGTTCCTAAGTTACACAAAAATAAATTTGTTATCTTTTCAATACTTTTTATCGTTTCAAAAGTTTACATTTAGTTAAAATTTCTTAAATTTTCCAAAATATTTTTATTTTCAACTTAATTTAGAAATATTAGCGGATTTTACTCTTTTTGTTATGTTTACAATTCTGTTAAATATACTACGTTTTTTTCACCTCGAAGTGCGAGTGAATTTTTTGGTATGTATTTAAAATTAATCAATAAGCTGAGTTTTGTTTATATTTCGTCAATTTAAGCGCCTAAAATATAAAGTAGTGAAATTTAAAAAAAAAAATCCTAAATGCATCCCAGGATGCATCCATTGATACGGATTCTAAAAACTTTCTATAGAAAATTTGGGCGGTGGGTTTCTAAAATTTACATAATTACCAACAACTTCAGTCAATTAAAAGAATTAAACTTATCTCAAATTCTGTATGCTCCTGCAAATATTCCAAAACCTGCTTAATTTCACTATCTGTGCACCTTTTATTGCACATTTTTTCCCGTTTTATCTTTAATATTGGGGTTTTATTGTTTTCATCCATATTTATTAAAAATAAAATTAAACTAAATGGTTTTACCGGCAAAACTATCAGCTGTTTTATTCTGGTAAATTTAACACAAGTGTTTACTACAACTTTATGTGTGATTTTTTTAACCACAGCGTAGTAAATTAGAGTTCAGTACATTCTGTTGTTGCAGTGATGTAAATATTAGTACTTTAACTACATCTACTACATTAACAAGGTCTACAAGAGTACTTTATCACCAAGAGTGAAAACCACTATTGTTTTGTAAACACAAACACAAAACAGCTGTTTGAATAATTATTACAAGTAAAAATTTTACTTGTAAAAACCAGCAAGAATTTTTCTGTATCTCAATTTTTTACGCTCTTTCGACGCTCTCTCGTTGCAAAATTTTTTGGTTTATGAATGAGCACAGCTATTTTTGTTCAAACGTTACACATCAATTTCTGAATTACTTTTTACCATTAATCTTAATAAATAATTAATTGGACTATACCGGTGTATTCTTTTATTTAATTGGGATACAACAAAACAGAAACGAGAATCTACTAGATTGTTTAAGAAATCTGTATGATAAATCATTAATGTTTGTAAGTAATTAGTCGAACTTATATATGTACATTGTATATACATACATATCTATATTGAAAAGAGTAATTTGGCTCAAGTTCAAATCCGAGCTTACCCGTTTATTTTTTCTAATTAATTTTTATTAGAAAATTTTTAAGAATAAATTCATTATTTTTTTTATTAAAAGAGTACTATACATATATGGAACAATTTCAATATACATAAATATATACTTATATACTGTATGAAAAATCTTCATTGCAATTGTAAAAAAAGACTAACGCCCTCGATTGGATTACGGATAAACTTTACACAAAATTTTTTAAGTTTGCTACTGCCATCTCCACGCCGCTTTCATAACATAGCTGAATAACAACACAGGCTTACACAAGCAAACATATATTCATGGTGAGGATTTTTCTACTACGTTCCAGAACCGTAGCAAGTCAAATGCTATGTAAGCCGACACTACCAGGCACAAAGAAGTCGGTTTGTCTAAGCTTTTGCAGCGTTAACTAAAAAATTATGTATGTACTATGTACCAGTGTTGGCATTAATCAATTAACTTTTTAATCGATTAGTTAATTTGATTAACGTTCAAATCATATTAACTTATGGCGTTTTCTTTTCTAGAAACATTTTTTGCCCTATTTATTGAAAATTTGCAATGTAATTATTTTTTTAAATACTGAGTGAGTTTATTCGAAATTATTGTATAATCATCACATACGATGCAAAATTTGTATCTTAAGAAATCTTTGAATAGCAATTTTTTTTTTTAAAAAGCAAAAGAATGTAAATTTTTTTTAGAAAAGAAAAGGGCATTATGATTAAATTACTTATTTGTATGTTAATCATATTAATGATTATTAAAAGTAATTGTGAATCGGTACTTTGATTAAGAAGATTAATTTAAAAATAAAAATTTTGAGTAGCCACGGAGATCGCAAAAATTGGAAAAAGGCCTAAAATTAATAAAAGTTGCCAAAGCTGTAGAGAAATTGCGGAAACCCGTTCAAAAACTCTAAAACTAAATAAAATTCAAAATTAACAACAAAAAATTATATATTTTTCCCCTTTAATAAAATTTTTTTAATTGTGATTACAATTAATAATCGATATCATAAAAGTTCTGATTACTACTAGTTATTATTTATCCCCCTATTACGGTTTACAACAAAACTCTACTTCAGTTGAAATTGATCAATTTTGTATTATCGATAACAACTTAACCCGTCAAATATTTTCAAGTTGAATTTATGTATGTATATCGTCTTACAACTTTTCTGTGGTATTGCCGTTTACAACCCAGTTGTAGCGCAGTTGACAAAAATATCAAAAATTTACAACTTATCACTAGCAGTTGTCTTGGATAAATTATTAGCAAAGAAAGGGTAAGCGGGTAAGTAAAATTGTTTTAAGTAATTTACAGTTACAACGAAAAATAGTTTGAAAAACTTGTAGAACTCAGCGGTAAGCCACTATTTTGATGCAGCAAAAATAAAACCAAGGAATTGTGGGAGGAATTTTCCATCGAAATATATAGTTTAGGGCCACCATCAAGAACTTCTCTTGAATGGCGACGGGTAAGTAATAAACATGAAATTAGACCAATACAATGCCAGTGCATTGATGATTTATTTCTATTGTAGATTTGGATAAGGCGAATTTGAAAAGGAAGCTTGCTAGCAAAAATAGAAATCATCTTGCGAGAAATCTTATCAAAATCCCTCGCAAGAAATCTATTGGTTATGCCTTCCGTGTGGAAAATATACCACCGGCAATGGATGACAAAGAAACGGAAAACACTTTCGTCGCAGCCTCGTCTTCGGCATGTGCACCGCAGGTACAAATTCTTGAAGACCTCCCCTCTTCATCAGCAGTAAACAGAAATCCCGCAGAAGCAACAATTTCAAAACTTAGCGTCTAGAATTGTTAAAAATGCAAGCACAAGCTCAATAGGAAGTGCTAAAAAAATTGAGCAGTTAAAGATGAGCGTATACAAAAATTACGATATAAACAAAAAATTGCTAGATAAAAAATTGTATTAAATACAGCACACTAATATTATCATAAACACTTTCGTCGTTGTAAAATAAATCAAAACAAATAACCATTTCACTATTTCTTTAAAAAAAACACAAACTTTAACTAAAATTTATGTTAATTTTCCGCCTCAATGTCTTTTTTTAAGGCTGGCAATCAATACAATTTCAACTGAAATTATTTGTAATTCGTAATACCAAAAAAGAGTTTAGTTGTTTTAAAGTTAAGTTGTTTCAACTTCAACTCAAATAGGTTGAGTTGTAAACTGTAATAGGGGCATTAATTATTAATACGATTAGCATTTTGCGAACACTGGTATGCACACTTTTAAGTGTTATTGTCCACCAATATTGATGAAACATATGTACATATCGTCACATGATTTCAAAAAAGCCCTAAGTTAAAAAATAAACAATCGACTTCTTGATTTATTACGATGCGCCGTATCGCCATGCGCCATGTCCCAAAATTTAGCATCTTTAAATTTTACTAATTCTTTAATAAGCAACAAGTTTAAACTAAAAAAA
This sequence comes from Gymnocheta viridis, assembly GCA_956483585.1. NCBI lineage: Eukaryota > Metazoa > Arthropoda > Insecta > Diptera > Tachinidae > Gymnocheta > Gymnocheta viridis. The sequence continues at coordinate 47,250,592 of OY101443.1, read as the reverse complement.
AATTTTGAAAAACGTTGGTTAACATTTTATATTAGAGAGTTTCTTGTTTGTTCTGTATAATTCTTTCAATGTAACTTAGGGCTTTTTTGAATTCATATAACGATATATGATTTAAGATGTTATTTTCTCTAGATATCACAATATATTTTTTTGCAAAATTCTCTCCATAAAAGTAGTAAAATAATAAAACTAACACTAAATTGTAGAAAGAGTTGAATTCACGTCCATGATCATCCAATATGTATAAATATGTAAAAGTGAACAAGAACTTTTATGTACATATATGGAAATCTATTAAAAATTTCAACAAAAGAAATAATTTTAAAAACTTTTCTTTGTTGAGGGTTTTTAGGTAGTCTATAAAGGCCGAGGCACATGCATAAGTAGAATCCGTCGTACATTATACGTTGCTTTTTTCAACTGACAACTGTTGAAATACAAGGTTTATTTTGAGCTTTGTCACATTCCGTATGTCTCCGTCAACTAAAGTTATCCAACTTTTAACGTACGTTGAGTACTTTGACAACTATCAGTTTTTTTTTGCTTCGTTTTTATTTAGCTTTTTGTGTTGTGTGGTCACAAAAATAAATTAAATAAAATTAAATGAAAATTATGCACAATTAAAAGAAACTCCAGAATATCCTCGAATTCCATTGAAAATGTGTACTTTAATCAAGTCGAGCTGATTTAACGTCCGTCAACCTCCGCCATTGATACTTTAATGTCAGTTGAAAAAAGCAACGTATAACGTATGACGGTTTCTATGTGCCTCGACCTTAAAACAAAAAGTTTTTTAAATTCTTTGAAAAAATATATCGAGGCAATCTCGATTAATAAATTTAAAAAATACAAAATAAATAGTTATGAAAAATGTACATATATATCGCTACCTTAATGTATAATATATTTAATTACCGATATGTGTATTGAAAATCTATGTACTTATCGCTACTTTAATGCAACATAAACAGTTTTCAAAAAATGTTTTTTTTTGTTTAAGAATGCAGAATTATTCGTGTATCACTTTTTATCTTGTGTAAAAAACGCATTCAAATATCGCTCCTTTATATCAACGTAGTCATATCTCAAAGTTGTTCGTGGTGTCGTTCTTCATTTTGTGTAAAAAATTTATACAAACACATAGTATATACATACATATCTAGTTTACTCAGCTCTTGAGGAGGGAATATGTTTTTATTTTTGCTTTGAAGTGTGAGTAAACTAAATAACTTGTTCTCAATAACGATTTTTTGAGGTATGACCAAGATATATTAAATACTTAATATATCTTGGGTATGACGCTGCAATAAAAGAGCGATATGGTCTTTACTCACATTTTTTATTTTTTCATTGAGGTGAGTAAATTAAAAACTTTTAGTTCGTATTCTGCAGAACGATTTTCTTTATACATACATATATAACTATGATACAAACAAGGAGCGATATGTATTAACATACATACATACATATGTATCTTATTACGTATTCTATACAATAACATCATTAAATAAGAACTACAAATGAGATGATTCATTATTTGTCTTTAGGTATTCTAACAAGTACTTCATAATTTCTATTATTAACTTCTTTATCCTTATATGTCACGTAAGCACAGCCATGTGAAGGATGTAGCTTTCCAAAACGAATTCTATTATTATGTAAAATACGGGCAGTGTATAATGTTTCTCCATTTTCACTATATCCGGATTCTAAAGCATTTTGTGGTATTTCACCATTAGATGCAAATACCCATTTATAGTCAGCTTTATCGTTGTTTATGTGCAACAATTCAATATTTTCGGTAAGAAAATGAGATACACAATTCCAAGCTGCAAAAGCTCCTTTAAGCTTGGGCACGTAGCATGCAGGCAATAGGTCGTCCTCCAAATAAACACGAGAAGCAAATACTGGTTCCCCTTCTTTGTCTAAACCCATAATAAAACCAATTTGTGCTAATTCTTCTGCCGTAATGCTCTCGTCCGCATACAGCCACTCAAAGGTTTCAATAGGTTTCGCTTCCTCTTCGTCCATGGCAGTGGGTTCGTTAAAATTTAAGAACAAACGATGTACATTATGCCTATGTACACTGGCACGACACTGTGGACAAGTGTTGGAACGTGATAGCCATCGGAACAGACACTGCCGATGAAAAACATGACCGCACTTTGAAGTGCTGTAGACAATGTCAGTATTTTTGAAAAATTCACTACAAATTGCACATAAAACATTTAAAGTTGACGATATTTTATTGTCACCACTATCCTGTCTATTTGTCTCCATTATTTTAAGCACCTTTGTTTTTTTTTATTTTAAGCAACACAATTTAATTATATAACGAACGTCTTTCGAAATACTTTGCAGAAGTTACCACAGATTAGTAATCTGCGGAAGTTACTGTAATTTTGCAACGTACCCAAACAAAAATCTATTGTATACAAGCATGATGAAATAATAAATTTCACCATCAGGCAATTTACACTAGATTAAATATGCTGGCATAACATGGCAGCTTATTGCCATTTTCGGTGAAGAGTCGATTTTGGTAGGCATAATTTTTCAACCAGAATCAACCCCGCATTAGTAGAACAAAACCAATACATATGCACTTACATTAGTACAAAAAACTCTAAGGCCCAATAATTGACTACTCATTTAAGTGTCATTTATCTTTAAATGCCACTTAAGTACTAATTTAATTTTTTCGGTACAAAATTTTTTCAGTACAAAATTAAATGAAACTTAAATGACCATTCTTCTGCATTTAAAGTCCATTTAAGTTTTGCACACATACATACACAAACATATGTTTTTGCTTGCGTGTTGGTGTTTCGCGCAACAAAGTAAACAAAAAATTTGCGGCCATTGAAAAATCAACATCTTTTGGAGTGAAATTTGGACTTCTTTTATTAATATTATTCTTTTTTATGGTTTTTAAAATTGTTTTAAACTTTTAAAACATTGCAGCAATCTATCATTGTTGTTATTTTCAGCCTGTAAAAGAATCCACATTATAAATTTTTCTTTACTTTTGTTCAACAGCTGTTTCTCTAAGAAAATTGAGAGAATTTCGTGAGGCTGCCATATTTTTATCGTAATTAAATACAAACAATAATTTCACACTGAAAAACTCAAACTGTATTTGAATGCAACTTAAATTTAAGTGGCATTTAGCTAAATGGCATTTAAATGCGAAGTCAATTATTGGCCCTAATACACACATACATTTTATTCCAGATGAATTAATCCAGTATATTTTGGAAAGAACAAAAGTTAAGCGGGCTAAAAATTAGACTCGTGTGAGTTGCCTCCATGTATACAAGGTGAATTTGAATCAGTGTTGCCCCAACTAAGTGTGAGATAAGACGTACATCATCCCAAAATTACACATGAAATTAGGAATTGCATATCCTATTTTTTTGTTGCATAAGAATGTGCTTTGATTTGTTTAGTTTATATTATTGATCTTTTTGGTGTAATTCCAAAATTTTTTGGATGATGAATGTATTTTCAATATTTGGGCTTCAAGGTTATTTAATAAAAGATTATTTTTTTTACATATTATTCTGACGTTTCGTTGGTATTTTCCGACTTCTTTGGGGAGTATTTTTTAATTTTGTAGATATATAAATCTTCTTTAGACCGATTCTACATCATTCTCCTTAATCCATTGTAGAGTAATACAGGTAGTGTCGAAACTACAACAGCATTGCTTTTAGGTTCGAAGCTGTCAAAAAGCACAAAAGAAAAATGGCAAAATGGTCGCATTTTCTGTTCTATAAAGAATTTTGTTTCTTTTCCTTTTCTTAATTGCATTTGTGCTTTTTTAGTAGTGTGGCTGTGTGTTTGTAATAGATAACCAAATTTTGACAGACTCGAACACAAAATATATTATATGTATGTTCTTAGATAGTATATATGTATGTAAGGGAATAAATGAATTTCATGCTTTATTAATAGTTAAGTATATTTGGTATGTATGTACGTATATACATAAATGTCTACATATATGTATACATTTTAAATTACAAATATAATGCTCCACTTATGATTTTTAAATAAAAAGACGTGTGGCAGTCGGGGACTGTCGCGGCAAAGCTAATTGAATAGCATTTTTTATTAACTTATGCAATTATAATTATTTATTTATTTTTTATTTTTATATATGTATATATATTTATATACGCGCCTTGTTTATACATATGTATCAATGTTTATCGTTTCAAAAACTGCAGAATCATCAGTCAATGCAATTAAGAAGAGTTTCTAATTAGTTATACTGTATTCTGTTGCGAATTTTTTCAATGTTACCACATTAAGCAGAAAAATCCCCTGGATATTTTCCCAAAATTTCTTCCTCAACCACAACAAAAAATCCCCTATTGTGGGACAAAACCACAAAACTGAGAACGCTGGAAAATATGTATTATATTATGTACATTTATATATGCTTGATTAATAGAAAATAAGAAACCCAAAAGAAATGAAACCCAAATTACACTTTTATTTGCAAGAGCTTCTTACAAACTGTTGAACTTCTGCACGAAAAATTGCAAATATATAAGTATGTACTTACCTCAAATTTTACCACAGGGTATATATTTTACTCCAGTAATTATTCATGGCGTTTCTAGTATGTATGTATATGTACGTATTTTATTTTTATTTAGTATACAATTTTTATATTTATGTTTAATATTTGCAATTGGGTGTTTTAAAGACAGATGTATCTTTGAGAGTTGCCAGACTTATTGGTTATATCTAAATCAAGAATTACACCGAGTTTTTAACTTTACTTTTAGAGAAAACGAAACTATGTTACGTGGGCGAATAGCTTCGACGGTTAGCGTCGAATTTGGCAGAACGAATTAGCACTTTCAGAGATTAGCAAAAAGGTAGGATATTAAGCGAATATTAACACGGTTAGATTTCATTTGAAACGGAATGGATGAAACAAGATATATATTTTTAAATATTATAATTAAAAAAGATTAATTTCACACTTAAATTAGCTTATAGGAGATTTTTAACATCGCTTTTAGTACTTCAAACGCTATTCATTAAAAAATTTGTTTGGAGCCGTTTCGTTAAATATTGGGTCTCCCATTTTGGTCAATAAAAAAATTAATTGACTTATTCCACGTCAAGCAACTATCAGATACCAGAATTTTGCACTTTTGGTCTATGGCCTCTAGTTTTCGAAAAATCAAGTTTAAAGTTTTTCATGGGAAAAAACTATTTTTTACAAGTAAATCCAAATTTTTTAAATTTTTGAGTGATTTTACCTATTTTTTCTCTAGGGCCTCTATGTACTATGTACATAGTGCATTATGTACACTAATAACAATTTCAGTCCTAAGATGTTAAAATATGTATTCGATATTGTCGTATGTTACAAAAACTAAATTTTACAGAAGAACGTTTTTATTACTATTATATACTAGAAACTGTTACATCCGATAAAATGTGCATTGTGTTATCTCCATAACAATTATATTTACCGCTATGATATTTTGTCAACAGATAAATTAATGGGTTTAGAACCAACTTTAATAAAAAAAAGTCGATTTCGATAAGTTCTCGCACAGGGGTCGATATTCTTATAAATCATAGGTCTAATCGTCAATATCAAATACGAGCTACAAAGTAAAAAAATCTCCTATGTATAAGGGGTGCCCCGAAAACTAATGGGTAGTGTGCTAGACTTTGGGTCAAAACCCTGAGTGTTTTAAAAGCTTTAAAATGATACCAATGTTGGCCATATACGTTTAGAAATGTAGGGGAAAATCACATATCGCACTTGATCAACAAGAGGGTATTAACTCGAAATTTAAATTTTTTCACTTTTCTCCAAAACTTGCATTCTAATATTCATATTTAGCTGCTGTAAAAATTTCACATTGTTTTGTCTATGTTTCGCTAATGAAACGGATGATTAAAAATCTATTTTTCATATACCTTTGATGTAAAATCAAAAAGTATTTTGCTTCTGTTGAAAATTTTAAAATTTTGAGTTAATACCCTCTTGTTGATCAAGTGCGATATATGTATGTATGTACGTACGAGTACATATCGAAACTTCAGAGACCCATAGCTCGAAAACTATGCTTTCCCGCCTTTTTTATCTAACATTTTATTCTTATTTTTCCATTTTCTACGCCCTATACAATTTTTATTTATTTATTTATTTTTCTTTTTTGGAGCTGTGTCACTAAACTGGAACGGCTTATATTTCTCATTTTTTTCAATTTTCTATATGGTAGGGTATTTAATTTTGTTTTTGAGTGATGTAGCTCAACTTAATTTGAGCCCAAAAATAACCATAATATTCTAATGATTAGAACAAAGGTGGAAAACACGATTTAAAAAAACAGCAACTACAACATCACTAGCACTTTTAATTTTTTTTAATAGACGCAAATTAAATTATTTTTGGCTTTTATGATTGATTGATTACTATAACAACTTTTAAAATAACGCATTCACAAAGAATTTCTTTAATTATTTAAAAATTTTATGACTTTAATACATTTTATTCAATAAACAAAACAATTTGATTTGCATAGAAACCGAACTGCATCAATCAAAAAGCCGACAAGAACTAACATGATTGTATTATTTCTTATTGTTGTAAAATCAGTGAGAGGGCAGGGGAGCAATTACTCTGCATGCAGGCATTTATGTAGAAAAGATTTATTGAGTTTATTAATATTTATGTATGTTGCTATAATTATAATTAGAGTAGTTACTTTTTTGGTGTTTTTTATTTAAATTTCATTACTGGTGTTAACGTTTTAGTTAATTTGAATATAGTTTTGCATGAGATGAGATTATTAATGGTTATTTTTATGACACAAAATCCTTAAGCATAACTATTTTTAATGTTGTAGTACAAACCTAGTAAATAGAGTAAAAAACAATGTCTCTTAAATTAACTAAACTTGCTTTAAGTATTTCTTTCCCCCATCACAGTTTGAGTCTAGTAGTTTTAACGTCTTTCGCAAGAATTCATATGCGTTTGTAAAACATACATACTATGTACATATGTACATACATACATATGTACATAAATACTTACACTCCCAACTGAGGTTCGGTTGCCATGATTTTTCATGAAATTTGTTGCACGCAACTTTTTTTATTTGCTAATAGGCATTGCATTCCCTCATACCGGCGCAGGATAGACCAGCGACAAACCAATGTTTATGTAAATACATATGTATTAGCTTGAATTAAAATACCAGACTATCGTTCGACAGAGAAGAACAACAACTATGTACATAGATAGTATGTACATTGGCATGCCATCAGTGTCACCTCAGGACTTCTTTGTGATAGCGGCATCGTTGGCAACGATGGCCATCATTGTGGATGCATGAATGGATCTTAAAAAACCCACTATCCCAAGATATCGTAGATACAACTGTAATATTTACATCAAGCACATCTTTACCGATTACCTGTCATCCAACTTAAGAGGCAATACATTTCATAACATATCAGCTTTCGATGCACTTTAGTTGATAACTTTATACCAGAGTGGGAACACAAACAAAACTTTTCGCAAACGTTTCCTACGAAAACACAAACTTAAAATTTTTTCAATCGTTTTGTACATGAGTAAAACCAAAACAAATACCTTTTAAATGATAAAGAGCGCAAACAAAACTATTGGCTTTTCACTCATCTGCTTGCTTTAATATCCCGTTACAATCGTACAATTGAGAATAAAACAAATGCTCAAACGTATATTTTTGAGTGTTTCACATCGTTCATTGTATAATGAGCAAATCAAACAGCAAACGTTTGCGAACATTTATTCTTGAAACTTTTCAATTTTGCTCCCATTATTTTCTTTTCTAGCTGCGTACGTTTAAATTAATGTACACTTAGTGCTCACAAACAAAAACAGTACAAACTAAATGGGACAATCCTTCTCATTGTTTTTGTTTTGTTTTACTCATTGGAAAGAGCAAAACAAAACGAAAGCAAACGTTTCGTTTCTGCTATAACTTTTATGAAGTCAGACCTTCTTCAGTGGGAAAGGCAGAAAAATAAACACAAAATTTATACATTTCTATTTCAACACTCTCACTTAAAATGAAAATTTCTTGCAACAAAATTGCGTGGTGTAAATCAAGGCGAATTCACAACAGGTGGTCCGAACAGCTCAGGTATTTGTTTTTGCTCCTTGCATCTCCTTGCATTTTGATCTGTTTTGTTTGTCAAAAATTTTTTATATTTGATTTATATATAGTGTTTGATGTTTGCTTTGCAACCAAGGAAAATTCATAACAGGTAGACTCGCCTCAATTCGCCTTGCTTGCAACTGATTCTGACGAAGAAAGCAGGTATTTCCCAAAGCGAATTGAGGAGAGTCTACCTGGTATGAATTTGCCTTGGGTGTAAATATGGAAATAGTATAAATACAGTTATGTTCGTAACATAGGATTACTTTTTTCAAGTATACAGTATTTTTGCTCACCTATACAAACAAAAGCTTGCGATGGCAGTTAAAACCAGACTATTAAAAAAATTATAATTAGTCGTGCTTAATTAAAAAGCAGTAAGATATTATTCAAAACTGAAATCTATGTTTCAGATATTTCTAAGCTAAATTAATCATATAAATCTCTTACAATAATAATTAAATAAATAATCAAGATTCAATGTGATTTAAAGGAATTTATCGGCAACTATATTTTAAAACGGCAGTATATTTCTATTGTTTTCATAAATAACTACGTATGTCTTAGAATCAATTGGGAGCAATAAAAAAACCTTAATTTTAAAACTAAAATTGTATTTTACTTGAAAATGTATATATGTATTTGCCATGAAAAACTTTAGTTCCAGTTAGTTTTCTTGGTGTTCCTAAGCGTGTGCATTCACAAAAGCTCGTTGGTAAGCGTTTTCAACCAATATGAATGAAAATGAAACATTACTTTAAAATTACTTTTTTCTTAATTTTTTCTAAGTTTCTATAAAAACATTATTTTTTAATTTTAAGGGTTAATCTAATTTTTTTCGAAAAGTAGAGATTCTAGAATCTGGTATCTCTCTAATCACCAAAAAATTTTCCAAATTTGTATTTTACTTGCGAAAATCAATTTCTCCCATGAAAAACTTTAAGCTCGATTTGCTTGAAGACTTGATGTACTAGAGCAAAAAGGGAAACCAACTATCATCCTTTCAAGTAAATCTAATTTGGAAAGATTTTTCGGTTATCACAAAAAATTTAATCACGTTTTGAAATTAAATTTCTTGGTTAAATTCAAAAAGTTTCAGCTTAAAAGGAAAAAATTTAACGCTTAACCCCGAAATTATTGACGAAAGTACTAAAAATACGTTCAGCGGTATAACCTCTTTTATGTATAAAATTATAATTTCTTCATTACCTACGTCATTATTATATTTTCTGTTAAATAAAACATTCCTTTTACAATAATTTTTGTTCTAATGTAGTTAAATTTATTTGTTTTTAACATTTGATTTAAACTTATTTTTTGATAAATTTCTTAAAAACTATTAAAACTATTATTTTTTAATCTACATGTTATAACAATGTGATATTTTTTATGTAATACATTTTTAAGTATTCTGTTTATTTCTTAAAAAAATATATATATATAAAGTTGAACTTAAAAATAAAAAGAAAAATAAAAATAAAATACGTTTTTATATTTGAACCATCATCAATCATTAATCATGGTAATTATTTTTTATTTTATTATTACTTAATATGGAGAAAATTAAATGAAAACAAATTTAAATTTAATCAATGGAGCAAACATACATAAAGGGTATATACAATTTCGTGTACGTCGCAAGGGACACAGAGAGATGGGATACATAAAAAATATGAGAAATACATACGATAATTATTTACTTTAAAATAAAAAAATGGCAACTGAGTTAACTATTTTCTTAAAGGTGGTTTCATATTTTTTTAACAAATTTATATATTTTCATTTTTTGAGTTTGAGCTAAAAGGCAGTTATTAATTGTTGTTAGTAGACGTTTTCACATAAATAATTTCTTATTTTTTTAACCTGAGCTCCGGCGGAAAATTTTGCAAATTTTTTAAAATCTATATATAATGTATATAATTTCTTTTTAATATGTTTACTTTGTTTTTGTTAACAACAAACTATTTTAAATGGGCATAATTTTTTTTTTTTTGGTTTTATACATCTTTTTTATTTAATTAAAATAAACTATAAATACATAAATGCTAATCAAAATAATAAAAAAAAAAACAATTTATTAACAATAATTTTAAGTTTTACTACAAAATAAAATTATTTAATGGTGAGGGCGTCAGAAGGGGGATGTATTTGTTTGTTTGCCATGATAAGCAAATTGACACCAGGTAATCGCATCAGATAGAACTATAACCAGCTGATTAAGTTTGTTGTTGTCAAAAGTTGTTGTTTTGTATGCAAAAAAAATTTGACAATGGAAAATAATCGATGCTGTTTTTTGCATTGTTGTAATCGCATGGATTACCTGATATTGATCGACATTTTTTCAGACCTTTTAAATTGTAAAACGATAAAACGTTTTTCTACCGGTTATTTATTGACATACAATTTGTATATCACAGAGTATTGGCTTTAGTTTAATTTTTACTAGAGCAGACATTGAAAGAAATACATTAATCATGTTTGCTTATCATCTAAAAATTCATAAAAAAACAGAAGAGAAGTTTTTTCAATAAATTTGTAAAGGCTTTTAAATTATGAAGTCAAGTCTGTTGCAATATTAAGTATTTAGATACATGATTATTACAACATGCTCATATTTTATAAATTTTTTTCGAAACCCCCAGTTTATTTCAAGGATATAAAAACTATTGTATCAGTGGTAAGTTTTACAGTTTTACAAAACTTTTCCATTGCTGTTGATATTTTCCATAAAAAAGAATTATCTGTATATTAGACCTTAGTATTATCCAACCGATAAAATAAATTTATGCACTTCTTTTTAAGTAAAAAAAAACTAGATACCAGACCATTTCGTATCACGCCAATAGCAGGAAATATTACATAATCATATGTGCTTTCTATAATTATAGCAATATATTTGGAATTTCTGATGAGTGTGTTTCTTTTTTTTATCAATCCATTCGTGATGGAACTTTCAAATTTCAAAAGTTCGCGGGTCAGTCTTTAGTCTATACGTTAGGTGTTTTGAGGATATGCGTTTGCCCTTTTTTACAAAGATATTGCAAATATAGATACATCATCATTCACCATCATTCTGCATGGATTAGTTTAAATTAAAATAAAAAGACACTTAAGCAAAAACACCGGACGAAGTAGGCAAATTGCCATTACACGCGCTAATGTTAATGGGGTGCCATAATCATGGTAAACAGCGAAGACGTATATTTTATGATATTATTATTAATATTTAGAAATTTTACTGTGATTTTTTATTTAATCCTCTTTTTAATCGTTTCTACACGAACATATGTATGTAGTTGCTGCCCGCAGATCTACGCTAAATTTGTAAAAATAATACTTGGAGCTTCACAGCATTTGCTTTACTTCTTAATTGTGTGTTTTAAAACAAGTAGTTTGTGGTTATAAATAATAAATACCCATTCACTGTTCAAATTTGCAAATTGATTAAAAAAATGCTGAAGAGGATTCTTAGACTAGCGTTGTTTTTAGCAAATTCGCCTTTCCTTCAACAAAAAGCTTAAGATGGAATCGTGCATGTTCTTAATAAGCAATAAAATCGCCAATAATATGTACAATAATTTCGTATTTGTTTAATAAAAAAAAAATAGTTGATTGATTGAATAGTAAAAATTTAAAACAATACATTTGTATATATAAATAAGCATTCCTTTCAATGTCCCATGATATTAAACAAAAAAACAATAAAAAATATGATCACAAAAAAGTGTCCATTTAAACACCACACACGCACACACTCTATTTGTAGATAAATCTTTGTTTCAGGCAAAATTACTATATAAATGTTAATAAAATAAGATCCATTTTTAAAAGTTAAAACGTGCCTTAAAAATACAAATTAAAAAGAAAACTATTTTTCATTTTATACAAATAAAATAAAACAATAACAAATGAAAATCCCCGCTACTATATGTATGTGTGTATGTATGTAAGTACATATGTATGTATCTACGTTAAATTTGTATTCATTTCATACACTCATTTTTTTGATGATAAATAATTCATATAGTCTGTTGTTTGCCGAGCATTACGTACCAATTCGCTATTTGTCTCCTTATCATTCCAATGTTGAATATCATTAGAGGGATCTTGTTGCTGTGAAGAAGAACGTCTAGAAAATGAGCGATTTCTTTGATGGTGGCGGCGGTCTAAAGTACTAGATGCATCACTAGCCAAACTACTCTGACTGCTATATCGACCGCCGAATTTAGGTGTTCTATTTTTGTTTTGATGCTGATTGTGGTGGTGATGATTACCACCTCCTCGCTGATAACTGTTTGGACTCTGACTACGTCTGAAACTATTGTTTTGATTGTTACTATCGATTCTAGACTTGGCCGGCCTAGGCAATGTACGTGCTCTTGAGGAACTGCGACTATTTGATTCTGGGCCGTTTGTACTATACGAAGAGTTTTCATCCAGATATTGTAAATTACTATTTGAACTTCTCCAGGTATCAGAACTTTTATTTTGATTATTACTACTTCCACCATTTTTATTCTTTTGGAAACGCGGTGGTTTATCATAAGTCGGCCGATTATTATAGTGCCTGCCACCACCCCTACGATTACTGTTTCCACGCTCGTAATTGCTCACGTAGGAACGTTCGCTGCGATCATCTCTTTGAGATTGGCGATCCCAATTCGAGTTCGCTAGGCCAGTGTACGTTGACTGATTGCCGGAACGTTCGATTTTTTCTTGAGCATGTTTCAGGCGATCATTGATGCTGTACAGACGTATACTGCCGCCGTCACTGCGTATACTTTGACGATCATCGTCGAAACTGGCACTGAAACGTCGTTGAGCATTGCGAGATCGAATGTCCTTATTTTGATCATCACGATTAAATCGAGGGGCTCGCCAACGTGGCAAAGGTTTTGATTCATCACGTTCTTCATTACCACTATTTTGACCATTCAGTAGATTTTCATTGCTAGATGTTAAAAAAGAAACGAAACCATTAAATACTGGAAATAAAGAGTTCTGAAAACAAAAAATTTATTACAAAAAAAAAAACAAACACAAAGTGTAACGTTATGTTGTGTTTATTCAACTGAGTTGGACGGATGATTCCGTACTTGTTTTGGTAGGGACGCTCTTTAATTTTTAACCGAATTAAATTTGCAAGTTGAGTTATTAAAACGGCAATACACAGCAAGTGAGAATTTCCATTGTCTTACGGTTTACAAGATCCAGCTCTATTTAAAAATACCACTAATTATCTAATACGCCCTTAGATTTTTAATCGAATTCCGTTTTTGCAAACTTATATTTATTTATTGGATCTTTCCTATTTCAGAAAATAACAATAAGTAATAATTTCTGGATCTATTGCGATTGCAATAGAAAATCCATTTTTCTTTGCGTAAAGTGCTTATCTTTAATGTAGTTTCGCGAGGGCCAGTGTGTTGAGACGAATGTTTATATTATAAAATAGCAGATCCTGTGCAAAAGGATTTGCACGTGTTCACTGTTTTCGTACCTATTTAGAGTTGAATATATTTATTTCGTTGCGAACAAAAGTAAATATTAAAGTCCTTATGAATATTTGCGTTACGAACCACGGGTCACCAGTAATAAGTCGCAATATTTTATTTTATAATCTTTGTAATTTCTCTACATTAGAAGCAGAAGCTGTTCGCCATAGTTGGATTCCATATGTCCATATTGGCTGAATAACAGCTTTGTAGAGTAGAACCATGTAGTTTAGATTGAGAGCAGAGTGGGGGGCAAAAAGCCACTGTAACTGTAGTGTTTTAAGTTTAAGTTGAGTGGATTTGGACTCAATATGGTGAGATCATGTAAGGCGACGATCGTGGTGTATACCATTGAACGAGAAAGGTATACAATTTGCTATACATAGCACATATATGTAGATATTCAAAAGTGTAGGGTACAAACAAATACGTTTACAGAAAGCTTTGACTAGAAACGGGTTACAATATAAATAAGTGCGCATATCGCTAGGTGTAACATAAATAAATAAAAAAATTACTTTTATATTGCTAAGAATACGTACAAATATAGATATGGATGGTAGCGTTTGAAAAATTGTTTTAAGAAATAAAACAAATATAACAAATTAACTTATGGCGTTTTCTTTTCTAAAAATAAAGTTCAACATTTTTTTACCTTTTAATTGAAAATTTACGATATAATGATTAAAAATTAGAGTTTATTAGAAATTATTGTATGATCAGTTACGAGACAAAATTTTTGTCTTAAGAAAACTTTGACCAGCATTTTTTAATAAAAAGTAAAAAAATATTACGTTTTTTTTAGAAAAGAAAACGTTTTATGCAAAAATTGCAGTTCTTTATTTGGTATTAAATTTTTGCATAAAAATAAGGGCAGTGAAATTTCTACATATTAGATCAATATTCTGTATTCGTCTTTTTATAAAATATTAAAAACTCAATGAAGCAATAAAAGAGAAAATGTAAGGAATGAGAAAAATTTGCAAATTATACAAATTTTTGCGGATTTTCGAAATTTTCGCCAGTAGCTTACTTTTTTTCGATTTTTTCGTTTGCAAAAATTTGCTTCAAACGTAAATTGTACACTTTTGAAATTTGCATTGTTTTACTATTACTGCTTCAACGAAAAATAGAACAATGTTAAAAACTAAAGGGTATGTATATAATAAGTGTGATTTTTGACATAGGACGACTATATATTGAGAAACATAATACATTTTGGAAATACACACAGAGAGTATTTTTGATGTTATAACAGCAAATATAAAAAATAGAGTTCAGTTAAAAATTAAAGTGTGTCTCTGCACAACAAGTACTTGTCTGATTTATTATGTCGTTTTTAAATCAAATTTTTTCCGATTTTCGAAATATTTTTATTATTCAGGTATGTAATAGAAACGAAACCTTTTTAAAAGGTGTTTCTTAATAATATTTCTTTATTAAAAAGTACTTTACTGCAAATATTATAGAAATTTTTCTTTATTAAGAAGAATTTTATCACAAAAATTATAAAAATTGAATGAAAAATGTATTAAAAATGGCCTTTAAAAATGCTTTGTTTTCGAAATCGATTTCCATTACATACCTCATTGATTTTTTTTTTACTTTCATCATTCTTAAAAGAATAAGTGATACTGTCACGTTTTCCGAATTTTCAATTTACGATATACACTATCAAGTACAAAATAACATATATATATACATATACAACATACATATATACGTATCAAATCAAATTATTCGAATACTAGAAGAATAAAAAAATACGATATAAAATAAAAAATTAACGGAAATTTGAATAGAATATATTATACCTTTGATACCTAGTAAATCAGTGATTTAATTACACTAATTTTCAATAATAATGTGACAACAGTACAATAAATGTATGAAACCGCTTGGTTTCACAATCACTAAAATTATTCCATCCGGTGAAAAATCAAATAAAAAGAATAAACTATGCACGCAAAACTTTGCCATAATATTTTTCTTACGATAAAGCTCACAGTTGTCGAAATCACATGCAGTGCAGTGGTTTCTTAAATGCATCAATTTTATTTTATGTTTAAAACAGTGAAGCCTTACTTTACTAAAATAAATATTAAACAAAAATATATCAACTAGCACTGATTTATTTGCCGTAAGATATATTTCCAAATTATCGCTTTGAAATTTTTTGTGACCAAACAATTGTCTGTAGATAAATTTTTGCTTTCTTAGAAATTCACCACTTATTGTTGTAGCATCTCTCAAATAGACACTAAATGTCAAAAGTTCCGTGAACTTTTCTTTTAAAGTTCGTACTAGTGGATATACATATATGTATGTATGTATGACATCACAATAAAATACTTATTTATAAAGTTTTACATTTACAGTTTTCGTACGCCAAAATTAGAACCGAGACTCTCAAGACAATATCTTTCAGCTACTCTGGGAGCAAATGTAGTTAAAATCAAATCTGTGTTGAAATTACTTTTTCTTGTATGAATTGTTTTGAGTTTTTGAACGATATCTATCAACAATATTAGGTATTGAAAAAACAGAACATTTGTTCCTAGTTCTCTTGGCGTAAAAGAAAAATAATAAATTTTTTCTCTCGATGTTGGGCCATCATTTCCTAATGAACATAATGAAGCTTTTGTTAATTTGATTTATTAATAATGGTGGACACTAACTGTGCAACTTTTAAAGAATTACTGATTTTATCCTCAGCCCTTAACTTCAAAAATCTGTTCGACTAAAACCGTCGTAAAAAAATGGAAGTGGTTTTTTAACTAGACCAAAAATGTTTAATTTTTTTCGCTTGGAAAACTGTTTTGAATGGAGGAAATTTTACTCAAATTGATTAAGTGATTCGAGAGATATCCTTGTCGAATAAATTCCAAAAAATGTGCGCATTTTTAATTACTGTAAAAAATATACATTTTGACGCGCTTTCGGTTTGGAAATTAGCGCGAAGTTCCAAGCATAGCGTTCAAAGTCAACATTTTTTTAATATATAATACTATGTTTCAACTAGATTAATTATATTACTTCGAAGTGTTTATAGCGCATAGTAAGTGATTTGGTGTTCGAATTTTCGAAGTCAAATTTAATTTATTTTAAATGTTGCACGCAGCATTTTTAAATAATTTTTTTCATGTATAGTTTGACATTTCAAATTAATTAAATAGTAATTAATGTAATTTTTTCGAAGTTCTCAATCATTATTGATGGATGACCCAGGGATGGAGTTTGTAATTTTAAAAGCATCACAGGGTTAAATAGATAAAACGACTTCGAAAAATAATATTTTCGACATTATTTAAAATAAAACAAGTGCATTGAGGTGATTTGACCGTGTGAAAAATGTATGGCAAATCATGTAAATCAAAATGATTTGTTCAAATTAACATGATTCGACGAAATCATGCCGTCGGAAACATACTATAAGAAGTTGCAGTCTGCAAAGTCTTGTATTCTTTTTCATTAAATAATTCGGTCAAATACATAGTTGATATTAGTAACAACTAAGGCCACCCAGGCTAGGTTAGGTTATTGGGGCAATCACTATAACGGTTCTCGCCCCGCCTCCTAAAACTTTCCGGTCTCTAAAATAAACGGATAGTCTGATTAACTTCATAGTTGCCAAACATTCTAGGGACCGGCGAAGTATTGTAACCCAGTATCCTTCTCCTCGCACTTGTTAGTACAGCACATTGACATAAAAGATGAAGCATAGTTTCCTCTTCATCATTACAACTCCTGCAATAGTCATTGTAACTGAGACCAATTTTCTCAACATGGGTCCCAATGTTTCACTGCACAATTAGCACTGCTATTAATATTCGCATCCACCCTTCTCGAAGCTGAGTAGATATCATGAGATATGCAAAAGTCGAAGTGGGCGCACTTTGTATTAGGAACCTTCGTTTTCCCAGCTGCGTTGAGCTAGTAGGTATGATTGAATCGACAGGTTGCGTTGTGATAGAGGGATGCCAGTTAAGTGAATGATCATTGATTTGTTCAACGCTACTCCCTGTCTGGCAATACTATCCGCAATACAATTACAAAGGCAGTCAACGTGTCCTGAAGTCCAGATAAGTGTCACCACTTAAAAGTAGAGTAAGCAAACGCTGATAAAGTGCGTAGCGGAAATGGTTGCTAATTCCATTGAACTTCAAAATATTACGTAATATACGAGTATGTTTGCATTGCTCTCAGTTTCACGATAAATGGACCCAAACCAAACATAAAAAGTACCTCCAATAAATTTAGTTTCCATTCAAATATAGGATGGCCTTTCGGTGCAAACTGTAAAATAGCCGCACAGAAGGAAAATGAATATACACAAGAAAAAATGGCCACAAACTGATAAATTAGAAAAGTTATCTTTCAATAAATACGTTTTTGTTTCAATTTTAAAAGAACTTTTTAAGAAAAGAGGCGTTAAAAATACGTTTGAAGAAAAATCCTGCATAAAATAAAAAAGGTTTTGAAAGCGAAGTTGTAGATCAAAATTCCTTGGGAGAGACAAACTATCTATACAGAATTTCTTCTGTAAGCGAAGGTGGTGTTTAAAATATTATACCGGAGGAAATTCTTGGGCAAGTATATCTGGCCAAAGGCTGCCTATGCAGGAGAGAACTATTCTGCAAGTATATTTGTAAAAACAAATAGCTTGATTCCACTTAAGTGAAGTGATGTTAGTCGAAATCGATCATGAACAACGCCACCGAGTGAGATACATAACTTTCCAAGGCCAAAAAACAAAAACAAGCCTGATTTACTTTATGAAATAACGACATGTTAGAATTTTGTTTATTTATCAAACCATTGCTGCTTTGAGACCAGAGGCTCAAAGGAATAGCGCTATTGAAACTAAAACAAAGTACAAATTCTACAATGGTTCAATTAATATTAGAATAATGTAATAAAAAATTGCGACAAGCGTTTTTTGCCATCGCTTAAAAGCACTTAATTCTTCAGTTCTAAACGAAATTTACAATAGAAAACTACAACCACACATAGTACATACATAATTAATAAATACATCAACCAGAGATAAGCAAAAGCCGCGCAATATGAATTTCGTTGTTTACTCAATTGCAAGCTCACACGTTAAAGAAAAAATTTCAGTACCCATAAAGTGACGATACAACAAAGTTGAGCTGTCAGTAGTTGCTAGTAGAATAACTCGTTAATTTATGACATATGTATTTATATATATATTTTTGCCTACCTCTGATGTATTGTAATAAAAAAATAAATAAAATAAAACTAAAGCCAAAACCATTATCCCAAATTAAACTATTCCAAATTAGTTTTGATCATAATCATGACACATATATTTTCGTTCAAGATACAACGATTTAATAAATATTTTTTTTATGCAAGTGTATTAATTGAAGATTACACGCATATTATAAAACTTACCTATTTAAATTTTGTTTAAGAGGTCTTGGCGATTGTCTGGGCTGAAATGACCGTCTGGAGTTGCGACTCTGTCTATCGCTATCATTATCATAAATTTTACTAGAAGAATATTTTTTTTCACGATCATCGCCATAACTTTTTTTTGAATGGTCCTTACTATTGCCGCTCACGTTAAATTCACTTTCGGTACCATTATACTCCTCAAATGAATCTTCGCAAACCTGTTCGCTCCACTTTTTATAGCTATCAGGATCATCTTTTGTATTGTCATTAACATTACCGGAATCTCCATTTTCGTAGCTTGTATTATTCGAAGAGGATTGAAGGGAAACTTCTTCGTAACTATTTATCTGTTGTAGTTGAGTTGAAGGGCAGGTATACTTTTGTTGTTGAGAGCTATTATTTGATTGATTTTCTTGTTGCTGTTTCGGATAATGACTTTCCGAAGTTGAAGGTTGTTGTTGATTCGACTGATTCGAATTTTGATTGTTGTTGCCTTCATCGTCATCCTCCATAATAAAATATTTTGTGTACATTACTTCTAATTGTGACCCTAGGCTTGCAAAATTACTATAAAATAAATCTAAAGTCATTAACATAATGGCTTTAATGGTTGGCTTCAAACTTGGCTGCTCTATTATATTCTTTCGTATGTGATATAGTAATTGTGATATTTCTGTTTTATGCAGATTACGCATTAAATCCCCATTGAGTGTAATTTGAGACAATATTAATTTCGCCAATTTAACATCATTTACGTTCTTCTCTTCTTTAATTTCTCGTATGAGTAGACCCAAAAGTGATTCGCCTAATATGTTAATGGGCGAATTATCGGCCAAACGAACACGATGATAATATTCACCCAAAAGCGTTATTGAATTATAAAGACGCTCTCGATCATGCATTCTATAGTTTTCAGCATTGACAAAGTTCTTTTGCAACAGGGTTAACATGGCCGTTCGCACTTTGGTCTCCTTCATTGCAAGAACGTCAAAGTTGTGTGAAGCAAATAGTAAAGCAAACTTTAAAGCGGTTTCTCCGTCTTCTAATGCTTTGTCATTTATGTATTCCATTGATTCACTAAAATAAAACGTATTATAAAAATAAAATTTGTTAGATTATGTTTATAGGTTTTACTGTTGATATTTTGTTTTGGTAGAAAATTAATTAATGTTAACTCATTATTAATTTATAAATGTTTATGTATTTTTATGAAATAACTTTCTTTTACGAAATATCGTTTCATTATTGTTAGTGTGGGAGTTACGCACTCTATCAAATAAAATATGAAGACATTATTTTAACAGAAAAATATAAATCCACCTTAATAAATAATTAAAAATCTGAATAACAAACATTTAAATATATACATAAATAATTTATTTGCATATATTTTGAATTCTTAAATTTTTGTGTTTTCAGAACAAAATAATTAATAATTGTGAAGCCCACATATGTACAGTTAATAAAAGAAAACCGGTTCACATACTAAATATTTATGAATTCATTTTCAGAATAACTAAAACGATGGTCACAAATAAAACGGTAACGTTTGTTACTGATGAACATTTTGAGCTTTGATAATGGATAAGTGGAATTGATAAGATTAAGCCCATTTCCACACAAAAAAAATTGCGTTTCGTAAATGTCAAGCAAAGTTTATAAATAAAAATTTTGTTTACGTTGTTTTATATTTAGTTTCAATTCACAATTAAGCTATTTATCTGCTCTTAGCCGTTTGTATGTATTTTTTTTAAAGAGAAATAAGACTCAGGAAATTAATATGCCTACCAATTAAGAAAGAGATAGTAAGAGAGGGGAGAAGGTGAAAGTGGGAAAGCTTTATTTCTTGTAAAATATTAAAAAAAAATGATTTCGCAAAGATTTTTGATTTGATCTTATGGACTGTAGTAATGTTTATTGGCAGTTAAGAACATATTTGTATGCTACAGAATCTCAAAGAATTGCCTAACAGTATCTAGCAGTGGAGCGGTAGCAATACCGGTCACTGCAAAATAATTTCAGTCCGGGCAAAAGGGGTGCTAACTTCTACACTGACGCCACCAAAAACCACGAAAGAGATAAGAATCTGGTTATATCTGAATAACTTCCGAAGCAAGAGTGGCGGATTGGCTAAGAGTATAGTTTGGCATGTTCGTCACCAACAAGATTGCTGGAGTTCTAAAAATTAGTCACAAATACAATAACAAAACGTATCTTGTCTTGTTCTTGTTCAACTCGCGTAATATTGTAAATCATGTTACTTCGCTTAGAGAAACTTTTGATAATTTGTTACCAACTCTAGTTGAAAGTCGAACGAACCATCATTGTAGCTTTAGAATACTCGTTGCAGAAAACAAAACTAGTCCCTGAACACCAATCATCTCGCAATGAGATGGCTAAACAGTTTGAACATAATTTTGACCCCAGTGCACAGGGACATTCAGGATAAATGTATGACTGAGGAGGAGACTACGAAATTGTCAAGCAATTGTGACTTCACTTGAAAAAGGAGGACACAATATTTCTATTGTCAAAAAATATAAGAAATATATCAACATTGGTGTCTGTGATAACCGAACTGTGTCGCCTAAGCAACCGTGTTAGGAGTCGAAGATAACGAGTTCTGTGACAGCTGCATCCATATATGTAGATGAAGAGAACAAAACACTTCCTACATTGAACTGCGATCTAGTATAAGCTTTACGATAGTGAATGCTCTGCATAAGCTGCGTTTTTGTTGGATCACAATGGACCAAAAGGTCTAAGTGATTCCGATGCAATTCTGACTTGATGGCTAATCTAACTTAACTATTAATGACTACACATGGGCAAGGAAAAAATTAAAACTTGGCAACTTAAATAAATTACATAATTTTTTTAACTTTATATTTGAATTTCTTATATCGAATAAATAGTTTTCAAAAAACTGTATATTGCATCACATTGCTCAAATATTACTTGATATGGCAAATTTATTTGATAGTTATGTACGAATATATTCCAAAAATTATTTTATGAGCTTCAAACGTGGCTGATAAAATGTTATATAAATATAATCTTTAATTAGAAAACATTTAATTACATTTGAGTGCATTTACAAAAAATATAATAGAAATAATATTTGTATATAAATTGGAAAATTTAGTTTTCACATATTCCTAACCGAAGCAAGGAATGTATAACTCAAAATATTTTTATGAAGGTACATATCGTTATATGAATTCATAAAAGCCCTAAGTTACATTGAAAAAATTTTAGAGGACAAGCAAAAAAATTTAAGCAACATTTTTCAAAATTTTTTTAGTTTAAGTTTATTTCTTATTGACGAATTAGTACAATTTTAATAAATAAAAATTTCCAGGGACATGCATTTTGATTGGTGGATCGAAATCTACCAAGAAGTCGTTTTTGAATTTTTTGTAACTTAGGGCTTTATTGAAATCATATGACGATATATTACATAGATAGACCGTTAGATTAGTTTAAAATGAAACGAAGTGCAACAAATTTTTGTTTATAGTCTCATATTTAGAAACTAGGGTGAAGTGCACAAACGTCACAAATAGACAAACGTTGATGCTAGGATAATTAAATAAAAGTACAATATTATCTTCAAACGTACCGTACGCACGTTTATTTTTATATAAAAGGGAAAATCTTAAATAGCAACGGCAGATTATAAACTGCATACAGACTATACAACCAAATGATGTAAAATGTAAAAATATACATGGTATGTACATACAAGATATTAAAAGAAACAGCATATGGTAGAAAAAAATAAAACAAATAACAAAGACGGTGACCACACAATAGCTACTCGTTTAATTTGCATTATTAACAACGATAAGAACATCAGCAGTCAACAGCTTGAGCAACATACTTTTGCAAACTAAGAAATACATAATACAAACTACACAATAACTCACTATACGAATTAAACAACGTTATGGTTGTATACCTACCACTAATTTCAGCAGTTAGAAATTCAACTGTTGCTAGTATGTCAACAAAGAATGCTTAAACATGCATATATGTATGTATGTATGTATATATTAAGAAAAGACTGCCATAAAATATTTAAACACATCCATATGTACTAGGTACAAATGATTAAAACGTTTAAACAATTAGTTCACACTACCCTCGATCAATATTATAATAATTGGTCAAATCAATCAATAAAAAGAAAATATGCATTCGTTAATACAAAATTATAACCTCAATTGATGCTTTCGCATTAAACCACTTCATGTTTATAATAACAACAGCTACTGTTGGGTATTTCGTATGTACATGCTCATGTACATACATATGCATACGTATGATGGTAGATAATAGATAATTCAATATTATTCGTACTTACCACAACATATTTTCATCACGTACTATATTGCAGAAATCTGTTTCAATTGATTTGATCTTGTGATTCATTGTTATACCATCGTCTTGGAGGTCCAGACCACGTATCATTTCGATTATGTGATCGTAAGGACAAACTCCAGGTGGAAGAGTCATCGTACTATTAATTGGTTGCAAATAGCTACGTAAATCGCTGAGACTAGTAACATTCTCGTTTACAGGAAGGACTGGTATTACACCAACAGCGGCGCTGCTATTGTTGCAAGCAACATTTGGACCAGTTGTATTTATTTGGCCAACTGGGTTGGTAGCTGCCGTAGAAGAGACACTAGAGGCAGAGGGAGATGAAGATATTAAGCTTCCTCTTGGCATACCATCATTTTTGGATTTTGAGTTATTGTTACTAATCATATTAGCCATATAATTGTGTACAAAACGATGTTCCGTTGTGTTTCTATTAGTACGCGTCAATGGCAGTTGCAGTTTTTTAATTGCTCCTTTCCTTGTGAACAAATGTAATGATGATTAGCTTGGAGCAATCTTTTTCTTTTCCGCTTGTATTTCTCGGTGGTAATTTATTTTCTCCGTTTTAGATTAAGATTTTTTAATAAAAATAAATAAATCAACAAAACTGTGAATGTGTCCAATAAACATGGAATAATTTTTAAAACGAGACGATAGAAATGCGTCTTAAAACTTGTGGTGAAATTTCTTTATTACTCTGAAGCAGTAATGGAAAAGATGTTTATTTTTTTTATTTACTAAAATTACTAATTACAAATTCAAAAAACACTAAACATTTAATAGCTTTTTACGTTTACTTTAAACTTAAAAAGAAATATTACAATTTTGCGAAGAAAATTTTTTTCGTGGAAAAAATATTTTGCCCGAAATATGTTAGAAGAATGCAAAATTATAAGGAGGAAAAAAACAAGAAAGAACAAGACATCAAAAGGGAATAACAGGCGGCGATAACAAATTTGCTGATTTCGATAACAAATTTTAATAACAAACTAAACAAATCAACACTGTTTGAAATGTTGTTAACCTACTTAAAGACAAATATAATATATACAAACTCAAAACACTTTTTAGCGACTATCTGTTAAATATTAAACAAATTTAGGAAACAGTACGTTAGCATTAGAAATCCTTAAATTTCAGATCATAAGCTAGTTTCAAAAGGTATACCGCGTACATAGTTTGTTGCCTATCGTAGGCAATTTGTAAGACTTCTGTCACCCCTGAGAAATTGAAAGGCAGACATATGTATTTTTATATTTATTTATATATATTCACATTTAATATACGTGCAGCGGTATCCATAAAAAAATGTAATTGGGCTTTTAAATGCATATTAGTTTAAAAAAAACATATTAAGACTGAAAAACGTTTTTTTTAAATTGGTATTCATAATCAGCATTTTAACTAAAAATCAAATGACTTCTTTTGCAAATAATAGGTCCGATCCCTTACTTTTTGGGTAAAGTTCGTGCTAATGAGTGTAAGCAAGAAGTACTCTCACTAATAGCCAAATATGTTAAAAAGTACGTGAACACTAAAAACCACATTTTTAGCCCAAAATAAAATGTCAATGCAATGTCTGTTAAAGATAAAATACATATGCACATAAGGATGCATGTACATGCATTCACAAGAATAAATAACAACGGAAAATGCAAATATGTATGTTTGTACATATGTTTGCTCTACGATAGTATTTACATTTTGCGACATATTTTTAATGCTTAGTTGATCAATATTATTAAAAAAACTTTTTTGGTTTTTGGTGAAAAATAATGTTTTATTGTGTATTTTGCAAACAGCTGACTGTTTAATAATTTACACAATCTACCCGAATAAAAAGTACGGGCTGCTTCGTGGAAGAAGAATATTTTTCTCTCAAAGTCGCTCTCATATATCTAATCTTGCAGTACGGGAACAGTTTTTGTGCAAATTGGGATCCCGCCGGATCCCAATGGGCCAAGAACCGAGCCTTGCGGGACACCTGCACTTTTTAACTCCGAGATCATTCCATTTACAGAAACATATTGTTTACGATTGCTCAAGTAAGACCAAATTAATATAGAAGCCGTTATGAGAATCTATAATATGATCAAAGGCTTTAGAAAGATCGATAGACAAAAGAACACTAGTGTTATCCTTAATTAGGTTATCCCTTATAGAGTCAGTTATTTCCGTCAATAAAGAACTGGTATTTCTACCAACTCTAAAACCATGTTGACGGCCATTGAGCAAGCCTTTCTGATTTACAAAGCACATAATTTGGTCTTAATAACGTTTTCAACAATCTTCAACAATTCTGGCAAGATTCTAATCGGCCTCATGTTTTCGATATTCATATGTCCTTTCCTCTTAGGGATAGGTATAATGCAGGAAATTTTCCAGCTTGAAGGAACCTTAGAAAATGTTAAGATATTATAAATCAAGTGAAGCATGTGTCTGCTTATTTTGAGTACTCGTTTTCACTTGCCTATACCTTTTATATCGCATATTATAAATTAGACCCTACAACTGACATAAACACTTCTAAGATTATATGAAACACATATATCATATCTGTTGTAATTGCAAGTTTTATAAGGCACACCACTATGCGAATTGCTAGCGCTGGTTCACATAAGAAAATTTTTCTTTTTTTAAATTTTAATTCAGCTGGTAGGGAGACAGAGAAACAAATACTTTCTTTTTCTGTCTTTCTCCCAGCTGAATTACAATTTGAGAAAGTAAACTTTGCCTGTGTGAACCAGCACTTAGCCAGGCGTTATTATGCCTGCTGAATATTTTTCACTAACTTCGCATCGTTTTGAATATTTAAATGTAAAATTAAAACATGATTACACGGTTTGCAAATGTTATTTTAAGCATTCTGAAACATAGCTCCCAAGTTTAACGTTTGAAAAGCACACTATCATGTGCAAAAGAAGATTATCAATTACCACCATAAAACGAAAAAAAGACAGGGAAAGAACAAATCGTTAACCAAGCAGTTAAGAAAATATTAACAATTAAGAAAATGTTTTGCCTTCTCATATTTATACAGTTGTTTTGATTTATCTGCCTTTTGTTTAAGAGCACTTTTGACTTAACTGGGTTAAAAATAATTTCCCTCACTATTCTCCAAAATTCTATACTAATTCATTTTTAAGTGATTTTCGTAACTGCACATTTAAGATAAATGTCCAAAAGTTTTGGCATTTTAAAATTATTTTCATCTAAAAAATCAACGTTAGCTGCGTTTTGACTTAACTGCCCAAAAAAATATATTTTCTGTAATTTTTCTTAATAAACTTTGTTTAAGTACATTTTGTATACCTGCATATTTGCCATATTTTTAGCAGTTTTAAAATAATGTTACAAAATTTAAATGTAGATTAAAAATACATGCAGCGATGATTAAGCACAGTATAATCAAAATAACGAGAATCTACAAGATTGCTCGAGAAATCTATACGACAAATATTGTTCACAACTGTATACGATAGTGTAGTTTGAATTTGAATTGTTTGGTTGATTCGCCATCCACATTATAAATTTGCTACTTCCATCTACATGCCGTCTGTAACTTAAATACATTCCAATACTAACTAATAGCGTAGACAGACGACAGCGTTAATTTGCATTAAAATCTTACTAATGTGAATTAAAATTTTATGCTGAGAGACGACAGTTTTTGCATTTATAAAGCATGTTTGTATACAACTGTTTTTTGGCATTTATATCGAGATCAAATGGACAGAAGGCAGAAAATACGACTAGCAGCGTTTCAATTGTAAAATTTCTTCTTTTATCGCTAAAACAATTAAAATAACTTACCTTTACTGAATTCGAATCCATTTTAACTTTAAGCAATAAATAGCAATAAATAAGCAATTTGACAACAGCTGACTTATTTTCGACTGTGTTGCCATATTGAAATACCTAAATTCAGTATAAATTCACTCTGATTTCGTGCATTTAAGACAAATATTATACACATTGGGATGGGGATAATTCACAAGTTAATTTGAATTAAGACTGCTAATGCAAATTAAGGCTGTCATCTGTCTACGCTGTAAGGTAACTGTAACATAGCTGAATAGCAATACAGGCTTACACAAGCTACCTTATTGATATGGTAAATAGATCAATTGTGAAAAAGCATTTGAAGTCGAAAGCAGTAGACTTTATATACTAAAACTGAAGGAATTAAAGCGAGAAAATTAGGATGTAACGTAAACAAATTTCGTTATAATAAAAATTTGCCTCGGTGAAAAATCCGGTAAGCCGGCATAAAGAAACCAGCTTGTCGAATTATTTGAAATCGATTAACTTTCTTAAGAGTAAAACCCAATGAATCAGGTTTTTGCATACGACATATACAACTATGAATATTAAATTCTTGTCGGGTTCTGGATAGGATTAAATTATTAATTTCGTTCTTGTTGCTAGTTCTGATACTTTCTGAAAATATGTGCAATACATAATAATGAAAAAAACTTCTAATATACTTTTGGTAAGCATATTTTATCACAAACTTTCTTATTTATTACTCTTTCTGTCGTGTTTCACAAAAACAGTACGTAGTGTCACAAAGCATACACAGGTGACAGAAGGGGAAAACTATATAAGTTTATTTTCCGACTCCCTCTATACGCACAAGCATCGAAAAAGAAATTGAAAAAATATTTTGCATTCTTTGTGGTTTTATTTTCTGTATTAACGTATTTTACACAAACTGCTTTGTGGTATTTTATTCCATAGATTAGTAGTCTGTGTTTTATTCTTCCCAACACGAAATGACTGATTTTTGCTTTTCCCACAAATTAATAATCATATTGGAGCTAAAAACTTTCTATTCACAAAACACAAAGCACACACAAACCACAATTTTTCCAAAATGTTATTACAATTTTATTTTTTTGTTTTGTTTATTTTCCCTTCTTCGCAGCATTAAGTCTTTATAGTCTTTAAGTCTTTCTTCAACCACCGGCACTTTAGCTGATTTGGACCATTTGCAAATGTAATTTTTTACATGTTTGTGGTAGTGTAGTAAAAAATTTAGATATTTCAAAAATCAGCTTATTACAAGCGATTATCCGTCGCAATTTGCTTATGAAAACCTGTCATCACTTCTAGTTTCACTATCATAATCATTCACAATTACGAGAGTAGTAACATACACAAATAAAATAAAGGAGATAAGCTCGTTAAAGCATCTGATCGCAAAGGTATAAATTCTTGAATGTCAAACTTAATAAGAAAACACTTAAACAATATATTTCATAGGTGGATTTCCTTTGACAGTTAGAAAAAATAATGTTATTATTGTACTTACGAGTATACCTTGTTAATTAAGCATGAGAGTATATTACAGAAAATAAAAGTTAGCAACACTACTTTACTTTTCCTTTTGTTGTTTTGTCTATTTTTAATTCAGTCATAAAGAAAACGGCAAAAGAAGTGCACGCGAAAATCGGAGTTGTTAAGAAGTTATTTTTTGTAACGGTTAAATTAACTTGAGTGTTTGAAGGTAAAGAGTAGATAATTATACACTGTATACAGTCACAACAAAAAATACTTGCTAAAAGAGCAGTATACATATATATGTATGTACATATATGCAAAGAATAATGAAGTTGTAGCAAACGTAATAAAAATGAAGTGTGACAATAAAGGCCAAAAATATGGTTTAATTTCATTTCATTCTAATAAAATATTTTTTACTGTGCAAACATACATATGGATGTGTATACATATCTGATTTATATTTCTCAAAAGGACGTTTATCATCCAAAAGAAAATCTTATTCAAGCGTCTTCTTTGTGTTCAAGTTAAAGAGAATCAGCCACCAAAAGAACAAGCATGTCAACGAACGCATAATTTTCTTCCACATATTTTTTACGATAGGTGGGGAAATTGAACGTAAACAATTTGCTCAGTTTTTGTTTCTGAAGTTTTTTCATCTATTAAATATAAAAGTAATTGAACAAAACATGTATTTAAATTATCTTCTCAATAACGAATATAGCTTATTTTGGATTTTCATTCAAGTAGAAAGAAAAATAAGAATTATTAAACAAACACCACCAGTTGAATATGAATTAGAATAAATAAATAAGCGCAAACATGTACAGTCAAGGCAAAAACTCTACCTACACTTTACGATTTTGAAGTTTTCAAGAATTTTTTATGTGAGTTTGACAAATAGCAAATGAAGTACAAATGATCAGCTGTTGACCAGCATGTATTATTCTGTATGGTAGGAGCCAAGTTAATTATTGACTGGGCTAGATCAGTTGACAATTATTTACTACCTTAGACAAAAGCAAAGTATAGAGTGGGAGTACCCTAGGACCTGTAGATTCCAACAGTATGTAGTCTATGTCAAGAAAATCGGTAATAGCATCGAAAATAAGCCACGTTATTCCGGTTCATGGCGACGTTCAAGACCAACATTATTAAAAAAGTTTAACAGCATAAAAAAACAAGATTGGATGCTCCAAGGACTAAATAAAAGGTTTGACATACATAGATTATTTCTTTAAAAGCAGGACATGACAAATGAAGTTTTTTTTTGAAGATTTACGCAATATTGAATATCCTGTTGTTCGTATAATTGCCGTTTTGTTCAATACTTTTAATAAGTAGTGCAATACTTTTAAATAAAATATGTTACAACTATTCCCACTACAAGAAAGAAAAAATACTTCGTTTTTCTTGGTTGCGCACTAAAAATCTAAAGGCTTAATTTTCGTCAATATATTGTCGCACCTGCAATATTAAAAATTGCAAAAATCACAATATTCGAAAATATGATTTTTTTAAATTTCCATTACCAAAATCATGATATGCTATGAAATGTGGCTTGTGTCATGACAGTGTGTAACGACCGATGGACGATATACATATATAAAGAAAACACTAAACAAGTTAGGATCGTTAAAATTGTCGAATCGATCATTTGAACTGAAGAGGACGACATAACTTTAACATGTGCACAGAGTTATTTCCTTGAGTGTATCTACATACGTATGCATACATACATACGTACATACAGAAAGACCGCCATGTGAAAAATTCTACAACTCAACTTAAATACAAATATTCGTTGTTTTGATATCATTTAGTAGGTATTTTTTCGTCTCTGGCTAAAAGAAAAATCAACCACTGATATATGTAACTACATCTTACTTGCAGTTCAATTCATAAATTATGCATTATTTTTAATGTACATAATATACATATGTATATGCACATACACGTTTTCAGATATTTGAAAGAATGAAATCCAACTTATAATATAATGTTTGTCGATTAAATTTTAATTAAATAATTTAAATTGAAATAAAAAAGTTAAAACAAATTAATTAAATCGTAAAACATTGTGTGGAAAAATCGGGTTTCATGTGTAAAATTATGGAACAAGTCCATTTTAGTGACACAGCTCAAAAAAATAAATAAAAATTACATAGGGGGTAGAAAATGGAAAAACAAGAACAAAGTGTTAAATAAAAAAAGGGGGAAACGCAAAGTTTTCGAACTATGGGCCTATGAAGTTTCCATATATACATATTAGTGTTTTTCCACTACATTTCTAAATGTATGTATGTATATGTCCAATATTGGTATTATTTTAAACTTTTAAATATATATTTTAGAATATTCAAAATGAATTAAGAAATGTTTAACCCTTTAGATGCTTTAAGCATTTAAATTTACTATTAATCATGGAAAGTTATTGCACACGGTAAATATAAATATACAAATAATTGCATGAGTGTTTTCATTCCAAAATCGAATACTTAAGAAGCATGGATTGCCATGGAGGTCCAGGCATTTGCAGCTTTAGAGGTACCTGGTGTCAAGTCTAGGGGTATCTCGCTGCATTTTTTGCTGCCCGATAATTGTGCTTTAAAAAAGTAATCTTTTCTCCTAGAAGAAACAATTTGTCATTTAGGTGTAGGATTTTGCCAAATGACTTAACGATATATGAAGACTCTGGGCAGCTGCAATACAGATGCGGATGCATTTACGAAACTAATTCATCAATGTATTCGTTTGCATTCCATCAAGTCGTAGCAATTACTGTAGAAGCTCTATTAGTCAGTGACATGTGCTCTCTGAAGCCACCTTTTTTGATTAATTATTCCATTTATTGATGACTTTTTACTTTGGCTTCTGAGAAAAGATCAGAAAAACCTAAAAAAACGGCCACTCCATGCTCATTTTCGAAGAAAAATGGCCCAATTATGCCTCTGGACCAAAATCCGCACCAAACAGTGACTCGTTTGGGGTGCGTCGGCTTTTCAATGTATGCGTGCGGATTTTCTGTGCCCCAAATACGACAATTTTGCTTGTTTACATACCCGCCAAGATCAAAATGAGCTTCATCTGAAAAGATGATTTTTTTTGGCAAAATCGTCATCTTCTGTAAGTCGATCGCAGGCCCACTTAGCGAAGCGAATCACAACCATATTCGTTCAGCGGAAGGATAAAACTAATTATCTGTCAAATCAGACATGAGCTAAGTGTTACCATTCACGAAATAAGCACTAGTTGAAAAAAAAAACGTTAGATGGCGGACCCTTTATATTAAATTAATTATACAACATAATTAATAAGATCAAACTACGAGGAAATTGCATATTCTATTAAGAAAATTTTTATTGTCAATTAATAAAAATTTTTTAAAATTGCTAGAAAACTTTATTTTTAATTGATTCAATTGCGAAATTAACCAATTTTGGATTAACTGCTTTGATTGGATTTTTTAGGAATATTTTTCGTTGAATTTAAAATGATAATCATTTATCCAATTTTCATGTTTTGCGCACTGAAAAAACATTTGAAAAAGTGATATAAACGAATTTATTCCTTCGA
This sequence comes from Gymnocheta viridis, assembly GCA_956483585.1. Taxonomy (NCBI): domain Eukaryota; kingdom Metazoa; phylum Arthropoda; class Insecta; order Diptera; family Tachinidae; genus Gymnocheta; species Gymnocheta viridis. Next base: position 47,218,245 of record OY101443.1, on the reverse strand, counting down.
GTTTCTGGTTTCACCTGGTTCAAACTAAACCTGATTGTTATTTATTAACTCATACATATGCACATCTGTTTTTCTTGAGTAAATCAGTAAACATACAAATAAATGACAATCGTGATCATATACCCTTACAAAACCTGTTTTAATGAAATCAAACATACATACCTACATACATATATTAATTTAAATACATACTTGGAAGTTGGTCTCTTTTTGATACACGTACATATGTGCGTCCTATATTATAATACTTAGTTGTCAATTAAATTTAATTAAACAACAAAAATGCACCACAAGCGGATGTCTGGAGAGAGGTTCTAACTTGAAAATCAAATTGATGAATTTTTATAAACTTAATAAGTTAGTTGATGTTAAACCTAGACCCGAGAAACCTATAAAGGGCGTTTCGCACTATCACACAAGTCTTAAGATTTTCATTGGATTTCGAGTGAAAGAAATCTAATGAGATTTGTTGCGATTGTCAAAAAATCTAACGTACCATTACATTTCGTTTTCACACTATCAGATCTCAAGTAAAATGAAAAATATTAGTAGAAAATCAGCGGCGGCTGAGCAGTTTCATGTAGCCGGCGAACGTACCGGCCTTTTAAAATGTTTAGCATTTAAAGTATATAAGTATATACTATACATCAAAGACAACAATAAATGACACAGAGACGGTTCAATTTGCTTTTATGAAAAATGTTATCATTTCGAAAAATTTCTAGAAATCGCAAATGCTACCTATGTCAAATTTGTTATCGTATTATTTGTCATTTTAATAACATTTTGCGTTCACACTATCGCACATGCACGTATTATTACAGTTTTTGACAAGTATTAATACAAAGTTTTATAGTATGAAAGGCCCTTAACATGGTAAATATGTACATACATACATACACATGTATATGTATATTTTTAATTTGGCATTGACACAAGTCAAGTGCTTCACTGGTGTCATTAACTATTATCTCTAGTCGCCTTTCATTTGTGGTTGCCCACATACATATGTATGTATCATAATAAAATATATTAGTGCTTATATCGTTACTTGAAACGCAAAATGCCTTAACTAACATTTACTAATTTTGCAGGAGAAGCAAAAAACATGCTAAAATTGAGGAGTTTTCAACTCGACCATGAAGAGTTCAGTTTTCTGTTTTATGATGTTTTCATAGGGAAACAATCAAATTTAACAAGTGTAAACAAGTTTAACATATGTATGTGCATATATTCATAACCCAATTCGAGATATTCGAACGCACAGTCGCACAAGCGCAACTTTTCGTTTTTTTTTGTTTTGATAAAAGTTCATAATGAGAGACTTTATTTATTGACTTTTGCTCTCTCAAATCTTTTCGATCGTACTAAGAATGCATAAAAAATATGCGATTGCAAATAACTGTACGTTTGTGCTTTGCATTATCGGATATTGCGATGAACCGTGCGAGATAGAATAACAACATAAAACCTTGGTGAAAATTAAATTCGTGATCATAGGTACTTACCTATGTATGTATGTATATAAAGCTATTCACGTTTGATATCCTAAATGTGAAATTTAAAAATTTTAAATAATATATTTTTGCATAAATGACACTTACATAGTATGTATGTATGTAAATACATAATCTGAAATTATTTAAATCAAGATGAGCAAAAATGATTGCGAAAAAATTGAGAGATTTGCAAACGCAGTGTTGTGAAATTAAAAAAAAAATGATAATAAATCCGTAACTTCTGAACTACGGAACCGATTAGCATGAATGTAGTTCTTGTGCACCCTATTGCAATACAGGATAGGTCTAAAAGGAGTCAAAGTTATCAACACCGTGTGTCCAAAATCTTTCAGTAGTAACTTCTGTAAATGATAACCGATTTCAATTTTTTTAATCTAGGGTAACACAGTGCAACACGAAAAAAATAACCATATACGGACACCACTACGTGATAAAAGGCAAAAAAAAAAAGAAGACCCGTGTCTCCCAGTTTTGCCCAAAAGTCATGCACTTTTATGGGCCCCAAAGAATTGGGGCCTCGGTGTAATTTTTGCAAAATACTGATCATTTTCTCAGGCTCATATCTTGCAAATCGTTCGGAATTTTGATTTACTCTCTGAGGCAAAGTTGTAGATCTTATCATAAAGAACAAAAATTGTGAACATATAAAATCAAAAAATCTTCATCTTCAAGATGAAAATCGAAAAAAATTCGATTTTTTAAAATTTTTTTCCACTGTTCAGGTCCATAGGTAGCAAACAGTTAAAAATTCAAGAAAACAATCAACTACAAAAATGTAACTAAGACCTCAGTAAACAACTTTCTAGAACATACGAACTTCCTAGGAATGATTCTTAATACCGTTTAGGTAGCGCTCTGGTATTCGTAAAAGTAAAAAATTTCCCGAAAATTTTATAATTTTTTTTCTTACTTCAACATTGAGATACATACTATGCTAAATATTACAAAAATGTACCTAAGATCTCAATAAACAACTCACGCGATCACGCACCGACCGCAGCAGCAGAGGTAAAGCAATAAGTTCAGCACACGTATCAAGGGAAGCAGCACACTATATAAAAGCGACACGACGCTCACATTCAGGAATTACACAGAGCTCATTTAATTCATTTTAAAAACGTACATATTAAACATTCTTGTTCTTGCTTATAAAAATCTGCTAGGAATCGGTAGAGTTAAATTTTTTTTAACAATAATTCTTGCAAAAACAAAAAATTAAAACAACGGAACTAATCTGAAAGCAAGTTCTTCCGAATAAAGTAAAATTTTTTTTAAATTTGTTCATAAATGCAATTTCTGCGCGACCAGAGCCCAAATGCCAAAAATAAATAATTTACCATTTTTGTTTGTTAAAAAGCAATTAAAAAATTTTGACATTTAATTGAAAGTTACGAGTATTAATTTGGCTCGAGCTAGATGACGCAGAAATATAGTTCTTATATTATTTATGTATATGTACATATCGACCCTTTATTGCAATGTAGTCATATTTGAAAAAAGACTTGATTTTTGATTTAAGAATACAGAATTATTCGTCGTATCGCTCTTCATTTTGTGCAAAAAAGATATTTTGTTTACTCTTCTCTTCAGAGGAGAATACTTTTATTTTTCCATTGAAGGGTAAGTAAATTGAAAACTTTAAAAATGTGTCTGTTAGTTTTTTTTAGATATCTCTACGTTGCAATAATAAAACCGTTAAGATCCCATTTCCACGATCAAAGTTTACTTTGACAAAGTCTTTTCAATTTTCTTTTAAACTTTGTTTCGCTTCTCCACGCGCAAAATTTACTTTGAAAAATTTCGTATTCGTTTGTTGGATGAACATGCAATCGAAATGTAAATGACGAACAAAGTAGAAAGTAACTTTGCGAGTACAGCAAAGTGTGTACTCACGCCCTTTCTTCTTTCCCTTGTCACCTACAGACACAAGACTGCAAAGTAAACTTTGACCGTGGAAAAGGGCTCTCAGCAAGCCGTACCCGTTGTGGGCTGGTTCTAAGAAGTTGTGTCTCGGTTTTGATTTTTGGCAAGTTATACAATCTGAAAGTAGCGAAAGTACACAATTCCACGGGATTAAATAAAAGTTGGAAGCATCTTTTGTTATTTTTTAAAGTTGATGGGTACTACATACATATTTGTTTTTAAAAAACACGAACTATTTAAAGGGTTTTAATACAATTATATGTGAAGCAAACACATCTATTTTTATGTAATATACTATATATTTATTTAATTTCCATTTATAATTCACAGTTCACATTCACATTCGTACCTATTTGATATTAATTGAAGCAGACATACATACATTCATAAATATATAAAATACATTAGCAATTTTTTTGTTTTGGCCGAGATTCGATTCAATTTTATTTAAAAAAAAGGTGCATTAAAATTACTTACATATATACATAGAAACAAAGCAATAAGGCAATTGTATCTACTTTACTTAATTTGTTATAAACATTTTCTCACAAGATGCGAGAGATTTTCCTTAATTGATAATATGTACTTGGAAAAATATAATTTTGTATTATTATTTCCTCGCTAATTTATTAGAAACAACACCGCTAATTTATAGTTTGTGAAATTCAAACAAATCTCAGTTTATTTGCGGAATTTATAAAAATCTGCGATAACGAAAAATGTAAACGTATATTTCTTCCAAATTTTAAAATTGTATTTCTTTGCCAAAAACAAATTTGAATACAGACTACAGATATATAAACGAAATAAGTTAACGAATGAGTCATTCAGCCATTTTAGTTTAAAAAGTAAATTTGCAAAATCGAAAAGAGCATTTAGGTGTTAAAGTCAATAAATGAAATACAAATAAAAATACAGTTTCAAGTATTGATCGAGACATTTTTTTCTAGGCAACATTTTATTTTTAGGGTTTTGCAGCCAAAGATTGTTGCAGGGTTCTATCTTATGCACCGAAAAAGGAAAATACTTGAATTTTTCAGAGGGTGTGTATCTCTATAGCCACAGTAACAACAAATATTGGAAGTAAATTAAATTTAAAAATGTAAAGGTATTCGGAAACAATTAACGCAGTGTACAAAAATCATTGCAATTTAAGTGAATGTACTCTGCGCGCTTAAAGATTTTTAAAAATTAATTTAGTTAATTTTAATAACAAAAATTAATTGTATTTAAACAATAAGCAATTTTCAATTATATTTATATTTATTTTTAGATAAAAAATATTGATAAACATGGATTGTGGAACAACGATGGTGAAGTACATTCTATTCGTATTTAATACGCTTGTGTCGGTAAGTTTGTATTAATTTCTTTAAACAGTTTATTTTCATTAGTGACATTATAAACACATTTCAAAATCATCTTTGTTAACAAATTTTGAGAGTGCGAGTAGTAACAATTTTTAAAGGGGTGGAAGTTGCACTAGTGCATTTTCCCTGTACTTTTTAATTTCTGAAGAGAGGGGAAAATAAAAAAAATATCTCGGGATCCCGGGAATTCAACAAAGTAATAAAATATCTATCAAAATAAAATAAAACAAAACTTAACGATTCACATGGACACCGTTTTTTAAAGCTTTTTTCATTCATTTCCATTTTTTACAAATTATGAATATTCTGTAGTGAAACTTTTTTATTTTCGACAGTCACGTATTATGGAGGACACTGATATCTCAGACTGAGTTTTTGAGATGGTTTTCCAATCTTTTTTTAATAGTTTCTACATAAAAATTGTAGTTGTGGAATTGAAGTCGATTTTTTTCGGATGAAAGAGAGGTTAATGTCAACTCAATTTAATTTAAAAAACAATGTAATTTAAAAGAAACAATTCAATCAAACCAACACTTATTACTTTCCTTGTAAACATAACGATTAAATTCGCCTAACTATCGCCAGAATGCGTAAATGACGATTAACTCGTCCAACAATCGTCAGATTCGCAAAAGCATCATTTGGAAGAGTAAGAAGTAATTTTACTCCAACAATCGTCTGGACGATTAAAAAAGAGTGGCGAAATAATCGCACTTGTCGAATAATGTTCCAGATGCTAGTTACGTACGAGTATATCGTCATATGATTTCAAGAAAGCCCTAAGTTACAAAAAATTCAAAAACGACTTCTTGATTGATTACGATCCACCATATCAAACTAGATGTCTCTGGAAAATTTTATATATTAAATTTGTACTAATTCCTTAATAAGAAATAAGCTTAAACTAAAAAAATGATGAAATATGTTACTTAAATTTTCATATTGGAGAGTTTTTTGCTTGTCCACCGAAATTATTTCAATGTAACTTAGGGCTCTTATGTATATGTATATGTATATGACGATATATACGTGTATAATAATTTTATCTAAATTTTAAGGAAACTTGCATATTTAATGGTAAACGATACTAATTTAAAGAAAAATAATTTTTGAGTGCCCAAATCATTACTTTCTTATGTTTATAATTAGATTTTTAATTCCGGGACTTCACTTATAAAATCCCGGTGAAGTGGGAAACGAAAATAAACAATTTTCCCGGGAAATCCCTAGAAGACAATCAACCACTAGTTTTGGAGAAAAACCTTTGATCAAACCCATTTAATTTGTGTTTGATCAACGATTTTTGTCTAAAATGAACGAGTTGGACCCAACTCTAGTCATATGTGACAAAACTATAATTTTCTTGAGTTGTAAAAAATATTATTATTTTGTAATAGAATTCAATAACAAATTTTGCAAACGCCTTTTAAAATATATTCAGTATTTATTATTTCAAAATAACTGTTGGATAGATAGAGTTGGGTCCAACTCGTTTAGCCGCTCGTTTTAGACAAAAACCTTAGATCAAACCCATTTAATTTATACGTGTTTGGACACAAGCCAAAGTAAAAATATAAATGTAAATTAAATTGATTCGAACGTGATAGCAGTTAGTTCGAACATATTGATCTTCAGGCTTTAATATTTATGGCCTTATTCATAAACGAGTAATAAAGTTATAGTAGGTTTAATGTTGGATTTTCATATGGGAAACCCGGTTTGAATGCACACATTAACTTTATTAATCGTTTGTAAATAAGACAAGGCCATTAGCATTTAATTCGGGATATTTATTATCACACTTACATCATTTGTGCCGCTTTTCCACCTCTACCATAACGAAAACAGCGTCTACTGTTGATCTTGCCTTCCTGAAGTCAAATTACGGTTTTAGAATTTTCGACTGCGTGTACTAAATCAAAGAATAATGTGTGCTTTAATCTAGTACAATTTGTCGTAGCCGAAGGCGAAAATACGACAACCGTAATAAGGTCCAGTGTTCTGATAAACCATTATTAGCTTTAACGCTTTAAGTCTTTTAGATTTTATTCTCTCCCGTAGTTTCCTAATTATATCTATTATAAACAGCGGCCAATACGAAGAGGGGTCATCCAGAGGATTTTTAACTTTAAGCCGTAGGACTACTTTTTATCTTTGCCATAGTGCGGAAAACGTACAACGACTCAAGCATTTGCTTACTAATTTTAGGAAATAGTACTCGAGAAAAAATTTGACGTCTTCTTTCAGTACCATATTTGGAATATAATCTAAGCTCGGTGCCTTTTGTCATAAAATTTTTACCCTCGGATATCGTAACCGGAGGAAAGTTGAAAACTTCTGCAAGATAGCTGTTTACCTATGTGGGCTTTTCCTGTTGAGGAAAGAGATGGTCAACAATTTTCTTGAGAATTGACACTTCTCTAGAGGGTGCTGGTGCAGGGCATTACACTACACCTAGATGTTAGAGTTGGGTCTAACTCGTTCAGCCGCTCGTTTTAGACAAAAACCTTTGATCAAACACGTATAAATTAAATGGGTTTGATGAAAGGTTTTTGTCTAGAACAAGCGGCTGAACGATTTGGACCCAACTCTTCTAGATGTATGTATGTGGTGGCTTCATCTAGTCTATAAACCTTTATATTATTGTATCATGATATTTTTGCACAATGTTGTATTGTATTTTTAATTGAGAAACAGATGTAAATATGAAAATCTTTGAGAATGTTTAAAAATGTGGTAACGACATAGTTATTTGCAAATAAGATTAGTTGCGTTAGAACGCTGATTTTTCCGGGCTCACACCACTATTGATCTTGAAACGACGGTCAGAAATGCATCAGCCAAGAAAAAAATTTAATAAGTAAACAATGGAAATAAAAGAAGCAAATAGGCAAAGCAATGTTTATAGACTAGTTCCAACCACAACAAATAAAATTCTTTGAAATTTATATGTATGTATGTATGCCTTCAATCTAAATACAAAATACTGTTACAGAATATAGACTTGTTAACGATTTGCTTAACTAGGAGGTGTGCGCTAGGAAGACTCTTAGGTTAGGTTGCACAGGCTGCCGATTGCAAGCAACCGGCGCACTTGGGTCCAGAAAAATAGGTCCCTTTGTGATGGAAGACTCTTGTTACCACCAAATTTTATAAAATTGCATATAAAGTAATCTTAATGGGGGGTTTTTAAATGCATTGATGGAACTAAAAAAATTGTTTGCGGTATTTTAAATACAAAATACTTCAATTTATTGTACGTATTTCAAATACAAAATACTTCCACGTCATGTATATATTTAAAATACAAAATACACCATTTTTACTCAAACCAAAAAATACATTAGATAAAACTATTCAACAAAACAATTGTTTCCTTTCATAAATATCAGATTTTTTAATGTAGGATCAGATAAACTATTTCTTGTTGGAGAATAAATAAAACCTGCTGAAGAAAATAATCTTTCTACAGGTCCTGATGAGCACAATTTTGTATTAAATTCTATGACACTCTTTTTATATTTGGATAGCTGTCAAGAGTGATAATGTCTTTGCTCTTGTCACTGAGGAAACTGGCAAATTCCAACTACAACTACCATCATCTCTATCTACGAAAACAACAAATCATCCTCGTTTGTAAACTGTGTTTTTAAAATACAAAATACTAAAATTTTTTGTGTGTATTTAAAATACAAAATACAAACTACTTCTATTTATTGTATGTATTTAAAATACAAAATACTTTCACGTCATGTATTTGAAATACAAATAGAAAATACGTATTTCAAATACATGTATTTCAAATACTGCCCAGCTCTGTATACACACATACGTATAGTTGCCGCCTTTTAGGTTTTGTGACGATATGTACGAGTATGCATGTAATTTGATAGATATTTTTCTAAACGATCATACTCGTACATAGCAGCTGGTCTGCCACACATTTCGTTCGGTTTCAACTCAAACTTTATAGATTTTTTTAAATTCTCTTTATATTTTGTTTTCGCAATATTTGCGTATAAACAAAAATATGATATTTTATGTCAACAAATTGACGAAAAAAATGGAATAACAAAAATGCGATTAAAGAAACTTCAGTTCTCTGCATTAAACTTAAAACGAGAAAAAATAATGCTGGTTTTGATTGTGGAAGAAGCAGATTGTAATATTTAATTTTTTAAAATTTGTTGGAAATTTTTGTATGCATATAAAATGTATGTACTCGTATGCATATTTTATGTAAATAGTATTATATTTATGTATACGTACTATACATACATACATTAATCTATTGTATTTAACACTTATTGTACGATATGACTTCTTTTCTTTTCGTTATTGTTGCATACTGGTTTCTATGGTTATGCACTATTTAAAAATAGTACAGTAGTGTTCAGTTCATTAGACCCACATAATGTATTGCGTTTAGCTGGCCATAATAACTTTATTTTTATCAGAACGAAAATGTTATTACTCGCGTATTGAATGTTTTGACCCATTAGCTTCAAATTAGCGAAAGCGACAGTGTCTTCAAAACTTGTTTTATTATTGAAATTAAAATTTGATAGATCTGCTCAATAAAACCACTTCCGACTAGAAAAAAAATTACTCAATACTCTGTTCTGCCGCTTAAGTTGAAATTAATTGATGTTAATTCTTTCCTTGTACTTTTGGAATATTTTCTATCTAATTTTTTTTCCGACTAAAAACGTTACGAACTTTAGTCTAATTATAACCACTTTGGATTATCGATTAAGTTAGTTCGAAAAATAGTCGCATTAAAAAAATTTAATATCCATGGTGAAATTAATTTATTTCATCATGCGAATTCCGATTGAGTAATGATTTTTTTAAGCAGAGTATTGCCATCAACAAACAAGGGGAACAACATTTTATTAATGTTCCTTCTTAATAGGTTCACTAGGTTCAGTATTTGTTCGTTATGTTTAAAAATTATCTAGGCAAACGTTTTTAAAAATATTTCTTTGCTAAGCTAAGTTTATACGGTATGTTGAATCAGCATATTTATGCTGAAAAATTTGTTACAAGTGCTTGCATATCGTGTAAACACAAATTTTTTTCAGCATACACTTTGTTAACAATACCAAAAAACGTATGTTGGTAATTTATTGTTATGTTATTATTTTCAAGCATATGAGTGTTAGCATACATATGCTGATTCAACATATCGTCTAAACTTAGCTTTATGTGAAAAACCTCAAATAACTTTATATACATATATATTTTTAATTTTGGAGACAAATGAAATAAAGATAAAAAAGAACTTGGATTCCAAAGTACAAACCGAACTATCGTTTCTTGATTCTGTGAGGAATTATTTTACTTTGTGGGCAAATTAAAAAAGATCACAGAAAGGGTTCCGGTCAAAAGATGTATAATTGACCATTCTTCCGTAATCCTTAAGAATTTTTCAGCTAAATAATTTTGTTTAACAAAACTCCTATTCCTTGATTTGGGGGAGGGATTAGTGGCAAAACCAAAGGATTCTGTCAAGAGATGAGTAATTGGCAATTCTTGTGTAATCCTCAAGCATTTCTCATCAAAATTATATTTCGTTTAATTAAAAAGCATAATTACCGAACTCTTAAACCAAAAAAGATTATGCGTCTAAAGTTAAATTTTAAAACATATCACCCTAGACGCAAACCACAAATTCGAACAGAGTTCTGTTAGCATGCTAACATGACTCTGTACACGTATAAAATATTATTTTATGCATTAAAAAGTTATTTTTTTGGAAAGAGCTTTGTATGGGGGGGTAACCGTTTCCTAATCTTATACGGCCAGTATTTTTCAAAGAATCGACGTGGGGGACGAAATTGAATAGGATTTAGAGGAACTGTTTTTTGCGTTAAAAAAACATTACACCACAAGGTTAAATAATCCCTATCAGAACCAAGCGTGCGGTAATGAAGCTTGTTATTTAAACAAAATTTAATTTTGGTTAAAAATTCATAGGATTAAGAATAAATTTCCTTGAATTTGAGATATGTTTAAAAAAAAATTTTTATTTAATGTGATTATTTTCGAACAATTTTGTTGTTAATGGTTTCTTTAATCCAAAGTGATTATTATTTTTGGCTAAAGTTCGTAACATTTTTAGTCAGAAAGAATTGGACATGAGATAACAAAGCAACAAGGGAAAATTTTAACACCAATTTATTTCAACTTACACGGCAGAACAGAAACAACGTTGTTTTTCGGGAGCCGCTACACTCCCATCATCAGTGTTCATGTGTGTTTCCATGTATCCGCCACTGTTTAGGTGGCTCGGTTGAATGTGATTTCAAATTTGTATTTATACAAATAATGTCTAGAAAAAGGATACAAGAGTTATTTGTATTATTATTTGTTTTTACAGTAAACACTGTTTTACCAATATCAATATTCAAATTTTACCATCACTAATTAACGTTAAATTAACCCATTGTTACATGTTGGTTTTATCTCATGTACCATTTTTCTTTCTAATTTTTGTTTTTACTTAAGACAAACTTTTTTGGTTTGATTAATACTTAAGTGTTATTGCTTTTTTGTTTTTTTGTCAACTAGCTGAGTTTTTTTGATTTATTTGATCAATTTTAACTAGTTATGTGACAGTAAACATTGCAAGGCTCATGCCAGTAGCTAATTTTTTATTTAATGTGATTATTTTCGAACAATTTTGTTGTTAATGGTTTCTTTAATCCAAAGTGATTATTATTTTTGGCTAAAGTTCGTAACATTTTTAGTCAGAAAGAATTGGACATGAGATAACAAAGCAACAAGGGAAAATTTTAACACCAATTTATTTCAACTTACACGGCAGAACAGAAACAACGTTGTTTTTCGGGAGCCGCTACACTCCCATCATCAGTGTTCATGTGTGTTTCCATGTATCCGCCACTGTTTAGGTGGCTCGGTTGAATGTGATTTCAAATTTGTATTTATACAAATAATGTCTAGAAAAAGGATACAAGAGTTATTTGTATTATTATTTGTTTTTACAGTAAACACTGTTTTACCAATATCAATATTCAAATTTTACCATCACTAATTAACGTTAAATTAACCCATTGTTACATGTTGGTTTTATCTCATGTACCATTTTTCTTTCTAATTTTTGTTTTTACTTAAGACAAACTTTTTTGGTTTGATTAATACTTAAGTGTTATTGCTTTTTTGTTTTTTTGTCAACTAGCTGAGTTTTTTTGATTTATTTGATCAATTTTAACTAGTTATGTGACAGTAAACATTGCAAGGCTCATGCCAGTAGCTAATTTTTTATTTAATGTGATTATTTTCGAACAATTTTGTTGTTAATGGTTTCTTTAATCCAAAGTGATTATTGTTTTTGGCTAAAGTTCGTAACATTTTTAGTCAGAAAGAATTGGACATGAGATAACAAAGCAACAAGGGAAAATTTTAACACCAATTTATTTCAACTTACACGGCAGAACAGAAACAACGTTGTTTTTCGGGAGCCGCTACACTCCCATCATCAGTGTTCATGTGTGTTTCCATGTATCCGCCACTGTTTAGGTGGCTCGGTTGAATGTGATTTCAAATTTGTATTTATACAAATAATGTCTAGAAAAAGGATACAAGAGTTATTTGTATTATTATTTGTTTTTACAGTAAACACTGTTTTACCAATATCAATATTCAAATTTTACCATCACTAATTAACGTTAAATTAACCCATTGTTACATGTTGGTTTTATCTCATGTACCATTTTTCTTTCTAATTTTTGTTTTTACTTAAGACAAACTTTTTTGGTTTGATTAATACTTAAGTGTTATTGCTTTTTTGTTTTTTTGTCAACTAGCTGAGTTTTTTTGATTTATTTGATCAATTTTAACTAGTTATGTGACAGTAAACATTGCAAGGCTCATGCCAGTAGCTAATTTTTTATTTAATGTGATTATTTTCGAACAATTTTGTTGTTAATGGTTTCTTTAATCCAAAGTGATTATTATTTTTGGCTAAAGTTCGTAACATTTTTAGTCAGAAAGAATTGGACATGAGATAACAAAGCAACAAGGGAAAATTTTAACACCAATTTATTTCAACTTACACGGCAGAACAGAAACAACGTTGTTTTTCGGGAGCCGCTACACTCCCATCATCAGTGTTCATGTGTGTTTCCATGTATCCGCCACTGTTTAGGTGGCTCGGTTGAATGTGATTTCAAATTTGTATTTATACAAATAATGTCTAGAAAAAGGATACAAGAGTTATTTGTATTATTATTTGTTTTTACAGTAAACACTGTTTTACCAATATCAATATTCAAATTTTACCATCACTAATTAACGTTAAATTAACCCATTGTTACATGTTGGTTTTATCTCATGTACCATTTTTCTTTCTAATTTTTGTTTTTACTTAAGACTAACTTTTTTGGTTTGATTAATACTTAAGTGTTATTGCTTTTTTGTTTTTTTGTCAACTAGCTGAGTTTTTTTGATTTATTTGATCAATTTTAACTAGTTATGTGACAGTAAACATTGCAAGGCTCATGCCAGTAGCTAATTTTTTATTTAATGTGATTATTTTCGAACAATTTTGTTGTTAATGGTTTCTTTAATCCAAAGTGATTATTATTTTTGGCTAAAGTTCGTAACATTTTTAGTCAGAAAGAATTGGACATGAGATAACAAAGCAACAAGGGAAAATTTTAACACCAATTTATTTCAACTTACACGGCAGAACAGAAACAACGTTGTTTTTCGGGAGCCGCTACACTCCCATCATCAGTGTTCATGTGTGTTTCCATGTATCCGCCACTGTTTAGGTGGCTCGGTTGAATGTGATTTCAAATTTGTATTTATACAAATAATGTCTAGAAAAAGGATACAAGAGTTATTTGTATTATTATTTGTTTTTACAGTAAACACTGTTTTACCAATATCAATATTCAAATTTTACCATCACTAATTAACGTTAAATTAACCCATTGTTACATGTTGGTTTTATCTCATGTACCATTTTTCTTTCTAATTTTTGTTTTTACTTAAGACAAACTTTTTTGGTTTGATTAATACTTAAGTGTTATTGCTTTTTTGTTTTTTTGTCAACTAGCTGAGTTTTTTTGATTTATTTGATCAATTTTAACTAGTTATGTGACAGTAAACATTGCAAGGCTCATGCCAGTAGCTAATTTTTTATTTAATGTGATTATTTTCGAACAATTTTGTTGTTAATGGTTTCTTTAATCCAAAGTGATTATTATTTTTGGCTAAAGTTCGTAACATTTTTAGTCAGAAAGAATTGGACATGAGATAACAAAGCAACAAGGGAAAATTTTAACACCAATTTATTTCAACTTACACGGCAGAACAGAAACAACGTTGTTTTTCGGGAGCCGCTACACTCCCATCATCAGTGTTCATGTGTGTTTCCATGATATTGGTAAAACAGTGTTTACTGTAAAAACAAATAATAATACAAATAACTCTTGTATCCTTTTTCTAGACATTATTTGTATAAATACAAATTTGAAATCACATTCAACCGAGCCACCTAAACAGTGGCGGATACATGGAAACACACATGAACACTGATGATGGGAGTGTAGCGGCTCCCGAAAAACAACGTTGTTTCTGTTCTGCCGTGTAAGTTGAAATAAATTGGTGTTAAAATTTTCCCTTGTTGCTTTGTTATCTCATGTCCAATTCTTTCTGACTAAAAATGTTACGAACTTTAGCCAAAAATAATAATCACTTTGGATTAAAGAAACCATTAAAAAAAATTATTAGGTAAAAGATTTAAATAAAAATCATGTTAAATTGTGTCACAAATATGTTGCAAATTCAAAAACTTTTTGAAATTCTTTATTCCATGTACCATAAAAAAAGAATAAGTTAAAACTTATTAAAACGTGTTGTGAAGATTTGGTTAAGCAGTATATTTTGATCAAAGATCACAAAAGTATTCAAATACCGATTGCGTTGCAATCGCTTTTGTTTCACAAATTTTTTTTCCTTATTTGGAAAATTTTGTAAATTTTTGGTGGTTGCAAAATGTGTTTTAAAAAACATGGAAAAATTTCATAAAGAAAGCAAAAGAAGTGACAATTGGGTGGAAGAAGACAAGGTTAGTATTAATATATTTAAAATCAGGTAAAATTATGTATGTATGGATATGTATGTCTGTCTGTATATGCTTATATATGTACATATACATATGTATGTAGATTGCATATGTATATATATGTGCATAGATACTTATGATTGCATCTTTCTTATTTTACATAGAATTTTGAATGAACAAACCGATTGTCGAAAATAAATTTATTATAGTAATTTTCTTTTATTTTATTTTTCACGCTTGTGGAAGGAAGTAAATAACAAAATTTCTTTTCTTGTTATTTTAAATTAAATGCTTAAGAAATGCTTATTGTACCTGTAATAAATCTCTGAAATTTATTTCTCGCTAATTACATCTGCATAGCGCCACAAACTAAAATTTTTTTGGCTTTGTGATAGCGCTTTGAATACTCTTTTGGCGATTTTTGCTTATTAACCTCTTATAAATTGTTTATGAATAAGGACGTTAATATTTAACTTCGGCCACATAAAATTGTTGATAATTTTTTAAATAAGACGTCTTTTCCAACGCAAAGCTTACTTCGACAAAATCTTTTCTTTTTTCCTCTGAACTCTTTTTCCACTTCTGCACATGCAAAGTTTACTTTGACAAATTTTATGTTATTTTGCTGGATGAACATGCAAACCAAACACATACATGTAACCAATTGCAAGTACATCTGTATAGGGTGAATGCTCCAGTAGTCGGTGGTTTAACTTTTTTTACTTTGAATTTGATGCTCTTATGAGCGTAAATATGATGTTGGATTGTCAATGGTTTATTGTTGCCAAGTGATTAGTATAGTTATAAACTTAATTAATTCTTTTTATTCATTTCATTTCAGAAAATTTCGTTTTCTCTAAAACATACGATTTGAATCTGTAGTCGGCACCTATTTTCTAATTTCGACTTTTTATGACACAGTTGTCGGCATTGGATTTTTGTTAAGAAACACAGTAATATCTGCTGCCGACTTCAGGATTCTCGTGCACCTATGTATATTCGGCGGTTCTTAAAATACTCAACAAAAACTGTGCCGACTGTTGGCTAAAATCATTTTAAATAACTTTTTTTATAACAATTGCAAAGGGAGGAGAGAAATTAATAAATTTCTAGAGTATTAGAGAAAAAAACATGTTTAAAAATAATATGTATTTTATCTCTTCAGTTTTTAATATTATCACACTAAATCGTATGAAGTCGAATTATTCGAAACCGTTTTTTGTTTTTTGCCAGGTTTCAGCTTAATTGTATATTCTTGCTAAATATTTTGACATGTTTTTTTTTTAATCTAATGAGATAGATGCTGCTAAAGCTTTAGTAACATTTTTATTCTCGTTATAAACACTTTCAAAATATATCGCCTTCTAAAACCAAATTATGATTTCTTTTAAGCGTCTTTTTATTTAAAAAGTTTATTTCAACTAGAAATCTAATTATTTTTGAAACCCGATATACTAATGTACATACATATGTACGAGTATGTATGTATGGATGTAATTTCAAAAATATTTTTGAACGTACAAACAATAATTAAACCGTTCATGTTTCTGAATGTGTCCCTCCAACACACATTGTAAATTTCAAAACAATTTATGTATGTACATATGGATGTACCTACATACATACTAGTATGTATGTACATACATACATACATTTTTTATTTGAAACTGGTTTTTAAAAATTGCTTAAACTAATTTTTTTATTGTTTGATATTGAGTAAACAGCAGACAACTTTTGATCAGCAGTTTTTCGTATAACTTATTTTTTATTTTAGTAACAAAAGGCACGAAAATCTTTTGTTTAAAATGCGAAAATAAAACATAAAACAAAGTATAGAAAATAAAAATTGCTTTGTTTGCTTCAATTTAATTCTAATAAACAAAATTTTAAACACTGTTGCCAGATTCGCTTATGAACAGTTTGTCCATCTTTGATTCAAAGAATTGCCATTTGATGATTTTTTAACTGATTTTTTAAAGTCATCTTAAAATTCGATTATACATACATACATAAATATAGGTATATAAATTTTTAATTATCCTAAACCAATGCACGTAAATTTTTTATTTTTATTTCGAACTCTATTTAGGTTTTTAATCCAAAATACAAAATTGATATTAGGCTAAAGTTCCTAACGTTTTTATTCATAAAGAATTGAACATGAATGAACAATTCTAAGAGCAAAGGAAATGTTAATGTCTATTAATTACAACCTACACGGGCAAAAGAGAAAAACATTGTTTTGGGAGGACGTCACAACCTTCATCATCAGTGTTTATGTGTATTTTTGTTAGCGATAGGATCGTGGGTGAATATTCACTCATGCGCGCTCACAATAAAAACATCTTACTCATGCACGACCTTTATATGTTTGGCTCACATTTATGCACGCTCACGTGAGTGGAAAAAAATATTACTCACAATCACGAAAACACGCTCACGAATTACGCACAAGAAAAAAAGCTATGAAATAATTAAAAAATATGTTGTTATTATTATTATTATTATTATTGATCCGTTCTGTTAGTCTGATGAATAACTCATTCCAATAATACTTTCTGAATAAAAATAATTTGAATTTATCAAAAAAATTTCTTATTAAAAAAGAAATGAGTAAAGTCAGATTTGGATTCAATTATGTACTAAGAAATCTAACTACAAAAGACAAAAACCAAGTAATCATACATAAATCGAAAACTGTTTGATCTCAGCAACCAATGACGCTGCGAGAGAGTAATAATATATTGAATAATTAATCATGAGAGAGATGGGAATTCTAGACTAAACGAAATTGATTTAACTTGTAGAAATGAATAGTAGCAATTTTCGTATTCTAATTTGTTAAATAATCTATATATAAATAGGTAAAGACAAATTTTTAGATCCCTTTTTTTCCTTTGTTTGCCAACCGATTTTCTTCATTCTTTTACCAAATTGTAAAAATTGTTGAGCTTTAGTGACTCGACTTTATATTATTTAAATCGGCTTAGTATTAAAGGAATAAAAGGCTCATAAAGTTGACACCACTACAAACGCTAAAAATACACACGTACACGTATTCATTGGTTAAAGTAAATCCATAGACAGAGCAATGAGAGTGTTTAAGAGGACATACATACATACATATATATATGTAAGGAATAAGATTTTTATTTATAAGTGTGCGTGTTTGTATGCAATTTTATTTCATTAATGGTTTTTTCCATGGGGAAGGGAGTAAGTTAGGTAGTTTTTTCTCTTTAAATTAATGCAACTAAAACAGGTATACGTTTAAACTGGTGGTCGAATTTCTATTAGTATGCGTACTCCATAGGGTCCGCCATCTACCGTTTTTTTTCAACTAGTGCTTATTTCGTGAATGGTAACACTTAGCTCATGTCTGATTTGACAGATAATCAGTTTTATCCTTCCGCTGAACGAATATGGTTGTGGTTCGCTTCGCTAAGTGGGCTTGCGATCGACTTACAGAAGATGACGATTTTGCCAAAAAAAATCATCTTTTCAGATGAAGCTCATTTTGATCTTGGCGGGTATGTAAACAAGCAAAATTGCCGCATTTGGTGCACAGAAAACTCGCACGCATACATTGAAAAGCCGACGCACCCAAACGAGTCACTGTTTGGTGCGGATTTTGGTCCAGAGGCATAATTGGGCCATTTTTCTTCGAAAATGAGCAAGGAGTGGCCGTTACAGTTGTCGGGCCATGTTGAACGAATTTTTGTTCACAAAAATTGAAGAGGAGGATATTGGCAACATTTGGTTTCAACCGGCCGGCGCTACGTGCCACACAACCGAAGCTACACTCGATGTTTTGCGCCCTGTTAAAAAAAAAGTTATCTGGCGGACCCTAAAGTACGTTTAAATAGTTGATATTCCTAGTCAATAGTATCCACTGTCAAAAGCGGTAAAATGGAACAAATAACGTTGATAAGGTGGTGTAGCGACCTCGAAATCAGTACTGATCTGTTCTGCTAGTTTGACAGATAATTGTTCTAACATTACTTTTATTTATCAAAAAATTTCTTAAATTAATAAAGAAGTGGGTAAAGTCAGATTTGAAGTTAAGCCAAACAATTCCTTTCAACATAAACCTAAAAGAGTTTAAAGAACTACGTACAAACATTAGTTAAAAAATTATATGAAAAATTACAATAAAGTAAAAAAAAAAACGAAACAATCACGTCAAAAATCTACTCATGGACGTTCACTTACGCTCAATTATTTTAATAATCAAGTTCATGAACGTTCACGCGATTGAAAGAAAAAACTAATCCCGATTTCGCTAATCACGTGAGCGTTGCCCATCTCCAATTTTTATGTATATACATATATGATCAATAGTCGGTTGGTGCTGGTTGGAAGCTAATAAGTATTCAGTATTTCTTTATATTACTGATTGCAGTTTCCCTTTTCCTTGAAGTATTGTCTTATGTTCAATTCTTTCTGAATAAGAATGTTACGAACTTTAACAAAATATCAAACTTTGACCTACAAAGTCTTTAGAATTAATTACAAAAAGAGTACACGTTCTATGTATAGAATGAATTACTTTTATTAAGTATAGAAGTATTATCACTAGAATTATAAATAAAATTTTTATGTTTTTGTAAAATAGGCGAATAGAGTCGGCGATTCCGGGGTTTGAAAACAAGCGCTCTTAAAAGCGGGTCCATAACTACGGGTTGATTAGTAAATGCAGTAAAGCTGTGCAAAGTATTGCAACAGGTGTAGCAGCATTGTCGATTGTTTGCATAAACAAAGTTTTGATTTTCAAAAATGTGCTGCCATTTTTGCGTGATTATTGAAGGGAGTCAGTCGCAAAGAGTACAGACTTCTTTAAACATTGTTTAGAAAATTATGAAATACACATTTATATTTTTATACTTTAGCAAAATATATATGTATATTTCTTTGTAATTTAATTTGGACTTTTACAAAAGCATCTGCTACGAAATCCTTTCCATTGATGCAATAAAACCACAAAACTGGAAAGACATCTGTCAACAAATCACGCAAAATTTGGTGAATTCGTAAATGCATAAAATTTGTGCAACCGTACACTGTTAATTGGTTGCATAAAGAAAGTTTACTACATTTACGAATTTACCCGTACATTTTTTGTTCCCTAGTACTCTTACTTTCTATATATGTACTCTTCAAAGAATTCATTCAGACAATGAATTTTTACATCGTATCAATGAAATTTGTCGCTAAAAGTGAGCTAACGAAGCCCTTCATTGTATCAATAAATAATATTTTATTTTATTGGATAACTGTTTCATAAATGGAATGAAACTATTTCATTAGTTCAATGAAGCAGCCTCACAAAAGAAATGTAATTATTTCATTTATCTAATAATATGTCATAAATGGCCTTTATTTATAAGTTCAATGACACATTTTCACCTAAAGAATGCTTTTATTTCCATTCAATTTATAAAATTGTTTCATTTGTTTAATAAAAAGTTTGCATTCGATGCATGAAATGTAGATGACTTGTACCTATATGCTCTCATTATTTTACTCTTTATTATTTTATTTGACTAACTTCATTAAGAAAAAAACATAAATTATATAAATTTATTTACACATTTCATACTGCTTCCTGCATTTCTTAGCAGAGGTCATAGATGTGTTTCATATAAAGAAAATTACATTGAGAATATTAAATATTTTCATTGTTTTTACTTCCATATAGATACATACATATGTATGTATGTGCGTATGTAATACAATTAACTATGAGAAATTTAAGCAGAGCAGAAATTGAAAAATGTCAAGTCTGTAATGAAATTGTTCATTGTGTTGATAAAAAGTTTAATTTGTATAATGAAGAAAATATAATGAAACCGATTCATTGTCTGAATGAATGATCTTTCTTTCTGTGTATTTAAGACAGAGAATAACAATTAATTTTTATTTTCTTATTCTTTCATATTTGTTATTAAAGCGGCAATGCACACCCTGTGAGATTTTACAATATCTATTACGGTTCACAATAACACCCCCTAATTTTTATGTTTATGTACGAGTTAGAGTTGGGTAGTTCATGAACGAACTAGTTCAATTGAACTACTCACACAAGTGAACGAAGTGAGCTACTCATAACAGTGATCTCTTTCAGCTCCTTTGTCCATGTTTCTTTTACTGCCGGGCCTATTATGTCACACATATGTAATTGTACGAAAGAAAGAATTTGATCGACATAGTGGGCCTGGCAGTAAATTTCCTATTTTCTTTTTCGCTCACTCTCACTACAGACTTTATTCAAATACCATACAAATATTTCCTTTTATATGTTCTTTGGCAGTTCTAAGAGGCATAAAACAATATGTGGCAGTTTTATACTAATTAAACAATTTTTACCGAGACAATATTTATGTTAATACTTTTATTTACTTGTTGCCCTTTTCGTACATAATACATACTTTTGCCGCTTTTCTTTACAAATGTCAAAAATACTGATTTTATAAAGCTCACTTCTTTTATCTTCGTATACTGAGCAACTGAACTAACTGAACTAAAAGAGTGTCCTAGTTCAGTAAAGTGAGCTGAGCGACATACAATTTAGAGAAAACAATAGGTTTCCTTTTTACACTTGGTATACGAGACCACAAAAGTGTTGCCCGACGTACTTATGTATATGCAGAACAAGGATTTATGAAAAAAAATTTTAGGTATAGAGGTTTAATCACAAAAATCGAAAGACCCGCAATTTTTTTTGCCTGGCAATGAATTCGTTATTTACATATATTTTTCTTTTCAAATAAATTATTACTTTTTCTTTGTTGCGATATTAAAAATATTCTCCGTTTTTTACAATTTTGTCGATTTTGTATAAAATTAGTTGGCAACAGCGGTATTGGTATTGACTGTCTTTTTTTAAGATGAAAGTTTTAATACAAGTACATACTTATATGAATGTATATCTATGTAAATAAGTACATATGTAATGTCAAACGAAGCGAATACTTTTTTGCTTTTGTTAACGTTTAACAAAAACAAAATGAACTCCATGATTTGGGGTTACTCGTTTATAAACAATGTCAAGCAGTGATGCCAGTAGGTATATTTTTTAAATCTCTGAATTTTTCAAAAACCATTCCCTATTTTTTCCCTACACTCAACAAAAAAATCCTTATTGTCGCATACTCATATTCATAAACAAAGTATACCTCAGTAGTTTGAATGAAAATGTTAAATTATGAGTCGTTAATTTTCGAAAAAAAAACACGAGCCTGTCTTTGTGCCATCTTAGCTCTCGATATCAGACAAGGAAACCAGAAATATTTTTGTACAAAACTATATTATGTATTTTATTAAAAAAAATCTTTATTAAATGTGTATCAATCTGTGCATTTCGTTTTGCTCGTTATAATGTGTCATATCTTAAAATTGTTTTGAAATGTTTGTACTTATATATTTTTTCAATATAAAAGAAAAGCCCCGGTTCACACACTTCAACCTTTGCTGCTCAACTCGTAATTCTGCTGTAGGAAAGACGGAGAAGGAAATGCAAATATCTCTTTTTTTCTTACAGCTGAATTACGAGTTGAGCAGCAACAGTTGAAGTGTGAGAACCCAGGCAAACTTTCTCAGTTTTTACAATCGGCGAAGCGGAATCGCCATCTGGCTGCATGCCATCTGCCAACGAATGATTTCTATATTCTTAAATAGATATAAAGGAATCGTTTGAAAAAATGTTAAATAAAATAATAACATTCATTTTCCCCTTGTAATATACATATAGTTAATTAAAAAGCTTGCATTTTAATATGTTGTAAGCTGTGCTTTGGAAAATAAAAAACTAAATGCACGTTTGTCACGAGTCTGAACGATTTATCCAGTTTTCTACTACTAGCGTTTGCGGTGCAGAAAACGTAAGAAATTTTTAGAAAAACCACATTTGTTTCGTTTTATACTACGTAGTTTTTTCGGTGTAAAAATTTGCTTCTTTCTTTGGACATAAGTATTTTATATATTCCTCCATAATTGTGAACTACTTTCATTCATTTATATTTTATTCATTAAGTTATTTCCATACTTATAATATTTTGGCCTTAATCACAAACGATTAATAAAGTTATAGTAGGTTTAATGTTGGACTTATATGTGGGAAAACCAGTTTTAATGCACACATTAATTTTATGAATCGTTTGTGAATAAGGTCATTCACCTGCAGCTACCGCTGTCTTTAAAAGTTAAATAAAATACTGGTTATAAAATACTGGCAAAGTAAATGACCTCAAAATTTACTTTTAAGAGGTTTTACACGGTTAAGCAACGAAGAGAAGGGTTAGCAATATACATAATTTAAATGTTTTCTTTTTCGAATACACCCAACACTTTGTTTACACACCGTGCAAATTGAAATCGTTTAAAAAATGTGTGCGACGTATGGAAAAGTTAGGGATACGTTCTATATCGTTAAAAAAAACGTGTATGTTGAACAAACTTCAAACATTTATTGAGTTACGGAGTAAAACATACCAAAAGAGTGACCATCAAACAGTTTTATTTAAAAAAATACACATCAAAAACAATTCATTTGCATAAGAAAAATAAAATTAAGTTCCAAATTTTTAGAGTTTAAAATTAAATACAATTACTGATCGGTTTCAAACAGCAGGCGTGCACACGTATTACAAACAAGATTCAAAACATTTTCATCAGTAGATATGTATGTAGTATGTCAGATATGTCTAGCAAATCAATTGAACAACTTAGTTCAGGTTGTAACTAGTTTAATGGACCACATAGTCCAACATTATCTTCATTGATGCTTATGAGTATACGAAGAACTAAAAAGAAGTTACAAAACAAATCGTGCAAGTACAGCAAAAAAAAATCATCTGCTATTATTATTTGTGAACCGTGTTATTTCTAAATCGTGTAAAACAGAGTTGCTTGTACATGAAATTCACTTTTCTCCTCTCATGTTAGTATTTGTTGTGCAACTGCTATCAATTTGTAGAAACTGGATCTGCATGGATTGGGTCCAGCACCCCAAATACCATAAGAAATAACTAGCCATTGCTCCAGCCTGTAAGATGACCTGATCGCATGAGCAGCGTTCATCTCTAATTTATATACAGTGGTAGACTAAAGTATAGGCACAACTAATATTTAGCGCTTTATTATTTAGCACCAAATCAAAAGCATCATACATATTTTTTTTTACAAAAATGTTATTTTTTTTATTGTGATCTGCTTCAGTTTTTAGGGTACTTTTTTAGGAAAAAATTTTCGTTCGTACAACATGACATGGAAAAGTTATAAGGAAAGGACATCAGAGGAACAAATTTTTGCAATATGTATCAAATAAGCAAAATTTCGGCAATTTGGCACCATAAACCATAAACACAAATCATTAGACGACATGTTTTTTACGTCTGACTTGTCAAATTTCACACTGTAAAATACGCATGTAAATCTCGTGTGTTACCTTTAAAACATTGCTTCTGTATATCTCATGTGTAAAGTCATCTGACAAAATTGCAATTAGAGCGTGTTCTATTTTGATCTGACAATCCTTCTGACATTATTGTGAAATAAAATTTAAATAATAATTTTGTTACTTTTTAAATACTCGTACATTTCACAAAATAAAACACTTAACAAAAAATTCTAATAAAATTTGCGCTCAGATTAGCTGTTGCAAATAAACATGGTGAATGCCAGACTTAATTGCACATGAACGTTTGTGACATAATACGATAAATCTTCTGTAAAATAACAATTTTGACAGACATCCAAATTTACATATGAGTCACAAAGGTGACAAGTCAGACGTAAAACACATGTCGTCTACGGGTACCTTAAGTGCCGTTATATTCCATATTCAATTTCGTAAGTGGGTGCTCATTTACACATAAAAAAAAGTTAAAAAAAATGAGTCCAAAACAAAGTGAAACTACAGAATCACAACGTAAAATAATTCTTCACTTGCATAACCAGGGTAAATCTTTTACAGAGATTAACGAATTAATGGATAGAAGCCGTTTTACAATGCGTAAAATCGTAAATCGTTTCAAACAGCAAACTTTCAAAATGCAACTCGTAGTGGTGGTCGGCCGCATAAATTAACTGAGAGAGAATGCAACCATATAGTACATAAAGTAAGGGCCGAAACAAAAATCACATCAACTCATATTGTGGTGGAAATAACAGAAGATTTTGGAAAGGACGTTCACTCCAAGAGTATGCGGAGAGCGCTGCATGAAGCTGGGTACAACTCACGTATAGGTAGACAGACGTAAACCTTAAATATCAGCCATTAATTCAAAGAAGCGGTTGGTGTGTGCAAAACGATTTGAAAGTGTGCCATGTAGTTTCTGGGAGCAGGTTCTCTTCTCAGACGAAAGCAAGTCCAACAGTTTTTGCTCAGATGGACCTGCAAGAGTGTGGCGAAAGTAAAATACCATAGGCTGCTAAAAATCTTTTACCGACAGTGAAGTATGCTGGCGGTGGAGTACTGGTGAGGGGATGCATGTCTGCCGCGGGTGTGAAGGAGCTAGTTTTTATTGATAACATAATGGAAAAGACAATATACAATATACCTTCACATTTTGAAGGAAAATTTAAAGAAAAGTGCTGAAAAATAAACCTACTAGCGTCATTAACAGTTCAGCAAGACAATGATCCAAAGCAAATTGCACGTGATTTAAAGATGTGGGACTTGCTTATAATACGGTATATCGCTCCTTTATTGAAACATAGTTACATCTCAAAAAATGTGATTTTTGAGTTATGAATGCAGAATTCGTCGTATCGTTCTTCATCTTCTGCAAAAAATTCATACAGATAAATATCTTGTTTCTTCACCTCTTGAGGGGATAATATTTTTTTATTTTTCCATTGTGATGTGTGTAATTTGACAACTTTTAAATCGTTTTCTAAAGATCGAGTTTTTTTTAGATATGACTACGTTGCAATAAAGGAGCGATATGTTTTACATACAAGTAAGTACACTCATAGCATTTACACATCTACATATATTATTTAAAGACAAACAAATTTTTTGTTGATCCCTTTTGCGGCCGTAATACTGAACCGATTTTGAAAAGATTTATATGTTTTTAATGGGGGTTTTGAGGAGGCGGGGCAGATGTAATTTCTAGTCTCACTCGCTCTAGGGTCACAACGGGACCGAACTGGCGGACCCAAGTGAGCCACCATTTGATTGGTGGCTGCCTTATTAACCTAACCTAATGCTAATTTATATCTATATTATTAATAGGCAAACACGTTTTTTAAAAATCACTTTTACGGCCGTAATACTGAACCGATTTTGAAAGATATATATGTTTCAAGGGGGTTTTACATAGATGTTCACAATCTTAATTTTATTCAAATCGGTTTAGTAGTTATAAGCGTTTAAAGTTGCTATAACACATGCACACTTATTATTACACATGCATGTATCAGCTTCAATTTGAAAAATAAACAAATTGTGCATGTGTTTTTGTCCAATTTGCTTTTGCATAGAAATGAGACAACAGTTTTTTCTGTATGTACTTTGTAAAGAAAAGAGAGCTAAGTAAGAGAGTTTCATTTTGTTTATTTAGAATGTTTTTGTATTTTATCGTATATATTTATGTAAATGCTTAACATTTAATTACTAGAATGCGGTCGATTTGCCGTCGACCGTTGGATGCGCTAGTGAAAGTAATTGCATGAAAGTCGCAATGCACTCACACTTTTTCACTAAACACTTAAAGCTTTTTTTACTTTCAACTCAGCTTTCAACGATATTTTCAAGAAAGTAATTTTTTGAAAGTAAAATGACAGAGTCAAACACTGTTGCCCTCATATAAGACTTAAACTTAGTCTAGACGATATGTTGAATCGGAATATTTATGGTGAAAAATTTGTTACCAGTGCCAAAATTTCGCGCCGACACAAAATTTTTTAAATATATGTACGTATGTTGAACCACATATAATGGGCATTTGTTAACGATACCAACAAACGTATGTTCACGATTATACCATATCGTGTAGACACCATATTTTTATTCGTTAACGAATTTCCAACGTATGCTAACAGATATGTTATTTGTTGAAAAGCATATGCAAGCTTTTCAGCATACGGCAAATTTGATAGCATACAGAATTGATATTTCATTTATCAGTGTTGCCTGATTTGGCATACTTTCAGTTAGATTTGTCAATTTACGAAATTTTACACCTATGGCACCACTGATTAAAAAAACGGTAGACATTTTGTTTATACAACAAAAATATTACATTATTAAAAAAAATAAAAAATATTGTGAAAATTTAAGTTTATTTGTTGGAAAATATTTGTAGTTGGTGAGTTGTTATACATATACATACATACATACATATATATTATCAGTATTACTGAAGTTCGAAGTTTTTTAAGGTGCCAAAAAGATTAGAAGATTTTTTAGCTAAAAAAAAGATTAATTAATGTATAATATTTTGCACTTTTAATCTATTACTTGAGGTTTCTGTTAACTAAACTGCATATTTTCTTCTTTACTTCAATAAAATTGTGAAAAGAAGTTAACCGCTGCAACACTGTTTACTTCCATCCATTAAATTGCAACGATGTTCTATTTTTATATACAAATCCACTTACTTTTTAATGAAATTCGTTGCCTGTATTTGAAAATATTTTAATACATCATTAAAGATGAATATATCTGATTTGAAAAGTTCAACAAAATTGATGTTAATAATTGTACATACACTGCGCGTCATCAGGATATGACCTCGCTGACCGTTAGTGTTAAATATCTTAAAAATATTAAGGATATATGTATACTTGGGAGCGCAAATAACTATAGCACTCAGTTCTACTCAAATTATCAGATGAAGATGAAATGCCATTTCGAAAGTTTGATTTTGACAGCGATTTTTCAAAATGTGTTGAGTTCCTGGGACCTACTAATATTATGAAAAGCAATAATAAAAGTATTTCCCAATTTACGAAATTCTTTCCAAATGTTATCGATTCGAATAATATTCAACAAATTGATGACGAATGGCGAGAATTGCTCCACTTCAACTTTAAAGAATATAATTTATTGAATGAAAAGAATATTGAAAAATTTTGGGAAATCATTTTGAATGCAAATCGTTGCGATTACTTTGAAGTTTTTTCTTGTTTGAAAAAATTATTTTACACAGCTTTATCAATACCAGTAGCAACAGCTAGCATCAAAAGAATTTTTTCTCAAATCGATATCAATAAAAACAAACTAAGAAATAAATTAGATATACCAATATTGTGTGGTATTTTAAGGACCAAAGACTTTTTGAAAAAATCTGATCGTAATTGTACAAATTTTGAACAAACAAAAGAAATAAATAGCAAGATTAGTATAAAGAAATGTATAATGTAACCATTAAAAATGTATGAATTTAATGTAAATACGTTATTACTCTAATTATAGGCTTTCAAATTTGGCTTTTTCCAAAACAAGTAGGTTTTTAAAAAAGTTTTGAATTTTCCAAAACAAATTTCGTATTTTACAAATCAAACCCAGCATTTCTTAAACCAAGTTCGGCATTTTCAAAACCAAAATCAGCCCGTTTTATATAAAATGCATTTGAAAAGGCCTGATTTTGATCTTTAAAATAAATACCGAATTTGGTTTGAAAAATACTGATTGTGTTTTAATTTGGACAATCCTGAATTTGTTTTAAAATACCTGAATTTGATTAGAAAACTTGAAGTTAAAAACTTATATATGTCTTATATGTATATGCAATAAATTTTTTAGTTTACTCAAAATAAATTTGAACTGAATTTGATTTCAATAAAATCACCTTAAAAAAAGATTTTTAATGCAAAAAAAATATATTTTTTTGTTCGATTCGAAGTTTTTTGAAAAAAAATATGGCAATACTGATATGTACGTATGTATGTATGTAAATGACTTTGGAATCTCTTATTTTTTACTCTGATTCCATTTCTTTGTTTTCCATTTTTTTGTTTTGCTATCAAACATAAATTTTGATGAAGTCATCCAACATATTTTCAAATTTATTTTATTACTTACGAAGAAAAAGCTGTTAGTTTCGCCAGTTTTTTTTACTTTTTATTCGTATGATCAGCTAAATTCAATTATTCTAGCTTGGTTTTTATATGCATCGGTTTTGGTTTCATTTGAATTTTTGTTAGGGTTTTCTGTATGTGTGAGAATAAATTAGAGTTTTCGGAGAATCGATGTTTTTATAAGCCTCTTCTACCAACATCTTTCAAATTATGTATTAATATAATCCGTGTTCTTTTAAAGTTAAGGTTTGTGACTACGCTCGAGCAGTGCTTAGAGTCAATGTGGTGCGTAATGTCCAAGCTTAGTGTGTAGGGTTAGTTTCCCTCATCAAGAGTCGTTCCGATTGTTAAAATTGGAGAATCATTGGACGGTCATTACGGGGACATTTCAGCACGACAATGACTCTAAGCACTGCTCGAGCGTAGTAAAGAAATGAAATCTCTGAAAATCTCTGTGGGACTATAAAAAGGTTCAGTAGCTGGCCAAACACAAGAACATTTTATGACAAATAATCCAGAAGGAATAGAATAAAATAAGGACCGTCCAATGTGCTGCGTTGGTTCAAACAATGTGCTGAAATGATAAAGATTAGAAGCTTTCCAACTAAACACTAGCCGTATATAAATCAGTAGTTTTCAAATTCTTATTATGGACTACAAATCAACACAACTTTCAATTCGCTGTTTACTTAGATGTAATCGTTAAGTTGTTACCCGTATTAAGTAGGGTACACAGTATGGAACTTGAGTGACAGTCATCAGTTTTGAATGATAGTGTTGACAGTTCAGACTATCGATCATGTTCGGCACTCAAACCGTCATTCAAGAAAAAAATTATATACATGAAGGAAAATATGGAATTTGGATGAGCATTATTGCTAACGAAAAAATTTTTATAATGAATTATTTTAATTTTATCTTATTATTTAACAACTTTTTGTATTATTTTATCTTCACATCGCGCATAAGCTTGCATTTCATAAAATAAATATGTAAATTGTTCAAAAAAACTATTTTCCACTTCCTAGTTTTGTAGTTTATGGTACAAAAATATCTCTTGACTGATTCTTTTTTATTGCACCGTAAACATTTATCAAAATTGAAATACTAAAAATGTTAGCAGGTATGTACTACGAGTACATATATGGTCTGTATTGGCTTTTTAGTGGGTATACATTTGAATTGGATTAAGTATACATATGCTACTGAAAAACTTTTTACATATGTATAAAGAAATACCTTCAGCATAATTTTTTTTCTAAGTAACTTAAAAGTTTTGGTGTTTTTAAGTTATGATCATCATGTTGCATTAAAGGAGCGATTGTAGCACACAAATTTCTGTAAATTTTAAATAATAAGGAATCGACTAAAAGTCGAATGAAATTCATGATGGTATTTCAATCAATTGTTATTTCATTTCCGTTTATTTTGCAAAATAGTTGTAATAAAATATCGAGATTTTTGGTATGATTCATTTGAATTTATTTTGCTACAAACATTTAAAGGTAGTTGAAAATTGATAAAACATGCGTTTTTAAATTTTAAACCGTATTCAATACGCAGTAAAACATTTACTGAATTTAAAGATAAATGAATTCTAATTTTTGTTTTAAACAAATTCATCAAACTGAATGTTCTTTCAACCTCAGCGGAAAAAATTCGTGGTGTCTTAAAAAGTACTATTTGCGCTTAAAAAAAGTGGCCAATTTTTGTAACTAAAAACATTTCTCAGTTGTACAAAAAAAGCACAAAAGGCACTGTGAGAAATTGTGAAAAGTACTGTAATTTTTTATTTTATACCTTATCCCCAATTTGCAATTTTTCATTCCCCAAAATAGCAAATTTCTTATTCTCAAAAATCCCCACAGATCTGTAATAGGAATGTTTAAGCTTATGTATTAACAAATAACAGAAAGCTTTATCAAATTCAATATTTCTCAGTCACAACGGATAGATTCTTCTGGAACATTTAACATTTATTTGTAAAATTTCTTTAAACAATATAAAACATTTTTTCCTAACAAAATTTGCTAAACATTGAATATAATCAACCTTTTTGTTATTTGTTAATTTATACATTCATTATACTTATACTTAATCAAAAAGTCGATATAATTATGATAATCTCATCCCACATATCCTTAAAAATAAAACAATATTAAGTCAAAGGAAATACATTCATATATTAATTTACGTAATTAAATCCAGCTGTGTTTATATTATTAGAATTAATTTATAATTTGAGCTCTAAATATTTACATAAATATTCATATTATTTCGAAAACTTCAGAATCAAAATCTTCTGATTCATCAGCTAATGCAATTTTGTTGTACATGTTGCTTGTGTGTATTAAAAAGTGTTAGCATTTGAGAAGATGGAATAAATTCGGCTCAGCAAACTGAATGATTTTTAAAAAAGTGTGTATTTATTTTAAGAAGAGCTTCTAATAAGTCATGCTGTATTCTGTTGCGAATTTTTACAATCCATCATCATCATCAAGCTGAAAAATATGATTTTTCAATATGTACATGAATTTGAATACAAAAAAGAAAAACTAAATAATAAGATTTATAATATTATATGATCCCCGGAAAAAAACTTTTTCCTCAAAATTTTTTTATCCCCAATCACGAAAAAAATCCTCTATTTGGGGACAAATCCCCAAAACTGAGAACGCTGGGTGTTAATTAGTTAGTCTGCGCTTAGACGGCTCATGTCTTATTGACATGATTCTTACTTTTTCTCTTTTAAACTTTCATTGTTGTTCACAGAAGTCACGTCATGTTGACGACATTTGCTTGCAAATGCCTTCAGGCCAAAAATTACGAATGAGAAAACAAAACGTAATGACAGTACATGTATCTGAGTAGTCGTTTCTTTTCCCCTCGTCTCTCTCGTCTATAAAGCAGCAATCGTGTCAATGGTGTCGCGGTTAAACGCAGATATGAATATTTTTGCAATCAGATTTTGTCGTTCTCTGTTCTCTATCATAAAAATTTCAATCTCCGGTGGGGTCTGATGATATTCGAAAGCGAACTCGCCAACATGTTAATTTGAATTTATCAATACATTTCCACCATACAATGAGTGAATTTAATAATAATAATTTTTAAAATACAAAAATGTATATCTGCAAATAATAAATAAATGAATGGGATACTTCAATATACAAATGTGTATTTTTCTGTCAGTTTTAAATTGCATTTAAATTTCAATTGTTCGTTTATTTTTCAACAAAGAACATGTATTTGAAACAATTTCAAAGTGAACATGTGGTTCTCATAATAAATCACAAATAAGCACTAAATGAGATCGGCTTCCATAAAAAATCCTCATCCCTCACATTTAAATATTAATTAGGGCAATTTTAAAATATTTCACGTAGTAATAAGACATGTCAAAAACTGTTCACGCTATTCCGAAAATGTATATACATTTATAAAGAACGATGAAATAACCACTGACGTGGTTATTGATAACAAACACAGGTTAAAGTGTAGACATTTTTATATACGCTAAGTTTTCTTTTATTAGATCAGGGGCTTTCATATTTTTTTATGTGATGATATTTTCTGTAGGCTACTTTTTGCAATCAAAAATTTATGTGAAATTTTATTTCGCTATAACAAAATCCAATAAAAATTTATCGCCTTGTTCTCGTATAACATTGTTATAGGGACAACAATTTGGCCACGCCAAAAACAACGTTTTATTTGTATCGATTTTAATGGTTTAACAGCGGCTTAATTTTTCCGTTTGCCGTTTTTTTTAAATCCGTCATCGAATTGGGGCCGTTATCTTGTCCTTTGACTTTAAAGAGCAACGATCGATCGATCGATGCTACTAGAAATGGTATTCAGAATTTTAAGTCAGATTAAAAAAGTCACAAAAACAAAATAACATTGTGCATCAACATTTCTCATTTTTTTGCACGATCACATCACAGTCAAAATTTTGTATCTACATACTTTATCGTAAAATTTGCATGAGTCAGTTTCACTTTAATTTCTTTCTTTTTCACACATTTATACATTGTTTTTTTTATTTTTTTATTTCGCCTTGACGAGAGCATTCATCTTAAAACGAGAGATTTAAATTACTTAAAATATTTATATACAAACATTTCAACGCTGGTTATGGTGATAATATTGTAAATAACTCAAAGGGAAACAATTATTTAATTGAGTAGTTAAAAAATTAAAATCAAAGTCAAAATATTTATCACATTTCCGGTTTCTTAGAACTGTTTACAAAATTCATTTTAATTTCTATAATTCCGAATAATAAAAGATTCGAATAGTTAGGCAAAATAATTTGATAATTGAATCTAAAGAATGTGATTTTTATTAATTAAATGATTAAAAAGATTTTCAGAGTTAAAAAATGGTATCATAATTTGCATGAATTCTCTAAATATAGGTTAAAAAACTAACTTGTTGAACTGTAGTTATAAGAAGCATTTCCTCTTTTGTACGAATGCGTTCAAATATCCAACTTGGAAAAATAAATTTATTATTGAAACGCAATTTCATAAATGACTTGAATTGAATGCATCATTACGAGTATAAGTACATATTTATTTATTTTATTTGCGATACGAGAAAATCTGAATTAATAATATGAGCGATTGTGAAAGTAATTAGGTTTTCTTTCCTTATAAAATAATAAGAAAAACAATAAATACGAGGGTTCCATTTTAAATTTTGTGAAAAACGTAGAAAATAATTTGATTGCTTTTCAATACTTTTATCCTTGTCCAGATTTGAACCAAGCTTAAACTTTTTGTTGACTTGGGGATGGATTAAATATCATTTCTTAACTCCCCGTCAATACACTTTTTTTTTATAAGATTGAAAATGTTTTAACGTTGATCACGCAATTGGTTTTTGATGTTTAGGAATTAGATATGGGCACCGCTCAATCGATTAGCGTGAATCATGTGTGATCACGAATGATCGTGATTGGTTTTTTGGTTCAATCGCGTGAGCATGCATGAACATGAGCATAAAAAAGATGACCGTGGGTGAGCTTGCATGAGTAGATCTTAGCGTAATTGTTGCGAGATTTTTTTTTGATTTATTGTAATTTTTTTAGTTCATAATTAATTTTTTTCACTCACGTTAGCTTGCATGAACGTGAACCAAAAATATAAGGTATTGCATGACCGTGTATAAGAAACATTTTTATTGTGAGTGATCCAATCACGATCCAATCTCTTGTAGGAATACATAAAGTTCTTAAGTGCGAATCAATCGAGCGAGCATTAAAGAAGTGTGCTATAAATATAACGAATGTATATGTTCATACTTGCGTATCGAGATCATGAAAGTATCTCCTTGGAGTGAGGCTTGATCATTGCGGTGGTGTTGACCTCGGCTGTTATACCTAATTCCTAATAATACATAATTTCTGCGTGTAATTTTTGTTACCAGGGAATGGTTCCAACGAAAAATCGGAGTGGATCTGAATTTAAATTTGTTTGTTTGATGAGTGAATTGATCAAGAATTTTCTTAGCTTTGAATCAAGAAAATCTAATCGAAACGATTAAGTGGTGAGCGCGTTGACTACAAAACGAATAATAACTAAGAACGTGGCTTCGAACTCAGTTTCAGGCAAGTCATAACATCCTGTATTTTTCTGATGTAAATTAGTGTGGTATTGTGTTAATTGTGACTGGCTAATGAAATGACGAAGACATAGAACTGGTCACAGAACAGGACCGGCAGCAATTAATGCTGGTCTATGCTTAATGTACATTAGGGCGGGTCGATTTGTATGGAGGGAAAAAAATCGCTCAAATTACAAGAAAAATCGTATTCTAGGGATAAAAAAATAAGAAACTTTGTCGAAGGAACCATACCTCTACAAAGTATTTTGATGTCCCGACTTTTGACCCGAAGGGCAAAGATCCAATTGATCGTTCTTTATTGAAATAGACGTAACGTATTAAAATTTTCATTAATATAAAGATTATCTTCATTAGTCAAATCATGATATTTATCTTTAATTAAATCAACTACATCAGAAAACTCGTAAGATCTCACAGGAATCTCTATTATATAATCACCAATATGAAATAAATTGTTTTCGGCATAAACATTTGGTAAAGTGTGATAAGTATCAAAGCTTATTAATCCACAAACATAATTCTTATTAAACACAATGGGAGGGAAATAGTTTGCCACAAGTAATGAAGAGTACCCGTTTAACGTTAATGTTAACGACATCTTAACGTTCGATGAATGAATAAATCAGTTTTAAATTAATGCGATTTCAGCTCAAATTCACAAAAACCACCTCTAATTTCATGTTTTTGATAGTCTTCTAAAATATATGTTTTAGGATTTGTGCTTCTTACAGTTTTAACTTTGAAAATTTCGGTAGTCCAAATACATGTTTGTATTTACTTATTCGAACATCATCAACTACTCTGAACTTTGGGTTTTTAAAAATTTTTAAATTATTATAGACCGTATCTAAAAGAGATTTTTCATTACAAGAATTCACTTCATTAGGCGTAATTTTTATTCTTTATATATATATTTATCCATTTATATGATCCTTGATAGCTAAACTCTTTCCACATCATGGTTTTTAATGTTCTATTAAATCGTTCTACTATTGATGCTTTCAAGACACTATCAGGCATGTTACGAAAATCACATTTTTCAAGTCACATGTGATTTCAAAAGTAATAATGGCTCTCCAGACGTTTTCAAAATCATATACGATAAATTTCTTTCAGATATGATATTTGATGCTCTGTGCAATAGGAAAATTTAAAAAAAGAGTGAAAAAATATCTGCGTGACCATTATTAATTTTAAAATCACGTAATTTGAAAAATGTGATTTTCAGAACATGCCTGTATATGTTGAATAATGTTTAATCGGATATGATTACATTAATCGTTGAAATTGATTATTACAGAACTCTACCATTCACCCTAATTCCAGTTGGCGACATCGACGTCACGTTAACACAATACCAAAAATTTGGAGCTTGTCTACTCGCTCTCGAGAACAATTTTGTGTTACTGGCAATCTATTTCTGTTCTCTAAGGTCCAGATAATAACATGAGAATGTCAATAGTTGTCAGTTGTTTTCGACAAAGGGTAGACAAGACCCAATTTTTTGGTATTGTGTTGACGTGACGTCGATGCCGCCAACTGGAATAAGGGTGATTATCTGTTTGCAAGTTTTTTGGATGACGATTACTATTATTAAAAATACTTTTCATAGCATTCGCAGTTTTGTTTTCTACTGCTACAGCACATGCTTTTTTTGAAAATGTATCTATTACAGATAATATGTATCGATATCCGTTATTCTTTGCTTCATAATTCCCCATCTCAACTAGATCCGCTTGCCATAAATCATAAATTCCTTTTACAATAACTCGTCTTCTTTTAAAATTTTTGTGTATTATTCTAATCGTATAAACATATTTAAAACTCATTTAGTAAATTATATTAGCTTCTCTAAGTTCTTCAATGATAGATATTTATGATTTAATGTAAAGGTTTTAAATGAAATAATAATTGAAATAATCCTGGTGTCATATTCCACTTTGTACTTCCTAATTTAAAAGAGTTGTCATCATTAAAATTTAGTTCATTGTTTGCATATCGCTAATTTCCTCTTTCCTCTATGTTGAAGCCATAAACTTTGTTTATTTGATTATTATTTAAAAGCAATTTAATATTGTCTTCAAGTGTGGATTTATTTTTATTATTATCATTATCAACAACTTGATCATATTCTTTAACATCATCATAATTATCAAAACTTTCATCGGAACTATTATCAGCTTATAGGGGTGTAAGTGTTGTATCTGTTTTATATATATTTGATTGATTGTAATCTGTTTGATAATTATCTGATAGATCATCATTATCATTTTTTTCGTTTTTTAACTTACGTATAGAGATTTTCTAGGATTCATCTTATCTTTTAAAGAATTTTTTGATTGATAATCAGCAATTTTTTTACTTATCATATATAAAGGTTTAGTTATGGGTTTAAATGAATCTTCTAATAAGTTCTGTTTATCTACTTTATGTAATTTTATGTTTTTTTAATTTTTCCTTTAATATTTTTCTTGGCTGAACAATATCGTTTAACAATTTATTATTCATTTTAAATTTTTTTTTATCTGATTACGATCTGCTTTATATCTGTATCTGGTTACAACCTGCTTTATATCTGATCTGTATCTGGTTTATACCTGATCTGTATCTGGTTTATATCTGATCTGTATCTGGTTTATTTCTGATCTGTATCTCGCTTATATCTGGTTACGATGTGTTTTATATCTGATCTCATTTATGTCTGGATACAACCTGATCCGTATCTCGTTATAATCTGATTTATATTCAACAGATCTTGCTTACATCTGTATAAATTCGTCAAAACCTTTTCTATATCTTCCTTTATTTTTATGATCATCCTTGCTTACAACTACAAATCCATATTTATCTTTCCAATTATTCTAAGTTAGTCAAGTCATGGAACCTATTATAGTACAGGACGATGAGGAAACCCTTCACTTCCTCCTACTCCTCTGCCACATCTACCCCAAGATGAACAGGACGATGAGGAAATGGAAGTCGATTTGGTTTGAGAACATATCCAAATCTATTCCATCAATAAAAGCAAAATTAGATATTAATTTTTTTCATATTACAATTATAAAATTTAAAACTTATCCTAAAAAAATATTTTTAATAAAAAATATTTATTTAAAAAAATTTTAACATTGTGTTTTTATTTAATATATTATTTTTTCAGATTCCACTTATAAAATTTAATAAGTTTTTCTATAAACTTATATCTATTATAAAAAAGAATTGCACAAGCCGGAGAAGAAAGCTACCTAAACAATTTAACTTATTTACCCAGTCCCAGTAGGTTAAATAAATTATCTCAGAGTCAAAAAAAAATTTTTTGATGCGCAAAATGTCACGTCGGCCTTGCTCTATAAATTCTCGCACATCGTCAATATTATCCGGATAATTAAATGTCTTTGGGTAGTCTTCGCGGGTTGAGTCTTGGAGTTTAATTTCCAAAAGTTCAAAAAAGCTGTTGAAAAAAAACCTGCTGGAAAATCACTGCACAGAAACTGTCAAGGCTCAAATATATTTTTTTGTTAACGATGACGGCTTATTGATTTCAAATCGACAAATATTGTGATTCCCATGTCAAGTTTAACGGACATATATACATTATTGTAAGGTGTTTTTCATATCGCAAAACGATAAAAGTCAACCAACTCTCGCACATAATGCATGAAATCAACTGTTTAAATTGAAGTAAATAACAACCCCCACCCAACCGCCATCACTTGTTTTATGATTGCACTGCAGTAACATACACTCTCCTCCCCTGGGTGTGGCAATTTGCAAACTTTCTTTTTAATTAAAATTAAAAAAAATACAACTAAAGTCCCAGATAATGCTAACACTTTTAACTTAAGATATAAAAGCTGTCAGCTATTAACATTATAACCTCTTGACATGATAATTAAATTGACTTTTTTTTAATTATATTCTTCATTATTGGTGTTTTGGGACTGAATTGTGTCATTCAGGTATTTATTTTGTACTTCACCAGACCAGCGTAATATTGAGACAAAAATAAAAATAAAAAATAGCAAATGAAACCCAGAAGCAGTTGTAATTTGTCGACTTAAACATTATTTGGTGATTGTGTTTTGTTCATATAAAACAAGCACAAATGAGAGAGACGTTTTTATAATTTGAAATCAAGGAAGTTTCTCAATAGTTTTTTTAAATCTACACTGAGGTATGTGATAAAACTTTGAAATCTAGCTGAGATGTTACCGATTTGAGAAAAAATTTTTGACAAAGAACTGGTGGATGAGAATGTCATAGTAGGCGAAGGGGTAACTCCCCTCGCTGATACATATAAGGCATCACCAAAGACTGTGAAGAGACACAGTATCAAATAAAAAAAGGAAAGCCTTCAACGTGCTAATTAGTGATGCATGGATGGCGCTTTTTTGCCGATACGATACCGATATCGACACTCAAATAAAAATATCGCCGATATTGATACCGATACACTTAATGTACTTAAATTGATGGCAAATAAATAAAACAAGGGATATTTGTAATTATTTTACAAAATTACACACAAAGAAATTCCCATACAGAATTTGTTCGATAAACACAAAATTTTATTATGAAAATCAATATTATTAAGATTTTTGTCTAATGTCCCTATTATGACTCACAACTCAACAGGTTAATGCGTTAAGGAAACTGAAATGAGCTGCTCATATTTTCCTTCAGATTCATAAGGTTTTTTTAGATTAAACAGGGAAGCGTTTATGTATTTGTTCAATGAGATGGGGGTAGGGTGATCGATTATTCGACATTTTTCAGAAACCGGTTTTCGAATAGTTCGAATATTTTACATTTTAAAAACCCCGGTTTCGGTTTTTATAATTCAGGAAAAATCGGTTAACCGGCTTTGTTAGTGAGAAAGTTATTAAACATAAGTTTTGATTTTAATTTGTTTTATTAAAAAAAGAGTTAACAGTTCATGTAAATAGTATAAAATAATATAAAAATTAAAGGTTGAACATAAAAATGAACATAAATACATCGACACCTTAAATGCAAACGAACGTAACTACATATACGTATATTCGAAATATAGAGTTTTTGATTGATTATGATGTCTTCTCAAGTTACATGCACACGAAAAATGTTAGACTACTACGATCAAAAAGGAGCCCTTTATTAAAGAAATTTAAGCGTGGGTAAATCCAAGTGCATATATTTTTTAACGCAAAAGTAAATAAGTCTCTATATTATAAAAAATAATATAAAAGGATTGCAAACATTATTCTATTTTTATTGATTTTATAATGTTTTCAGAAAGAAAACAAGAATCAAATTCGAAAATATACAAATTTCAATAATTTTTTTACGAATCGAAAAAGACAGCGATTCCCCTGATTTTGGTGCTGCATATAGAATGATGTTTTGCTCACATACTTATAAACTCCATAAAATCGAAATATAATGAGATATGTTTATAATATTATTAATATAACAATTAAATTGTAAAATAATAATCTAATTTTGCTTAAAATAATCTTTTAAAATAAAATAAGGTTTAAATGCTTTGGAAAATACTGAGATATAGTATTAAAGCATTCAAAACTTTTAGATGACTTTCATTTATTCGTCTAACTCTAAATAATGACTTTCACATATATAGTTTGATATCCATTATACATCACAAGGCCAATTTAATTCGTCCCTGCTAGTAACTCACAAAATTATTTCGCCATAGCTAAAACCCTCCTTGAAATATACACTACAAAAAAATACTAGGAAAATCAACGGAAAACGTTCGTCTAAGTTTCAATATATAATAAAAACTAGTTTCGATTTGTATGTACAAATCGAAAATTATTCGACTGAGCCGGTTTTTTAATTGTAAAAAACCGGACTATTCGACATTCGAAAAAAACAACATTTTGATAAAACCGATAACCGTATTGTAAAAAACCCGGTTTAAAAAACCGTCTAAAACCGAATCAATCACCCTAATGGGGGTTATTTCAGACAATCAAAGCGAACTTCTGTCATATGCGTTGCCTTTCGTTTCCTGCGGATGGCAGTTACCAAAAGAGTGGGGCAACGACTTCAACGTCGGCGTATGCTCAAGCTAAAGCGGTTAAAATATATAATGTGTGTTGTGCTTTGCACATTTCAAGGTTTCATTTGATGAGCTTTTGACTATGGATCAACAGGAATCCTAAACAGAAGAAACCAATCCTTTAAGAAACTGAGAAGCAGAAGGAATAAGGAACAACATAATGCATACATTGCAATTAAATTTGTATTTATTTAAAGTTTTACAAAGTTAAAAATACAGCAAACTAAATAAATAAATAAATATTTTTTTTAAATAAAAGCTTTTCATTATTTAAAAAAGGTAGCAAAAACAGTAGTTCATTGGTTATACATAAAAAAAGACTACTATTTAACACTAAAAATATTCACAGTTTGTCATTCTGCTCCCATTCTTGAGGGTGGACCAAGGCTATTTAATTCAACAGCGAATGTCTCCCAAATCTCCAAATGTTGACCCATAGTTCCCACTTCCAGTATCAGGGTTCTTTTCTATGAAGTCCACC
Organism: Gymnocheta viridis; assembly: GCA_956483585.1. Lineage (NCBI taxonomy): Eukaryota > Metazoa > Arthropoda > Insecta > Diptera > Tachinidae > Gymnocheta > Gymnocheta viridis. Next base: position 47,177,132 of record OY101443.1, on the reverse strand, counting down.
GATCGGTCAAATTGCTGTTTATTTGTAATTTTTCTGAAATGCATTTTAATATCTATATTATAAATAAACAAACACGTTTGTTTAGATCCCTTTTACGGCCGTAATTCTAAACCGAAAAGATTTATATGCTTTTAAACGGGTTTTCACATAGATGTGCACAATCTTAATTTTATTTGAATCGGTTCAATATTTAGGGAGCTATAAGCGTTTAAAGTTGCTACTAACACAAGCCTCTTAATACACATGCATGTACATTTCAGCTTCAACTTGAAAATAAACAAAGTGTGCATGTGTGTTTGTCCATTTTGCATAGAAATGAGACAGTTTTAAGTTGTTTATTTATAATGTTTTTTGTATTTTATCGTATGTATTTACGTAAATGTTTAATATTAATTTCTAGAATGCGGTTGATTGAGTCGGCCGCTGGATACACTAGTAAATAGTTATTGCGTATTTTATGTAACACTGGCAGGCAAAAACACAACTGATAAATAAAAGTTGTTACACTTTGGCAGCTTATGCAAATAAACTTAGATTGGTTGTAAATCATAATACGGGTAACAAATTAACGAATACAACTTGAAAGTTAAGTTGAGTTGTAAACCATAATAAGAATTTCACAACTACAACTGAACTATTACGGCCTGTCCCACGATGTTGAACGATATCGTTCTTTTGTGAAATTACATTTAAAACAAAAACAAAATTTTAGAAATTGTTTTTGTTTTAAGTGCAATTTCATACAAGAACGATATCGTTCGACATTGTTGTCCAGGCAGTTAATTTAGTTGTGAGTCATAATAGGGACATAAATCAGCATGATTTGATTAAAGTACTCATTTTCAATGGAATTCGAAGATATTCTGAAGTTTCTCTTAATTGTAATTTTTATTTAATTTAATTGTATCACCACACCACACAACACGAAAAGCTTAATAAAAGCAAAGCAAAAAAACCGATAGCTGTCAAACTACTCAACGTACGTTAAAAGTTGCCCAAAAGAAAACCTGTATTTCAACTTAGTTGTCAGTTGAAAAAAGCGGCATATAACGTACGACGGAATCTATTGCCTCAGCCTTCCTTTAGTGTGGATGTCCTTTGACTTTAAAGTTTTAAGTGTCATTCAGGTATTCAATATCAATACTGTTGGGGTAGAAAATATTTGGATTAATTCGTATAAGCAACGGAGAAGCCAAATTTTGGAGAAAGTCTGCAAAGCATTTACTTGTGGCTTAAACACTTGTAAATACTGTGAAATTATTTCCATACATAAATACATAAGAGAATATTTAAAAATTTTATGTTTTTGGCGCCAGTAGCTGACATCATGCATTTTTTTTTTCTATTTTGCTTTGTCATGTTTGTACATTATCTATGTACTTACATACATATGTATGTACATAAATATTTTTATTATGGGTATTTATTTGTTTATGAAAAATACAAAGCTACCCAGCTAGCATTTTGAATCGTGCAAGAGCCTACTGGGAATCTCATGAACGTTTTTGATCGTCGACGAGCGAATTTTTTAGCAGATTCCTTGCAGAGGAGAAACTGTTACAGGAACTCTTTCTTCTCTGAGATTCCTCCATAATACAGCGATATATTAATCGTAGAGGGAATCGTTTTAGATGTGTGTAGTTAAACAAAAGATTTTTTTACGACTTGCATATTAATGATGAAACGGAACTGGGACTGACGTTTGTTTTCCATACAATTTGACATGAAATTTTTCCAGAGAAAGCGGTCGTGAAATAGAATCTATTTTATTTTTACAGCGTTTTTTCTTATACTCTCAATTTTAGACACTCATTCTCTCAACAATGTTACCGTGTTTTCATGAAATCACATACATTTTTCATACGAAAAATGCAAACAAAAGAAATTCAAACAATAATAAGAGAGAATTTGTAGGTACTGCCGTCGATTTTATTATGGGCCATCAGCGTTTGTTCCTGAAGTTGCACACCTTGTTCTCTTTCATCATTTACTCGTAAACATTCCATGAAAAAAGTAATAAAGAAAAATATAGATGTTTTTGTTATTGTTACTCGTCAGATCATCATCAGAAGATTCTTTTATTAGTAGTATTTTACCACAATCGTCTAACAAACATCCTATGCTACCTGGGTAAATACATACTTACATATACATATGTAGAGTTACTTTCTTTTTAGTTTTGAAACTTTGGCAAATAATACCAGGGCGTTTTTTAAATTTAACAACAAAACAAATTTTCTTTATTATCAACATAATCTCTTTTCAGCTTAATAGACTTTTCAATGCGATTGAATCTTCAATACTCTGTCATCAATTTTACACTTTCAAATAAACTTTTTATGAAAACAGAACTGATATTTTTAAGTCATAACAAAATGGCGGCCAGTTGAAAATATCATATTACTTTTGCGCCACCTTGTATTTGTACATAATAAATTTTATATCTCTATAAAGATTTTAGCTCTTCTTTTATATAAATACATATATACATACATATGTACATAAGTATCAAACAAATAAAAAAAATGGATCACATATATGTAGTACTTACCGCTCCTTTATTGCAACGTAGTCATATCTCAAAAAACATGATTTTTGAGTTAAGAATAAAGAAATATTCGTCATATGGCTCTTTTATTGTGTAAAAAATTATACAAATGTCTTATTTATTCACCTCTTGAGGTGAATAATTTTTAATTTTTTAATTTTCCATTGATGTGTGTGTAAAATTTACACTGTAAATTAAAAACTTTAAGCTCGTTTTCTGACGAACGAGTTTTTTTTGAGATATGACTACGTTGCAATAAAGGACCGATATGTATGTATATGTGTAATATTAACAGGATTATGTACATACTTATGTACATACATATGTACATGTATACAAATATACTCTGTATGTAGCACGTAACAATGTGTTTTACATTGTCCTAGATTTGGTATGATGCTGGTTGTGAAATTTCCAATACGCATAATCATCATGTAAAGAACGGAAAGATTTTTTTTTTGTTTTTATTCTTATTAACTTCTCCAAAGGACATCCTTTCTAACATCACAACCAACTCAGCCCCACCTTATTTGTATTCAAGGACAACGACGCCAAGCAGTTTTATTCAATTTTAACTTCACTAAAGAATTTTTTCATATTCTACGCAACAATTTTGCCCGTTTTTTTACTTTGGGATGAATTCTTGATTTCTTTTAATATGTACATAAAATTTATGGGATATGCTACCAAACATACAGCGGCAAGCAAAAGTGGTTGCACGTACATACATGTGAACCTATATACATACATAAGTAATGTGGGTGGCGTAAAATGAAGATGTTATAATTTCTTCAATCATATTTGAGATTTATGAACTAGACAGCTGCTGTATACAAACAGACACGCAATAGAGCACTATACCCTTCTAGAGCGTGAAGTCATTGTGTCGAAGAGTTTCCTGATCGCGTAATCTGGCGTTTTGCCGATTTGACATGGCCAGAAAAGATCGCCCTATTTAACGATTCCACGACTTTTTTTGGGATACTTGAATTAGCGGGCTTGTACCAACAAGCCTCAGACTATCGCAGCCTTTGATGAAAATATTCGACAGAAATGCGAACAGTTATCACCGGAAATCTTGCAGAATATGGAAAATGCGATAAAACGGGCAAAAATGTGGTTCAACACTGATGGCATCCACCTGGCGGATATCAACTTTTGTAAATGTCCAAATAAAGATTTCTATCAATCAAAATCATTCTTCTATTTAGAAAAAATTTATTCAAAAACAGGTTCAGAAATGGAAGGTCAAAACTGTCTAGAGGCGGTTAGACTTCCGATAGGCTTCTTTTTCGGAAGCATTAGGAAATGGGCTCAGCTCCTGGGCAGAAGTAAGGTCTGCGTCAGGGTTATGATAGGTGCCATCATGGGCCACTGTTTGATTGACAGGATGGCGGTGAGATTAGGATCCGACTTGTGGAATATTTGCGGGTTGTGTGAGGACCCTGAGGAGCTGGATATAGTGGAACACATTCTGTATCACTGTCCCAGGCTACAGTACAGCAGGCTGAGGTGGCTAGGTAGTAGATTCTAAGGCAAATTAGGGGATGTCTCGGGTTGTGGGCTCGGGAATCTTATGGGAATGACCTGGCTACGCAACAGGCGACTGGGTGTAGGGCACGTAGGTTAGTTTTTTCTGCTTAACAGAGGTGTTCTCTCTTTCTTTCTATTTCACTACTTTCTCCATTCTGGAGCTTCTTTGCTTTTCTTTTTCTTCCTTCTTTTCAAATCTTTCTGATGGCGTCATAATGGACCATTTGAGTTTTTAGGTGAGGATGTGTGGGGTTTGCCTCACACCAGCCTTTCAAACCTAACCTATCCTATTCAAAAACAAAATTGGATGTCTAATTCTGTCCCATCTTGCATAAAAAATATAAACAGGGTATTCCAATAAGATGTTTCATTTTCAATATCCCGCCATTTTAACATTTTTTTGTTATGATTCAACCTGTAACCACTTGACAGAAGACAAATAAAAAGTACGTCATTAAAAAAGTGAAACGATATACTCGTACGCTTCAACAACGAATTGAAATTATTTAAACTGTTGGAGAAAATTAGTGATGTGAAGAATCGAACTCGTAGACGTCGCTCAAGAATAACTTAGAATATTGGTCCTGTTTTTAATTTGGCGGTGTTATTGGACCTTATTTTTTCGAAAATGAGTCTGGAGAAACTGTTACGTTGAATGGATTGCGCTATTGAACGATGATTAGTATTTTATATGGCCGGTATTCGAAAATATTGAAGTGGACGACGTTTATTTTAAATAAGACGGAGCTACATGTACCGATATCGTACCGTACTGATTTCTCGAAGATCTGTTCGCAATAGGTCATCATCTTGTGATTTAACACATTCAGACTTTTCTTTAGGGCTGCGTGAAAGATAAGGTCGGTGCCAATGGCCCACAATCGATTTAAGATCTCAAAGATGGAATTTGTCAAAGATTACGGTCCGCCGTGTCTGATATTGTTCTCCTCTTTACAATTACCAACCGATGATTTCACTTAAAAATACTCCTTATTTTTACATATAAAAATGAAACCTATGACCATGTATCAGAGGTAACTTTAAGGGTTCGGTAGTGTAAAATGGAACCTAGATATTGTTTTTTCACCAAGATGTCTATACGCTTCTATCTCGTCAAGCGTAATAGGTAGACTCATGAAATTTTGGGAAAATATGTATGTATTACAATAGCCGCTGTAACTACAAATATATATGTATATATATACATATATTGGTTCCTTTGGCTCCTATAAGGACCATAAGGCCTCAACAAATTTGATCCAATTATTCCTGTTCGATGCTAAGTTTTTTACTTCACTCCATCTTTTGCCTGATTTGTTAACTTCCAAAGATAGTTGTTTACAACAAGTGTGGGTAGGGCGTCCTCTACGTCTGCTTCTTTCCACTCCATGGAATTACGTGCGATGTCAGTGGGTCCACGACGTAGTGCATGTCTAATCCAGTCCCATTTACGTAGTGGTGTCTTATTAGTTCAGGCCCAGACTTGAACGTTCGATATTTTGTAACAACAAATGCTAGAAATGAAACAAAATTTAAAATTTCAGACATGAAATATTATATTTTATACAGGGTGTCCGCCGGGAAGGTATACTACTTTGTTTTTCCGCCATTTTGGTAAACATTAGTCTTGACAGTTCATATTTGGCAGTTGTGAAGTAGACACGTGGCCAATTTATTATTGAAAAATATTCTATAAACCAACGTGTTTTAATTGTTAAAAAATTTTATCAAAATCATTCATCGATTACTGTGACGATGAGAAAGTTGCGTAAAATTTTTGGGAGAAACAACGTCCCAACAAAACGCACTATTTATTGTTTAGTGAATGATTTCGAAGAAAGAGTGTCTATAGATGATAGGCCCAAGCATGGACCACAACGTACTGCAAGATCGCCTGAAAACATTACTGCTGCTCAAGAAAGTGTTCAAAACAATCCATCAACCTCAATTCGACGCCGTGCTCAGGAGCTTGGTCTTCAAAGAACAACTTTGGCCACAATTTTGCACAAGGATTTGCATTTGTTTCCATTTAAGGTTCAGTTGACACAAAATCGTCTTCCGCAAGACCATTACAATGGAATTACTGCGAGATCTCTTTCAACAAGTTATTTCAATAAATTGTGATGTTGATTGGCCTCCACTGTCGCCTGATTTGACTGCTCCGGACTTCTTTTTGTGGGGATATCTGAAAAGCAAGGTTTATGCAAACAAACCAGAAACGCTTGAGCATCTCAAACAAAATATTCGTGATGAAATTTTTGCCATCAGTTTTTGTCTTTATGATGAAACAGAACAAGTCTGCAACTTCAGGAACAATCGACGGTAGTAACTTCAAATACTCTCTTATTATTGTTTGATTTGCTTTTGTTTGCATTTTTCGTATGAAAAATTTATGCGATTTCATGAAAACACGGTAACATTGTTGAGAAAATGAGTGTCTAAAATTGAGAGTATAAGAAAAAACGCTGTAAAACGCTGTGTATTGATTGTAAAGCAGCTCATAGACGTTACAACCGTTGGTACGACTTGAGTATTTTGTGCACGAGATTGTAACGTTCGTGGAGTGGTTGTATTAAGCTGTATCTTGGTTGTACGAAAGATCAAAAAGTTTTGATTTTTTGGCATGTTGTACAACTTGATCGCAACATTAATGGGCATGTCGCAAAACCTTATTCTATTTTGGGCAAAACAAATTGAGTACGCGTTTTTATTTGCCATCTTTGCTCCAAGTGGCTTGTTTGCAAAATTAAGTTGTGAATGAGATGGTACACAAAATTGTATAGTTTGTGGTCAAAACGCTCAACTTGATTAATAACCGCGTTGTTGCAATGAACGCAACGTGTGTGGCTTGCAGTAGAGTATATTTTTACGCTACACTAACAAAATACACAAATGTAAATATGCAACACTTAAGACCTCTTATTTTGATATACCTTGCGTATGTATGTAACACTTAACTGCACACTGAAAGCAGAAAAACAAGTCGAATGGCTCGAAGCCGACAATGCGTTGCTGCATTGGCTCAAAATTAGCCGCCGAGCTTTTCTAAAGGATTTTGGTTATAACAGGGCTGAAAATTATTGTATCTTTTAACACTAGTCTGTTGCGCTTTTTGCTATTTAAAAAAAATCAAATACAATTTTGAAAAACTGCGCCGCTGAGGTACGCCGCCGGTTTTTGCAGGCTTGTTTCTCTGACTGACTGTCAGCTGTCATTAGAAAAGAAAAACAGAATCAGAAAAAATTAAATATCGAAAATCAAATAACGTGTAAAATGGAATAAGCTCAATAGAAAATGAACCGATGAGGTCATAAACAAAAATATTAAACATCTCGAAACCAAAAAGTGTGTTCGCAATTGATGGAAAATGTTTGCAATTGCACAAATTTTCAATGTCAAATGCACAAGATCGGTACTATTTTCTTAAAAATCTTGTTGAATTACTGTTAGAGGATTAAAATCAAATTTTGTTAACAACTAGAAACGAAATTGCGAAATTTGTAATTGTTTTTAAAATAACATAAATGATGAAAAGAATAATTATGTGACCACTTCTGTTCGCTAGTGTAGTTTTAACGTACACACAATTATGGTAGCAGATTCATTTATTGCGTCATAAAATCGAAATGGGGGCTTTTTTGCGGCATTTAGCCATCAAACTACTTGTTCGCATCGCACAGACACATTTTTTTGTGTTCGATTGAATGAGTTTCTAACGACTTTTCTTAATTTTATTATTGGGGGTTTCTTTATATTTTTCCCTCTATTGCTTGAACTCATCAAATACAATTGATGCCATGAGATGCCATGAGTCATGATGTAATGTCTACAGAATCAGATACTAATAATTTAAATAGGAATAGAAAGAAAAACATACTTAGATAAATTTATTTACCATCTTTGACAATTTATTTACTGCCAGGCGCACGATGTCACACGCATTCGTTCTTTCGTAGAAGAAATTCTAAAATTCGTAGGCCTTGCAGTTGTTCAATTTTTAATAGATTCACCAGAAATCTGTAAATAATTACATACAATATATTTTAATTTCTTCGATTATGTGCATAATTGCAGATTTTCAGGTTTTTCAGGATTAATGTAATTTCTAGATTATTTTCCAAATCTTTTGTATCGGGTGCTTTTTAAATGACTTCAAAAACGAGAATACTACATTCGATATGCTTTGTGTGTTTTTAATGGTGGTTATGTGAAATCTCCTCCATTTACGATTTGGAAAATTGTTGATTTGATATTTTATTTCAGACTAAATATCCGTTTGTATCTGCCCCACCCCTCTCTCTTTGAGTCGCTTGTTTTTTCTTTTAAGAATTATTAGTATTTTTTTCAAGCATTTAAGAAACGAATAATAAATTCAGATTGAAATAAAACACAGAAAATTGTTTTTAATATTAAAGAAATTAACTTCAAAGATTTAAAAAACTTTTGTTTGTTGAGGGTTTTTAGCTAGTCTATATACATGCATTTCATTTGTAAAGAAAATAAAATAGATTCATATCGAATATAATAATTTGTTTGTTGGGATTTTTGAATAAGTTTCAAAGCCTACTATGCTTATACTATTGTAAGTTTTATAACTCTCATTGAGTTTTTAAAAGTTTTTGTATAAGTAAAGAGGTTTGAAACATTTAAAAATTAGGTTTAAGGTCTACTGATGATTTGGCTTTAGCACCAATGAAATGCCTGTATATAGACTAGCTAAAAACCCTCAACAAACAAAAGTTTTTTAAATCTTTGAAAAAAGATATCGAGGCAATCTCGATTAATATAAATTTAAAAATTAACTTCATTTAAAATATAATTTTATGGAATTAAAGCCGTCACTGATGTTAAGTACATGGGGTTGGTTTCATTGAAAAAACTTTATTATATTTTATTATACATGTTATTGTAAATATGGTTCTTTTAATTAGGCTCTTTCTTTTGTTTTATTAAATATTGTTCTACATTTTCATGTGTTTTGACTTTTATTCGATATTTCGAATACCTTCGGTGCTCTTCTTCAGGAACTAGAATGTTTTTAAAAAATATAAAAAATATATGTATGTATAAGAAACAAACAAATTATATAAATAATATGGTTATCACAACTTCAAAAACAACTTTAAAAAAATATATTGTTTATATTATCAAAAAAAATTAACAATAAAATTAAAAAATTAAAACTTTTTTATTAGAAAATAAAACATTTATAATCAGGTGTAATATTCATTTCCATTACAAGGAATTTTGTGTACTACGTTCAATTTATCTAACATGTTAATTTTCGTTTTTGTATTTCTGAAAAGCCTATTAATGTGTTATTTGTTTTCAGTGCAATGTTAACTTTATCTTTATCATATACATTTGAAAATACAATTCTCTCCGAGAAGCCAGGAACATGTGTCATGGATTTGAAAATTTTTTCAGGATGTTTTTTAGGCACTTTGTTTAAATTTTTTATAGCATTCTTAATAATATTTTTTGCCATGGAGTAGGAGAAACACTATTTTTTTGTAATATTTGTGTAATTTTACGAAAATTTTTCTTATGAAAATTTGTATCACTAATTTGTAGTACCCGTTTTGCGAAATCATGTGCCGTGTTCATCTTAACATGTTTTTGATGCTTCGAATAGAAATTAATTATACGTCCTGAGGCGGTTGGTTTTTTGTACCAGTCTATTATAATTCTGTCCTGTTGGCGTATTATGAGTGCATCTAAATAAAGTAGTTTTCCATCTTTTTCCAGTTCTTTTGTGAATTGTATGTGCCTATGGTAGTTGTTTAAAGTATTTAACGTTTCCTCAGCAGCATCTTTATGAGTTATGCAAAACAGGTCAGCAACATATTTGGTCAAAAAATGCGGCTTATTATCTAGTTTTCCTAAAGAAATGTTTAGTAACTCCTCCATGATTATGTCTGCAATCACCGGCGATGCTGGTGAGCCCATAGGCATTCCTTTTAATTGTTCGTGTATTTTGTCGCTGTGTTTAATAACCTGTTTTCCTTAATACAAAATTTTAACATATCAAAAAACAAAACAAAAACAAATTTTGAAGTTGTGATGCCCATATTATTTACATAATTTGTTTGTTTCTTATACTACATATATTTTTTTATATTTTATTCTTATATATTTTTTCGACCTTTTGTTTTTTAAATGAATCTAATTTATCTCGAACTATAGGTAAATTTTTTTATAAAAAACGTTTATAAAATTTTATTAGATAACCGATATTTTGCCACTTCCTTTGTGTGGCTTCTTCAGGGAAATATAAAATTTTTTTAAATAAAATGTTTTTTTTACAATAATCAAAAAAAATACAAAAAATTTTCAAAATTAAAATATGAAAAAATGAACACCTTAATAAATACGTATGTATGTACACAAAAATTGAATATTATAATAACCAAATATTCAATTTCCGTTTCCGTTCTTATGTAATAAATTTCTACATATTATGCATGAGCAACACTAGCTGAATCTGATTGAAAATTAATTCTCTTTCCGTATTTAAAACTGCTACAATACTAAAATTAGGATTGTGATTAAAATTAACACAATGTGATACTAATGCTGTCTTTTGTGAAGAAATGTTATTTCTGTATTTTTGATCTGATCTATGACCAGCTAATCTAGTTTTTAATTTATTCTTAGTTCTACCTACATATTCTTTACCACAATTTTCTCTATCATTGCCACCACATGGTATCTGGTAAACTAAATTAGACCTCTCTAATGTCTCTGAATAATTTGCTAATTGTCTGATGCATCCTATGTGCAATTCTATATTTTTCATTATTATAAATCCTAGATTTTTCTAATCTTTCTGACATTTTTATATTTTTGTAAAAACATTCTAGTTCCTGAAGAAGAGCACCGAAGGAAGGTGTTCGAAATATCGAATAAAAGTCAAAACACATGAAAATGTTGAACAATATTTAATAAAACAAAAGAAAGAAGTTTTATTTCAATAGTATGACATAGAGCCATATTTACTTTAACAACTAAGTACGAAAAATCAAGAAATTCTTATTTACGTATTATTGAATAAAATGAGACAAACTTTAGCCTAATATAAATTCCTTTGGATTAAAAAATACTATATAATTTTTTATGTTAAACTAATGTAATTACATATTGTTAATTAAGAGTTATCAGAAGATTAGTGGGTTCAAATTTGAAACGGAAAGTTCTCTACTCGATTAATTAAACAATACTAAATTCTGTAAAATGTTGGATTTTTGTTATTGAAATAAAAAAAATTTAACTAATAACAACTACATATTTATATTTGTTTCTTTTAAGATTCTCGGCATTTTGGCTATTGTTTATGGCGTCATTGTTATGAAAAGCATTGGAGTCGTTGAAATTGACAACCAAGTCGGTTTTCCACCACAGGCAGCTCTTGCCATTGGTCTCGTCACAATTGGATCAATTGTCGTATTTATTTCGTTCTTGGGTTGCTGTGGTGCCATACGCGAAGATGTCTGCATGACCATGTGCTATGCTGTGTTCATGTTAATGTTACTTATCCTTCAGATGGTATTGGTTGCTTTGTTGTGGATCAACAAAGATAAAATTATCGCAGGTGTTAGTCATGTAATCGAACAGGCATGGAAAAGGCAGGAGGCAGAACCTGGTGTTTTTGAAGCCATTCAAACAACTGTATGTTTCATTAATTTTATTTATTTATTCACAATCTCACATGATAATATTTTGTTTACTTTTGTATTTTAGTTTAAGTGTTGCGGTGTCAATGGAGCTGTTGACTATGGTTTAATTCCTAAATTGCCAACTCCCACCTGTTGTCCACCCGGTACCACTTGTATGCCTTTCAATTATTACCCCGGTTGCGAAGGAAAGTTCCGTGAGTTTATGTCCGATAGCAGCGATCAATCGAAATATTTTGGAATTGGCTTAATTGCTATTGAGGTGAGCAGTTTTAATCGTATTTGTTACATGCAATTTTTCATTATATTGTTCATTTACTTGAATAACGTCATAACTCAAGAAACATGATTTTTGTTTTAAGAGCTTATCTTGGATTCGTTCTTGATATTGTGTAAAAATTTGCTACAAAGCTCTTGTTTACTCACCTCTTGAGAAGAGAATATTTTTTGTTATGCCATTCAGGTGTGTGTAATTTGAAAATTTGAAAATCGTGTTCTGTAGAACGAGCTTTATTCGTTACTAGTGTATCCTGCGGTCGACGGCTAATCGACCGCATTCTAGTAATTAAATATTAAGCACTTACATAAATACATATATAGGATAAAATACAAAAACAAAAAACATTCTAAAGAAACAACTGAAAACTCTCTTACTTAGCTCTCTCTTAAGACAAAGTACATATAGAAAAAACTCTGTCTCATTTATATGCAAAAACAAACTGGACAAACACACTTATATTCTTTGTTTATTTTTAAACTTAAAGCTGATACATGCATGTGTGCATGTGTTAGTAACAACTTTAAACGCTTATAGCACCCAAAATAATAAACCAATTTAAATAAAATTAAGATTGTGCACATTTATGTAAAAATCCCATTAAAAACATAAATGAAGCACTGCTAGCGATATAATTTATATTATATATAATTACTATAGGACTTTGTTATTTCATTTAGAAGAGATACCGAAGCAATTGCAGTTTCTAGTACTGCTCCGTCTCAAGCGGTTTCTTTACGTTAGGGATTTCTCGAAAACCATTTTCATCACTAAGTCCCTGGTAATCACTAGCATGAGGCTGAGATCCCCCAAGTTTTTCTTAAACTAGTGCTAGTCGGAGTTGCATATTTGTACACAACGGGCTTAATTCTGTAAGCAGATTCTGTAAGCATTGTCTTCTTTGCTTTTTATCTCTGTTAAAGGATCTCTAAAGTTTTCTTGTCACTGTAAGCAGTCATTCAGTTTAGAGTATTTTCATTATATCCCATTATTTTCTCAATAATGCTTAATTCTCCGGTTTGTTTTATTGTAGGTTTTAGTGTTTTTAGAGAATTTAATTACAAATGGATGTTGTTACTCTTTCCACGGTCAAAAATTGCAACGACAATCTTAAATAGGGTAATTTTTGTATTGAACTTGGGTACTCGATAACGTGAACAAACTCGAAAATGTGAACTGCCTTGGTAAAAATTAGTTCCCGTTATCGCGAGTTCACTGTACAAGAATAAATATATGCTGGTATTAGTCAGAACTTATGCTTGCAGTCAGGACAGAAACATCGGCTTATTTTGATTAAGAAATAGAATACGATTCTTGGATTTAGTTTTTAGCAAGAGATTAATTCGATTCGAAATTAAAAATTTTCAAAGTTGCATGTTATTTTGTTTGATTAGAAAAGTGGGCGGTTGCACGCCCATATAAGGTAAATAATAAACAACTACATCAACTAAGGTCTCCAAAATCTGTTTGACAAACTTTATTAATAAGGTGCGAAATTCACATGAAAATTGGCGAGATTGAAATAATTGTATTGACATCTCCGATACAATATAAAATATTTATTGGCATTACAATGTGAGATGGGTCGCAGGAACTCTGTAACGAAACAATCATGTTTTAACAATACAAGGGCTTGAAAAAATAAGCAATAGTGGCTTCCTTTTGCAGTAGGACTTAATACAAATTTTATAATGATAAATATTTATTTTTTTTAGCTCATTGGATTTATCTTTGCCTGCTGCTTGGCCAACAATGTGCGCAATTACAAGAGACGAAATGCTTATTAACTGTTTTTAACGACAGAAAAAAATGTATTTCAAAATCAACCTCAATCATTGAAACAGCAAATAATTTCTTTTCTACACATAATTAATTTTTATCCTCGAAATATTCAAAAGCACAAATAAAATATGTACATATTTCGATAAAATATTATCGAGATATGAATCAACAAAAATACCTGCTGTTACATTTATAAAATATACAAAATTTTGTATTTTAGATGTAAGAAAAAATAAAATCGAATGAATTATATTAGAAGTTACAAAATCCAATATGTATAACTTTAGTGTTTAAAAATGTTTTATCACTTTTTATATATATCTTATATAAATATTTAAATATAGTATGTATACTATATAGTACTACAAACGAAAAATATAAACCAGCTATTAAATTTTCCTTATTACACATTTATTAAATTTTTTGCTTAATTTTGCTTATTTGAAAAAAACTGGAACTGTATTAAATTGCAATGAAAAACTTTTTAAGTATTATTTTTTTTTCACTTATTTTGCCTAAAAATCATAATTTCTGTTTTTGTTTTTTTTTTTTGTGTTATAAACTTAAATTAAATATGCATATTAATTAGTTTGTAATAAATAAGAATCTCAAATTAATATGAAATCGAAATATTGAATTACTTGTATTTACTGTTGAGCAAAACTACAATAAATTTATATTCATAATACAAATACAAACTTTAAATTTCATAAACATCTATTAATAAATAAATCAAAAAAAATTAAACCGAAGGGTAATTTTTTTATTTGTTTGTTGTTTTGCCTTTTCGTTTAATTTAATTTCAAATTGGGTTAACATTTTCATTGACGGCGCACAAAAGCTAAATGGATCACGTCTAATTAAATGTAAGTTGAAGTCGTTGATGATTCATGTTGATTTTCGTTGCTATAATCGAATTTGTAAAGGAGTGCTGTTTATTTTTGTATGTATGAATTTTTGTAAATATTGTTTAATATTTTTTTCAAGCCAATCGCATTAGGAAGTAAGGCTGACTGGAAGTGTTTCTTTTCACAATTTGTATTCCAAGAACACATGCACGTACAATAACAAACTTCTTAAATAAAACTGCAACAACAAAATTCAAATAAATTATTACTGACATTTAACTAATTGTGCGAATAGAATCTTAAGTGTCAATTATTAAATTAAAATAGTCAATTGCTATTTTTTAAAGCGTTTTATTCAGGTGGGATTTTCCCTCCCTGATGGCCGTTACACCGAACATTTCTTTTCATAAAGTTTATCATAAAGCCCCCAAAAAAAGTGGCGAATCAGGCTGTACTCAAAATACTTCATTATCCGATTTGAGAAGACAACTGTTCGAATTTGTATGTTATTTAAAATGCATTTCTGAGGCATTTTCTTCTTTCCTTTATCATGAGTCTTATAGAAAAACATCGCAAAATTTCCAAAACTTTTTTTCAAGCCGACTATTTTTTTAAATTTATTCAATAATAAAAAGAGTTTTAAATACCTTATAGCAGTTATTAATAGTATACAGTATTGAAATGCATTGTGACAAATTTTCATTGTTTTTAAAGCATTGTCGGGCTATAATCGCCATTTTTAAAAGATAATGTATGGATGGGGGAAATTACGGCATTCGATATCGAACGAAATTTCCATACAAATTCAAACCTCTGATGTCAAGTTTTTGAAAAAGAATCCTTGGAAGGTACATAATTCCTTGCAGGGGTGACAACAAAGTTTTTTTTACACAAATTTGAAGCTATATTATAATGCTTTTGGTAAGCTCTTGTTAAAAGCATAGTTTTGTTGCAATCTTAATTTTTGTAAAGCAGCTCGTACATTATACAATAATGTTGCGTATCTTATTGTCCATAATAATCGTCGTTTTGCCCTATACTATTCAATAAGTGGCACAATACTTTATAAAGAAATATAGCGCAATTCTTCTCATAAGAAAGCAAACATAATATTACAAATAATTTTAAAGGCGGTCAAAATTAATACAAATTAGTACTCTTGACCAAGCAGAATGCTAAGATTACAATTTGGCTTAGAAAATGTAATATGTTTGGCGTTTATGTTGTAATAATTATTCTTTAGTTGTAGGGTCAGAGTATTTGACGAAATAGGCGTAACCACTATTTTCGCTAAATTTTGCTTACCATCATATAAGGAATACTCAAGATAGAATTATATAAAATCAAGATAAGCACATACAGGCATGTTCTGATAATCACATGTGATTTCAAAAGCAATAATGGCCCTGCAGACGTTTTCAAAATCATATAAATATGATAAATTTCTTTCATAAATGATATTTGATGCTCTGTGCAATAGGAAAATTAAAAAAAAGAGCGAAAAAATATCTGCATGACCATTATTAATTTTAAAATCACTTGTGATTTGAAAAATGTAATTTTCAGAACATGCCCGATAATATAAAAACGTAGATATGTGGGTACATTTATTGCATTCCAATTTAAATAAACTTAACGAATCTTTGAAGTGGAAGAAAGTATTCATAATATAATATAACTTTTTGCGTAAAATATTTGTAACGTCTGACCTACCTTAGTTAGTTCCTGCGTTCAATTTAGTAGGAATAACACATTAATATTAAATGGAAGGATACCTTAGAAACAAAAAAAAAACAAGAATTAGTTAAAATAATTGCTAAATGCTAAACTCCAGCAATTCCTAGAAAAAAATAAACTTAAATTGAAATAAATACAATTATGTATTTGTCTGTCACCTAAAATGGCGCTATCCTGAAAAATTCATTGCTATAATCAGCCCTAGCTTGTATATATTAAAAACCTTGTTTTTTAAACCAATTTGAGAAATATTATATGGAAAATTGAGTATGTAATTCCATTTTATATATGGGCAAATCCTGCGTGACGAACGCTACTTTCGTACGTGTTTTCACATTAAAATATACAAATTTTTTGGTCTTTCCAAAGAGGTACCTTTAACTTACGCATGAAATGGTATAAAAAAAATTATTTTTTAGCAGGTGCTTGTTGCGAAATAATTGAGCACTAAGTTTTCTGAAGCACGCTAAAAAAACGGAAGTAACTTTGAAAGTTAAAGTGTGTTTTCGTAATTTTTATAATTAAAAGCACACAAAATCTATGTAGTTCCTAAAAGAAGGATGAATATAAGAAAATTCTAAAATAATTTATTTGCAGCCAAAAAGTTTTGTAATTTTTTATCAAAAGACGTGAACCTTTTGTGGCGCATGCTACATTTTTTTCTATTCTAAAAGTTCATACCTAATTTAAATATTTCCAAAATAGTAAACACAAAATTTTTTTACTAAAATTTAAGTGAATTTATAAAAACTAGAGTACGCCTAGTGGTCGAAATTCGACCGCCAGTTTAAATGAATACCTATTTTAATTGCATTTATTAAAAGAGAAAAAACTACCTAATTAGTCATTTCATTCCCAATGGAATAAACAAAATAAAATTGCATACAAAGACGCACATTTTTAACTCATATAAATATGAATGCAGGTATTCTTAAAAACTCATTGCTTTGCTTATGTTTTTACTTGAACCAATACTTGCATAAGTAAATGCGAGTACGTATGAATTTTTAGCATTTGTAGTCTGGTGTCAACTTAATGAGACTTTTATTCCTTTAATACTGAACCGATTTAAATAATATATAGTCGGGTCAATAAAGCTCAACAATGTTTACCATTTGGTAAAAGAATGAAGAAAATCGGTTGGCAAACAAAGGAGAAAAAGGGATCTAAAAATTTGTCTTTGCCTATTTATATAGTATAGAAGATATGACTTTTGATCGGTCCATCTTCATTAACACTAAAGTAATGATATGAATACCTAAGAATTGTTAATTTCTGGTATGAAATTAGAAGATCTGAGGTAGGTTCGGATTTAGTAATAATTTGTGCATTAATCATAATCGAAATACATTTATTTTATTTATAAAAATATATATGTATATCTAGTATAATAGTCTTTAAGAAAAAAGATAAAATATAAGTTGGATAAATTTCATAAAATGTTGGTTGGTGAACTGTTTCTGGGACTTGCCCATATAAAAAATGTTCTCCTTGTTTGCCGATTTGCTTAAAATTTAGTGAATAGGAGGCAGGCAAGTGGTACGCAATGTCGAGAATTGAACTGTATTGCTTTTAATTTGTAAAACTGACAACCCTATAACTTAGAAAGTGGTTTCAGATTTCATTAAAAATATCAACATTTGTTTTTTGACAGATAACACAATTTTTCTTTCTGAATAGGATTTGTCTACATTTGAGTTT
Organism: Gymnocheta viridis; assembly: GCA_956483585.1. Classification (NCBI taxonomy): domain Eukaryota; kingdom Metazoa; phylum Arthropoda; class Insecta; order Diptera; family Tachinidae; genus Gymnocheta; species Gymnocheta viridis. Next base: position 47,159,033 of record OY101443.1, on the reverse strand, counting down.
CAACATTTACAACCCTTTTAACAAAAAACAAATCCATCTTTAATTTTATTTATACTTTTTATGCAAATAGCCACATCTGTTTTTAAGAAGTCTCAAAATTTTAGAGTGGGCTTATCCTCTTCAGACCGTGGGTACACATATGTATGTATGTGTACCTTAATTTATTACAAGTTTTAAACACTAGCGGCATATTCCGATCGCTAAGAATAGTATTCTTACTTACTTTAGATTACTGGGCTTCAAAAAATATCAATAGATGGTATTTATGAGAAGTTGTAGAAATTATTTTTGAATTTGAATTTGACATTTTGAAAAATTTTTAGGTAAAAGTTTTTGTAAAAAAAATAAAACTTTTTAAAAATAATTTAGTTCTTCGATTACGTACATACATACATATATACTTTTTGCAGTTTTCTATAGTGAATTAGTTAGGTAAATGTGTAAAAAGGTAAGTCTTTTATTTTTTTTTTGGTTTTTCGTAATGAAATACTACTTCATTTTCTTGGTACATACATATACATATGTATGTGTATCTCAGGATTAAATCTTTGTTTACCAGCTTGAATATTGATGAACAGCAGATTGTGGATATGCTCCAAGATAGCGATTTCGATTTCTCTGGAACCGATGATGATGACGACTACTTGCTTCCAGATGTCATCCGAGCTCTTCAATCATCTGAGGAATGTGTGAGAGATGAGGAAGATAGGCAAAATGAGGCATATACTGAAGATGAAGTTGAAAGCTCACCACGCATTTTTTGGCGAAACAAAGAAATTGCTAAATCTGGACCAGACATGTAGGATGATATTCTAACTAGACAGAGCAGCTCTATGTAGAACATCCTATACTCCTTTTTTAATATTTGGTGCTAGACTTTTGGAAATTAGTGGCAGAACAAAGTATTGTATATTCGGCACAAATGCGGGAGCTAAAATCAATTAAAACCAATACAATTGAGATGATACGTTTTGCTGGTATACAGCTGATGATGGGAACCCTCAACTACCCTCAAGGGAAACTTTATTGGAATCGAGAGCTTTATGTGGCAGTTGTTAGAGAAGAAATCAATCGCGATAGGATTTTTGAGATCAAAATTATATCCACTTTTCAAATAGCAGCCTGCTTAATAGCAATTATAAACTTTGGAGAATACGGACAGTATCAGACCCCATTTTAGAAAACGGCAGGCTCAACCTGGCCAAAATTATTATGAGGTATGACGGAGGCAGGGCTGAACCCAATTTCTTGCGATTCGGTTCTATATCTCGTCTTAACACCAGCGCATCTGCAAGATCCAGTTTGATTTTCATAGCCAACAGTCAAAAAAAAAGCGAGCTTCTTTCTACGAAGCACCGTGCGGTTGTGCCACAGACAGCCAGAAATGAGGATTGACAATGTTGGTCATCTACCGCTCTTTTTATACAGTAACTTTGCGTCGAAATGTCGACACCAAGTTGGGTGACCCAACGTGCTCTTCACGCTGCCGTACTATATGTACATATAAAATGCAATGTTTATTCATGAATTTTAAAAAATAGCTGTTTTGAATAATACCACTCTATTAAGTCTATTGTTCCTTAAATGGCTGTCTACATTTAAGCCTGAAGTACACATATGTGCACCTCCTTTTTCTAATAATGTAAACAATTGTTTTAATTGCACCTTATAATATAAAAAAATAGTAAACAAAACTTTTAACTCAATCGGTTCATATTCAGGTGTGAAGAGGTTAAAAGTGGTTTCTGAGATATTAATAGAAATGTAGAAACAAAAAAAATGTTCTTTGTGTTTTTATTATTTCAAAAAAGAAAATTATTTTTTTTAATATTCTAGTATTTATTGTATGTATGTCTCTTAACTGCACGATATCGAAAGCATTCATTCTTTCGTAGAAAATTTTAGAAATTTAATTTTGCTTAAACAAATTTTAGATTTTTTTATACATAATTTTATAAACTAAAGAATGCTTTCGACATCGCGGAAGAGGCAGAAAAAAAATACAAACGGATTGATAACCTTCTCCTGTTTGAAGTTTGTTATTAATAATTAATTTCATTTTAAATATACAATACATGTTCAATAATATACCCTCAACTTTTACAAACTAATTTATAATTTGTATAAAAAGATTTACAAAGTTTTGATTAACTTAACGTTTCTACGATAAGTTTATTAACAAGTCTGAAAATCAATTACATATCTGTAATTTTATTGTTAAATTACAATCTATTAAAACTTAATAAACAGGAAACTGTTGAGTTTTGGCTATAATTCACAATAGCGGGACTGGGTATAGTTACACAGAAAGCACAGGGTTGCATTTATTAAACGAAAGCTTTTTTTGTTAACATACTGCAGCGCTGCCAGTTTTATTTTATACCTTATTTTCATTCCCCAAATTGCCCAAAATAGCAAATTTCTTATTCTCAAAAATCCCCACAGATCTGTAATAGGAATGTTCAAGCTTATGTATTAACAAATAACAGAAAGCTTTGTCAAATTCAACGTTTCTCAGTCACAACGGATAGATTCTTCTGAAACATTTAACATTTGTTTGTAAAAATTCTTTAAGAAATATAAAAATTTGCAAGATATTGAATATAATCAAGCCTTTTGTTATTTGTTAATTTATAAATTGAAATTTAATAAAAAATCGATATAATTATGATAATCTCATCCCACATATCCATAAAAATAAATTATTATTAAGTCATAGGAAATACACGCATATATTAATTTACTTAATTAAATCCAGTTGTGTAATATTATTAGAATTAATTTATAATTTGAGCTCTAAATATTTACATTTGCATATTATTTCAAAAACTTCGGAATCAAAATCTTCTGATTCATCAGCCAATGCAATTTTGTTGTACATGTTGCTTGTATGTATTAAAAAGTGTTAGCATTTGAGAAGATGGAATAAATTCAGCGCAGCAAACTGAATGATTTTAAAAGTGTGTATTTATTTTAAGAAGAGTTTCTAATAAGTCATGCTGTGTATTCTGTTGCGAATTTTTTCAATGTTACCATCATCAAGCTGAAAAATATGATTTGTCAATATGTACATGAATTTGAATACAAAAAAGAAAAACTAAATAATAGGAGATATCCCCAAAAATCCCCGGTGTAAAAAGAGCTTTTTCCCCAAAAATCCCCTGGGGATTTTTCCGAAATAGATATCCCCAATCACAAAATAAAATCCTCTATTTAGGGACGAATTCCCAAAACTGATAACGCTGACAAACTGAACAAATTACACTTGTCAACAAAATTTAACTAAGTTTCGAAAATTTTTTATTTATTTTATTTATTTATTTATTTATTATTTGTTTGTTCCACACACAAGACTTTAGTCTTATTTTGCAGTATGGAACTGAGTTAAAATCAAAAATAAATAATTACATATAATATATTAAAATATAAATTGAAAGATTCTACATAAGCAAAAATTCTAAAGTAAACAAAAATCAAAAAATAAAAATCAATATAATCAAAATAAATTCTAAGCAATAAATAGATATGTATGTTAAAAAAGAAAAATAAATTAATTAAATTCCATAACCCAAATACTTATTTCTTATATAAAATATGCCTTTTACATTACTTTTAAAAAAATACTTAAAAAAAATCTTAATTTTATTATTACACTGGCCTAATACTTTTTATTACTTTTTTTAAGGTAGAGTTTGCTGAATACGAAAAAATTTATTATTTTGGACTTTATTTAATATTTTCTTTTCTATTTTGTTTGGATTTCTCACTTAATTTAAATGCTACTGCTTCTTCTTTCTTATTTCATTAAACGATTTTCAGTTTTTATCCGATAAGCCTTTAGAGCCGAACATAATGGGTCAATGTTAGCATTTGAGGCTGTACACATACACGGTAGAGCACACTGTGTGGTTGAGACGGGGTAGACAAATTTATTAATAAATAAAAGTGTAAGTTGAATATTGTCTCATATCCAATTCTTTCTGACTAAAAATGTTACTAACTTTAGCCCAATAATAATCATTTTGGATTAAAAAGCCACTAACAACAAAATTGTTCGAAAAATAATCACATTAAATAGATAATTTTATATTCATAAAACAAATATGAAAATTAATCTTTACCTAAAAATATTACAAAAAATAATATAAAAAACACACTTATAAACAAAATAATAGCAGACTCTGTTAAAAAGTCAAGGAGAATTCCTTTCTTCCATACTCAATAATAAGTACTAAACCTAATTCTGACTCATTTCTAAAAGATCGGGGCGGTTCAAATGGCATTACTTAATATGTTAATAGCTCCTTTATACTAACTAAGCAAACCAGCAAAAGCTTTAATGACAAAATAATGATTTAAATGTTAACCAATATACGAAATGCATACTTTTCACTTTGTGAAGTAGTGCTGGCAAATTCTACTACTTTTCATTACTTAATAATATTCAATACTTTTCATTTGGGTACTCAATACTACTCGATACTTTTAACGGATTTTTTGAATTTGTAATGCATAGTTTTTATTTGTAAATTGAATTAGTTTCTTCAAAAATTAATTATAGATCTTCAACTATTATTGTTTTGTATGCCTTTTATTATTAAATAAAAAATAAATGAAAAACTATCTTTTAATGTAACTTTAACAACAACTTTAGAAATAATTTAATTGTTCTCAAAAAAAAAATTATTTAGTTTCGATTTGATTAAAGAATCTAATATGGCATTTACACCAGACCAAAATGTAGTACTTATATGAGATTTTGAGGAAAATCTTGTTGATTCTGACTAGATTGCCCATACAAAACAAAATCTACTTCATCACTAGATTTTGTCAAAATCTACTCAAAATCTCGTAGAACTTAGTGATGCAACTGTGGTTTTTCGTAAATTGTACTGAAAAATACTACGCTGTTTAATAACATATTTTTGAAGGGTGTGTTCGCTTTTGAGTATTGGGTAACCAAAAAAAGGAAATACTCGATACCCACTACTCATTTGAGGAAAGCACTTACCAAATCGGATTACAAAAATATTGACTTACAAATTCCAATGCTTAGAAGTCATTGAATACACAAAATAGACAATAAATATCAATTGTCTACTGTCACGTATTGAAATGATGCTTTTGAAGGAATTGTATTTGATGCCAATTGTATATTTTTTCTAATCTATTGCAAAACTATTTTATTACTTGTTTTCATGAATATACACACGCAATTAAAAAAACACATGCAGTCGGCAGGCGTTGATCTCCCGACCATCTCTATGACAACCGCACGCTCTACTGCTGTACTACTCTGATAACAATTTACTTGTTTATTTACTGATAACTAGTTACATAACTCCTTTAAAGTAATGAAGACGGTATGCAGTTTGTGTGGAAAAGTATGTTGTTCTTAATAGAAGTCATTATCAAGTTTTTTGCTGGGAAATTATGATTAACAAATTTCAATACCCCAAACCTCTTGTAACAGAATTAAAATATTACTTGCCTTATTCACAAACGATTACTAAAGTTATAGTAGGTTTAATATTGGATTTTTATATGAGAACCCCGGTTTTAAAGCACACATTAACTTTATTAATCGTTCGTGAATAAGACTATAAAAATTTATAGCACCATAAGGTCTTAACTTTGGCGAACTCTGATGTCGCCTGCGCTAATCCGCGCATCTTCTATAAACTTAGATGAAATATTTATTACCCCATTGTGCACTGTGTTGATAAACACACATTAATACTTTGGAAGGTGTATACAATTCCACCCTGCCGAATATTAGTTTTTTTACGTTTTCTTTTCGATTTTTTGTGCGAGAATACAAAATGTTAAAACTTAACTATAAAGTGCCGGTTTTGTTTGTGGCATAATCAGTTTCAGAGAAGTGCTTTTGGTCGGTGGTCGAAAGCTTTTCCATTTCAAATTTAAGGAAAACCGTACGCAGTATAACGCTAAATATTAATATTTTTTAATTCGTTTATTTTGGTGAGATTCATTCGTGTGTTTTTGTTTTTGTAGCGCCTACAAAACTGAACGGCAAAACAAAATGCCAATAAATAGAAACCAAAAAAAAAAAATAAATGAAATAATAAATAAAAAAACAAAGATATAAATAAATTTGGATACAAATTTTGTTTTTATTATAAATTTTGATAAAGAAACGAGAGAATCAATTTTATAAAGAAGAGATGAATATTGTGAGAGAAAGAAAGTAAATAAAAATAACAGAAATTAGAGAGTGAATGAGGAGTAAATTTATTCTTATTAAAAACATGCAACAAGTTCTGTAAAAGTCAACAAATTAACTGAATAAATTAAAAGCAACAAATAAGTTATAAATCTGCTTTCAAATTATACAAATTTCAAGTGATACATTTTTTATTGTTATTTATTAATTGTTTTTAAATTGCCAATTTGAACTTTTTTAATTACTCTTCCAAATTATGTACGTAGAAGTTATAAATTACTAATAAAAAAATATCTTGTTATACAACAATTATCTAAAGACATTTTCTGTATTTATACTCAACCATATTTTGTACCCTGCAATAATAACTACAGTAGGAGCCAAAAATATGTACACACTAAATATACTTTTATATACACATAATAGACATAAAAATAGCACTCTGGTACCATAGATTTTCTAAAATATATTTTTATATAAAAAAGATTTATAAAAAAAGCGATATGTAAGGTGGAAAATCGCCTCTTCCCGATCGTGCTCTTGACAGCTACTGCAAAATACATCGTTGGGAAGCCGCAGACTATTGGAATATCTACAAATTGCCCAGTAAACCAGCAATGTTATGTGTTAGCTGTGCTGAGCACTTTTAATGATAGTAATTTCTTAGCGACTAGTGCTCAAATTATGCCTTCTATATTCAGCTCATTGAATACAGTGCCTGAAAATATCATATGCTTGCCCTGATCAATCAGAATTGATAAAGTGGTAAGTGATATTTAGCCGAACAGTTCGCATGTGGAATAAACTTCCTGCAGAGGTCTTTCCTGTTACTTTCAGTGTGGGAAAATTCAAATCGAACGTCCACAAACACTACTCCCTTTATCCTCCTGCCCATAACCAATTTTCCTAGTTCCGGCACAATGCATTTCATATGTAGGGGTCATCCCCTAAGTGCTGGTCCAACTATCAACAAAAATACCGATTACCACTGAGCATTTTTGTAGCACAGCACGTTTCTCTTATATCTAGTATTTTAGCCTGAAATATACTTAATTCAACGAGAAGACGTTGCGAGCGACGTATGCCAAAACCATATGAAACTACGCTAGAGCAGAACATTCTGGATCCATCAATGAACTTACTAGTGTCATAATCATAAGACTGTGAATAATAATAAAATTTTGAAACCGCTATCAAAGTCCAGCTGAGATATCATGCAGTCGGAAGCTTTCCTGAATTCCTGAGGCAGCCGATCTGTAGTTTCTTGGTGTTCACCAGCAAGATGCAGTCAATTTCGACGCGGTGCTTGTGAATACCGCTGTTACATGTATTCCAATCGGTATAAAGCCTAGTATAGAATTCCGAGGCTCTCAATTCCGATATAAGCAGATTTTTGAATTCGATATTCTTGTTACATATTTCGGATTCTTCAGTAATCGCTAGCACTTACTTTAGGCTTCAGTTCCAAAATATAAAATGTGGCGGCAAGTGTTTATCACTCTAGTGCTGTTAAAAGTGCCCCCATAGAATATTGCATAATGTGCTATACTTTTAGTTTGGGGATTTCTGGCTCGATTGCTGCCAATTACCTGGTTGTTTCTTCAGATAAGGCTTAGGCAGTTTGTGTTTGTATAAAAACAATGTTTAACAAGCAAAGTGCTCTCGTGATCTCAGGCAAAGTTTGTAATCATCATTCTTTCCTGTCCTGTCACTGACGCAGCCATCCGCCTTAAAGTAGTTCTTAAGCACAAACAACGAGTTGGGATCCAACCAATGTAGAAACTAGCTTTACTCTTACTAATCCCAGTGAGATTACTAGTTTTGGATCGCAAAACGTCGCAGCAAATCCCTCTTTTGCGAGCTTATCTGTTTCTTTGCGTCTAATTCTGCTGCGCCTTAGGCAACTACTCGTGTTCGATGTTCAAAATAAGACTCTTAGCTTTAGAGCTGTTGGCCTTAAGTCTCTGTATTAGCCGATTTGCTGCTGAACGAGCATTTGCTCGTCAAATTGTCGAGCTGAGTTAGCATATCCTCGACAGCCTTATGATCTTCACCTTGTGTCCACTTTCAGTTTCGGATGTTTCCGCGTGATCTGCGTCAGCTTAGAATCGTCGTCCCAGGACTTATGCCTGGCTGAAATCAATACTTACACTATCTCCTCTTTTTCATTATAAGATTTTAATGTCCATCTTTTCTACTCTTTTTAAAAGAGCTTCTAACATATTCGCATGATGTGAGTTTGACCTTTCCGCCCGTTGGGAAATTTCGCTGTCCATATATTTTTTCTTACAGGTAGTGCGTACGATATGTTCTAATCATTGAGAAGTATGTACATCATTTAATAGATCGATCGTTACCAAGCTCTAGCTAAAAATATTTTTTTGTCTGGATCCTTGCTTCTTGGTTATTTCGAGCTGTCAAATGTGGTTCAGATTTAAGTGGGGCGTAATAACTCTACTGTTAACTTACTATTACCTCTTCCCTCTACGGAACTTTTTATTCTCAAGAGGCAATTTATTTAGCATCATGTCAGGTAAATAATGTCCCATCTCATACTGCTGGCTTGGAAACTTTTTTTGGTTAGCAAAAGCGCGTAGGAAGCATATCCCACCTCCCGCCACCGCGAAATTCTTTCAGAAAGAGTTTAACCGAAATCCGTTCCGAATCCGAAAGCTCCATATAAACAGATTTTAGACGCAGATGCAGACGAGGTGCTGCTGTTCTGCTGTCTAAATCTACATAGCATGCAAAGAGCGAAGTTGGCTTCCCCGCTACGATTTAATAATATTCATATGTACATATATCTTTGTTCAATGTGCTAACATTTTTTTAGAATTTCACGGTTAAATGGTTTATATACATATGTATGTATGTATGTATATTATTTACACCTACATATCTCCATGTGTATGTATATCTACTTTGTGATGATGCCATCATTAAACAATTGATGTATTTTTTATAGACAACAAACTAAAGTCGGTCAGTATTGAATATTGAATGTGTATAATTTGGAAGTGTTAGATATCTATTTGTTCTAAAAACTATATAAATAGTTGAAAAGAAAGTTATAAACAGAGAGTACGTAGATCCCCAACTTTCGTTCAATCCTTGAAAATATAACCACTCACTTCACATGTTTTCGGAGTTAAATAAGCACGTAAATTGTAGCCTTTTTTTGAACACACACATTTTTTACTTTTAATATTTTTCTTACTATATTCAATCAAATGTTATGCTTCTTCGTTTTGTAATTTTAAAATATTTTCTAATTTTATTAAAATTAATTGAAATAATTGAAATTGTTCATTCAACAGAACTGAAAGTTTTGCTCCTATTTGGAATTAAATTCTTTAGCAAACAAAATTTGGAAAAATATGGGTATATACATACATATGTATGTATACCAAACGAATATTTTTCGTACACAAAATGAATAATAATTCTAAATTTATATATCCATTAATTAGCAAAAGAATATTGCATATAACGTTTAAGAACTCATGCATAAAAATTTAATAATTTTGTAAATTATCTCCATACTTTTTATACACACAACATGGGCTTGGCTTGCCTTTGTGATGGGGAAAATTTTAAATTCAAGCCAAAATTAATACAAGAAGTTCTTTCTACTAACAGAGAACAGACTTAGATTTTTGACTTTCAGTTGGGATTCTACGTACTCTATGGTTATAAATATAACTTTATTTGAGTATTATTTATGCATAGAATTCATGTGCATGCCTTGTTAATAAATTTGCATACGACAAAAAAAAACAATACATATTTCAGTATATTAGGGCGGTCCCAAAATATGAATTTAGGTTATACAGTGTAACCTCGGTGAACGCAACCAATAGAAATTTTGGGCTGTTGCGATAACTGAGTTGTTGCCCAAACCAAGTAACAAATTTCTAGTCATATTTTTCTATTTAAAAGCTCATTTTAAACCAATCAAGAATTTTATAAAAAATAGCTGGTTAGATTTTAATAATCGTATTTATTTGATTGAAATAATGAATAAAAAGAGAAAAACAAAATATACATCTAATAAGAAATTAATAAAGTACACATTCTAATGTATGGATGTTAATTTGTACTGATGGTTGTTATCGAGTTAAAGATTCATGTTTTTAAGGGAAAAAGTCTGAAATTTTCGACTGAGTTTTTGTGCTTTTCATATTTTTTTGAACTGCAATTTCACGAATCTTTTGCAATATCATTATATCCTCCATAGAACAGCTATTCTCCTCTATCTTTCATAAACAAAGAAGTTTCTAAACTAAATTGATTTCAAAAACAGAAGTAATACGCACAAAATATTTGTCATTCTTAAAATAACGCTAAATCAGAAAGACTATTGCACTTAAGCATAAGATTTTACAAACACGTTTTAGTTTTGAATTTATTTATCAAAAAACAAACTAAAAAAAAGCCTTACTTGTTCTGCAAAGTTGCGTTAATTGAGGCTTTGTTTTTTGAAAAGTTGCGTTTACAGAGTCAACAATGTTAAGAAATTGGATGTTGCGTTAAGCGAGGGGTTGCGCATATCGAGGGTTGCGTTCAACGTTCAGTATTAAGGCCGTGATTCATTATCCTATATGGCATGTGTGCTATAAAAGTATTTTTCGGTAAGTCGGGCGATTTGGTAAATATTATGAAAATTTTCAGAAAATTATAGTTTTCGTGCGATCAGAGTAGTATTTATTGTTAAACAGCACCAATGATGATAATATTTTAACTTTTTCTTCATTCGTCAACATTTTATATTCACTTTTTCTATTTTTAAAACAACAAAGCAAAATAACAAAGAGATGTTTGTGCATCATTTTTGTTTCACAGTGTGGCACCTAAAACGTAATTTCGAAGCGATTTTTTAAAGTCAGTCAGACTTATGTAAAATTTTGCTGTGAATGAATCGTACGATCGTGTAGGATAGTGAATCAGGGCCTTCAGCAATATTGGCATATCTCTAACTCTAGCTAAAGTTAGTAAAAAATTGTAATGTTTATTATGCTTTCAAAGACTTAAAAATTGATAGTTTCTTCTGCAGGCAAAATATAATCAACAATATAAAAACTTATCAACATAACTTTCTATGAAACAAGTCAGGTGTTCCTAAGTAGACTGCCTAAAACCCTGAATTATTTTAGATACCGGTTTTCGAATTATTCGGAAAGTAGATTTTTGAAAAACACCGTTTCAAATACGGATTCCTGCAAAAAACCAGGTTGTATGTATGCACAGTACATATCGGATATAAGAAACTTCAAAAATGACAGAAAATGGTTCAACAAACGCATAGTTATATATTTTGTGTATATTCAGTATTGCCCGAAAGAAAAAGAAAAAAATTCTTATATAAAATCTTTTTTCATATCATTGATCAAATTTTGATATATTCAGTGTTGCCGAAAAAAAATTGTTAATGTTGCCGATTGATTCGTATGTCAGGTTTTTTCTTATTTTACGATTTTCTTTTATAGAAAATTATTTGTATGAAAAGTATTGAAAAAGACATGGTGTTTTTGGTACACTTTCTTATAAGCGGGTTTTTCTTATATGCGAGTGTGCTTATATCCGGTATCTACTGTATTTGGTTTTAAATTATCATATTTTTCGTTAGAACCCATTAGGGAATGATTTATATGTGATTAGAAACGACTACTTGCTGCAGGAATATACTTCCACTTGCCCAGATTTAATTTAAACGTCATTAATCTTTAATTTAACATTCAATGACGAAACATACTACACGACTTACAAAAATCACATCAAGCAGTTTCAGTTATGAACAAAGTTTCCTCTACTTATTTCGTATTTCCAGTTTTTCATATGGACTACGCTGTTTAAACAGATGAAGTTATAGAAACTATTTGTTAATTTATAAAAAACTTTAAATTTATTTTCGGTAAAAAAGTAGCCTATCGAAACATTCGATAATATAATTTAGTCGATACCGGCTAAATTAAAAAAAACCCAAACCAGTTAAACGGTTTTTGTTTTCAGTTTTTGTATTTCTATTCGTTAAATCTTAACGACTCACAGAGGAGTATTTGAGCCAAAAAGCTGGCCAAAATTATTAAACTTGTTTTTTGAATAAAAAGATTTAGTTTTTTGATATTTTTAAGTGTAATTTGATATATACGACAGCGGATCAATAAGTCCGTGTGAAACAGTTTTTTTGCAAAACAAAAATTTATTTTTCAACATAATCTGCTTTTAACTCCAGTTTTTGTATCCCTTCAAAAAAATAGGATTTTTCGAGGTCTTTAAAATAGGCATTTGTTTGGTCAATAATTTCATCGTTCGAGCTAAATCTCTTTCCACCGAGCCATTTCTTTAGTTTTGGAAATAGTCACTAGGGGCTAAATCCGGTTAAACAACTCCAAACAATCCTTTGATGTTCACACGCTTACGTTTATGGTCAATTGAGAGCAAACGCGGCACCCATCTTGCAGGCAACTTTCTTAAAATACACTGCCATATGAAATACCTATGGCATCAACAATCTCATGCACTTTTACTCTTCAATCGGGCAACACCATATCGTGAATTTTTTCGACATTTACGGGTGTACTGACCTTAATTGGCCGTCCAAAACGTTCAGCGTCATTTGTACTAATGCGACCACAATGAAAGTCAGTAAACCACTTTTTTACCATTGAAATCGATGGTACAGAGTCCCCATAGTATTTAGCGAGCTATTCTTTGGTTTGATTGGCGGTTTTTTTCGCAAAAAATAATTTTTAATGAGCACTCGAAATTCAAAGTAAATGACGACAGGTGGTACTTGATGGGAACAGTGTTTCATTTCGTATAACTACGAGGGAAGTTCGAAAAGTCACAGACTTATAGATCCGCCCTCGTAAAATCTAGCAGATTTATAGTTTGTTTTTAAAACAAACCCACTTTTGATCAAATCTGTCAGCGAAAAAAATCAATGTAATACCTTAATTCGTTCATGGGAAGAACATCGATGTTTCTAAGAACGATGTTGCATTCCTAGCAGAAATCCGAAAAATAGGATAAACAAGATCCGTATATGAATTTTGTAACCCCCTAATAGTTATACGCACTTACATACTTATACATAAATATGGATGTATGGCTATATGTATGGATTTAAATAAAGAATTGAATATGTGAGTACTTACTTACCCATCCATATATGTATGTAGGTGTGCATGTTTGAATTTGAAATGAATGCAAATAATGGCATTAAAATTTAAATAAGAAACATAACAACAATAGCGGTGACGACAATATCGCATATTGTTCGATCGCTTCCATTAGAAAAAAAAGAATCTTAAAACCTGATTGAATAAATTTAACGAATTCACTTTGTTTTCATTCTTCTTTGGTTCGTTTGATTGTTTTCCTTCGTTCGATTAACAACAATTGCAGTAGCAGGAGAGATATTGCTAGAGAGAGAGAGAGGGTCAACGGAGGAGAAAAGCCAACAACAAAAACAACAACAATAACAATTAAGGCAATAACAACTACAACAAAAGGAGCAACATAATAATAATGACCTCAACGTCAACGATAAAACGATTTATATATATTTTCGATATTCTTTGTACCGTAAGTATTGCTTTTGTTGTAATTATTTTATATTTATATCCAGGTTGGTAACCGAAATTTATAACGGTACCGGTATTTATTTTTTAATATTTCTGAATCGGTATCTGTACGGTATTTGTACCGATATATGTATATATATATATATATACATATGTATATATATATATATATATATATATACATATGTATGTGCTTATACCGATACTGAAACTCGAATATCTGTATTATAATTTTTTATATCAAATCGATCAATACGAAATTTTATTAAAAATACTCTTAGTACGAAATCACACCTAATTGTAGAATTAGTCGATGAGTATCGTGAAGTTGGATATCAGCTGATAAAATACATACGTACAGTATTGGCCATAACTTAAGCATCCCCAAAATACGTTACAAAAAAACCGAGTTTTTTTTATTAAAAAACTTTTTTAATTCACATTAAGTTACAATTTTATTTGTTGGTGTGTTGATTGTCACATAAATAAAAACAAATTTTACTGTTTATTAAGGCGGGTCGATTTTTCGATAGCTTTTGGCAAGAGGAAAAAAAAGTTCTACTACGACATACCTATCAAAAAATAATTTTCGAGGCGCCAAATTTAAATTTTTTACTTTTTATCAACTTTTATTTTTAAGGTTATGGATGAGTTTGTGAACCGTTGGCGATACTCCTGTAATTTTTTTTATGTGAAATTTTAGTTGTACAAAACCGTACCAAGTTTGGTTCGATTTATATACCGATATAGTTGAAATACCCATACCGATACAAAAATAAACAAAAAATCTAATTCGCGACTGATGCCGATATTCGTTTCGGTTGCCAACTTTGGTTATTTTTCATATGTTCTCTAGAAAGAAAATACAAAAATTGTAAAAAGAAAAAGAACTTTTTCGATACGATTCAGATTTTCTTGGGAACCGACAGACTTCCAAAACGTTTTGGCAATCAAAATAAAACAAATTAATTTACAATTTGAGAGGGATAAGAAAAAAAGTTTTTCAATGTGATTAGGCCTAATGTACACAAATGCATGTACACATACATACATAAATATTGAGTGCAGTTATGCACATTTTAATTTGAGAAGTGTGATTAAAGATATGCAGACGTACAATTAAATTTAAAATTTTCAATGAAAATTCAATTAAATATTTAACAGTTTTAAATGTTTGCTTTATTAGTCACTACTTGTTTAAGATACATTGTATGTACATATGTAGTATGTACATATGTATGTATGTATATATAAATTGCTTTTCATAGTTTTCTTTTCTTGAATACAATTAAAACTGTCAAATAGTTAAAATAAAGTAAAAATTATATGCGAGGTTAGTTAGCTCATAAAAAACAATTTTTCCGTAAAAAATTTAAATATTTACTTAGACTGCTTTTGCGCTCGCAAAGTTTACTTTGCAAAGTCTTGAGTTTGTTCATTAGAAGGGAAACAAGACTTTGATGCACTCGCAAAGTTGCTTTGTTCTTCTTTCCTAGCTTATGCATTGGTATATGAACTTTTATTTGGTTGCATGTTTGTGTATTTGGTTTGCATGTTGATCCAGCAAAAGATCACAAAATTTGTCAAAGTAAACTTTGCGTGTGCAGAAGTGAAACAAAGTTTAAAGGAAAATTAAAAGTAAACTTTGTTGAAAATAAATTTCGAAATTTTCCTCAACTTACCTGGGGCAAATTACGGCATACGATATCGAACGAAATTTCCATACAAATTAAAAAAATTTATATGGGATTTCGTACAATACCGAATGCTGTAATTCGCCTCCTGTTTAGCCCTGTTCTGTTAATCGGGTAATTTCTGAAACGAAAATTTGTCGAAAATCTGTTCTGTAAAGTGATTTCCAACAATATATTTTCAATTACAACAGTTGAAGATTATTGTTGTTGTGCTTCAAATAAAGACTTTTTGAAATTTGTTTATTGTTTGTCATATCCAAACAGTAGAAATTTGAGAGAAGTGTGAGAGAAATTACATAGTGTTTGTTCTTCCTCGTCGTATTTTTGCGTGTTATTATTTCAAAACGTGTAATTTTATTACTACCATTTGAATACCCCAATTGTTTAATGTAAAAAATTAAATAAAACAATTAAAATTAGTTTATGTGATACACATACATATGCAAGTATATGACAATAAAGCTTAGTACTCTGTTTGAATTTGCGAAAAATGTTGATCAACATTGATTATTTCGTTTGAAAATTTTGACAACTGATCAGTGGTGACAATACCACGATTTACAACAAATTTATCGGTTTTATTGTCTTGAAGTAAGCACCATTGTTTTTCTTATGTAAACAAAAACCATATGTTTATATTTGAAGTGATTAATGAAAAAAAAATTGGAAAATGGACAACAAAATAATATTATGAACTTGCAGCATCTATGGAGGAGCTCTTTGATGACACACGCTCTCCAAAAATTCCCTACCTTCAGGATAGAAATGATAAAGAAAGGTTTGCTTCAGATGTACATAAGTGTAATTTCCTAATTTATTCAGCTGTTGTTAGAAATTCCGTATAAAATAAGTGATGCTTATTTCGCAGTTGGAAAATATGTTGCTAAAACATGTTGTGGTTGAAAAAATAATGCTGCCAGAAACATTTCGTATGTTTTCACAAGATGAACAGAGACAACTTCGGCCATATTATTTTGCAATTATTTCGCATGAATTTTTTTTATATGGACTTTTGACAGCAGTTCGCACGAAATGATGAACTGAGTACCCTGCTTAAGACAGAAAGGTTAACGATGAGTTTTTCTATCAACGCATGTCTCTTGGAACTGTCAAAGACCATACAAAAGGATATATTCCGCTAATATGCTTGTACTGAGAGTGAGTGGAAAAGAAAAATGAAATTAAAAGAAGCATGAACGAAGAAGAATACATATAAAAGAAACATGAACTAAGAAGCTGAAAGAGCTCACTGTGATGAGCAGCTCACTTAATTCACTTGTGTGAGTAGTTCAATTGAACTAGCTCGTCCATGAACTACCTAACTCTAGTTTCCATTGATCGGACGTTTATTTTACGTGTTTGCTTGTGAACTTCAATCGAGCGGCGCTCGATTTCCAAACTTCTTAAGACTTCTTTGGACACGATGATCTGTAGGTACTTCTGGAGTACCTTATTGGCCTCTTATTATTTGCTTTATTTGCGTCAAATATTATATTAAAATATTACCAATATCCGAACTATCAATATTCTTTTGAGTTAAAATATATTTTGAAATTACATTTTCGTCATTTAATACATAAATAAATAAAACTAATTATTTATGAAAGTTTGAAAGCCCGCCCTAATTGTTATAATTCTATTGATTTAAGATAAATAATATTTATTTTCCATTAATTTTTCTATAGTAACTCACTCGCCCACTATTTGGAGTCAATTTTTTGCCACTACTGCTAACTTCAAAAAAATTTCTGCATAATTTAAGATTCTAGATAGCTGCATAGGAAGTGCCAGGCCCATTTTAACGATTCCGTTTCAAAACTACATTAATTAGATAAATTTAAAGACAATATCTATTACAGTTCTCCAGATGTACGATAATTTTTTTTTACTTTATATGGGAAGTGGCACGCTCACCTCAAATATCAAACGATTAGCTCCTCTCAGACACTTATAAAACATACTTCCGTGTTATAAAAAATTAATATAGATTAAATTAGTATTAAGATCTCTTAATATCTGATTGTAAATAGTATTCAAATATATTATAGTAAAATTTTTTTAAACGAATAATAAAAGATGTTGACGACTTAAAACGATCTTTTGTATGTTGATTACAGTGGAAAATATTTTAAATTGAATTGAAATTGTTTTGCTTAGAAGTGTGTTTGTACTAAATAAGTGTACTAAAACTAATTTATTTAGAGAGAACATCGAATGCGGATCAAGAATGTGGGCTGAAGCACTCGGCTCATAGTTGGTCCACATTGAATGACCCTTTGGACATAGTTGAGGAATAATTATTTAAACTAGGATCGCCCGGTTGTCAAAATGCAATTTTTTCATCAATTTATTGTTAGTATGTATTATTAAACTAAAGAAAAGAATAACACAAAAGTTGAGTGCATTTACGAGTAGATGTTCATAAACATGTTGTTGTTGTTGTTTTTCAAGCAAATTTAAAACGATTTTTACCACTTTTATGGTACGAATTTAGAAAAAGCATTTATATTGTGCATATCTAGAGAAAAGAACCATATAAACCATATATGTTTCATCAATATTGGTGGACAATAACATACTTACAATTTAACCACAAAAAACGTGTGGTCTATTTATATATAAAATACCTTCTCCGCAGAAACGCTGGAGTTGATATCCTTGTAATCATTTTCTTCAGATGGACTGTCTAGGCATTATTCCATTGACTTGTCCGTTAGGTAAACAGTTTTTAGTGGTTTACAAGAGCAACAGATGCAAAAATTAGCATTCTCAAATCGAGGACTTATTTTCGTGTTAGACGATAAGAAATTTCGAATTGGGGATCTGAGAATTTTTTTGGGATTAAATTTTTTTGCTAATCCTTATGTTCCTTTATCCTTTTTTTATTGTCTATATATATTTTTAATACTTTTAACTAGTGCTGAGAAGCATTGCCAAGTCCTATTGAATATTGCAAGAAGTTCATAATTTTAAATTAATATTTGCAACAAATTAAAATTGAAAAATTTTTTATTGAAAATATGAAAGTTATATTATATCAATTTGTTATAATTGAACGTTATTAAACAGTTAGTAATTTTTATTAAATTGTTATTGTTATTAAGAAAGGAAAGAGAAGAAAAAAGTTAATTGCCGCCACACCATCTCATCCTGAGCACTGAAGTGTCTATTTGCTTGTTTCTACCACAAATTCAATCCTCGAACTCGAGCCAGATTAATAACATTCAATTAAACCAGTATAGTTAGAAAATATACGATAGTTTATAATTAAATCAATCTTTTGTTGTAAAGAAAATAGGGATTTTTTGGATATTAAAATTCTAAAAGTGGCGATAAGTCTGGCATCCCTGCGGATAATTTTATACAAATGGTTTTCTGAGCTTCACAACGGGAATAAAGGCAACCGGGTGCACTCACTATACAAATGAAAGATCTCGATGTGATGATAAGATTGAAAAAGTTAGGACCCTACGCAAAGATAAAACAAATTTATGAATATTATTTGTTTTCAGCTAAAAAATATTTTTTTCTAATTTTCTGTTTTTATTCTCATTTGTAACAATAAAATTATATTTAATTTAAATTGTTTTTAAATTGTTTAGCTATAATAAAAAAGCTGAAGTAGTGGGAATTTCCAACAAATGTTTTCGAAAGAAAACTATATGTAACACACATCGTAAATCGAATGATAATACATATCGCTCATTTACTCAAACAATGTCAAAACAAAAATAAAAAACTCGTTCTTTAGAAAATGAGTTTAAGGTTTCCGAATTCCACACTCCTCAATGGAAGAATAAAACAAAAATATTTTCCTCTCAAGAGGTGAGTAAACAAGATATTTGAAAATTATGAAATTTTTACACAAAATACAGAACAACGGTACGAATAATAATTATGAATTCTTAATTAAAAAATCACGTCTTTGGAGTTATGACGTTATTCAAGTTAGTAAGCGATATGTATAAACATACGTGCGTATGTAATGAAATCAATAAAAAACAAGCATTTGTTGCTTTTAAAGTTGTCTGACCCTTATAAGCAATTATTTCGTTTCTAATGTTCCTGGCATATCGACACAAACACAAAATTTTAGCAAAAATAAAAATAATTTTTTTTTCTAAATAAAAACACGTCATTGCAAACACATCGGCCCTATTACATGTACCCGTTTATAAATGGGGCAAAATACCTTGTTGTGACTAAGCAGCAGTTGCGTCTTCCGATGGATTTCACTTTTCATGGCAAAACGCCACAAATTTGTAAAGAAAAATACACTGGTTCACAAATGTAATACATTCTATTTTGCTATTAAGCAAAAGTAAATTTTAATCAAAATGGTATATTATTTATAAATAAATTTGAAAAATGTTGCAGGTATTTTTTTTAGCACAGTTTATTATTAAATATTTTCTTTTTAATTAAAATCTTTAAACAAAAAGTATCTATTGGAATTTTAATAAATTCACATATTATTATCAGGGCAACCAACAAATGCGTTAAAAAAATGTTTTGTGCGCATAAAAAATGCGTTAAAGAATTGAAAATATGCTCTCATATTTAAATTCAATGTTTTATTAAAAAATAAAGAAAAAATACTGTATTTTGAATCGCTATATTATATATTTTGTGTAAATAAAAAAATATTGTTCCTTTAAAAATGCGAAGGATGGAGAATATAATGGAATACTTATGACTAACAAAGTATTCAAACTGCGGAGATATTTTTCGTTGACAATTCAGTAAGTTATTTAAGTTATTTCATTGTTTGCCATAAACTATGATGACTAATTCAGACAATTTAGTTTTATTTAAATAAAATTATATTTACTTAAGAATACGAGGGCAGCACAATATGCGTTAAACCTATAAATTGTATTAAAAATTTTTATCTTTTCCTGTACTGAAAAAAATTATGCATAATTTGAAAAAGTTTTACACAAGCAATAAAAACTTTGCGAAATTCGTGTTCTCTGTTAAATATGAGATTTTTCAAGTTATAATACAAATTTTTTTTTTCACACATTTGCTATAATTTGAAATTTGAATACAATAAAAC
The DNA here is from genome assembly GCA_956483585.1 of Gymnocheta viridis. Classification (NCBI taxonomy): domain Eukaryota; kingdom Metazoa; phylum Arthropoda; class Insecta; order Diptera; family Tachinidae; genus Gymnocheta; species Gymnocheta viridis. The sequence goes on along the minus strand of OY101443.1, from coordinate 47,138,510 downwards.
AAGATTTTACCTAAAAAAAAAGTAAAAAAAAGTAAAGCAAACATTTCTTCAAATCCGAAGTACCTGAGTTCGACCCCAGCTGATACAAACTTTTTTCAAACTTGACCGCCGGCGGTACACACTTAACTTTCATTAGAGTGCCGTGTGTACCGCCGGTGGTGCAGAGATACTTTTGAGCTCAATACGATATATTTTCTGCGACTCCCGGCGGTACAGATTGCACCTGGATAAAATTACATTATTTGTGCGCCACGTGCACCCCGGCTATCACACATATAACGGTAGAAATAACATATATATATATATATATACAAAAAACGCTTTCCCAGAATAAAAATATTTTTATTTTGCCGGCACTCAAAGAGTTAAAATCTATATTATTAATAGGCAAACACTTTTTTTTAAACCTCTTTTACGGCCGTAATACTGAACTGATTTTGGAAAGATTTATATGTTTTTATAAAAAATTTTACATAGATGTGCACAATCGTAATTTTATTTAAATCGGTTCGTTATTTAGGGAGATATAGGCGTTTAAAGTTGCTACTAACACATGCACAATTATTGTTACTCACGCATGTATCAGCTTCAACTTGAAAAATAAACAAAGTGTGCATATGTGTTTGTCCAATTTGCTTTTGCATAGAAATGAGACAGAGTTTTAAGTTTATGTTTTTTGTTTTTGTATTTTATCGTATTTATTTATGTAAATGTTTGATATTAATTTCTAGAATGCGGTCGATTGAGTCGACCATTGGATGCAATAGTAATAAAATTAAATTTTTAACCTTACAATAACTATTTGCTAACAGCTAGCACAATTTGTTGCAAAGACTTTCAAATCGTTAACAACATATTTTTCTTAATTTGCGGTGCTTCCAAATGGGAACACATCATATAAAAATCATGCTTCGTGCAAGCGAGTTTGTAAGCGAAATGCTTACTTATCTCCCTTACAAAGGGGCTGATATTTTTTACTGGCGACTCTAGATTTTTGAAATTTAAAACAAAATTTATGTAAACGTTTTATTTAATTTATTGTTAAATGGCAGTTACAAATGGCGTCATATTTATTTTCAGCATGTGCTTACTCGTAACTTAGTATCACTTAATTTGTTAGTCATTTTCAATTAAAAATTCACATAATTTAGAAAAGCCTGACACATATTTAAAATCACTTCGTGAGATTTATAGTCGATATACAATTTTTAAATGTTTTATAATATTAAACAGATTTAATACTACAATTATGTCATGTATGTCTGCCTGTCAGTTGTTGATTTAGTCATTCTTTGCAGTTGCTGCATTGTTATTGCAACACAATGTTTTATTTTGAAGTTGTTTATTTTTCAAAGGCCATTTCACGAAATTCATGAGAATCATCACATCAATTAAATTAAAGTACATTGTCATAAACGTGTATTTATTTTTAAATTAATTTTACAATTCAAAAGCTTTGTTTTTTGTCAGCTTATGATTTTGAATACTAATGTTGTAATTTCATAATTATATGTGTAAACATTAACTTAAACCGTTTAGAATTATACGACTGTGAAATTAGAATATAATTTGCTTAAACCTTTTTATTTATGCTTGCAAACAATTGAACGTAACCGCAAAACAATAGAGAACTGTCAAATGGCCTGCCGCAGAAAGCAGCACTGGCAATTGAAAGTTCTGCTCATAAAAAACAACAACAGAAAAATACCCGATAGAAGTATTTGATTACTGCACAAAATTTAATACAGACTTTTTGACTTTTCTCGTAATTCAACTTCAAAAGCCTTGAACCATTTTGTATTTGTACTTTTCAAACAAGAATATGGGACACATTAATTTTGCAAGTTTGTTGCATGTCGCTTGATTTGTTGTTATTAACTTTGACGTCATCACTTCTGAGAGATTCATACTACCACCCACAAAATCCATATTTTAGCCGAAAGATAATCATCGAGAAAACATCGAAATATCCTGCTTCACCAGAGATGGCAAAGTTATTGCATTTTGTACATTGTTTCGTCAAATTCGATACTAATTACCAGTTTTTGATTTCATATTTAAATAAGCATTTAGTTAGTTTTTATTTAAATTTGAATAAATACAGTTTCAGTTTTACAGTCTTAAATGGCAGCATCTTGAAATTATCGTTAGTTTTGTCCAGAAACAGCTGTTGAAAGAAAGAAACATTTCTAAAGTGGATTCTTTTTCAGGCAGAAACTACAATGTTTTAAAATGTTATAAAAGAATGATATTAATAATAGAAATCCAATTGGCAAAAATTGTTTGTTTACGTTGTGGCGTGCAAAAACAACAAGCTATCAAAACATTTGGACTTTAAATAATCGCATACCTTTCAAAATATATGTATAATGATTTTGATAAAAAACATGTCAAATACGCATTAGGGGCATAACCAAATTTTGGCCCTAGCACTACGCGATAGCGAATACTGTGGTATTTACGAAAAATTTTTTTTGGGTCGTTTGAAAATTAAAACCTCACCCACAAAAGCGATTTTCTAAAATCCCCAAAAAAAAATTAATAAAAAAATTTGTTATATATTATTAATAAATGGAAAAAAGTTAAAAAGTTTCTTAATTTTTAAAGGACATGAATAATTTCTTAAAAAACTGTGAGATTTTGGCTAAATGTATAAGTACAAATAAAAATAAAAAAAATTTTTCCAACTTTACCGCGTTTTGTGGGTGACCCTTTTTGAAAAGCGCGAAAAATTAATATAATTTTTATAATAGTTTTCAATGGACTATTCGACTATGCTAGTGCTATTTTGATATATGAAAGTATGGGAGCTTAAAAGTTTGTTACAGACCTTAGATTAGTTTTTAGAAAGTTGTCTAGAAAAATAACGGTCAATGGATCATGCTTTCGCGAGATGTTAACAACTAAATTTTGGCCTATTATTGATGTCGTGGATATCAGTGACATGTGCTTTCAACAGGACTATGCCACAGCTCACACAGCCAATGAAACGATAAATTTATTGCAAACCAAATTTCCCGATCGCATAATTTCACAAGAATCAGCTGTTAACTGATCAGCCTAATCGTCTGATTTAACACCAATCTTTTATTTTTTGTGGGGCTATGTTAAGGACAGAGTCAATACGGAGCCAATCGAATCGATTGCAGCCTTAAAACTCAAAATCCGTGATGTAATTAACGAAATAGAGCCGCAATTTTGCCAAAAATTTATTAAAAACTTTGATAAAAGAATCGACATCTGTCAGCGTGGTCGTGTTGGAAATTCGCCAGCTATAATTTTTCATTCATATAAGAATTTCTTGATTTATTCGACCTTAGTTGTTAAAAAACATATTTATTTTTCATTCATAATTGCCGAACTTTTTTCTTCGTAACACAATAAAAATATTAATCATCTTCATCTAATTTTTTTTATTTTGTGTCAGAAAATAAAGTTCTTGTTGAAAAACCCTGTACTTACGAAAAAAATTATAAAATAATTTAAAAACTTAAATGAAAAAATTACAATAAAGCAAAAAAAAAAACGCGAAACAATCAGGCTAAAAGTCGATTAAATTTTTGTATACTTATGGTCCTGCACGCTCACGTGATTGAAACAAATATCTAATCACGATCATGCGTGATCACGTTAGCGGCGCCCATCTCAAATTTGGAGATATGTATAACGACATCAATATTGAAAGCTTAAACCTAAAAATGTTGAGTTCGTTAGAAAAGCGATAAAATCAGTTTCACAAATGAAATTATAAATCGCTATATCTCAAAAAGGTTCGATTGGTCAAAACTTTTTGATTTTTCGTACAACCAAGACACAACTTCATACAACCGTTAAAATATCGGGCACAACTCTTCAAATTGTATCAACGATTGCAACGTTGGCATCAGAATAGTTTTCGAGAGTATAGCTCATCTGAAGAATGCAAATTTTAGACATTTCTCTTTCTAAAGATGTATATTTACCATGAATCAAGAAAAGAAGATTGCGCATTGCGCAGATCCGTTTTTTTTGTTTTGTTGTGTTTTGACGTAGACATAGAATATGTGTTGTAAACAAAAGTACATTTGTGTATCGATAGTAAGCTGAAGTGTAAGACTTCGGTAGCCCCAGGAAGTTCTTCTTTGAATAGCTTCAAGCCTAAACTCAAAAATTTTCGGTCCATTTAAAATTTGGTTCAAATCGATGCACTCGTTCGTGATGACGTAGATGCGCAGTAGAACATTTTTTTGTACAGATGAATGCGCAATCTTGTTTTTTTTTGATTCATGTATATTTAGGATGTGCTGATCGTATCAAAATCTGTTGAGGTAACAATCGTTGAAAGTTCAAATAATTAAAATTTTTGTTTTTTATTCCTAAATTGGCCCGATGAGAAAAAATAAAATTGAGGCGCTGAATTCCAAAATTCGTTTCTTGCATTTTTTTTAGTATTTAAAGTGAAAAGCGGACAAGGAGAGACCTTGATCTCTGTAAATTACATTGAAAATCGGAGTGAGTTCCAAGACTCCTTCGTTGCGTTGTCTAGTGAGAAACAATAATGTGTCGTTGCATGGAAGAGAACAAAACTCTTACATTGCAACCATAATCTCTCTATATTACATTTTTTATTGTTTAGCACGGAGAATATGACAATTCTCCGGTGGCAATAATTTTAAAATTGCTATAAAGTAATTGTGAATAATAAACTATTATATTACATTTAATTACTTTTCGTAATGGAAGAAGTGAATCGCACAAGAATAAGATAGCGCCAGCCTCCTGAACGGTGGCAGAAAAACATCGCCAAATATTTCTTTCAGGTTTTCCCCAGGCAAACGAATCACTACCGAGAAAAATAACAAAAGGTTAGTTTTCATACAGGGCTACTTCGACTACCTTAAACTGTTAACACTGAACCTGCAAAGTTGGTTGATGTAGACGAACTTCTTCAAAAGCAGTTTGAGGCAGACTGGCGAGTAACAGAAAGTTTAAAGTTTAACCTTGATGTTTCGGATGGCAGCGCTGATGCTTCGGCAGAAGAAAATGAGAGCGGCGAAAATGGAGATTTGAAGATTTGATTTTTTTTATTTAAAACTGAATTGACTTTTTAATTGAATTTTAATTTTTAGTTTTATAACACAATATTTGTTAAAATAATTTTTGTATTTAATATTGATCAATTATCTTGTTTTACACCATAAGAGCGGGAAATGGAGTCTGACTAAAATAGTTTGCAAGAAAATATACTTGATACTCGGAGAAAAGTTAACTCCATATCGCTACTTTATTGCAACATAGTCATATTTAAAAAAACTCGTTCTTCAGAAAACGAGTTTAAAGTTTCTAATTTACTCACACCTCAATGGGAAAAAATTCTCCCCTTAGCGGTGAGTAAACAGGATGAAGAACCATACGGCGAATAATTTTGCATTCTTAATTCAAAAATAACGTTTTTTGAGATGTGATTAGATTGCAATAAAGGAGCGATATGTTTGTTTGGATTTTGTGTCAATAACAATAATCACACTTTTTAATACTTAAGTATTTTCGTTTAATTTTTTCCAAATTCGATTTTCCATCCCTGGTTGGAAAAAAATTGTTGATTGTAGAATGTCCTTGAGACCAACCGCAACTACATATTTGTAGCTCGTCTGTGGAAACTCAATTGTTAGTGTCAGATGTATCTAGTTGTGACGACATTTTATTAATGGACTTTATGGCGACTGCTCTTCTATTTTTCTCCACCCAATTTCGTGTGAGTTTATTTATTTAATTCATCAAGAACTATTTCGATTTCGTAAAATTTCGTTTGACACTAAAGTATTCTAAAAGTGTTGAATGTTTTTTTCTTATGGTATTTTTCACAATTAAGTTTAATGAAAAGAATAAAATAGATAGAATAGCTGTTGGCGATGATGATATCATCTTTATGTTCCTTTTTCTTTATAAGGATAATGTATTAGTACATTTTTATAAACACAAAACACTTAAGAACATTAAATGTTTATTTTTCAGAAGCTTGTTTTAAATATTAAAATCCTTTGCTTTTTTATAATCATTTGAAAATATACGAGTATCAATGTTGATTTTATATCATATTTCCACTTAAATTGTAATTTTCTATACGACTTTGATATTAGATTGTTTGCAAATATTTTGACACCATTGTATCGATTGTTTGGGAATGTTTCCCAGTTAAGAAAATAAAAAAAATTAATGAAGCAGCGGAGTGTTGTAGAACAAGTTATTTAATGAATTTTTCTTCATTAACATAATTTGAGCCAGGTTGTTTTTGATACGGCAATTGCAATTTTTCGAATTTTTTCTATGGAAATTTACATACAAATTAAAAAAGTTTAAATTTTATATGTAATGACTTCTACATGAATTGTGGATAAAAATGTTATTACCTCTAAGATTGTAGAACAATCAAAAAAATTTTATAATTTTTAATTTAATAGCCAGTGTGCAGCAAAAAAAAATATATTTAATATATTATTTTGATCCTCTTGACTAAAGTTTAAAATAAAAATGAATGGCATACCCATTGCTGGAACAATATCGTTATCCTGGGGATTTTTCATAAAATATGAGTTATTTTACCTTTTTCTTAACAACATTATAGATAATGGACCGATCTTTTAATTTGAACACGTTTTCGGAAATAAAATATACACATATTTTTTTAATTTGCTTATAATTATTCCTATCTTTTGGCCAATTCAAAGCAGATTCATATCAGTCTTATTTTTCGTATATATTTCAATTATTTTATGTATTCATAAAATTTGAGGTTTTAAATAAAATAAATTAAAATACATATGTATGTATGTATGCAGTTAAAATAGAAAAAACAAAACTTTTGTGAAAAATAAAAGTAACTTACATGTCTCACTTGATCAACAAGAGGGTATTAACTCGAAATTTTAATTTTTTCACTTTTCTCCAAAACTTGCATTCTAATATTCATATTTAGCCGCTGTAAAAATTTCACATTGTTTTGTCTATGTTTCGCTAATGATACGGATGATTTAAAATCTATTTTTCATATACCTTTCATGTAAAATCAAAAAGTATTTTGCTTCTGTTGAAAATTTTAAAATTTCGAGTTAATACCCTCTTGTTGATCAAGTGCGATATGTATTAATATTTTTCAAAAATAAATAATTAAGTTTTTTTAATCAGGGCTTATTTTATTAATTTAGCCTTATGGGGTTAGGTAAACAGGCTTTTTGAGAATATTATAATATTTTTTTATTTATCGATAACCATCTAAGTCGACTTACTAATTAAAAAGTAAATTCAACATTTGAATTACTTAACATATATATTTTAATAGAAAATTGTATTCGTTTAAAGCAAAACTTGACCAAATTAAATTTCGAATTTGAATTGCCCTTACATTATTTTTCCTTTAAGCTTTAGCGCCCTTTAAATTATGCCGCCCTAGACCCGGGCCTAACGGGCCTAGGCGTAAATCCGGCACTGTTGCTCAGTTGTTTTTCCTGCAACACACGGCAAGTGGCATTCTTGTACAGGGGTTTGATTAACCCAGTTAGTTTTTCGGAGACACCCTTGCATACCAGCGAGTTCCATATAGCGTACGATTTGATTTGTTGTTGCTTTTTTTGTTTAATCTCGGTTCAAGTACTTTATGCTGAAAGTCCACACCACGCGAGTCACATACATTTAATCATTCCATACCTGATAAAATTGATAAGTTTCTAGAAAATATATGTACGTTCTTAAATTGTAAAATTGTTGCTGTAGCAATTTTGAATATGATCTAATTTCATAGCATTTCCGTTCACACTAAAAGTTATAAAAAACTGTTGTTATAAATAAAATGCAGAATTGGAATTTCGTGAGGTAAATTAAAATTATAGTTTTAACCAATGAAAATTCTTTAAACATACAAAAGTGCAAGAGCAACAATTTTAGAAATAGAAAATTTTAACAAGTTTAGCCAATCAAAATATGCCAAAGCAACAATTTATAATAATTGAAACCAAAATTATAAACTTAAGAAAAATATAAAGTTAGTCTTGTTTCTCTTGCTCGTTTGATCAAACCAAAAAAAAAAAGCTTAAATAAAAAACTAAAAACAAAAACAAATAAAAAACTTAGTTTTTTTTATCAACCATTCGACTACGAATTAGTTAATTCGCGTTCTACGCTTTTTTGCGTTCTACTCGTTTCTCAAAATAGTTGAATCAGAGCGTTTTCATAAAGCAAGTTACAAAACAATGTTTGCAACGTCTGTGACGCGTAAAAGGTTGAACAACTTTCTACTTTTACTTTACTTTTTATTAAAATAAAATATTTAATTATTAGAAAGCTATTTCCGTAAGCAGTTGATGAAAAACGAATTAAAATTATTTAAAGAATATAAAACTTAAAAAAGTTATCAAAAAGACTAAAAAATTTACTTGAAATTTGATAAGCAAAAACGTGTATAAAACGAGGTGTGTAACTTGCAATTTTTAAAGCGTCAAAGGCTTAAAATGCATGAAACGCGTTGCCGCGTTAACGCGTGTTGTGGAACTCCAGCTTTAACTCTTGTTGCTTAACTTTATATTTTGTATGTGAAAGATGAGGTAGAAATATAAACAATTTGATTCCTTTCTCTGTCTTTCTCCAAATTGAATTCAGAATTGAGCAACAAAAGTGGAAGGGTGTGAAACATCGAAAAACATCAATGTAAAACCAAAATGAAACAATGTTGATTTCATGTCATGTAATTATAGAGAAAATTCTTTGATTACATTTGTCACCAGTAAGTTTTCATCTCATTGATGACGTTTGTCATAACATTGATGTCACAATTCTAATGACACGCCGTCATCAATCTGAAAATGAATTTTTCTATGAGTGAAAGTCAAAAGTTACTGGATTAAGAGTAGTGTACACAGCCCGATATAAATATTAGAGCTTTAATATAATCAAATATTAGCAAGATAGTGAGGAGTTTGATTTCCTGAAAGTTGAGGAAGGTCGTCCTCTATGAAGTTTGCGTAAAACATTTTCTAATTGTAGCAGTAGCTTAGAATATATATATTTCTTACCATTATATTTGTTATCGACCTCTCTGCGCAGTTGGGGGATTACATAAATCAAGAAAAATTCCGAAAGAAACCCATAACGTTAGTGACCTTGCGCGCTATCTCGTTAAATAGATTTTAGACCGTAAACATATCCCGACATTTATAGTTATAACATATCTAATGTCAAATATACTTTTAGCCCCCTTTCTAATTTTTCTAATGCGTAAATTAAAAAAAAAATTATTTCACTGCAAAATCTGTGGGAATTTTTAAACATGCTGTTTTAATAGAATTTCGAAGAAAAAATATGCTGTAGAATATTAATGAGTAATTAAAAAGTGTTTTTATATATTTTTTCAATTTAATTATTCGTCCTTGACTCGTTTTATAATCAAGCGTTTATTCAATAAGTTTTGCTGTTAATTGCATTTGCTGTTAAAATTTCATATGAAAAGTGTTCGATTTCGTGCTTAAATATTTCTCAGAAAAATTTATTAATGAGTGCAAGAATGGGTGGGAGTCAGACTGTAATTGATCATAAACTTCAACATTTCTTTAAGTGCTTTCGGAAGATTTGAAATTGTTTCTAGAATCTAAATATCTGTGTCAATTGATTTTTTGTTTTAATTTACGAAGGGAAATCAACAAGTCTTTAGAAAAATATACGGTCAACCCACAGCGATGTACGAGTAGGTTTTAGAAATGCTATTGGTAAATTCTATATTAATATTTGTTTAGAAACATGTTTGTGCGGAAATTAACAACAACATATGTAAAGCTTACAACTCATACAGTATTTTGTAAATTGGAAATTTTTTGTTTTCATTAGTCATCAGTATCCCAGCAAAATTTTTTGGAAGTAAATACTTTTCACAAAAACTATTTTGGCATTTTAGATCATTATTTTAACATGGCGATGTCATTGGAGGCAGCATTTAAAACTTTTTTTCAAGAACATGTACATTAGCGCGGCCGTTAGTTGTATGGAGATTTTTTTTCTGATTTCTTATATTCTCTCCCCAAAAATCCGTTCAGTTTTATGTAAAAAAATAAAAAAAAAATTCCATAGCGATAAGTTGTGTTTTAGGGGGTACGTCCGCCCCTCAAAGTTGGCTTTCAAGGACATTTTATCAAAACATTTTACAAGATTATGAATCACGACAGTATTTTAGCTCTTCTAGTCAACAATATTAATCATAAAAAAGGTTTTTTGCAAAAATAATATTTTAGAAAATAATGAAGAAAATAACCAAAAATCAAATTATATTAATATGAAAATTATTTTTTCTAAGCATATACAGTAAGAATTATGTCTATTAAATTATTTCATACATACAATGCGTATAGTTTAGAAATATCAAAATTAAAGAAAAAATTAAATAAAACAAAAATGGAATAAATGGGCTTGGAAGCCAACTTTGAGGGGCGGATGCACCAACTTATCGCTGTGAAATTTTTTTGTATGTTTTCTTTACATAAAACTCAAGTGATTTGGGGGGAGAGAATGTAAAAATTAACAAAATAACGGCCACTCTAATATACATGCGTACAATTAAAAAACCTGCATTGATTCGCCAGAGACTGAACCATAGATCAACTGTATAAAAAAGCCTCATTCTACAACGGGCCACTTAGAGAATAAATGACTTGTTTTTTACCATTACATAAATAAATAACTAGATTTTCCAACTTTTCTTGATATATTTATATAATTTTCCAATTAAATAGCGAGCTTGAGGTCACTTTTATATAAAAAAAATATATCCAAACAAAATTTATTTTCAATAATGTTCAATGCAAGGCAAATTCATAACAGGTAGACTCGCCTCAATTCGCTTTAAGAGATACTTGCTTTCTTTGTCAAAATCAACGTCAAACACTGTATATAAAGCAAACATAAACAAATTTTGACAAACAAAGGAGATCAAAATGCAAGAAGATGCGAGAAGCAAAAAATAATCAGTTGAGCTGTCGAGACCACTTGCATTGAACCAAGGCGAATTCACAACAGGTGGCTTCGAGAGATCAAGTGACTGAATTCGCTTGTATTTCGGCTGTCAACATTTTTCAAATTAATTTTTTTGTTTACATAAACGCACAATGTTAAAAGAATAAATTATTTATGTATATTAATAATAAAGAGATTTTTTTTATTTTAAATAAAAGGTTCCTTTTATGCTCTATTTTGTAAATTATTTATTTAATACCAGCTGACTACAGAGCTGGGGCACCTTTGGAAACTGGAGAGCCACTCAGCAGGACTAGCCGCCATGCAAGTAGGGCTGATGATATAATTGTGTGGGAACAGGTGATGAACTGTTGCGACTTACAGGCGTATCCACAGCGCCAGTAGGTGTAACCGACGCTGTTGTAGTAAGTAGAGTTTTGTCGTTCCGGAATGACCTAGTTCCATTGAACGATTCCATGAACGGTTTGGACTTTTACCGAGTTTAATTTCATCAAACGTATAAAATGTTTTTCATTATTAGAAATTTAATCAAACCTAGCTGATAGGACAAACTTGCCTTTTATTTTATTTTTTCAACTGGAAGAAAATATTGCAATGTTATTATTCTAATCTCATACAAAACACTGTTTTAGTTGTTGATACACGAAGTTAAATAGTACGTAAGATTTTTATACAAGAAACTATAATAAAAATTAAAAATTTAGCGATTTGTTAGATATCCCTTAATATTAAATGAAGCCAATTACAATATGGGAAATAAGCACATTTTAAAACCTATTCTCGTATATTGAAAAAGTTATCATCTTCATCGCCACCATCATTAAGCTTATCTTTAAGGGATGAGTATTCTTTTTCTGGTTCAACATCTTCCTCGACATTGGCTTCTTCATCATCCAAATCGTCATTTTCTATTATAATATTATCTGGTTTTGCTTCTTGCTCTCCCACTGGTAAACCCAGTTCTAGTTTTGGCATTTTTGGCCTTGGTCCACCTCTGGAATATTTTGAATTTCCCCGACTATTAGTTGTTTTAATTATGTCCCAAATCAACTATTACTGGCAAATCTTTTGTCTCCAGTTTAGATTTAGCTACAGTTTCATTATTTCCGGATTTCTCTTTTTTGATTTTAACATCAGGTCCAGCCTCTGTCAGTATCGTCAAATTGTCATAATTTATTTTAGTAGATATTTTATTTTCTTTCAGCATTTTTCAATGGCTTCGCCGGCACAAGTAGAAGAACCAATTACATTATTTTTTTGTTTACGTTTTATTTTCTCTGGTTTGCCCTCTTCGCGTCTTTCTCCTTCACATCTTTTAAATATCCTGCATTTTAAGTTTTCCACATGCCATTTTTTCGATCCGCCTCCTCATTGTTAAGAATGTAACTATCGATTTCTTTATCATCAATATCCAAATCTTCTTCTTTAATAACATTGTTTGATTTTTCTAGTTCTTGCAATTCACCAGCCGTAGGACGATACATCAATCAAATATCTGGCCTTTAGGCCTTCTATTACCAATTCGGTTGTTTTTGGAACGACTGGAGCTAAGTCGATATTATTCGATAGACATTCTTGTATGGCTTCCATGTTAGATTTCGCAATAAACTCTGCTGCCTCGCTTGATTCAAAATCATCTTTGGCAGTTAAGCGTTTCAAAGCATTACGTTGTGCTCGTTTAAGATCGTGATCTAACTGAATTACGATTTGCAATTGTAATTCGTTCAATTCGGAAACTGCTACATCTTTTATACGATCTCTATCCTTCTTTATAGCTGCCTTAAAGGCTGGTGTATCTTGCTCTGCTTCTAAGTCAGCCGTCATAAATTCATCCGAAGTCAGGGCACTGCGGCAATACTCCCACTTTAGGTTAAAGTAAATTTAACACAATCAAATTTTTACATACGATTTGAATACATAAGTAATGTATTAAAAAAACATATGGAAACAATTTTTAACGCTTTTATTAACGACAGAGAAGTTGTCTCCTTTATCGTCCATTCACTGTTCAAAGTAAAAAAGGAACGATATGCAAAATGAAAAACCTAGTTCCTTTAATCTTTCGGATCAGTCCGAACGATTACCAAAAAGGAACTATTATACCCAACTCTATGGTGTAGTGCGACTGGGCGTACCTGTACCAACAGCCATTATTTTTGCCACCTGTGTGTTCAAAAAACTCACGAGATTTGTTAATCACACATTTCACACTATTTGTGTCTTTAAAGATACTGGTCGAGCTGTCGCATCGGAAATACTTCATTTGAAATTTTTATAACAATTTTCATGTCATATTTTTCTAAAACATTTTTTCTCTTTTTTTTATTTTCTCACAAATTTTTTGTTTTTGACATATCTGTTCATATTTTTAAGACGAATTCGGATGCGTCTGCCTGATGTGAATCTGCCTTGGTTCAAAGTTCTTTTTTTATAAAAGTGATCTCAAACTCGTTATTTAATTGGAAAATTATATACTAGAAAGTAATTGTACAACTGCTGCCATGTATTGTGTTCAAAAGGTTGCTGCTCCTAATGGAAGTCATTACCAAGTTTTTACCGAGGCATTCTTCTTCGTATCGCTACACTAATGCACGTTCGCTCAAGCCTAAAACTCATGACAGATAAAACATTTGCTTCGCGTTGCCTTACAGATTCACTTCAACAACTAAAGAGAAATGTAAATACTTATACGAAACATTCCACATAAAGTACTCTTTTTGCGAGCTTTGTAGATTTTTCTAATAGTAATTAAGACCAAAATTATAATCAATTCTAATAAATCGTACAATCACATACATATTTAAAATTTTTACGAGTATTTTGACAACAAATAATTAAGTGTAAAAATTACCAACCGTTTTTATAACTAAACAAACAATGTGTGACTGTTGCCAAAGTTTTTATTGTGTCATACAGCTTTTGCTTAATGTGGTATTTACACCAGACCAAAATCTAATAGATTTCAATTGAAATCTCTATCAAAATCTACACCGTTTACTCCGGGTTATTCGTGACATTTTTCAAGATTTCGTATCCATGCGAAAAACAGTTTATTGCAATTTTCATTTTAAATGTCAAATTCCATACAAAATTCATCAGCCAAAGAAGAAAAAGTTTACTCTCGATCATGCGTGGTTATATAAGCGTGATCGTTCATCATCTAAAGGTCACTTGTTGTTCATCTTCTCGTAGAATAGTATTTCTATTAAAAAATGTTTCTCGCAATTTTTCATGCAATTATGTTGCAAAGAATTTTCGTTGTAAAAAATAAAATAAAAAATATTATTAATTTCTCTTATCTTTATTTGGCAAGCAATTAAAAGTTTCAAGTGCAAAAACATATTAACCGCAATTTTTTGAGAGATAAACTGAATGTTTTCGAAATATCTATTTTTGTGTATGTACGAGTATGTATCTATGTTTGTGTATAAAAATGCCTTTTTATTTTCGTCACTGTAAATATGTAAATATCATTACGAGTGAATTTAAATTAAATTACATTTTGTTTAATAAAGCACATGTGAGTGACGTTTTGCAACTTTCTTTAAAATAAAATGAAATCGAAAGTGAATAAAAGGGAAATGACATTTTGATTATAAACTAAAACTGATGACTATTTAATGTAAAATTTAGTTTGTAATTAAATTAAAATTAGTGGAAAATAAATTAGAATGTGTTTTTATAGTCTTCGCCAAAAGTATTTTATTACATGTACATATATGTTATTATTATTATTATTATTCATTTGCGAACACACTAAATAAATAAATCTAATTGTAAATAATGGAATATCAAACAATTCATATTCCGGAATATTTTTTTCAAATTAGTGAATCGTGTTGCAGAAAATTCTTAATCGACAATTTCTGTCGGCACAAAAATTTTGTCCAAGACAAAAGGGTCAATCAACGATTACGATAAAGTAGAAAATCAAAAACCATTTAAAATAAACAACTTAAAATGAATGAACTCTCTTCTGTGTACTGAGTATTTATGGATTTGAAGTTATTTTAAAAGTAAAGAGATATGTAAGTTTAGCCGTCAATTTAAAAATAAAATTTTAGACGATTATAACACCAGTGGGACCATACACCCAAAAACACAACAGTACCGTTATCTAAAAAATGGTACTGAGAAGAAAAAAATTACAGCGTTTTTCGTGTTCAGGAGGTCGCAATTGACTTATCTAGGCATGTGGTGTTCTTGGTATTTTAAAAATACTATTTTTCCAAATTAAAAATTTGTAAAGCTGTGTAATAAAGGGAAGAGACAATTTCAATTGCCAAAAAATCAAATATCAATAAGTCTACATATTATTATTAGATTGATAAAGAAATTTAAATCTATCTTCAAACGATGTAACCGTACATCATTTGGGTAGTCGTCCACCATGAAAAACTACACAACGAGAAGACGGAAAAGTTGTCCGCCTTTTTGAAGAAAACCCTTTCAGAAAAACTTCAAAGAAAGTTGTGAGAGGTTTAAACTTCAATACTCATGATAGCACGGTTAGCAGACAGGCAATGGCAACCAATTTAAAAAGTTATAGACCATGCAAAAGAACCGTTGAGATATAGAAATCAAAGGTAAGACTGGACGACCACGTCTGACTGAATTTAAATTAAAATGTTAATTTTTAAAAATGTTTTAGATTAAGTTTGGCCAAAAAATATCTGAATTGAGTAGTATAAAAATGGAAAACTGTACTGTGAGCGATAAGTCCAAGTTTAATTTAATCAATGCAGATGGTATATGACAGTTCGGCTGTGCCCTGGAAACGCCTCGGGCAACGGAATTGCAAAGTAAAGTTCAAGCATGGAGGTGAATCTGTAATGGTGTAGACTTGTTTCTCGGCAGACAAAGTTTCATCAAATTGGATGGAATAATGGACCATTCCAAGTATATACATAGATATACAAGAAACCCAAATGTTGCCGCATGCAGATTGGAATATGCCAGTTCGAGGGGTGTTTCAAAACGACATTCATCCGAAACACAAATCGAAGTTGTTAAAGGACTTCATAAGAGATAATGGGATTCAAGTCCTTGATTGACCGGCACAATCTCCCGAATTGAATCCCATTGAAAACATGTTTAAGATACTAAAGAGAAGCGTCGC
Organism: Gymnocheta viridis; assembly: GCA_956483585.1. Classification (NCBI taxonomy): domain Eukaryota; kingdom Metazoa; phylum Arthropoda; class Insecta; order Diptera; family Tachinidae; genus Gymnocheta; species Gymnocheta viridis. The sequence continues at coordinate 47,122,399 of OY101443.1, read as the reverse complement.
CGTTAAACTGCTGATACAACATTTTTTTAATTTGTATGGGAATTTCGTTCGATATCGAATACCGTAGTTCGCCCCCTGAACTATTTCAAACATTAAAATCGGAGTGGGAACAAGGCTCTTATACAAAGTATTGATAAGTTAGGATAACATTTTCTAGATCCAATAGAGGCTACAGAATAAACTCCATTCGATACAAAAAACTAATTTCAGACAGACATATTTTTGTTAATGCCATTCGTCTCTGGAATGAAAACCCATCTAATATACAAATTTTAAGCAATGCTAAGCACTTCAAGTTCGCAATATTTACTCATTTCGCTTAAATAAAATTATCTAACTGTTTTTTTTATTTTTTTAAATATTTTTTTTTACTTGTTTTACATTTTTTTTAATTTAAATTCATATTGTAATCTATTGTTAATATTATTGTATATTAAATGAATGTAATTTATCTCGAGCTATAACCGATATTTCGCCACTTCCTTCTTTAGGGAAAAAACAAAACGGTCGAAAAAATATTTAGTAATAATTATTGTATATTTGTAAAATTTTCAAAACCAGAGCAAATTACTAAAAAAATCTGCCATTGTTTTAGCAACACTATGAAATAAGAATAAATGTTGTTGTACTGTGATTTTCTGAAATAAATAAATTAAGATAAAAATTGCTTTACTTATGCACACTTAACATTGTAAAACAAAGAAAAAGTTTTTTTTTACTAATAAGTTTGCCCATACATAATTTAGTTTTTAATAGTAAACAAAATATAGTATGGGAGGTTTTTCTCCCATCTCTTGTTCAAGAAATAAATACATTTTTTAAGTCTCCACCTATTTTGTTATATTTGTTCTGCACAGTACTGTATATATTGTCACGTTTCGACCTTTTCGAAAACTTTTGCTTGCTCGGGTTCTTTTAATTTGTCAAAAATAAAATAAAAACACAAATAGAATATATTTTTATGCTCTATACTCTTTATTTCCTTTATTATACTATTTAAAATAAATACACGAAGTTCACCATGCTGTGACTTTTACACTAGTTTACAGTTGCTATTTATCATACAGATTTCTCGAACAATTTTGCAAATTCTCGTTGCTGTTTATAGAACTTTCCGGAATGTTTCATTTCCCTTATCTTGAATTTTAGTGCTACCAATCTTGCACACACTGTCGATTAAACTGTGTTTAATCATCGCTGTATCTTTTCGTTCGTTACATTTGAATTTTGTACATTTCTACAAGCAAATACCTTCAAAATGGTATATTTTTCGCCAAAATCGATTTCATAATCTGCACCACAAAAATTGTCTTGCCTCTTAATTATATATATGAAAAAAAGAGAGTATGGTCTACAAGTTAAAAAATTTAATTATATATTGTGTTTAAAATATTAGTATAAAAAAAACTCAATGAAAGATTTTAAAATGTACCAAACAAAATATTTATGTTCAAATTAATTTTTACATTAGCATTATGAATCTAGCAAGACTTTTCTTCTTCAACATTTTCCATGCAAGTTGAGAACCTTTTCATAAGTTAACTCAACTATACACAACGTTTGTTATTAAAAAATATTTAAAACATTTCTATTTAAGGCCAAATACCACTGCTGTGATCGGTTGTATTGACTTACAAAACAATTTCGTAAATGCTCAACGATCTGAATTTGTAAATAAACAAAAGCTGACTAAATAGCACGTTGAGAAAACCTAGCTAACAAAATAATTTGGCATATAATAGGTGCGTTCGAGTACTTTTGCAGTAAAATGCTGTAGATGAGTACTTACTGAGTAAACTGAAAAATTTACTCTCAAAAAAAGCTGTCGCACAGAAAAATTGTAAAAATTATAAGATTAACGAAACAGGTGATTGCAAATCAATATAGTGTTGAAATATATTTACACTTTTGACTACTCAACTCTTTTTCTTGTTGGTCCTCGATGCAATATTTATTGCAACACTAATATTTTAAAAAATATAAAAAAATGATTTTCTGCAATCTTTTAGTTGATTTTTGCTAATTTGTGTCTAATTAAATTTATTCAAAAGTATGTTATTATTTGTTTTTGATATTGATTACCTTAAAAACAAGTGCAGTACTAAGTAACCATATCATCACAAAGGGACCTATTTTTCTGGACCCAAGTGGGCCAGCTGCTTGCAGCTTTTCACTACTCCAAAGAATTAAAATAACACACTGAAAAGAAAGTTCTAAAATTGTTATGAAGCCCAAAAAAAGAAAACTGAATATAAAATGTTTGGAATACTTAAAAAAAATTGTTAACTTTTGATTTTTTATTATTTCCGTTATTATTTTTTAAAGTGTTTTTACAACTTGTATAATTTTTGTTTTCTTAATTTTGTTTGTTTACCTTTTGAATTATATGTTTTTCGGTTTCACTAAATTTTACTACAACAAATTTCTGCAGTAAAAATTTGTAAATACTCAGTCACGAACTTTCATTTTGCGCTCTCAATTTGTGTTCTCATTTACTGTAACTGGAGTAAACGAACGCAATTTAGTAAAATGCAGGAAAGTTCAGTAAAAATTTGTAAAAACTTTTGGGTACTCGAACGCACTAAATGATGTCAATTTGTATACGTACGTTTACAAGTTGTAAATGATCACATTCGTTGTAGATTTTGCAACGACTTTTTTCCCTCAGTGTAGAGAGTTTTTGCCATATGGGTTAATTTTCGCGAATTTTGGTAATATTTTGCGATGCCCAAATTTTTGCAGAAAAAAGTGGTAATAAAAATCTGCGGCACGACACAATAGTTTTTTGAAGAACAAAAAATATGTATTATTATAACACTATTTTTGAATGAAAAAAAAATGTTTTTAAACCATTTTAAAACTTTCAAACAATGTGGCACGATAGAATGAATACCTTGTTAATCCCTCAAAAGTTTAATTTAATAAAACAATAGTTTTTATTGCAATTTTTGATAAATGAACTTAATTTATAAAATCCATATTTCCCGGGAAACCGAATTTTTAATTCCCGTTTTCCGCGATGTTAGGAAGTCCGTGAAATCCCTAATTCCACTGACACTATTTAACCAAAATAATCGAAAATAGAAAGACATGAGTTGTTATTACTGAAAGTGGTATAAGTCGACCTGTTAAAAAGACTAGTTAACGTCAATTTTATTAAATAATAGATTAAATGCAATAGAAATTGTCTAGATAAACATTCTTAGATGACAAACAATTCCAACAATATTTCATTTAAATTGTTTCTTTTCTTTTTACAATTTCAGCTTCTGGCAGCAGTATTAATAGGATTCGGTATATATGCGATCTTAACATACGAAACAAATGACATTGGTTCAACAGCTGCATATGCCTACATTGGAATTGGCGTTTCCATATTTGTGGTTTTACTATTTTTAACCATTGGAGCCGCAAGAGAAAATGTCTGTTGTACTATAACGGTGGGTAAAACAATAAACCAGATACTTGTACTCGCAATATAAATATATTAAACTACGTATTTATGTGTGTATATGATGTGCAAGTGAATACAAATTTTATAATTCTTTCACATCTGTTTGAATTATAATTATTTATTTAGTGAATTTAAAATTCTGAAAATAATTCTACTTCTAGGTTATAATACTTTTGATTGTGGTTATTCTGGCCCAGGTTGCGGCTACTTTTATTTTGACCAGAGGTGAGGAGGAAGTTGCTTCGAATTTATCGAATACTCTTGACGCATCATGGGAGGATGAACTGAAAAATCCAGGTGCCATGTCACATTATGAAACATGGGTAATTTAGTTAACAAATACTTATGAGTCAAAGCTAATGTGTGTAATTGTGATATTAACAAATATTTCTAGTTCAAGTGCTGCGGTCGTGCCAGTCCTCAGGATTATATTGTGAACGGAAGATTGCCACCTGATACCTGTTTTCTAAACAATGACTCATCTGTGCCCGAAAATCTCATCGAGACTGGCTGTCGGATTAAATTCCAAAAATATTGGTCAAATTTACTGAGAGCTTTCAATATTGTTGCCTGGATTTTAATTGCTTTAGAGGTAAATGAGTGCACAATGGTGTGAAATAGCAAAAAAAATTAGTAATAAATACAATAAATATAGAACTTTTGAACTATTTAGCCGATTTGCATGCAACAAAAAGAAAAGCAACTTATAACTTTTATATTTATTATCATTTTGTTCTCTCACATCACTGAGAACGCTGATCAAAATGTTTATTTCGTTTTATGCATGTTTAGGCAAATATGTTTTAATGATTTATTTGATTTAACACGGCTAACTAATATATACAGTGCAACCTCCCTAATCCGGATACTTGCTTATTCGGGCTATCCAGTAATCCGAACATTAGAATTTTTTGAGCAGTTTAGACATTTTTCATCGATAGTCCGGGAAAGTCTTCTTTTGTCTCAGTAATTTTTTTTCGTTATTTTACCGCTATACAAAATAAGTATTGAAAGAAGAATCGTGTTTGTATATAATGAAAATAAGCCATTGAAAGCTATTTTGGTATTGGACAATGAGCCAACGCAGCCAAAAGAATATGAAGTCAATACTATTCCTAACTTTCGAGTTTTGTTTCTGGCTCCGAACTGCACGGCGATATTACAACTAATATATTAGAACTTAATTCAGAACATAATAACGATACGGAATAAAAAACACCTCTTAAATCATTTTCAAAAAGAAGATGATGCAAGATGCAGAAATCTACTGTGTCAGAATTTGAATAGCATTTATTCTAATTAATGCCTCATGCAACCAATATAATTTCGATATGTTAATGATTGATTCAAGTAAGTGCATCTTTATTTAATTTTTTTCTGTTATAAGAATCATTTCTTTGATACCATGCAATTAAACCAGATATGGGAATTGTAATTTAATACGAAATAGTTGATAACTTTTTCGCGACAAACAATTTTGTTTAAAATTATTTGCAAATTAAATTGAAATTAGACTTTGAAACTTATTAAAAAATCCCAACAAACAAATTATGTATATTCGATATTTTATTTTCTTTAAAGTTTTTTGAAAATCTTTGAAAAAAGATATCGAGGCAATTTTGATTAATAAATTTAATAAATTATATAAAAATAATTAAACGTAATTTCTGATTTTGTGAATTGCCCTCCTATGAAAATACTAATTTAGTTGATTTTGATTTGAGTTAAATATTTTTATATTTTTTTAATTTTAAAAATTTATGTATACTCTACGCAATAATATTTAAGTTACAGGAAGTTTTACAAACAATGTCTGTTTAAGTTGAACATATTTTGAAAGGCAGAAAGAGCCTTTGATGGAATAGTAACTGTAATGAAAATACATAATTTACATACAAATTGTTTTTTAGAATTCTTTTTTGATTTTTTCAAAAATGTGCATGAAGAGCAAAAAATGTTGTTAGTGGTAACATAGATTGTTACATGCAAAAATTCATTAGTTATTCTGTTGTTAGACTGAAACAAATATTGTGCATATACCAACATGAAAATATTTCGGCCATTTCTAAAGTAACTATCAAAGGAAACCCATTTAGGCATGATACAATAATTATTTTAATTTATTATTTGTTGTTCCAAAAACTTAATTATTTTAAGAGACTTTTTAAATTCTTCTATTTGTTCATAAAATAACCTAATCCTTCTAAAAAACATAATCATCTCTCCTAATTCATCTATTTTAAACCCGTTTTCTGTCATGGCGGGTTTATACATCAAGTGTGATCATACAGACGTGATTACCGCATGCATCATCAATAACATGTAAAAATACGGCAGAGTAAGCAGGTCAGATATACTAGGTTTCATAGTGGATATTTTTAATTAGTTAGACAAGGATGCAAAAGCACACCTACACAAAAGTTTAAATCAATTTTTCCACATTGCCCTTAACAAACAAATAGAAACTTAGATGGAGATATCCATCGTCATTGCCGGTCAAATGACCGGTACGATCATGCCTTTATTATCTCTTTACTTTTAACTTCTAAATTTCACTTTCGACAAATCTTAGAGAACTTTCTAAACAAATCACCAAAATGAAAAGTAAATCTTTAGCCGGCAACATTTAGGAAAAAATGGTCATCCAAATTTTTTTAATTTTATACTTAAATGGAATGAAAGTAGGGTATTTGAAGCCACAATTTGTTTTCGTTCTTGCAAAGCAACAACTATTCCAATGATAAATGCTTTTTCTAAAACATTTTTTAATATTTTAAATTTTTAACAAAAATTATGCTTCTTTTTCTTTGATTGCTTTGACAGCTGAATAGATGACAGATGACAGTTGAAAGTTGTTGCCAATGTAAATTCATGTGTCACGTTTTCAACATCTTTCATGTGTTTCATAAAGATGTTGTTCAGTATAAAAAGCCTGTAAACTAAAAATTAATTCAACCCTGATATAATAAATTTTTATGGTTTTTTTTATGTTTTTCAAAGAACAATATCGTAAGCGTCGCATTTTTGTTAATTTACGTAATACTTGTATTATATTTTGAAATGGCCTTTAGAAAAGTTAGTATCGCCACCAGCTTTTCTTGAGGTGTGGTCCTTGGGCAATTGTGATAGCGAGTCAAACCGGTAGTCAAATTTTCAAGCGGTCTTATTTATCGATGCGCTGTACTTAATTTATGTATTGTATCTCTTTTTTTCGAAGTGGGGGAAGTGTAGAGTCAAGGACTATGCCATGATATTTAACCTTCTTTGATAGCCGGAGAGAGTTATTTCGGGTAGACTAAATAAAATCTGTAACACTGTATCTTCTGGTAAACAGCAATAATTCTGTCTTACTCGTCTAACCCATTCTCTGTTGCCCATCTTTATAATCTTTTTAACGTTCCTTCCATGATTTTTGTAGGTCATCAGTATACATGACCTCTTTTGCGACTCCTCTGTAGAGATGAAACAGGATTTTATTAAGGTTTAAGTCCTGTGGCATTGATAATATCACCTCTTCTAGCGTTCTCTCTATCGTAATTCCCTTTCCGACCACCTCTTTTCCAGGAGATGAGTTGAAAACTCTGCTTCCGGCCCATTCATTCAGTTATAGCGGGTGGCCTGCTGTAATATTTTTACATTCTTAAAAGCGCCTTTACGTCGAGAAAGGCTGATGTAAATTTTTTGTACTGACAAGAGTTAACGATGAAACCAACCACCTCGTTTAAGGCTGCTTTCACTGACTTCCCTTTGAGATTTGTTTGCTGTACCCAACTAATGTTGTTGAACCACTATTTTTACTAATGTTATATCTATAACATGTTCCTGGCCTCAAGATCGTAGCATGTCTCAGTTGAGGAAGCCGAATTGAATTCGTCATTGCTTCTACTATTTTTAATATGACTTGTTTAAGCAAAATTTACAAAATTATTTTTACTTATTTATTGTTGAACATGCCTAAAATGAAATTTGGTTTTGCCTGCTTCTATTGAACCAAATTGCAATATGTATTTTAATATTTATATATCTACATACACACATACAAACATACAAATATACAAATGTCTTATATTTCTTTTTTTAGTTGCTGCTGGCTTTCGTTTCTTGCTGCCTCTGCAACAGTATTCGCAATGATCGCAGACGTTCTTTCTATTAATATTTTATTTATTTTAAGCTTTAAACAGAAACTGGTTGCTTTTTACGAAATAATTTTGTAATGCATCAAATTACGAAATATTACAAAACAAAAGAATAAAGAAACATTGAACAAAACTACAGTAGTCCCACTTAAACGCGCAACAATAGTTAAATACCTGATTTTTTAAAACGAAATTTTTGAAATTTGTATGAAGCACAAATATGTATAATTTTTTCCCATACAAATTTGAAACGTTTGAAAATATTTTATTTTAAAAAATCAGATCTTAAAGCTTGAATGCGATAATTAATAGTCTCTCTGCAAAATCTAGCACAACACATTTCTTTTTAGTTATAAGTTCAAAGTGGTATTTTAAATATTAAATCTAAATTTATAAAGTGTTCGCACAAACCATTTGGGGCCTTATTTTCTAAAATGCAACGCTAGAATTTGTGTTGAAGAAAAATTTGAAAAATTTTTAAGATCAGCGTTTGCAAAACATAATTACGGACCGAATTGCTTAAAACACCTCATAAAGGTAATTTTAATATGAAAAGAAAACAAAATTACAAAAACTTAAAATTTAGTTTGTATTTTTCATAAAAATTCTTCAGCAGTCGTAAAGAAATGCAGAGTTTGCTTCGCATTTTACGGTTTTCAAAATTCATTTTACTGCTTCGAAATAAATATAAAATGAGAGCTATCGAGCTTCGGGTAGTCCGTTACAGAACTAAATAGAGTTACACTTTGCGGAGAATTTCGCACTAGTTTTAAAATTTTACATATTTTATGACTTGGATCACTTCAGCTCTAAGCCCTTCATCTAGCAGTTTTGTCTTGGTGGCTGTATAATTTAGTTATTTATATTTTAATTTCTATTTTCTATTGTTTTCAAAAGATCTTTTGAATATAAACAATAATATGTTAATCTAAAGAAAGAAAGTTCTTTGTTTGGGACATTTGACACTCTCAACCAGTCAGTATTTGTTATAAAACCAACGCAACTTTTAACATTAATTCGCCTTGATTTTTAAGAAAAACAAACAAGTATTTTTAAAATTTTTTTTGCGTCTTATAAATGTTACTTTCGTAACGAGATTTGAGCAATTTGGACCAAATTTTGGAAATTTTTCAAATTTGTTTTTTGCATTTAATAACTTCTGTCGTCATCTTTAAGGAGGAACTACTGTTTATATATTTATTTATATTTTTGTATAGTCATTTTTTAAAATATTTAATAAAACAAATAAACAAATATGTATTTAAAGTTTTTTAACTGGCCCTTTGTATAATTTTTTTTTATTATAAATGTATTTATGTACGCCTTTTTTTATAATATATGAACAGTTAGTTGTTAACGAAATGAAATAAATTGTTGAAAACTATTTAAATAATAATATAATTATTTTCATTTACTTGGGATTCCTAAAAGAGTTTTCCTGTTGTATGCACGGAAGTTTCCAATTTTGTAGTTGTAAATCATCTTTTTTTTACCATCTCATTCAAATGTAGATTAAAATTTAACGAACATGAAAATACAGCGATTGTTAAGTACAGTTAAATCAACCGAGTATGCACGATTGGTAGCAGTAAATTATACAACCACAATATGGAATACAAAATAACGGAGATGGAACATGCCGGAATGATCTATAAACAGCAACGAGAATTTGCAAGAGCATCCGAGAAGTTTCTATATACATTTGATAACAACTGTAAACTAGAGCGCCCTCGATTGGAGCTTGAAGGCCGAGGCACATAGAATCCGTCGTAAGTTATACGTTGCTTTTTTCAACTGACAACTAAGTTGAAATACAAGTTTTCTTATGAGCCTTGTCACATTCGGTACGTCTCCGTCAACGCAAAGTACTAAAGTTGGGCAACTTTTAACGTATGTTGAGTATTTTGAAAAATAAAATTTTTTTGCTTTGTTTTTATTAAGCTTTTTGTGTTGTGTGGTTACAAAATTAAATTAAATAAAAATCGAAATAAAAAAATAACCAGAATGTTCTCTAATTTTATTGAAAATGTGTACTATAATCAAATGAAGCTGACTTAATGTCCGTTAACAAAGTACTCATTGTGTACTACCCGTACATGGTAACACAAGTAGATCTAGACTTTTCAACTACGTTCGCGAACCGTAATCGTAACAGTGCAACTCGTATAAAAAGCCGATGCTGCATAACAGATTAAATCCATGAATCAAGAAAAAAAGATTGCGCAGGTCCGTTATTTTGTTGTGTGTGATTGTGTTGTGTTGTGACGTAGACATAGAAAATGTGTTGTAAACAAAAGCACATTTTTGTATGGAAAGAAGGCCGAAATATAAAACTTTGGTAGCCCGAGGAAGGTCTTTTTCAATTAACTTCAAGCTCAAACTCAAAAGTTTTACTCGACAGCATCTCTTTTCTGTCCATTTAAAATTTTTTGAAATCGATGCACCCGTTTAGAAATTATTTAGTTCTTTCCAGTTTTATGCCAAAAATCTCTTACACTTTTTACTACAAACTCTCGTTTGTATTCTACGATGACGTAGATGTGCAGTAGATTTTTTTTGTACGTCTGAGTGCGCAATGTTGTTTTCTTGATTCATGGATTAAATCAGTATGGTGAAAAGCTCAGCATTATGAATTTCTATAAGGAAAGACAAATAACTTCGTGTATCAGTGTTGTCAACTTTTTATAACCAAACTGCGGCAAACCATGGCGTTAAGAGATTTTCATAAACACAACGCGCTATTTCCAATCGCTATTAACAACATGTTGGAAGCCTAAAACGACAGCAAAACTTAAAATATTCTTTTAGTATATCAATAAAAAATTTAATGTTTTAAACATTAAATAAAATTATACGTGGTAATGTTACGAAGATTAAATCAATAATCTCAGTCTTGTATTATTTGATATTAAACTTTTCGGGCCTTTTTCATTATTAATTATCAAATGCTTATTAAAGGTTTATGAAACAGTTTTACATACTAATGGCCTCATTCGCAAACGATTAATAAAGTTATCGTAGGTTTAATGTTGAATTTTTATATGGGAAACCCGGTTTTAAAGCACACATTAACTTTATAAATCGTTTGTGGATAAGGCCATAAGTTTGCTTCATAAATCTATTATACACTTTTGGTAAGTATTATAAATATGGGGGTTAATATTTTCATTGCAAAGCATCAATACGGAATTTTTTAATATTATAAAAACAATAAAACAAAAATACTTTGATTACCGTCTGGGCCATTTTCTGGCCCATCTTCTGACCACAAAACCGATAGTGTGTAATAGTTAGAATTGTTATGGGATTCATTCGAATTTATAAACTACTAAAAATTCGCCAATTCAGCTCGTTTTCTACTAAAAGCTTAGTACTCCGTTCAAATTTGCGAAAAATGTTGAGCAACATTGTTTATTTCGTTTGAAAATTTTCACAACTGATCAGTGGCGACAATACCACGATTTACAACAAATTTATCGGTGTTATTGCCTTGAAGTAAACACCATTGTTTTTCTTATGTAAACAAAAACCATATGTTTATATTTGAAGTGATTAATTTAAAAAAAAATTGGAAAATGGACAACAAAATAATATTAGGAACTTGCAGCATCTATGGAGGAGCTCTCTGATGACACACGCTCTGCAAAAATTCCCTACCTTCAGGATAGAAATGATAAAGGAAGGTTTGCTTCAGATGTACATATGTAAGTGTAATTTCCTAATTTATTCAGCTGTTGTTTGAAATTCCGTATGAAATAAGTGATGCTTATTTCGCAGTTGGAAAATATGATGCCAGAAACATTTTGTGAAAAATAAGAATCGACGTTTATTTGTATTAAACCCATTCGATTGGTAATGACTCGATTTATGGAGCACGCGTGTTCATTTCTGACATAATTTTCCACCTAGGAGCTTTTAGGTAGATTCACCCATTTGTTACTGACAAAATGTTTGTCCCAACAAAATATTGTTGACTGAGAATTTTCTGCAACACGATTCACTCTTTTGAAAAAAATATTCCGGTAACCTTGACAACCACACGAAATATTTAAATAAAAAACATAAATATGTGACAAATTGTGTAGAAAAAATAATAAAAGACCAGAGCTTCTGTTAATAGCTAATGAACTGAATAAAGTTAATTATATCTTAGAGTACTTTAGCAAAAGAAAAAAAATTAAAAAAAAATTGCTGTAAATCCGCTTTTTAAAAACACTGTAATGTAGCAATTCAGTTCAACTTTGACCGGACAAAATTTAAACTTAAATCAATTCAAAATCAGTTCTCTCTTTCAAGAAAATAGACCTACTACATATGAAAAAAAATTTGTCCGGACAAAAATATAATGGGTGAATCCAGAAAGCAAATTACGGCATTCGATATCGAACGAAATTTCTAATAAAAATTAAAAAAACTTTGTACAGGTTTTCATTAGATATCGAATGCCGTTATTTGCCCCCAGCTTTAATAACAGTTCCATTTGTTTTTTTTTTTAATTATAAAAAATTGTATTTCCGTTTCGTAAGCATTGAAAAAAATGGTGCTCAGTGTTGCCATTTACTATCATTTTGTGCTTGTCAAAGCTTTCTTTTCATGCTTATCAAATCTATTAAGCTTTTGAAAAGTTTTATTTCGATTCCATAGTGTTTTCAAACAGCAGAGAGCTTTAACGCAAAATAAATAAAATCGTCATAAAACAAATACCAAAACAAAGACAAATTAACAAAAATATTTTTTAGTTTATTTGAGTGCGGCAAACGTTACGGTTAAAAACAAAAAGAAGAAAAAAACATAATTAAATAAAAACTAAAGAAAAAACGACACGAAAAATTAAAGCAAATCGACACAGCAAAGATTATTTTTAAAGATTTCTTAAGAAAAAAGAAAAACAAAAAAAGCAAAACACGCACAGTTCCACAATAAACTCGGCATTTTCAGAAAATGTGGCGCGGAAATAAATAAAGTAAAAAATTTTTTTTAAATAGTAACGAAACAAAAAAAAACAAAAAGGAAAATAGATAAGTAAATACTCGTCATTAATAATAAATAAATAGTACAGATACATAAATTTTATACAAAAATAAATTATAATAATAAAAATTTTGCTTTTATCAAAAGTGTTTTTTAGAAAACAAAAACGTTTGATTTTTTTTTATGTGTAAATAAAAAAAAACTTTGTGTTACTGTTGTGCAAAATAAATTTTTTACAGTATTTTTCTTAAAAAAAAACTAAAGAAAAACATTAAAATAATATGGCCTGTTCAACGAAAGCATTAAAAATATTTGCTCTCTTATGGGATTTTATTTATGCAGTGAGTATTTAGAAATAAAGAAAATTTAACTTTTAGCAAATAAAGTAAATTAATGTGCACTTTTGTCCATTAGTATTTTACATGTTAATATTTTAAAATAGATTTTATTATTCTAATGGTTTTTGAACGATGTGCTCATCATTTAAATTTAAAGTTTTTTTTAATCATTTGAATTTACATTTATTTTGTTATTACAATAATCGTAAATTTTATTTCCAATTTTAAAAACTTGAAACGTGTGTAGTATTTTGTCAATAGAAACGATATGCGATATTATTTATGCCCTCCCTACTCTTAATAGAAATGTGTACTACATTTAGTTTAATAAGTGGAAGTGTTAATTAAGGAACACAAGTGTGTGTATTTAGTCACCTCAAATTAGTTTTGTGTTATTTGCAAAATTAGTCAAGGTTATAGTGGTTCACCCACCCACCGACTCCCACGTAATCATTTTATATTTATAAATTTATATTTATTTTGGAATAAATGTAGTCTATTATGAAAGAATGGCGTGTTACACATTTAAGTCTTGTTATCAACATGTCTAAACCATAAAAAAACACTCAGTTTGGAGTTAACTTAAATGTGACATCGAGAAGAACTTGTTTTTATAAAGTTATTTAGCAAAGCGGAAGACATGCATGAAAAATAAGCTTAAATAATATTCATAAAGGCTTGAAGTTTGAATTATTTGTAGGCGAAAAAAAGGTCAAGTGAAAGATTTATGGAGTTAATCTACATCAAACCAACCGACGAGACGACTACTCCATTTTAGAATTTAATGAAACTCTTTTCCATTTTTCTATAATAACAACGCATGTTAGTGTAAAATTAAAAAAAAGTGATAATGATAATCTAAAGATTTGTCTGAAAATTAAGATGTTTATATAGTAGGAATCAAATTTAAAGAAATCACGTCTTAAGAAGTCTGTAGCTAAACCAGGAACGAAGCTGAAGGGAGTTAATATTGAGTGCTAATTTGTGCTTCCTGTAACTTTCTCAAATGCTGACCGATTTTAACGTTTTTAACATTTTGAATTCTGCTGGACAAGACCAAAAAATATTTACTACAAATGTTCTACTTTAAAATAATTTTTATTTCGAAAGGAAATATACTTTTTATGTAAAAAAATATAAAAATATTAAAACAAAACAAATAAAAATTTTGAATTTTCCGCACATACTAATTACATCACAACTTGAATATCTCGAGATCGGCAAAATGTTTATTAATTTGTCTTGGGTCCAACTCGTTCAGTCGCTTGTTTTAGACAAAAACCGTTGATTGATGGGTTTGAACCCATGTAATTTAAATGGGTTTGATCAAGGGTTTTTTGTCTAAAACGAGCGACTGAACGAGTTGGACCCAAGTTTATGCTTTCTACTTTCAATGTCAAAAAGGGTACCTTTATATTTTTCTGTATTTGTTTTCTGTAGATGTTTTTGACGGAACCGATATAAAAAATGCCTGATGTTCTTGTATTGTTGAAATTGTTGTACTAATAATTTCACCTGCTTAAAACGCCTTGGTAAAACGTAGTTCAATAATTTTTTTGGAATTCAGAATATAAACATAAGAAAAAAAAGTTTTTACTTATTCTTACGTTAATTGTATACAAATTTTCTTCTACAAATTTTAGTTTTTCTTACTGATTTTGCATTAGCGAGATGTCTGAATTTTAAACCAGAATCACGCTAAATATATATTTTACAAAATGTATATCATGGATTTCCAACACAGTTTGTGCAGAGTTTTTATAGGTTCATAAACTCAGATTTTTTTTTGGAAAATTGGTGACTTTCGACCAATACCGCAAGTAGTGTGCACATCCAAATTTACAAAAATTTTGAGGTACGCACAGCTTTAAAAAATGCTCTTTTGCCATATAAAAACAAAACGTAAACATAAAAAAAAAATTTTTCATAAAATTTAACATAATGAAGGCACTTTTTTCAAAAATTATCGGTTTTTAGTTGAACTTTAAAGTTTTGAGTTTTTACAATTTTTATGGCTTAAGCGAATAAGATATTTCAGCGTTTTTTTCTATTCGTACACAGTTTTGTTAAAAATTTAATGGTGCGCTTTAAATTAAAATCTAACGTTTATTAAAAAAAGTTATAAGCAAAAAAAAAAGTCAAAGCAAGAAAGTAAACATTTTTTTGAAGTTAAATATCTTTTAAAACATAAGAGATACAAAAATATTTGAGATACATTTTTTGGTCTTGTCTAGCAAAATCCAAAACGCTGAAATACGCTAAAATCGGTCAGCATTTCAGAAATTTACAACCAACATAAGATTTATCCCACTTGAGTTAGTCAAATATCAGTTCATGCAGGCAGCTCTGTCGTTGGTTAAGCTAAATACTCCTTAAGACATGATTCTGAAAACATGACTCCTCCTCTACAGCCATTTTAATTTCCCGAAGTTCCATAATTATTACAAATTTTGTTTATTATTATACACCACTATGCAACGTAACGGATACATAATATTGAGAGTCCTAGCTAGAGATATGACGTCTTCTATATCAAAAGATTAAATTCAAATAAGTTGCGTTTATTTATATAATTACAAACATCGCTAAAAGTATTCAAGTTACAGAACTCTATAAAATATCGTTAGAAATACAAACCCATCACAATGGTCAAAGTTCATTAATTAATAATGAAATTATATTTAAAAATTTTTCAAAACTATGTTTTTATGTCCAATTAAAGACTACTTAGTCCTAATGTGGTAGAATTATTTTATTCAAATTTATTGGCCAAAATGCTGAAAAAAACTATAAAAATTAACACAACTTTTAATTAAACTAATTTACAATTGAAATTATCTGAGGCAAAACGGTGGCTTCAATTTCAAGTCCCTGAATACAAAAAATGGAATGGATATTATTGTTTATAGCAAATGTTTTCGAGATATCCACAAAAAAAATACTTTTTGCACTTTAATGTGATTATTTATCGAGCTAAATTGGTTAATAGTAGTTTCTAATCTAAAGTGATTATTATTTTGGCTAAAGTTCGTAACATTTTTGTAGAAAGAATTGGATATTAGGCAATATTACAAAGACAGAAAGCATACAATAACATCAATTAATTTCAACTTGCACGGCAGAACGGAACCAATGTTGTTTTTAGGTAGCCGCTACACTTCCATCATCAGTGTTCATGTGTGTTTTCCATGTATCCGCCACTGTTTAGCTGGCTCGGTTGAATGTGAATTCAGTTTTTCCAGTTTTTGTAAAAAATTTCTTCTGAATAATGCAACTAATAACACTACACTATTTCAAAAATATTTCTTAGGTCTTTCTGACGATATATACATACTGGATCAATTACGAGTACGTACGGCAGTCCATTTGGTATGAGATCCTTTTTGCACATAAATTTAATGAAAGTGTACAATGAAGGAGTACATAAAAACTAAAGCGGAGTCTTTATTTCATTATTAATTTTTCCTTAACAATGTTACGTGTGTGGCCAAAGCTATTAATATTTTTAATTCACTTTGCAGCTTTTATCCTTTTGCATGTATGAGTCCTTGTAAATGGAAGTTAATCGATAATACCATAATGTTTTCCTTTTTCTGGGGAAACTAATTGTCATTCATTACGTACTGGTTTAGAAATTTGTATTTTTCCAAAAATTAAATGGTTAGATTTTTTCCAAAAACCTCCCATAAATGATCTAAGCGAATAACGTCCTAAGATCGGAGGGGGATCATAGAACTCGGCCACATATATTTGAAGTTTTTTATTATTTTTAGCGATATACGGTATTCTCGGTCAGATGGATAAAAATCGAATTCGACAAATCTGAAGCCCAAAACTCAAATGATTGGACTTAATGATGCTTCCCAAACCTAAGTCCCCAGCTCACATATTGAAAATAATTTTTAAATATATAACTGCAACTATGTGCTACTAAGCCCTTTACGATCTGCATTTAAATTAAATGAGTTTGATTAAAGATTATTGTTTAAAACGATCAACTGAACGAGTTCGACGTAAGTCTTGTCTGCACATCTATGTTATTAATGAACCGTTTTTGGAAAATTTTTATGGATTTAAACGGGTTTTTACATAGATGTGCACAATCTTAATTTTATTTAAGTCGGTTCTATATATAGAGAGCTATAAGCGTTTAAAGTTGCTACTAACACATGTATACTTATTACGCATGCATTTGCCAACCTCAACTTAAAAAATAAGTAAAGTGTGCACGTATGTTCGTCCAGTTTGCTTTTGCATAAAAATAAGACAGAGACAGTTGTTTATAAAGAATGTTTTTTGTATTTTATCGTATGTACTTATGTAAATGTTTAATATTAATTTCTAGAATGCGCTCGACCGTTGGATATACTAGTAGTGTTCATAAAAGTTCAATGAAAAAAATTTACTTAGCCCATTTTTCTAACCATAAGATTTCATTGACACCTGAAGTCAAAGAAGAAGGGAAAGTATCGAATTGATCGTACGTCTTGAAAAGGGTGAAAGTTGTGTTTTCTCTACATTGTCTGTTGTAAGTAAAGCTAATAAAACTTATAAAATTCTTTAAAGAGTATGCCGAAATCCATATGCAGATACAAATAAAAAAACAAGCAAGATTAATTTACATAAAATACATATTTCTTTGTTAGAGTGTCACAAGAGTCGACTGAGCTCCAATGCAACTACTTTTGTTGCTGATCATTTAGCATAACAAAGTAAGCGTAAAATTCTTGATATTAGTTTCGAAAATCTCAAAAAAATATTTTTAAATTATTTGTTTACATGCCAACAACAAAACAAGCAGCAGCTGCAACGATAATAGAAACAACGACTTGTTGCATTAACCTTCTTGGCCCAATGAGTTCTACAAATGTCTACAAATGAACTCGCTTGTAAAAGCATTGGAGAAGCTTTAAAGTGCATATTAATTTTTATTTTGTCTCAAACGTCGATTATCAGGAAAAAAGCGTATTTGCTTCGTGGTATTTAATAGTAAATAGTTTGAGTATGTAGTCATGTGATTAAAATACAATACTTCACGTAGCAGTTGCTTGTGCCTTTTTTATTTTCATTACTTTCGATTCATTTCATTCACGAGGAAATTCTCGATCTATTTACTTTTCACAAGCACGTTTCTTAAGTTCTTAATTTGATTTTAAAACATAAATAAACTACCATTGACATTTGAAATAAATAAAATTAATCTGAAAAGTTCAGTGGAACTTTACAGAGTTAGTTTTACAATTGTTGGGAAAGATCACTATAAAAATTAATATCGGATTAAAAAGCCAGCGCACCCAAGTAAAACTTGCACACTAATGTGTAATAAAGTGCTTGAAAGCTATAGGAAGCCAAAATAATGAGCCGATCTTTCGGAATACTGGCGTAACGTATTACTATAATATGGATGTATATTAGGGTGGGTCGATTTAGCAATCAATATTGTGCCATCGATTTTTCGGTAGCCTTTGGAATAAGGAAAACAAGTTCCACTACGACATATCCAAAAAAAATATTTTCGAGGTACCTCAACTTTTATTTTTAAGGTTTAAGGTTTTTTTTATTGAATTGAAATTTGGGCACCGTGAAAATTATTTTTTTGATATGTTGTAGTGTAACTTTTTTCTTCAAAAATCAATGCCCCAAACGAAATAAATAATATATAAAAAAAAAAAATAAATAACTTACATATGCAAGTATTCCGAATGAAAATAAGGGAGATTGAAAAGTGGGCATGGCTCCATACAAAGCAAATAATTTATATTGTTATGAATGTTTGTGATCAAGGAAATATAAATTATAGCGCAATTTCTATAAATAATAAACTATAAATTTAACAATAAAAAAATTTTCTTTAGTATACTCGTACAAATCAGACTACACACGATACAATTTACGTCACAAGACTTGATCTTTAAAATGATTTTTGTGTTTGTTTTGTTTTAAAATCCAGCTGCTACTTTGACTCGACTTGGTCGTCAAATATATTAAAATTCTATGTTGCACAATATTTAAAGAATTAAAATGGACCAGCTTGTTTGATCATTGTTTTTTGCCTATTAAATTTGTTTCAATGTTTTATTTTAAGAGTTCTCGCAAACATACATCAAGTGGAAATATTGTTTTAACTTAAGCAATAGCAAGAAGTGTGAACTTTTAGGGTATTCATGTTAATAGTATTTTCATTTGTTCGATCAATCAATTAATCGGAATGGGAGGTCTTAAATTACACAAACAATGGAGTAAGGATTTTATTGTGAATAATCTATACTTTTCAGAAAAACTGAGTGGTTTTCATACAAATTGTTCACTCAATTCGATTGCTTGGATTCTATGAACAACACATTATTTTTTTTAATGCATTTTCATTTTATTTCATGTTATTATGTACTAAAATAATAGAGACACATACATATCGCTGCTTTATTGCAATGTATTTATATATCAAAAATCGTTCTTCATCTAGTGTAAAAAATTGATATAATTTTTTGTTTTTGCATTGAGGTGCAAGTAAATTAAAAACTTTAAATTCGTTTTCTGAAGAATTAGTTTTTTTTAGATATGATTACGTTGCACTAAAGGAGCGATATATATATATATTAAATATTCATTAAAAATATAATTAACTGCAAATGTTCCTTTTAAAACGTTACAAAAGTAACATTTACAAATTTGTTTTATAACTTCTGATTCTCTTAGAATTTTGGGTAAAATTACCTGATGATGTGCTTTAGCAAAAGTGAAATGAGCTTAGAAACAATCCTAATACCGGTTTTAAATGCATTTGTGCAGATGACTAATTTTAGCTTAATTCTATGTTGGAAACATCAAGGTGTCACTAATATGTGTTGATGTTTTAAGTGTATGGTTAATTTGCAACATTTTAATATGTTTAAATTTAAATAAAAATGTTTACTGTAGTTGTTCGATTAATCGAAATAAATTGCTCGAATAAATCTTTACTTGATTTTAGTTTTTCGATTGATAGAGCAAACATTATTCGAGTGAAAACCCTATTGAGTATTAAGTTTACACAAAAAGTCAGATGAACAGGCAGGCAGACAAGCAAAAGTCGCTAAGAGCTGACTGACAGCTACATACATACATACAATTGTAGTACAATTGATTAATTAATTAGTTTGTGGCTTTTGCTTTTAGCTTTATTTAGTTTTTTGTTTTGTTGAGCTTTAACATATTTATTTATTTGTTTTTATTTATTTATTTATATACATATGTACATATCTACAAATATTTTTTTCTTTAAATTTGTTCGCACAGATACATTTCCCATTTAAAAAGAAGTATGTATTTTTGTTTGAAATCATTTCTATTAGATTTCGCCCTCAATGAAATTTATGATTATTTTATTTGAGTGTTTTAAATACAAACATATTTGAAATATATGCAGCCCAACATATGTGTATGCCCCTACGTAAAGTGCCTGCCATAATTATACCTCCATCCTAATATTTCGGAATTGAAATAAAAATAAAAAAACACAAACTGCTAGGAATTGTTAGCCTATACTCAAGTGACTACAGGCGCAGCCTCTAATTTACATCTTTATCTTTATGTACTTTTGAATGAATCTCTTAAAAAGTATCTATTAGATTTGAACTATTCAAGTTAGAAATGATACAATGAGTAAAAAATATTAGACGAGGATAATTTTTGTGCTAAAAACATTTATAAAGTCTCAGTAACCTGACCGTTTCTGTGACGGGATGGTGTTTGAGGGTGGGAGGAAGAGAGAGAGAGAGAGAAAGAGAGAGAAAATTGGCAATTACCAACATACTTATTTTAGGATAGGAAACAAAAATTCGATTTTTTTAACTCTTTAGTCGCATTAAGACTAATTATCTAATCTAATCTAACTAATATTATAAATGGGAAAGTTTGAATGTTTCCATTTTAAATTTACCCTCAAAAGACTAAATTTTTATTTTCTACTAAACCCATAAAAGCATCTTGAAACATAAAAAAATAGTTCAATGTAAAAATGTACACAGAAAGAAAAACGCCGTATTAAATTCGTACTCAAAATTTTTAGTACTAAATTTATTATTTAATAACAGTAAAATGTACTTTAATCAAGCCAAATACGGAATTACTTTAGATAACCAATCCTGGAGTTTCTTAACATGATCACAAAATTCTTTAATCTTTAAATATACATTCAATGCTCTTTAAAACAGTTGCAGAAATGTTGCCATGATTTAGTAATTTCCGGTGATTTAATAAAATTGTCAGACTCTCAAATACTTTAAAAAAACCAATGAGAATTATTTAAATGTTACAAAAGAATAAATAAGTTTCAAAGCCTACTATGCTTATTTATAATTTTGTAATTTTTAAATAATTCTCATTGGTTTTCTTAAGTTTTTGTATAAGATCTACTGATGATTTGGCTTCAGCACCAATGAAATGCATGTGTATAGACTATCTAAAAAACCTTCAACAAACAAAAGTTTTTGAAAATCTTTGAAAAAAGATACCGAGGCAATCGCGATTAATAAATTTAATAATTATTAAACTCTCGTAATATTTATACAAATAATACACTCAAAATATTCTGTACGTAAAATTAACTGAAATTATAATTTAAAGCAAGTGAAAGTTTACTTGAAAACCGGTCTACTTATTTTTCATTTAAATTTATCTATAAGTTCATTTAAGTTTTAATGTTAAAAAATTAATTGACTTCAGCGCGTAAAAATAAAAAACTTTTCCTGTGTTTCCGCTATTTGTATTAATTATCAACTCCAAGTTCCTTAAAAGTAGAAGATTTTTAATTTGTTCCCGGTATTTTGACTATTAAATAAAAACACCACTTAAACAACGGACAATATTGAATGTAACTGAAAATCTGTATTAATATGTCTTTAGTTTTTTGAATGAATTTTAGAATGAGTTAAAAATAAAATTGCTTACAATTTTAAATGTTTATTATTTTAAAAATTACTGAACGAATTACTTCTTGAAGAATAACGTACACTCCTTTACTGTAATAATATTGTGAGTGTAGTTCCGATTCTAATGGCGATGCGGAAGTTATAATGTCTGTTCGCTATTGCATAAATAATAAATGCACATATAAATATATAATATATTAAATACACATATTTTTTATTTATTTATTTGTGTTTTAAGGCAGATATACTACTTGAATATATTTAAATAATGATACAATAATTATTCAATCATGCCTAAATACAAATATTCTGTTATATTTTTGATCCAATACTGAATTGAAGCCAAAAGAAATACCTGATACATATTTATGTTATATATTGACTTATATGACGTTTATGTACCTGAAGTGAATTTTTTTGAATAACTTTTGATATGTTTTATACATGTTTTTTTTATTGATAACAAATAAAACGTTGAATTATGAATAAAAGTTTCTTAGCCTTGTTTTTTTTAGTTTTTATTTTTGGACGATTTAGCTTTTTCTGGCCCTTTTAAAAAGCCGATTTAGCCTCTTTTTCCTCCAGCTCCTGGCAACAACGATTATAATATTCAAAAACTGGAACCGAAAAACGTTTTATCGTGGGTTTTTCTTAAAAAATTTAACCGTTTTCGAATAATATATACTTTTGAATATTTCGAAATTTTTGTGCCGGCTTACCGGGGCTTTCACAAAAAATTATTTTTAAGTAAAAAAATAGTGCCATACTCAAAAAAAATATTTTTTGTTACTTTCTATGCTTAAACAGGAAACTTCGCTCAAACCTAAATGATAGATGAAAAAATAAATGTTTGTTATTTTTGTAAGTCCGGTACTCTTTCTTCATTGAAAACTATTGTAATACTAATATGGTTTCAGAAAAAATTTTCAAGTGACTGACTCGGTTGCTGATGCTAGTCTCCCATTTTTCTTTAAGTCATATCGCCACTTTTTCCTTAAACAAAGCTTGTATAATAAGAAATTATTTTGTGAAATGTTTTTCATATTTTTAGAATTTGTTTCAAATACTATATCTGAAATTTTTGCTTTGAAATGCTGAAATTTTTGGAAATATTTCGACCAATTTGAATTAATGTTTAAAAATATCTTTGTGAAAATAAAAAACGATAAAGATATATGACGTTAATGTTATTCCCAAAAAACCCACGGATGATAATTTTTATTTGTGGTATTTTGTGGCACAGACTACGTATGCGTCTTCCCCCAGGTATTTCTTTTTCCCGTCTTTTCCATCGTCCGGCTGGCTGAGTGTGATTGACACGAGCATTTAGCCTAACAAAAATATGTTCATTTAAAATCAAACACATACGGAAATTTTTTCAAAAACCGGTTAAAATTACAGTAAAGGGAGAATTAGTTTGTACGTTCTGTTCTGTTACGAACCAGCTGTTTTGCTTCCGTTCAATTGAAAATTTGTACTTTTTCGTTCTGTTCTTATTACGGACATATCTGTAGAAAATAGAATACAACGTTAAGTGACAGACAAGAGTGTGTATGTATTACTTTTTTGTGGAGTGAAATATTACACATTTTGTGTTAAAAGTCAGAAAATTTTATTTTATTTGCAGTATTTTTAAAGATTCATATATTTTTGTCAAATAAAAAACATTCTGTACACACTTACAAAATTCATTCCTATAATTACATCGTCCACATCCGAAGGTTCTACAGAAAAGAACGGTACAGAACGGCAACGAAAAGTAAAAACTGATGAGAGTACGGATGTCCTTATTCAAATAGAAAACGGTTGATGCAAGTACGGATTCTTGAACACTAAACTTTTAATTTTAGATATTATGTAATCTGGTTGCATTTGATTGTAGGCCAACGAATTTTAATTCAGAAAGTTAGGCTTGATTCAGGGAACAAATTAAATGGTTTTGGATTGGAATTATCACTAATGGCCATTTCTTGACTTCGTATTTAGTTGTTATTTATTTCTAGTTAAACAAGAAATTAAGTGTTTCAATACAAACTTTAATGAAACTTAAATAATATTTAAATGCCAACTGGGTGTATTTCAAGTTTATTGAAGTCTTACGCACAATCACATGTTTTTGATAGCTTGTTGTTTTTCCACGCAACAAAGCCAACAACAACAAATCTGTGGCATTGAAAAATCAAATCGGCGCAAAATTTGGACTTCTTTTGTCAACATTATTATTTTATAACTTTTTTAAATTGTTTTTATTTTTATTTCCTGTCTGAAAAACATTGCAATTTTGATTTTTTATTCTCTTCTATTGTTAAGCACATGTTTTTTGAGAAAGCTATCGATAATTTCAATATGTTGCTATATTTTTATCACAAATAAATATAAACACTCATTTAAGATGTCATGTGGTAATATGAAAAATTGATTGTTTATTTAAGTGCAATTTAAGTTTAAAAGAAAATTAACTAAATATGAAGTCATCAACTTGCCATTATTGTATATTTTCGATTTCTCAAAAAGTTATATTATAAATTTGTCTGAAAAGCACGTACAAATTTATTTTACTTTAGAACATTTCGATTCGTTTATAGCCTTTGCTAATACTCACGATGCTACTAAACTTTAAATTTTTTTATTAAATACATATCGCTCATTTATTGCAAAGTATTCATATTTCAAAAAATGTGACTTTTGAGTTAAAAATGTAGAAATATTCGTCGTATCGCTCTTCATTCTCCTGGCGAACGATTTTTTTGAGATATGACTACACTGCAATAAATGAGCGATATATTGAGTAATTTTTTTATATAAAATTTAATTTCAATTTAATAAAAATGACATAAAAGTACTGTTTTCCGCTTACATTCACATAAGAAAAAAAATTGTTTTCTATTTGTTGTGGGTTGAACTAGTCAATATACATTCATGCATTTCATTGGTGCTTATGGCAAATCATCAGTGGGCCTTAAACAATATTATTGAATAGTTTTAAATCTCTTAACTTCTACAATAACTTTCAAAACACAAATGAGAAAATGGTCTACTGTATGGTTTAAGATCTATTTGTCATAAACATGAATGAAATGCATGCATATAGACTAGCTCAACCCACAATAAATAACAAACCTTTTGAAATAAAATATCGAGTCATATCTTAAATAATAAATTTACTAAATATAACAAAATAAATATATTTTTATAGAAAAATTACATTGAAGGATGTCAACATTTTTTTAACATTGTCAAAATTGTTTCTTGCAATAAATAGGAATCCAAAACGAGAAGTTCTTGCCAAACTTATGTGAAAATCGTTGAACATGGCCTATTTCCGATATCAAAGTTCTGCATTAAATTAACTTTTATTGGATATTCTATTTTACTGGGTCTTAAGACCCTTTACATTTATTAGAAGTCTCAAGAACATTCGTGTCTTCTGAAATTACAAAGATGTTGCTACTAAGTCATTGTGCTATAATTATGGCAAACATTTACACCTGTAACTTTAAAACGTTGCTGTTGCTATTTTTCTATTTTCTTTTTAATATTTTCTCTTATCAATACTTCCAAAAATATAGTATAATAGCTGAGATGGTGCTATAATTATGGAAACCACTCTATTTATGTATTTCGAGTTGTTGGCCTGTCTATTAATTTGAGAGTTTGATAAAGTAATTTGTTAGATTTTTTTGGCCGAATTTCAGATGATATAATAAACATATCTGATTAAGTGAATTATTACAGGGTTAAAAATGCTATCAAATAACATAAAAAGTTTATTTATTTTTTTCCAATTAATTGTTTTTCCTAAACAAACAAGTTATTTTTTACATTTATTTACACATGGCGTAAAATGTATTTTGCGATGTAAAGAGAAAAAAATAAACGCGTAAAGTTCATAATTTATTCGAAATAAATAAAATAAAGTATCGTTAAATGATTTGTTCATGATTAATGGATATTGGACACGCGTTAAATACACATACATACATACTTTTTGTTTAGAAATTTAATTGTTTACCACACAGCCATGGTTACAATTTACTTCCTCTTGCGTTCAACATCAATGACAAGTGATTTTTTTGGGATTGTTAAAATTGCTATTTTGTGTACGAGTGTTAATTTCTTAAGTCTGAATTTGATAATTAATTTAAAATAGAAAAATATTTAAAAATTCTTTTTGTTTCAAGTCGTAGCTACACAGACTAGAACCATTTAGAGGAAACAGCAAAAAGTCAAAACTTTTGCATTGAGTTATGGTTTTTTATAAGATCTTTTTCGCTGTTAAAAATATTAATCTGCATCTGCAAAAATAAACCAAATTACAGAATAATAATTATTTATTTAAGAATAAAAAGAATTAAAATTTAAAGTTTAACAAATGACATTTTAAGCAAATATTGTATATATTGAAACGATTAATTTGGCTCAAGTTCAAACCCGAGTTTTACTCATTTATTTATTCTAATTATTTTATTTTTAAATTTTATTAGAAAATTTTTTGGATATCCAAAAAAAAATTATTAATAAAAGTTCGACTAATTACTTATAAACATTAATTATTTTAAGCAAATTTTTAAAAAAATATACAATAGCAAGAAGAAATTAATAGCAGATGTTGTGTCCTCTGCATCCAATGAGAAGTTCTAGGGACTTGAGAGTTTGATTTAGATTATTAGCTATTCCTGGGGCTGTATTCAGCAGTACTTAGACTAGGCAAAGTCTCTGATACATTGAAAGCTTGATTTATTTCCCATCATCATACGATGATGTCTCAAATATTGCCTGTCAGAATGATGCTGTTTTGCACCCCGTGTTTCCTAAACACCAACTATGTATCACGAAACAGTAAGAAATCTGCCTTCAATAATCACCATCTGTGCGAGCTTATGAATTTTTGTCAGCCCAAATCAAAGATCATTTTCATAATAAAGGGTGCTTTTTTAGCAACATTCTCTTTGGAAACACTGTTTTTGGCAGCTCAGCTGTTTTTGTGTGACATATTACCGTTAAACATGTTCAGTTATGTCTACAGTTTAACTATGAATCGATTTACAAACGAACAACGCTTGCAGATTTTTAAATTTTATTATCAAAATTCATGCTCGGCGCGCACTTCTTCCATTTTATGGTCAGTTTGAGCGATCCTCTGAGGCGACTATTCGGAATCTTGTGACTGAATTTCTCACCAAACCTAAATTATTGGACATTAAACCACCAACACGCATACTTAGAGTGCAGACAGAGGAAAATATGCGAAGTTGTATCTGCCAGTGTTGTTGATGCATGACGAGCCTTGCCGTGCGATGCCTACAAATTTATTTTACCCAAAATGGAAGAACTGGACATGGCTGACATGTGATTTTACCAAGGCGGTGCCACATGCCATACATCACGCGAAACAATGGCTAAATTGAGAGGCAAGTTTGGTGAACAGTTTATTTTACGTTTGGGGCCGGTCAATTGGCCGCATCGATCGTGCAACGATCTTAGACTATTTTTTGTGAGGCTTTGCTAAGGCTCATATCTACAATGATAAACCCACATTGGGTGACGCAATGGAACCCAGTATTGAGGAATTTATTCGTGAAACACTGCTTGATATGTTGGAGAGAGTATGCCAAAATCGGACCCAGCGTATGAACCATTTGAGACGTAACCGCGGTCAACATTTACATGAAATCATCTTTAAGCATGGAATTATATAGATCGTTCTATAGACTCAAATAAAAATTTCATGTGCTTTTTTTAAAACAAAACCGAAAGCTCTTAAAAAATCACCCTCTATATCGAAAGAAGTTTGCAAACTAAGTTCTGGGCTAATATTCCAAATCAAGTTAAATTAAGTTAAACGATCAGCTACGAAATAGCTAGCACACTCGGATACCATTGAGTCCATTTTGATTCCCATAGACCCGTGAAAAATTAGAAAGTTTCAGAATATTGCGTACAGTTACACATGACCTAGACTGTGCAGGCTTTGAATGAAGCGACTTTAGAGACATCTAAGCCTGCGTGCCTGCAGAGCCAGACATTCGCTGTGCTGAAAGATAATATCTAAAGGTACTAATATGCTTCGGCTCTTACGGAGTCCTATAATCATGCTGACTAGGAGGTTACTCTGAAACTCAATTCGAATAGAAAACTGTTCGAATTTGTATGTTGTTTATTATAGAGTTATCACCGTCTGTGAGTGATTACCTTTCAAAGGCTATTACTTTCAAAAAAGAAATTGCCGCTGAGAAAAACCTCACAATCAATTTCACTATTTCGGATGTGATGTAAATTTTCTCCTGAAACGTGATACATGTATCGGGTAGCCTAAGTGCATAAGGAGAGTATGATTTTGAGAGAAGACATTTCGCAAGTTCCATATAAATGATGATAGTGGTTCCTGAGATGATCGTTCATTTTGCAGCTTCTGCTATAGCATAAGTCTCCGCCCAGAAACACGTATACAATCCGAAATGTCCATTTCCATAATATTATTTTTGAGCTGGTGTGCGGCGTGTAGCAAAATCTTCCTAGGGCTTTAATCCGCTGAGGGATAGTAAAAATTTCCACTGTGTCGGGATTTTTTCCATAATTAAATATCGTACGATAGTTAATTTATGAATTAAAGCTTCTGATTAAACAGTGCAAAATAAAATAATAACATTAATAGATCAATTATTACTAATTATGTAAATAAGCTTTAGAAAATATTTATAAGTAGTTCTTACTGTCTTGATATGAGCTTAGAAAATCACACTAAATGTCTAAAAGAATAAATGATTGTCTAAATATTTAACCTACTTTTAAATTTCGTGTCAAGACTGAATATTATCAGAGTGTGAACAAGTACTTTGCAAAAAAAAATTATTAAAATGAAAAAAAAAAAACAAATTATATATATTTCAAATGAAGTCTTTAAGTTAATATGTATTTAAGAAAATAATAAAAAAGAAGCTTTAAAGAGTAAAAGTTTGAATAAAATTAGAGCTATAAAATTTTAAAATTAAAAAGTGCTTCATGTTTGCAAGTACAATAATCTCTACTGATAAGATAAAGACCCGCATTTGCGTGCAAACAACTTTTGAACATTTTCTACAGACGGACACATAAAGATTATAAATTTGAATAGAAAATAAATTGTTGTCAACGTACAATTAGTACGGACACACATTTAGTAGTTTATGACATGTTATTAGTTTTCGTAAACACAAATAATCATTAAATATTATTGATATTGATTGATAGCTCAAAAAGAACTCTTTGGATATACAAAGTACTAAATTATAGAAAAAATAAGTCTCGAAATTGGAAGCTAATAAAAGAAATTAATAATTTATTGAAATACATTTTCGATCAGAATGGGTTAAAAATGAATGCAATATCCTTAATAAATATTAATAATAATATTTCTAACTATCAAGCCGGTTTTAGAATTATTCGAAAAACCGGGCTTTTCCAATTTTCCCGCTTTTTTAACTGGCCTTTATAAAAGGATAGTTTTCGAGTTCTTCGAAAAATCGTGGTTTTCTCTCGAATTCAACAAAACGAAAATATATGTTTTTGTTGCTTTATTTGATTTTGCTTCATATTTTATGCAATTAATTTAATAATCAAGTAACACAGTGTGTTATCATTTCATGTCGAACGTCAGTAAAAAGGCAAGATAATAAGTACTTGCAACGACGAATTCAATCCAATTTGCTGTCTCACTGATTATCAAGCACAATACATTAACAGTTATTGTGTATTTGAATTGTGTTTAAAATACAGAAAACACGGCGAATACGACTAGCCGAGCTTCTGAAAGTAGTTGATAAAAATAAAATATATGTATTAAGTAATTATTAAATTTATTATAAGAGACAGTTCTCGAAATCTTTTTTCAAAGAATTTCAAAAACCTTTTTTAAAATATAATAATTTACATAATTTTCTTTGATGTATTATTCTGCGCAATTTTTATGTATAATAAAATGTCGAATATGTGAATTTAAGTTATTAACCTAATTCATTTTTAAATTGAAGAAGTGAACCTTTTTAAATCTATTATTTATTTTGATGAAAAAAGAACTCAATTAAAATTAATTTATACATAAATTCTCAAATTAATATAAAAAACTAAAAACCGGTTATTCGAACCGGGTTTTAATAGTAAAAAACAGATAGCCGGTTCTTGAAAATTATGATTTTTGTAATTATTAGAAATACATTTTCAAATAGGTCAAACATTTTATAAATCTACGCTGACCAACAAGTAATGTTAAGGAGGTGCAGCGGCCTCCGAAAACACTATACTGTTATTTTATTATTTCGTCAGAATGTCAGAATAATTTATGCAACGTTCCACAATAATAGGCTCAGTATTCATTTAATTTGGGCGCGGTATGTCCCATTTTTCTAACCATAATGTTGCATTGTCTCCAGAATGAATTGTGTGGAAAGTTTCATAGAAATCGTTGAAGTAGAATAAGTAAAAAAATTATATGTATTTCCTTTATATGGGCGTGACGCTGCTCACTTTACAACAGGATCAATTCGAAAGCTTACCTTTCGAATAAAGAAAGAAAATTCGAAATCGGTGTATAAATGGGTAGTTCTCAAGGAACACAGTTAAAACAAATCTTTTCCTTCATTTTTTTACTGCCAGGCCCGCGATGTCACACGTACTCGTTCTTTCGTACAATTATATATAAAACGAAAACAAAATTTTAGAAAGTCGTCTAAAAATAATTTGCCTTAACCAACTCGAGCTTTAATTAATAATTTTCGAATTAGTAATTGATTTTATTATTATTTTAGGCAGCATTTGCTTTAACGTTTTTGATATTAAAAAATTCTTTTAAAGTTGTACTTAAGTTTCCAGCCCTGACTGGCAGCATTAATATGACGATGATCACAGTCACGTTATTCGAATAGACAAAAGTATCAAATGTTAGCGAAAACTTAGACAAATTGCCTAATGTTTTATGAAAATTTTTAATTTATTTTTTTTACGGCAGATGTCATTGAGACCTACCCAAATGTTATTAGTCATAGACGAGCTTGTTTACATACTGTGCGTGTGTGTGTTTTATGTGTGATCCACAAGTTAGAGCATTCAAATTTACTCTTAAATGATTTTAAAGGTTGCCTGCTTAAAGTATGCCCATGTCATGGACAGAAATATAGAACCAGAAAAACATACAGTGACCCCTCTGTAATATAAACAAATAAAAAAAGTTTCAGTAGTTCAGTAGTTAAAGAACTCATTTCTTGCAACGTAGTCATATCTAAAAAATAAACTTGCTCTTCGGGAAACGAGTTTAAAGCAGTGTGGCCACCAACGAAATGTTAAATTACACATGCATCATGCCAAAAATACACATGCTTTCTTTTTGCGTTTTGATTTGTTTAGATAAATTATTTGACCTTTTTGGTGTAATTCTAAAATTTTTTGCTGATGAAAATATTTTCAATATATGGGTTTTCAAGGTGATTTAATAAAATATAATTTTTTACATATTATTCCGACGTTTCGCTAGTATTTTCCAACTTCTTCAGGGAATTATTTTATTTTTGTAGAGATACAATCTTTTTTAGACCAATCCTACATCATTCTTCATAAAAATATCACAGTTTTGTTTTGTATAAAAAGGACGACCACAAACAAAAACATAATGAGTTAAAAGCAAAAAAATACAAAACAGGTTTATAAATAAATTAAAATATCACAGCAAATCCTTATTTGTCGTCATCATAATAAAAAAATTAGTGCTCAAAAACGATAAAATTTTAAATTACACATGAGTTGTTACACTTTCAGCCAATTACACATGGGCTACACATGAAAATAAAAATTACACATGATATGTGTAATTGCACATAAGGTGGCAACAATGGTTTAAAGTTTTTAATTTACTCACACTTCAATGAAAAAACACAAAAATATATTTTCGCCTCGATTTGAATTTTTTCTACGAGATGAAGAACGATACGATGAATAGGTCTTCTTTAGAAATCACGTTTTTTTTATGACTACGTTGCAATAAAGAAGCGATATATAAATTGACATTAATGTCTATTTCGTAAAAGAGCATGATCACTTTTGCTACAGTTCACTGTACTTCACAACTTTAATGAATCTTTTCCTATAAATGCTACGTTAATATGTTTTTTATTTATGTGCGTCTTCAAATATATACACACAGATATGATTTTATTGTTTGTTTCATTTTGATAAATAAATAATGTTTTGATACAAATAATTCCAAATTTATAAATATCTTTTATATTTTTTTTTATAAAAATCCAATGGCGAAATACTTGAAAGAAACAGTTTTCTAGATTTCTTTGTAAAAAGTTTTAGTTCATATACTTTATACATAAGTATATTGGGTGATTTTTTAAGAGCTTTCGGATTTGATTTAAAAAAAACACATACAATTTTAGAGAAGTGCAGGAAATCTTTATTTGAGTCGATAGAACGATCTACTTATATAATTCAATAATTAAAGATGATTTCATGTAAAAGTTGACCGCCTACGCCTTAAAAGCCGAAAGGCTGAAAGTCCACACTACGCGTTCTACGCGCTTGCTTTTCATGAGTTTTAAGCTTTTGGCGCTTTAAAAACTACAAGTTACACACCATGCTTTATACACGTTTTTGCTTATTAAATTTCAAGAAAAATTTGCAGACTTTTTGTTATCTTTTTTTAAGTTTTATGTTCTTTAAATTGTTTTAATTCGTTTTTCATCAACTGCTTACGAAAATAGCTTTCAAGTAATTAAATTTTCAATCTCGAAAAACTTTTAGACTCGGAACTTGGCAGCACTAGCTGATATGTTGTATACGACGCGTAAAAGTAGAATGTTGTTCAACTTTTTTCGCGTCACAAGCGTAGCAAACTTTTGTTTTGTAACTTGCTTTATGAAAATACTCTAATTCTATTTTTTTGAGCGACGCGTAGGAAGCATGACGCGTAGAAAGCGTGATGTGGACTTTCAGCTAAAGTCCATAACACGCGTTCTATGCGTTGCGAGTTTTATGCTTTTCATACTTTTTACACGTTCTATGTTTTTCTAAATTCAAGTTACATGCAACGCTTTTCATGCGCCAAGTCATTTGTTTTGATCAGCTGTAATGTAAATATTTTTATAAAATAACTCTTGCAAAATATAAAGTGAAATTGAGAGTTTATTGAGTTTGTGCACATAATATTTTGTGCCATTAAGACCTACATAAAGCTTTTATTGTTTAAAAGCTTGTGATTTTTCACCACATTAATTATCTTCTCCATTGCACTTGCATAATAAATTTATAAAATTAATAACAGAGATGAGACTCAGTACGTAAAAGTAATTAACAAATAAAATGCAAATTTTGTTGGTGAAAAAATAATTAAAAAAAAAATTTTTAATGTATTTTATTCTTGAAAATATTTCTAAACTTTATTACGAAAGGTTTTTTTTTAATTAAAAACGTTTTCTATTACAAAATATATCATTGTCTATGAAAAAATAACTCTCATTTTTTCACGTTGCTTGCGACGCGTACAAAAGTAGAAAGTAAGCCAACTTCACACGTTGCAGGCGTCTAAGCGTTCTACGCTTTGTGCTGTACTTTTTTGAGAGACGCTTAAATGGTTCGTACGCTTTGTACAATATTGGCTTACTCTCTCCAACATATCGGCCGGTATCTCTACGTATCCGTGTTGTGGTCCAATAATCATCCTTATTCCATTTAGCATTATCAATACGAAACGATATTGTTTTGTATTGATTGTTGTAAATCGGTAAGTCCATTGTCAATATCAAGTTTTGTCGATAAGCGTCGATGTATTTTTGGTATGCCGTACGCAAAGTTAAAGCCGGCATCGATATAAATTGACTCATTTTGTCGTCTGTTTTATTGTTGTCGAAAAGTTTTATTTCTTTTGAATTTTTTTTCAGTAATAATCTTGAATTAAAGAAATGAAAAAAAAATTACAAGCGTTGGTCAATTCAATAAGTTAGTGGAGTAGATGGAAAATCCTTCACTTGCCAAAGGTTTTCAAAATGGCAATCTTCCTTGAGATCTTAAAGAGCAGTGGGAAAGAATTTCAACGATACTAAATATCTTTGGTCCACCGAAAAGATCAGGTGACGATTGGCAAAAGATAAGATGTATAGTGCTAAAAGGATTGTTGCATGAAAAAATTTTTCTTAAAAGTTTGGCGAAATTAAAAATTTAAGTTGAAAAAAAGAAAATTAATCACAAACAAGGCATAGTGCACATATGTATGTATACTGGAGGCGGAATGTACAAATAAATAATACTTAGCCCCTAAAAGAAGCTGTGGCAAACATGCTTCAGTTTCAACTAAACCCTGAAGGAGCTGTTCAGGGAGTGCAATTTACTGACTGTGAGAATTTAGAAATAGCAGCTCGTGAAAGTAATGATTTGGTTCTTGAAAATGAAAAAAATGATAGTCAAACATCTCCGCAGAACTTCGAAAATTGCAATCTACGTTGAAGAAATCATCATCTAACGACCATTACGAATTGCTCCAAAAGCGCAGTGATGAACAGGCGCAGCTATTAAAGAAAATTAACAGGAAAAAAAACAAACCAACTTTCTAAATTATTAGTGATGTGCTTTATAAATCGATAGACAATCGATATCGTTACATTAATGTTATGGAATACAAGTTTTGTATCGAAGATAACGACGGCGATAAAATTTTATGTTGATATTTACCCTTATTCCAGTTGGCGACATCGACGTCACGTCAACACAATACCACCTAATTGGGTCTTGTCTACCAGTTGTTGAAAATAACTGACTACTATTGACAGGCACATTTTATTTTCTGGACCTTAGAGAACAGTAGCACAAAATTATTTTCGAGAGCGAGTAGAGAGAGCTTTAATTTTTTGGTATTGTGCTAACATGACGTCGATGTCGCCAACTGGAATTAAATTCATGACGATGACGACGACGCTAAGAACATGTTGAGAACATGTTTAACAGCAACATCCCAAGAGAGAAAGAACCTGTCATAGGATTCGTCACGTGACTGGTTCCTAGCGACTAGCAACCGGTTCGAGTTCCGGAACTTTATATGAGAGGTGCCGGTAACTTTTGTGATGGCGTTGTCATTGGAGGGGGTCAATTGACATAATTAAGATACTCGGTGACAGGTCTAACCTTTACGTACTTGTCCTGTGGTAGTATCCTTAGTGCCTGTTGTCATTTCTTAAAAATCGATAATAGAAATTTCTTCTTCTAGTCTATCACCATAAATAATAAAAGAAAATATAAAAAAATACATACAATTTTTTTGAGTGAGGGAATTTTGTAAGCACTTTTGTTCTAGTTTTTTGAAACGTCCTCTTTTCACCTGTCACGACTCAGGAACTTTTTGTACCATTCCCATTTTCACCAGTCATAGGACAGGTATGTTCAGGACAATTGGTACATCATTTCCCGTAGGGATGTTACTCGTACATAAAAACAGCTGAGCTGCTAAAAACAGTGTTGCAAAAAAAAAAAAAAAAAGTTGCTAAAAAATAACCCTTTAGTAACGCAAAATATGTACATATGTATGTAGTTCCCCTTTTTTCTATTTGTGCCACCAAAAATGTTAGGGTTAGATATGTAATAGACTTAAAAAATTATTTATTTATGAAATAAACATAAACAAGAAGATGAAAGAAACACTTAATCTCAACAAGACTTTACTGAATTAATATTGATAGCTTCCTCGAACGAGACGAAAACAATATTTTTATTTCATATAAAGGGTGGTTAAATTTCAAGGGCCGATGTTAATTTTGAATAAAACACAAACTATTTAGGAAATTATTGTAATTTTATTTTATTATGATGTATTGGTATTACTCAATTATGTATTGAACAAAATATCGGCCAAATGGGCGCCGCGACCTCGGCGGCACACCTCCATCCGATGGTCCAAATTTTCGATGACGCTGAGGCATAATTGAGGTTCTATGCCGTTAATGTGCCGAATTATCTCATCCTTTAGCTCTCGAATTGTTGCTGGCTTATCGACGTTCACCTTTTCTTTCAAATAACCCCAAAGAAAGAAGTCCAACGGTATCAAATCACATGATCTTGGCGGCCAATTGACATCGCCAACACGTGAGATAACACGGCCATTGAATTTGTCAAACAAAAGAGCCATTGTTTCGTTTGCTGTGTGGCAAGTGGCACCGTCCTGTTGAAACCACATATCGTCCACATCCATATCTCCAATAATGTTCATCAACGACGAGCGTGAGAGGTGCAATTGTTGGGAACGACGACGAGTTGAGGTGGACGGCTCTTCAGCCACACTATCGCGAACAGCAGCAATATTTTCTGCAGTACGAGCTGTACGAGCATGCACTGGTGTTCTCACATCTTCTACAGACCCGGTTTGCTCGAATTTTTCCACGATTTTTGCGATTGTACGCACATTTGAACGATTAAATTGACCAAAAAAATTACGAAGTGCACGATATGCATTTTGATTTGAACGCCCATTTTCATAATAAGTCTGGATAACTTTAACACGTTCTTGGATTGTGTATCTCTCCATGGTTCAAATTGAGTAAGTCTGAAATAGAGAAATGTCAAATAAAATTCGAAAAAAAACTTGGCGTTTAGGTGTGGTTCACATTCAACATCGGCCCTTACAATTTAATTTACATTGCGAACTATTTCGATAAATACAATACCAGCAAAATTTTGGAAATAACTTCCTATTAAGAATAGCATTTCAGAAAAAAATTGGATTTTACTTCCTCTTAAGAACAACACACTTTACAACACAAACTAAATACGGATTGCATTACTTTACAGTAGCTGTACAATTACTTACTAGTAAATAAACAAGTAAATCATTTTCTGAGTGGCGCAGTGGGTCCCAATCCACACTACCCAATTAAATAAAATTGCGATTCTTCATTTTCTCGATTGAACTTTCTTTGGTATTCACACGTTGCAAGTCTTATTATTGAAATGTTTCCTTTTTATGTATGAATGTATACATTTGTCGACATGTGGTCATTTTTGAAATTACCAGGGAGAAAGCAAGCCGAATTTCATGAGTAGTGCTACAACCACATTATTAATCTTTATAATTTTTAGATCCCATTTCTCCTTTGCTTTCCAACCGATTTTTTAAATTCTTTTATCAAATGGTATACAATATTGAGCTGTGGTTAGCCAACTATATATTTTTTAAATCGGTTTAGTATTAAAGGAATAAAAGGCTCCTAAAATTTACACCACTACAAATTCTGAAAATACACACGAACATTCACTTATGTAAGATTTGGTTCGAGTAAAAATATAAGCAAAGCATTGAGAGAGTTAAAGAGCATCTACATATATAGATGAGTAATAATATTTTTT
This sequence comes from Gymnocheta viridis, assembly GCA_956483585.1. Taxonomy (NCBI): domain Eukaryota; kingdom Metazoa; phylum Arthropoda; class Insecta; order Diptera; family Tachinidae; genus Gymnocheta; species Gymnocheta viridis. The sequence goes on along the minus strand of OY101443.1, from coordinate 47,085,231 downwards.
CTCTTCAAATGAGTGAAGTTAAAAAAGAAAACGAGATCAGAATTGAAAGAGATGAGAATTAAATTATACATGTTCATTACATTTTCGTTTTAAGCTAAGTACTCTGTTCAAATTTGCGAAAAATGTTGAGCAACATTGATTATTTCGTTTAAAAATTTTGACAATTAGCCAGTGGTGACAACACTACGATTTAGAAGAAATTTAACGTTTTTATTGCCTTTAAGTAAGCAACCTTGTTTTTGTTATGTAAACAAAAACCATGTGTGAAAACAAATGGAGAACAAAATAATTTTAAGAGCTTGTGCTGCAACGTATCAATTAATGTAAATTGCATCTGCTGCGGAGGAGCTCTTTGAAGACACACGTTCTCATTCAATCCCATATCTTCATTTTATGTTATTTTCACACTATTTTCCATTATTTTAGTTATTTGTGCGCAACAAATTCAATGCTAAGTAAAATCTGATCATCTGTTGTTTGCAATTCCGCACGAAATAAGTGGTGCTTACATTATTTCGCAGTTGAAAAATATGTTGCCAAAAACATGTTGTGGTTGAAAAAATAATGCTGCCAGAAACATTTCGTATGTTTCCACAAGATGAACAGAGTACAACTTCGGCCATATTATTTTGAAATTATGCATTATTCGCATGAATTTTTTTTATATGGACTTTTGACAGCAGTTCGCACGAAATGATGAACAGAGTACCCTGCTTTATTTAGAAAGAAATTTGTTTGTATAAATGCTTAATATTTAATTAATTTTAGCTAGAATATGGTCGATTGCGTCGGCCATAGGAAATAAACTTAAGTAAATGTTTCCAATTTATATCCGTTTAAATATTTTTATTGCCCACATTAAGGTTGTTTCTTTTCCCCATGTCTCTCTAGACTAAAAATTAAGAAGCGTATCAATGAGATTTGCATATTGTGAATTGCGAGTAGTAGAGCGTGAGGAGCAAAGCGGAGTTTTTCTTTTAATTCTGTGTGTGTTCGTGAAAACAAGGCTTTAGTGCGTAATAAAATAGAACCGAATTAAACGAAAATATTAGACGTGTTAAAGCAATCCACATAAGTACGTTGCGACCATTTTATAGCTCAGTTGCTAAGCAAGTTGGACATTTTGACCACAAACTGTACAATTTTGTGTACAACCTCCTTCATAACTTCATTTTGCAAACGAGTCAATTTGAGTAAAGATGGCAAATAAAACTGACACACAATATTTTATTCTATGTGGTCACCACGAAAAGAAACACAAAAGAAATTAAGGTTGTGCGACATGCCCATTAACGTTGCGATCAAGTTTTACAACATGCCAAACAAATTAAAACTTTTTGATATTTCGTACAACAAAGATACAACTTCATACAATCAGTTCGCAAACAATACAATACCGGGCACAACCTCCTCCAGTTGTACCAACGGTCGCAACATATGGCATATGAACTTGAAAAAATCAAAACTGTATCCGTGTTCTGTAACTCCCACGTCGAGAAGCTTTTCGATTGAAATGTGTAAAATTAAACAAAAATGCCATACAATTATGCAAACAGCTGTTTTTCTCATTAAACTCTGCCTGTAATTTTTTTGGCGAGTAATAGCTGTCACGTAAGCAAATTACTCATCATTTCACATTATTCGTTTTTAAAATTTTATAATTTTAGAAAAAATGTCCGAATTTCTAAGCATATTTTGTAAACAACAAACATTAAAGCCGCGCACCGCACCATACATTATTTTGTTCAGCCGACGGTTGTATTTTCGGTTGTATTTTTTTTATGTTTGTAGATTTTGGTCACCGTCAAGGATATTTATGACTGGCGTTCTCAACGTATAAAATTTCACTTCGGCTTGGAGTTGCATATAATGACATTTCCAACGTAAAGCCGGAAGTTCTTTTGATAGTTTTCAACATGAGTTACAGACACACTTTTTTCTCACTTTTCGAGAAACAATGGAATATTTTTGGTTTTACATCTTTTCGACGCGAGAAATTCTCGCCAAAGTTACAGGATATGGGTACAGATTTTATCTGCCGTATATATAATGAAAAGTTATTCACTGAAGTTATGTACTGAACTTATCCAGTTATATAACTAAAATACACATTAAGCTTGTATGCTCGTTATGTTGTATATCAACCTTCTAACAGTCATACCTAAACAAAAGCAAACAAGCATTGTGTTTTTGGTTGCCTAGCGCTTGCGCTTATATTGCGGACTAACGTTTTTTTCATCTTCGACTAACAATCAGGGGATGGAATGAGATATTGATAGATACGACAGGAGGTGAAGCTTTATTCGTTTTTTTATAACTCTGCTTTTTCGCACGTTTTTATTCTTAGAGCGGTATCGAGGAAGATCATTATGAATTTCGAAGCCGTACTTAGTATCCACTTTTTATTAATTATTTTACTTCGCCGGTAATTCTGCTACTTAATACAAACGAAGAAGGGCGCTCTGATGTTATATTCGAATTAGTTACATATCAGATGAAGTTGGTACTGTTCAGTGACCAGTGACTATGCCTTCGCTTCTGAAACCTTCCGCCAACAGCTGACACAAAGGCACACTAATGCATATCAAAGAAATGCCTGGCGTTTTTATTTCATGACTCTGTCGGACACTGGGTTTGAACCCAGGTTCTTGGGATTGTAGTCAACAAGCTGCATTACATTAGCAGCCAACGTCGCTACCTAACGCGCTGTCAAAACCGAATTTTTCAATTGCAAGGCGTTGACACTACGTCATTTCTGTATGCTTCATACAAATTGTATGAATTTGGAAATTTTTGATAGCTAATATGGCATTTACACCAAACCACAATCCAGTAGATTTCAATTGAAATCTCTATCATAATCTCTACCGTTTACACCGGGTTATTCGTGACATTTTTTTTTTTTGATTTCGTATCCATGACAAAAACAGTTGATTGGAATTTTCATTTGCATATGTTAAACTCCATACGAAAAATTATCATTCAAATGCGAAACAGCTGGCGAACACACACCTTTCAAAGATGTGTTATTGAGCAGCGTAGTGTTTTTCAGTAGAATTTAGGAAAAACCATAGTTGCATCACTAACTTCTACGAGATTTTGAGTAGATTTTGACAAAATCTAGTGAGGAAGTAGATTTTGTTTTGTATGGAAAAATCAACGAGATTTTGATTGAAATCTCATAAGTAATAGATTTTGGTCTGGTGTAAATGCAATATAAAAAACTCTTGCCACGTTTTGTTAAAGTATTGCTAAAAAGTCAATTGTGTTTTTGGCACAAATAAATATCTCCTCCTTTTTAAGTCGATTAAAAGTTTTGAAAAGCAAATAGAGTTCGTAATGGGATCAAGAAAATTTTTATTTTTACCTAATGTGTCTTCTTCCGTTTTGTTGTTTCATTAAAAGCCCAATTATAAACAGAAATTCCTCACGGAATTTTTCCCTTTTTCATTTTCTCCTGTTATGAATAAAAGTTCCCTCAGTTTACTTTTCAGTCCGTTTTTATTACACGGCTTACAAAGGGAGAAAAAATAAAAAGCTGAAAAGTAGTTATTCTAAATATATTTAAGTTTTGTGGTTTCCCTAAAAAAATTGAATTAGTTGGAGATAAAAACCTTTTCTCATGAAACAAATTCCTTGCGAATATTTATAATTGGGCTGTAAATGAAACTTAGTTGAATAACACAAGTCTTATTTTCTAGTTATACACCTCTTATACATTATCTATTGATAGATTATAAGAATAATTATGGAAAATGTAGCAAATAGGTAATGTACAACATTTCATTATGATTTCGGTCGTATATACATATGTAGACTAGTATGTCCCAAAAAGTTTTTTTTTCCAATTTTATAGGTACCCCAGCAGTTTTTGAAAGCTTTTGGGATGAAGTATTTTTGTGATTTTTTTCAGATTTTTCGGGAAAGGTTTAGAGGCCGCTAAAATCGAATTTAGCCCAACAACCGAGTTTTCTCGACTTTTTTGGAATTTTGCTCATTACTCGGCCCATTAGCACGATTTTCTTTGTTACTAAGCCATTTTTTTAAATAAAACTCTTCAAGCTTTACTTCTCTGTACCGGTTTGTTTCCTCATTTATCTTTTTAGTTAGATGACTCAGAATTTATCCACGTTCTAAATTGAATCATTAGTGTTTTTAACCTCAATAGAAATTTCAAAAACTACAAAGCATTATTTTTATATTTTATGCTAAATTTACAAAAAAATGTCATAAAGGGTACACAAATGAGCAAAAGAAAAATAACCGAAACTGATAATACCTTGGAACCAAATTATTTTTCTGAAAGATTAATTTTGAAAATCTCCTAGTATTATGAAAATATCTTAAAAAAATAGCACCTAAATGTCCATAGAACTCATGAAGTATTTTATATTTACATAGTTCCGTAGAGGAGTAGCTCTAACTATGAATCAATTGCTCCGAATTTCAGAGAGATATACTCTATTTCTTCTTCTATTATCCTTAACTCGCAATGGAGCAGAAAGCCTTAACCCACTTCTTATACCGGACTCTATTGCGAGATGTTAGGCTGACATCATTCCAAGAGTAGTTTGCTGTCTGCAGCTCTGCATCAAATGACCTTCTCCACGTTCTAGTAGGTGCACCAATCGCAGCGCTTGTCGAGCAATGTTGCTTGTTGCCCTTTGAAGTGTGTGACCAATCCAACGCCATTTCCGCTGACATTCTTCCACAGGCGCCGAGATATCATTTGTCACCTTCAGCAGATCAATGTTTCGTATTCGATTCGGCCACAATATGCTTAAAACTTGCCGAAGCATTTGTTCGTTATAGTTTGTAGGCGTGCGCCTATTGCGAATGTGCGCTTCCAAGTTTCGCAACCGTAAAACAGGATAGACTTGACATTCGAATTGTATATTAGCCACTTAGTAGTTGCTGATATTTGCCTCTCGCCTTATTAATACGGGCTTCAATATCGTCGTTAGCACCACCTTTAGTAGTTACAATACTGCCCAGATAGTTGAATGTGCCTGCACATTCAACGACTTTGTTGTCGATATTGTGTGCTGAAGAACTTGCGCCACAACCACCTGTCATTCATTATCTTAGCATTGGAAATATTTACTTCTACTGTATAATATTTTTTGATTATACTTTGGTTATCTATGAACATAATATTATCAGTTTTAATTATATGTTAATCAAGTGGGACCATATTTTGAATAAATTTATTCGCAACATGATAGTTTTGGACCACATTATGGCCGTAGATAATATTATGGCTGTAGGGTAAATTATTATTGTTGGTTTATAAAATAACATGATTATAGAACAGTGTTGGCTTGATAATAAAATGAATGAATGGATTGTAACCGCGTAATTTAATAATAATAACATTGTTGCTCTTAGAATATGTTCATAAAGCAAAAAAATAAGATTTGTCAAATATTTACAATAATAAAAGATTTTAATTTTGGATACATATTTTTGCAGTAAATCAAAATGCGATGAATTTGTTTAAAAGAATAAATAAATATAGACTTTTACTTAAGCAGAATTTCTTTAATTACTTTGGGGCGTGCTTAAGCTATTTTTATTTTAGAGAACTTGTATCTTTCTATTCTTCCCCATTTTCCAAGTGAATAATTCTTAAACACTGATGCTTATAGTGCTTTATTTATGTGTTATTAGCGCGGAAAAGCTTTTCTATGTACAATTTTAGTTTGTTTTTTTTTATTTTGATGTTGTCATTGAAAATCAGGCAGAATTTTTAAGATGAAGCATACAAATTTGAAAAGAATGACATCAACATTCCACAAGCTTAAAAATCCAAAAATACACAATTTTCAAAATCTTTTATTTCTAATAAAACGCAAACAAAAATTTATATGCGAAAACTTGACGTGGGTGCGTTTTAATTTGAAAACAGCGTACACACAAGCTTGTGATAGAAACACATTTTTACTTAATTATAAATCTACATAAAAATATGTAGAAAATACATTAAAGATTTGCTAAATAGACATGCTCTTAAAAAATATCTTGAATAAAAATCAATACATTTTATTAATTAATGCCATTTTCTAGTTTCAAGTTTATTTCGGTAGTTTTGTTTAAGGCATTTAAAGTCGTTCAAGTAAAAAGTGCGTACAGCGACATTGCGAAAAAGTTATCTAATTTTGTAGAAGGTTGTATATGTTTTTGGGGATAGTTTACGCCTTCGTACACTGTTATTTTGCTGTTTTTAAGCAAATTGTATACACTAACAGTTTTGGGCTGAAAAAGTACACGAACACACCTATTGACATCCCTCTGTCCCAAAGTATTGATGTCATAGCTTATTAAATAAAAATTTTCGCTTCGTATTTAGAGCTTCTTGTAAATGTTAAATACTTTTGTCTTTAATTCTAACATTTTATTTTTTTATTTTTTCTGCTTTTTGAAAGAAATAAGCGATCATCATCAATAGTCCAATCTTTTGATTTTATCGCTATTTCTTTAAATTAATATAAGATACTTATCTCTTATTTTTAAAATAACACAGTGCACCACGAAATTTTTTTTTTTGCGATTGTCATCTTGAAGATAAAGATTTTTTGACTTTATATGTTCACAATTTTTGTTCCTTATAACAAGATCTACAACTTTGCCTCAGAGAGTAAATCAAAATTCTGAATGTTTTGCAAGATATAAGCCTGAGAAAATGATCAGTATTTTGCAAAAATGACACCGAGGCCCAAAATCTTTGGGGGCCCATAAAACAAAAAGTGCATGACTTTGGTCAAAACTGGGAGATACGGCTCTTCTTTTTTTGATCTTTTATCATATAGTGGTATCCGTATATGGTTATTTTTCCATGACTTAAAAAATTTCGTCATCTGCAAGATGGATGGACTCTACGGAATTACTGTCATACATATCAAATTGCCACATGCCAGAATTAGTTCAGGTGCTGCGAAAGCATTATCATGGCACAAGGAAAGATGTAGTCTGCCCTATGGTCGTAAGCAACTACGATCGAATGATGGGAGGGGTCGATATGGCCGGCCAAAAACATCAATATACGACATGAACACAAAATCCAGAAAGTGGAGTGAAACACAAAGGACTAAAAACCCGTCGTACAGGCGGAAGACCTTGTAGAAGGCCGAAGAAGGAAGCGAATTGCGTATTTGTTGCGTTTGATGCACTTCCATAAAGAAAGAAATAAGAGCCAAGTTCATGTGCTCAGGCTGCAGCAATGCTCTATGCCCTTCTTATTTCGCACTATTCCACCAATAAAGCCAATTTCATTTATTTTCACACTATGAGTTTTTTAAGCTTCTTTATTTTATATTTTATATTCCTTTGTATTTGTAAGCTTTGAATTTGTAATTTTTCTTTGTTTTTCAAATAAACCAAAATAAAACTTTATATTGATGAACTAATTTTTTGTTTTATTGGGATATAACATCCCACAGTAAAACCTTATTTCCTAATAAGTTTTATATGTTCCCAGGATAACTGTAAGGAGCTCATGCATCATCAACATCTTATATTTTTGTTTTATAACTATATTTGCCACCAAAATTAAAAATACCCTACCAGATTTTGAAAAAAAAACTCATGAAAGGGTTGTTTATTAAATAGACATTAAAAATTAAATAAAAAAAATAAAATTAAGAACTTCAATTCATTGAATTATAATCGATATTTTAAAGATTTTTTTTATTTAAGAAAATAATTGATTATCATTTTCTTTACTTTCTCTTGTGCGACCAACCTGTTTATTGCCACTTCCATTGATTTCTTCACTACATTCAAGCAGACTTTGAGTTCTTGTACTATACGAAGAAGATGAAATTTTTATAGCTGTGAGGGTTTTTAGATTTTTTATAACATCACTCTCTCCATCTTTGCCCCTGGATCACTTTTTCCAATGACTTTACATAGTTCTTTCGAGGAAGAAGTTTTCAAAATAAGTCTGACTCGTCAGCATTGTAAAGCTGATTATTAGATAAACCAAGTTCTTCTATTTTTGCTTTCAATTTCATTTTAAATGGAGATTGTGCTGAAAGCTTTTCTTCGCTAATCTGTAAAATTCGTACGTCTTTGTTTAAATTTTTGCAGCCGTCCATCGCTGCCATTGAAGTCATGTCCGTTTTCATATAATTCAGAGTGAAGCTGTTTGTCAATTTCTTTCAGCATCAACCCGCTTACTAGAGATTTTTCCATTATCGGAAGCTCTAAAGTTTGCAGTGTTTTACGTTTTCCAGGTCCATAGAATTTTTTGTTTACATACTTTGAAATTTTATTCTTTTTATTTCTTATTGAACAAATTATTGATTTCCCAACATTATACTGTTTAACCCACTCTGTAACACTTGAGCGTTTTTGTAAAAGTTGTAGAATTTCCCATTTTTCCCATTTTGGGGTGCACCCAAAATTATAAATTAAACAAAAAAATCCCCAATTGTTGTTCACTGTTTAGAGATTTCGTATAAAAATATGAGAGTACACATCAGTGGATCCTTCACTGTAGTGAAAGCTCACATTACCGCGACTTCACTGTAACTTCAAATTCGTAAATGTTTGCTGTATATTTACTCAATTCTATGATACAAACATCAAGGTGTCATTTAAATCTGCTTACATTTGAACTGAAAAATATATTCGAAGAAAAATTTGGCATGATTTTGCAATTTTAGTTTTTTTTTTCGATGTTAGAACTTTATAACATTATGTTTGCGAACGTAGAGCTTTTTTGTAAAACGTAACGTTTAGCGTTGATGAATTTTACATGAACCAACTGAAAATAAAAAAACAAAACTCATTAAAAATTCTTCAACGCTTAGAATTCGTGTTATGCAAAATAAATACTTAAGCCATAATTTACAATCTTAGAGGTTGTTAAATGCGGGAGTGGATCCAACAATCTCCATACGATATTTCTTTTAGAAATATATTATAAAATGAATATGAAAAATAATAGCTTTTGTATTTTTTATTATTAACAGTCTGTTCTACAGCGTCGAATTTTGTCTTTCGTTGGAATTCTTAATGGAAAACAATTAGTTTGAGACACAACACTTAATTTTATCTAATTCTTTATTTAGATTTTTAGCAAAAAATAAATGAATAAATAAAATAGTGTTTTAAATCAAGTTAAATCAGTTATTTTTCTCAAGACCTCAGCCAACCATAAAATTCAATATCCCGGGACGGCTCGTAAATATTTCAGTTAAATAAATTCGGGTAATATTCCTAACAATTAAATAGAAGCTCATAAGCGCGTGACGGCGGGGTGTTACGGTCACCGAAAACACTGTATTTGTTGCGATAGTATTGTCAGAATTAATTAACTTTTTCTGCATTTCTGAAAATAGTCAGTCCTGCCGTGAAAGATTTTTTCCTCGAGAATATTTCATTTTTCCCTGATGTTTCAATCCTGAATAATTTCAGCGAAAATTGTTCGCCCGATAAAATCAAATCATCATGAATAATAATTAGCAGAGAGATTTTCCCACTTTTCCCTTGGTTTTGTTTACTTAATTTTTGCTGTCGAACTGAATAAAAATTTCATGTAATTTCAACATTTTCCTTCGCATTAATTATTTTATTTGGTTTATAAATATTTGCTTTTAGGACGACTTCAGTAAATAGTGTTCATTATTCTTAATAATAATTTCCCGCAAAACATTTTTGTACGATGTATGAATTTCATTGGTAGACATGCATTAAATTTTATGGTGCTGATATATTGAAGAATTTTTAAGCGGTTGCAGAGAATCATTCGCTGCAGGTGGAATATGTAAAAACAATATTTTATTTTCAAATAAAGACATTTAATTTAAAGCCAAAAAATTTTTAAATTTAAAATTAGTTTACCTTTAAAACTTTATAAATCTTCTTCTTTTTATGACATTCACTAAGAACTGGTAGCGGGAAGAAAAGTTCACGTGAACTTCACGATACCAATCTTACACTTAAGGGGAATGAAAAGTTCTTGGATATAAAAATTTTACAATTTGTTCACTGTGTGGGAGATAATGAGTCAGCCCAGGACTATTAGCTTTGCGCTTGCACGAAAATGTTAAAATACATCTTTTTATTCATTAATATACGAATTTATAAAATAGTACTTTTTCGAAACTTATTGTACTAAAATCTTTTATATATACCTACATATATATTAGAAATGGGATCGTTAGTAACCTTTTGCTCACCCTCACGCTCATGCACGATCATGATAAAAAAAATATACTCATGCATGCTCACGTGATTGGAGAAAAAGTTAGTCACAATCACGAAAACTCACGCTCATGAAATACTTACGAAAAAACCAATAAAAAAATAAAAAAAAATTAAATAAAAAATTACAATTTTTTTATACTCACATTCATGCACGGTCACGTACTTGAAACAAAAACCTAATCACGATCATGATAATCACTTTAGCGGATCCCATCTCTAATACGTGTATATTTTTGTAAATCTACTTAAGTGTAATAAAGAATACTTCTTTAAAAAACTTATCCGCTTTTTAAGTAAGCCCGCTCTTATTTCGATTTCGTCACGTCTTCTTTTTTTTAATATTGTAGATTTTACTTGATAATTTTTTTCGCTTAAGTTTCCTTAACTGCACCTTAAAATTACAAAACCTTTTTTAAATTATTATTCCATACGTTGTTATCTTACTTGTGGGTATAATTTTGTTGATGTTACAGAAGATTTTGCTGAAAAGGAAAGGATTTTGAAATTTATACCTTTTTTATTCACTTTTGTAAAAAAAATATTTTTTCACACAGTAAAAGCTTAAAAAGCCATACATAACAAGGCCAAAAGCTATTATTGAAATAGTAAATTTTGCAAAAAGATCATACGTAAAAAATAATTAAATAAACAAACAAAAAATTATTGGATGCGCTCTTAAGACGGTCTGTAATGAAGGTGGGCAAGTTCGTAAAACGTACCAAATGAATCACGAAATGAAATGAATCGATGTACGATTCGTGTTTGAATTGTACAAACATTATCATCCCTGACTCACGAGCTTCCTAATTATTTGCTCCCCGTGTTTCCAAAATAAAAAGCTTTTGTATTAATTTCATTATTAAAGAAGGCACGTTTTTAATGCTTCAGAACGGATGTGGCTTAGGCAAGTCATAAAATCGTCAACTCATTTAATTTTATTTCCCGTTTAGGCTGTAAAGTAGTTTTAAAAATAAATTTGGAAATACCAAAATTTTGTTGTAATAATAAAATTAAAATTTTCATGTTACTAAAACGTTTATGCTTTTATGTGAAAATATGTTTTGCTTACATTTTAGAGGCGCCGTTTATTTCATGTCAACTTAAATATTTTTAAATGTAAATTCTTTATATCACATCATATCAATTATTATTATTAGAAAAAATTAAATTTAATATTTATGTACTACCAGGGCTGCCAGTAATATTTTCCGAAAAGTCTTGACGACAAATGTTACAAAAATCGTCACACAAAAATCATCTGTTTAATACAATAAATAAAACAATTCTTCTTTTGAAAATTAACATTTCAACGGATTTATTAAAGATTTTAAACACAAAATAATAGAAAGCTCAACAATATTTTAAACATGTTTGCTCTCTTCAAAGCAAAATTTGAACAGATTTTGTGTCCAAACAGTTAATACATTTTCCAAAATAAACGTTTTTTATTTGATGTGTTTCATATTTTAGTTCAATATTCATTTATTTATTTCAATATAAAACGAAGGCACCCGTCATACTCTTCAGGTTTACATTGTCAGGGGTGTTTGAATACTAAGAAAGTTAAATACAAAAGAGAAACACATAGTAAACAAAAATGCAAAATAGCTTAATCTCAAGAGCTAATGGCTCTGGAAAAAGCGGAAGAGTATGGAATATATAGAATAATTAATCATCCGAGATAGAAATTTCATACTAACCGTAATCGATATAACTTGTAAGAAATAAATTAGTTGCACTTTTGGTATTCTGATTTGTAAAATAGTTGATATTCCTAATCACTAGTATCCACCGTCAAATGTGGAAAAATCGAATAAAGAACTCTGATGAGATGGTGTAGCGACCTCGAAATCAGTAATGGAAAAATGGGTAAACTCAGATTTGAACTCAAGCCAAACACTTCATTTCAATATAAATATTATTTTCTATTGAGATTGACATTTTGCCACACGTAGAGCTTATATTGAGCAAAAAGTAGTGAATTCAAAAAATCGTCAATGTATAAGGGATACCAAGCAAAAATCGTCAATCGTCATGTTGTGGAATGCGCTCTAAAAATCGTAATAATTACGTGCAATCGTCACGTTTGGCAACCCAGTGTAGAACACCCAATTCACACGATGTTTTTTAACGTCGTTTTTTCATAGTTCTTTTTTGAAGTTGCATTTTTCATAATATTAAAAGATCTATCAAAACGATAGAAGACAGAAATTGAGTCATTTTTAACCCCCTTTCTTCTCTACACCGTTCGATAACAAACCAAAAATGAAGTCGAAAAACGGACATCATAAAAGTCATCGTGTAATATTTTTTTTACATATTTAATTGCACATATGCACAAGTAGAGTTTGCCAGAAATGGCAATGAAATTAAAAGTGAATTATTAAATTCAAATCCGACCCTGAATGTAAATAATGCATATATTTTTATTTTTTATGGACTTGTAATAGATTACAATCAGTCAATAACTCCTTTTATGAATAAAACTGAACGTGAAAATAAATAATTTCATTGATAAAAATTTATAGAAAGCACAACTACTGTGTATTTTTATGTAAATTGTTGTTAATCGTTTTATTATTAATACACGATTGTTAACAGTAAAATTAGGCTATGACGAACTCAGGCACTGAAAAGCAGAAAATAGTTAATTTAGAGAATGAAATCGGCATACATAAAATATTAAATCTATCACGATCAAGGCGATCAGAGTGGTGGCCATAAACTAAATTATAAATATGATCGAAATGAGTTAATTGAATACGAAAATGCACCAAAGGAGCCCAAATCAGTAAAGAGATCTAAGACTTGAAATAAATACTTCGGAAAGCACAACAAAAGTGTTCTAAAGGTACGGTCACACTTGACAAATATTTGCCCAAAGAAACGTAATCACCACTTTTGCTTAGGGTTAGTGTGAGTTAACTTAATATTTATATCACAAAATGAAGTCAATTATAACGCAAATGCTTTTTTTATATTATTTTTAATAAATGCGTACCCATATTGAAAAAAATATTGGAATTAAAGAAAATGCAAATTTAGCATGTCTGTTGGTCACGTTTTTTTCGGCAAATGTTTGTCAGATGTGACCGTACCTTAAATCAATATCGAACAGATAACAAAACGAACGATTTATGCAAGCCCCACTGTAAGCATGTCCTCTCAAATAAAAGATATTTATTTTCGAAAATCAGCATGTGAATGGTGGAGTTATGGGATAATTGACTAATTGAGAATAATTGATTTTTCCATTAGATTCTTCGCTGAGAATCTTTTCTCCAAAGGTCCAACATTTTACCCTTTTGCGATGCACACTGTGTAAAATTTAAAAAGTTTTAATACTTATGAAATTCTAAAGTACTAAATAGCTTTCTCTGAAAATTCAAACGATTACAGAAGAGGTGTTGAATTTTCATAATCATATCTCGAAAAGTATGAAGCTAAATCAGGGGAGGTACCTAAATGAAGCGAAAATTATCTAAATCTGATGTGAACAACCTTGTACGGCTTGGGACTTTCTTAAATACATACCCATTTTTAAGATTTTCAGTGTTTTTGATTTTGTTAGACGAGACAAAAAAAAGTCCAAATAAGCGTTTTTACAGGTTGACGCAAAATTAATCATCGTATCGGAAGATGTTATAATTCTTTGCAAATGGCATCGTACGTCAATGTTATTTGACATATATGAACTAGACAGCTGTGGTATGCGAACAGAAAAGCAATGGAGCGCTGTATTCCGCAAAAATAACTCCGTGGAATAATTGTATCGAAGCGTTTCCTTGTCGCTATTTGGCGATTAGACAGCCCAGCAAGATCGCCTGATATAACCATCCCAGACTTCTTCCTTTGGGGTTACTTAAAGTCACGGGCTTATGTCAACAAGCTAAAGAACCTTAAGAAGAACATTCAACAGAAATGTAAATAGTTATCACTGGAAATCTTTAGAAAAATGCGATAAAACGGGAACAAATTTATTTCAACACTGACAGAAAAAATTCTAAGGGTCCAAAGATCTCCATCACTCAAAATCATTGTTTTTTTTTATTTAGCAAAATGTTATTAAAAAACAAAATTGGATGATATATATTGCGTTTAAAAAATATCTTATTTCGATATGAAATTTTTTTAATTTTTTCCTCGAGATTTTCGCTTTTGGCTCATAACTTTAGTAATCAACGTTTAATTTCAGTTTAAAGAGCATCATTAAATTTGTTACAAAATCTCAAGTAAAAAAATAGAAAAAAATACTTTCATTAATCTTATTCCTTTAAGTCGTTAGAAGGACATGAATAAATTCAGAATTTATGAAATGATTTTAATAAATTTGCCCCATTTTGTTTGTAACATATCGTCATATAAAACGTAAAACCATGTAACTACACTTTTTTCGATTTTACAGGAGAGGAAAGAAGCTTAATAAAATATTTAAATAAGCAAGCTGAAAAAAAGTTTCTTCAAAACTTGCATAAAATTAACATTTTGACAAAATATTCTAGTTTGCACAAACGTGCATATTCACTTGGTACACAATATTCAATAAAAAACCTATTTTGAAATTTTTGTTACTTAAATGGTTTTTCGTTTCATATAAAATTTAACATTTTCTTCAGTTTATAAATTGAATCAGTTTTTTTTAACTATTTCTTTTTAAAATTTATTTAAAAAAATGTATTTTTTTATAAAACTTTTTGAATATCTCCGAAACTAGAAGACTGTTAAAAAATTAATTCGAATGTAATTTAAAGGTTATTTTGTTGCCAATCCTTCTGTTTTTCTTTTAGTTTAATCGAAAAACTAGTTCTCGAGTAAAGCATCCTTTTTTCTTATATAACGAAAAATCTCGAGATATAGAGTCAATTCAAGAAAAGTAATTAAAGGCACTGGAGCTCAGTATTATATGTACGCGAATTGATTAAAACCTTAGAAATCAAATTGACCTGCGTTATTTAACTACGTGTTAAAACATTTTTGATAATCTCGAGATATTCAAGTTGTAGCGTAATTAGGAGGGGCGGAGAGCTCCAAATTTTTACATGTTTTCTTTATTGTAACAAAAGTAACTTAATAATGCAAAGTGGCACAAACATTTTTATAAAACTGAAAAAAAGATACAACTGTCTTTTTAGTGATGTCTAAAATTTTTAAGAATATTTTATGATTTCAAAGTAGCTTTAGTTTTAAAATTAATACTTGTTATAAATATGTTTACTCCTGTGCTTATTTTTTATGAACTGTCATAAATTGTATTGGGTAATATGGAAAATCTAATAGGGTTTAAAATGTCCCAAAAATATAAACACAATTTCATATAAACGGAGACAAGTGCATCGCGTACTTATGGGATCATTTTATTTATGGGTCTATTTATGGAGTTTACAGTTCAATAAGACAAGCTCTGTAAACTTTTGTGGACAAATGCTGTCACAGATGGTTCATCCATCACATGAAGTATCTACATATCTATCATACAAAGACACATTTTTAGTTCCCTTTTTCTCCTTTGTTTTCCAACTGACTATCTTCATTCTTTTACCAAATGGTAAACATTGTTAAGCTGTAGTGACCCGACTATATATTATTTAAATCGGTTCAGTATTAAAGGGATAAAATGCGCATATAGTCGACACCACTACAAATGCTAAAAATACACATGTACATTCACTTATGTAAGGTTCAAGGCAACGCTGTTTGTGAATTTAAAAAAGAACTGAAAGAGAGGAGAATTAAATATGGATGTACATGTTCATTACGTATGTTACAAAAACGTAACAAAATAAATGTGCGTGTTTGTAAGCAATTTTATTTTGTTTATTATTTTTTCTATGGGGAATGAATAAGCAGTTAGGTATGCGTTGAAACTGGTGGTCGAAATTCAACCACTAATCAAGTTCTAGTGCATATAAAAACTCATGTACTTATAACGCAAAAATTATACTCATTTTAAATAGTTTTTTTTGGAATATAACCTTTTAGTATAGTGCCACCACTGCCTGGTATTCTATCGTTCGGTGTACTGCTCTTCGACTGTATTCATAATGTTTAAGCAATTTTATTTCATACAAATTTATTGACAGAGCAAATGTATGACAACATGGTTTTATTTATGTTTGTTTGTGGTTTCTGGTTTTATTTTTACTCTGGCACATGTCATCGAAATAATTAAAGTTTCAGTTTGTATAATTTCTTAATTAATATTCAAAGTGTGATTGTTGAACTTATCAATTAATTAAATCGAAAATAATTGTTTTCAATAGGTGCGCTAAGCTTTTTAATTACAACAATTGAATAATTATGAATTAATTTGTAAATATTCGAATTCGTTTACATTTGAAAGTGCGTAAACTAAAATTGAAATTCTAATGGAACGTGATTAACAAATAAAATATTAATAAATATTATTTTTCTCAAGTGTAGGCATATTTTTAATAATCTTTTTTTAGTTTGTACCAGAAGTTGTTTGTAATGTATCTGCGTTATTTCTGAATTCTGTATTTGGCGCTATGAAATGAATAATTGAATAAGTATATAAGGGTTATATTTTTATTTGAAATTACGTGTTCTACCAAATATGTAATATTTTTTAATTCTTGTTAGTATATCCATGATAAAATTTACTTATAAAGTCAACACTCCTGAGTTGTGTTTTTCTATTTTAAACATTTGTTAACATTTAGAGATATTGGATACCAAAAACTTACTAAATTTCCCCTTCAGAATTAGTGTGGAACTTTCCGTGACACAGAAAAAACTTAAAAAGCTTCGTGAGATTGGAGACTAATGTGAATAGTTATCATTGCGATAAAAAGGGCACAACTGATGACAACTACTTGGCGGATATCATCTTTAGCACTTAACAGAAAAAATTGTAAAGGTTCAAAGATTTGCATCACTAAATATCACTCGAAATCAGGGAACAGGCAGTGAATATATATTTTTTTTATATTTTTATTAAAATTAAATCGATTATGAAAGTTGTACACATACCTGGTAAAAAAGGCTTTTAAATAAGTGCATAAGATACTGAACTTGATCATATGCAGACCATTTCTTAATAGTATTTAAATAGACGAAAAATTCTCTTTTCTATGTCTAAATGGCGTGAATTAGAAATTGTAGAAATTTCTTTGCAAAATTAAGCAAATATGCACAAAAACAAAGAAAAAGTTCAATTTATTATTTATTTTAAATACGCAAATAATAGCAAGTTATTATATGCATCTCAGATCAGTGTAAAAAGAAAGATTCGTGACATGTGGAAATGGAAAAAATGCTCAGTATAAGGTTTGACATTTCACCATGAATGGATTAACAAACGAACAACGATTGCATATCATTGAATTTTATTATTAGAATGCGATCTGTATGAGAAAAGTGTTTCATAAATTATGTCCATTTTATAATCGTCATAATGGACCCACCGAACAGGCTATTCAAGCTGTTCAGACCAAATTTCGCACCAATCGCTCTTTATTAGACATTAATCCACCAACACGTATGAGAAAATTGTGTACCGATGATAATATTGCTACTTCGTTGCCGTTTTCAGGAAGATTTTACGTAAGGACTTTGGTATGAAACTACATAAAACGCAGCTGCTATAAGTGGTAACTTTAAATGCTTTTAGCTCCCAAAATACTGAAGTGAACTTAATGAAATATAGATTTTGCATATCTAAAAGCAAATACCTTTGAAATGATACAAGTTTTATGAAAGTATAATGTGAGCATAAGAGTTACGATATCCCCTCATAAAATAATAATATAAACAAACACATTTCTATTCATTGTATTCGATCCAACCATAAATATGTAGAATTTAATTCTTTCATATGTATAAATAAATATTCATACTTAAAATGAATACTCTTTGCTTTATATTAAAAAATAAACAAAATTCAACAAACATATGTACATACGTATGCACTTGAAATTGATACTTTTCTATTATTTTTATTTCAATATGAATGTTTTTACATGACTTTGTGCACAAAAATCCACACATGCAATCATGCAAACACAATTGAGTTCTTTTAACGTTTTATAAATATATGAATTTCTTCAGAATGCTTGGCTTTCCAAAATATTTTATTTAATTTTAATTGGGCAAATGAACCCTTAAAACAATTAAGAAATACAAATCAAATATTCTGATTTAAAACTATTAAGAAATAGTTGCTAAGATTTCAAAACAGGAAGCCTTATTTAGGCCGAGGCACATAGAATCCATCGAATGTTACACGTCGGTTTTTTTAAATGACAACTAAGTTGAAATACAGGTTTTCTTATGGGCTTTGTCCCATTTCGTATGTCTCCATCAATGCAAATTACTAAAGTTGGACAACTTTTAATTTTTAACGTACGTTGAGTAGTTTTTTTGCTTTGGTTATATTTACCTTTTTGTTTTGTGTGGTTGAAAAATTAATTTAAATAAAATTAAGTAAAAATTACAATTAAAAGAAACTCCAGAATATCTTCGAATTTCATTGAAAATGTGTACTTTAAAAAAATTTTGTTGCAAAACCATGCGATAAAAAAAAGGCTGATTTAATATCCGTCAACGAAGTTCTCGTTGTGCCAACCTCCTTTGCCGTTACTATAATGTTAGTTTGAAAAAGCAACGTATAATGTACAATGGGTTCTATATGTTTCGGCCTTTAGAAGTAAGCCCTTTTTTATTTTTACTTTTGTATTTATTATTAAAAATTTGGAAAATTTAATTAGTCGTACTCGTCGATTCAATAAAGAAAAAAACGAACAGTTTTGTTTCTGGTTCAAATTAATAAAACTTATAACTCATAACAAAAATCGCCTCGCTTATATATTATATAATTAATAAATTTCTCACATTCAGGATTGATAAAAAACAGAAAGTTTATTGGCGTTTATTTATGTGTACAAACTCCGCTAGCAAAGGCAACTTAACGATTTCCAGAGAGACCATAATGAAAATCGACAAGAAAATAATATTAATTTTATCGCATTGGCTTGCCGTTTTCTATCTAAAAAATAGGCCAGACATGCCACTTGTAGTTGTTGTTATTTTCTGCCGCACGATGATCTGATATTATATAATACATATTTTGATTTATAATCTGATGGGAAAAAGCTGCGATCTTGTGGCGTTAGTTGTAGTGTTTTTACTCTGTGACTGTGAGAAAGGTTTGACAAATTGCAGAAATCTCATTTATGAAAAATATCACATTTCAGCATTTATAGCGGGTGATTTTTTTGTAACTTTCATTTTCGCAACAATGTTTTTGGCAGCTTAGCTGTTTTTGTGTAACATTTTACTGTTCAAGGCGTATTTATCCAGGTGACAGCATTACGGCAGCTGGCAATTTTTTGCTTTGCTTATGTTTTCTTAGTGAGTGTCAAACTACATACAAAATATTTTTTTTTGTCTTTTTTAACCTTTTTTCTATATTTGCTTTAGGGGGATGTTTTTGACAGCAGCAATACAAGAAGAGCTGGGGGCTAATTACGGCATTCTTCTTGTATTGTTGTACTTCTTTTACTAATACTGCCACCTAGTTAAATACATCTTGTTATTGTTAAACATGTTCAGTTTGGTCTATAATTTAACTATGGATCGACTTACAAACGTAAAACTGTTGCAGATTTTAGAATTTTATTATGGGCGATCTTCTGAGGCGGCTATTCGGAATCTTGTGGCTGACTTTCGCATCAAATTTACATTATTGTACATTAAACCGCCAACACGTATACGTAGAGTGGGGACAGAGGAAAATATCGAAGCTGAATCCGCTAGTGTTGTTGATGGCCGGCAGGAACTTTACTGTGAATGGCGAGCGCTACCGTGCGATGATTATAAACTTTTTTGCCCAAAATGGAAAAGCTGAATTTGGCTGGAATGTGGTTTCAACAAGACGGTGTCACATTAGAGGCGAGTTCGGTGAACAGTTTGTTTTACCGTTTGGGTCCGATCAATTGGCCACCTAGATCGTGTGATTTCACGTCTATGTTAAGGGTTGTAGGGACAAGCTCGCAGCGGTTGACGCCCTGGAAACCAAAATTGGAGAACTTATTCGTGAGATACCAGCCGATATGTTGGAGAAAGTATGCCAAAATTTAAACCAATTGGAGGGGTAGCCGCGTTCAACATTTACATGAAATCGACTCAAATAAAGATTTTATATATTTCTCAAAATTTTGTATGTTTTTTTTTAAATCAAATTTGAAAGCTCTTAAAAAATCACCCTCTAACAAAATATTCCTAGCATAAAGTTTTAGGCAACAAAAAACATTAGAGGCGTATAAAGAATTGAACTTAAATGTTTGTTCGTCATACGCCTTGTGCGACATTTCTATACGAATGCCTTTAAAAATATATAAATTTTTATTTACAGATCCTTTCTCTGGCCGTTGTTGGTATTGGTATTTATATATTCTTCAAATTTGATTTCGATACCGCCTCTTTTGTCATACTGGGTCTGGGCATAATTGTGACTCTGTGTGCTGTTTTTGGCATATTAGGAGCGTCCATAGAAAGTAGTCGGCTGTCCAAATGTGTGAGTATTTGATGCAGTAAATGTTTAAAAATCTCTTTAACATCTTTTATTTAATATTTTATTTTTAATTATTTTAGTTTGCAGCATTTGCCATAATCATGGCCATACTGCATGTTTTGATTGTTGGTTTCTTTTGGATTTTCCAAACATCATTATTGATAAATGTGGACAAGACATTTGATAAGCTTTGGAACAACCAAGTGGTGCCAATAAGACCAGGAAATATCACAGCACATATTGCAAGTTTAGAAAATTGGGTAAGTGGGGAGGCGGGGAAATTTCTTTGATGTTGTATTTAATGTTTCTATTTTATTAGTTGGAATGCTGCGGTAATACTGGCCCCAGTGATTACATTTTGGCTCCCCATAGTTGCTATACTAGTGAAACAGATAAACTAAATATGGATGGCTGCCGACAAAAATTTCTTGACTTCATTGCCGACCGGTGGACGATTTTCAATATTTTTGCACTTGTTTTGGTTGTGGTTGAGGTGAGGAAAGCAAAAACTTAAATTTAGAATTAGTCATGCACTTTTTAAAATACTTTTTTATTTTTGGTTTCGTTAAACAAACTGTTTGATCTGCCTTTTATTTTATTTGCAGGTAATTTGTGCGGCATTTGCGTATGTTTTGGCCAACAGTATTCTCAATCGCTGGCGCCGTTCAAAATACTACACGAAATAAAAACGAAACCTTTCAGCTTAATTGGCGGCATCAGCCTCATCATGTTCAATAGCAACTTCATAATCATCAACGTTGACATTTGACGATAAAAATGTGTGATTGCGTGTTTAGTTTTAAGCATTCTTGGGAGTGCAATTTCAAATTGTCCCAAAATTTCTTTATTAAACCAAAGATGAACTATTTGACTTCTCGATAATATTTTTCCTTCTGTTATAATATTTTTTTCTGTGAATAACTTCTTTTTCTCTTATAAGAGAGTTTTTATAAAATGTAAGCAATTATATATTAATTATAAAATGCATTTTGCTGTCAGCTTTTACTTTTTTACGCCACCAGTTTATTGTCTTCATAATCAAATTTAAATTAACAAAAAGGAAATATTAATTTTTGAAATTGTGCCAATATTGTAATGCCATCCGTTGAATGAAAATATAATTTGCTGAGTGTTTCTCAGGAGAATTCAGTAAATCGGTCAGTGCAAATGCTTTTTTCAAGAATTCTTAGAAAATAAGTGAACAATATTTTCGTAATGTAAAAACGCTTTTTATATATTAATATTAATAATTATTAAGACGATTAAGGATGGCAACTCAAGTATATTTATTCAAGCACATGCATGCATGTCTACAAGGAAAAATCGAACTAAAAACACTTTTACATGGTGTGATGCTAAATAAACTTTTTTTTATATGTAGTCGAACAAGCAAGCAAACGATGTTGTAGAGCTTTATGTACTTGCTGAAAAATCATATACTCTGATAGCAACCATGACTCAACTCAGTTGCCAGATGCTTAAATCGGTACTATCAGTTAACCGGTTCGTTCGAAAGCGCCCACGAAACAAATTTAATTTAGATTATCAATTATACTTTACATTAAGTCCCGTATTAATAAAAAATAATTTGCATTTGAAATGTATTTTAAGACAAATTTTTCATAAAAATTTCCCTTAAAATAGATTTCAAACCCAAAATATTTTTTTTGAATACGGCAATAAATATATAAAATATTTTAAAGATATTTTTGAAATTTATTAATCGAGATTGCCTTGATATCGTCTTCCAAAGATTTTCAAAAACTTTTGTTTGTTGATTTATACTTTTGTAATTTTTGAAATTCTCATTGGTTTTTTAAAAGGGTGTGTTTATACACAGTTTGAAACAGAGGTTTGAAACATTTCAGAAATTTGGTTTAAAAAAACCCTCAACAATCAAAAGTTTTTGAATATTTTAAAGATACTTAAATAATACACTAACAATTTGTTTTGACCTTTTTTTAAGTGTGTAAAAAAATTTTTGTGTCAAAACTTTTTTATGAAAACATGTGCCAGTTGCTGGATTACAAATCAAAATATTATAAAAATTAAAATATGAATAAATTCACTTTCAGTTGCCAACATGTGCTTTTTTGAAAGATGCATTCTTTGTGTGTGCTGGCAACCTGCTTGAGGTTTCGTTGCTGCCCCAGACCACTATTGTTTTATATTTTTTCCAACTTAACTATTTTGAATAAATATACTTAATTAAACAATAACTTTACACTTTCTCAGTTTTATCAAATTTGTTTCAAGTTGAATCACGCTTAATTATGCTTTTAATAAGAAGCCTCCACTTTTTATTTGTTACATTTTTATATTTAAATAGTTTTAAAGCCAATAGTTTAACCAAAACCAAAAATAGTCAGCCTTATTACGGTTCTCGTAGTCTTTATAAAGTTGAAGAAATCTGGCAAGGATTGCTGTTTGTTTAATATTTCAGTCGTTTATATTCGACCACGACTGCGAAAACCATAATAAGTCCGAATAATAGCTGTTTATGCATTTAAAAAGAGAAAACATTAAGTTGAATGAACGAAATTTATTTACGAATTTTTATTAAAATTGTTATAAAAATCTGCAAAAAAACATATTGATGAAGAACAGATTTATATCCTAATATAATAAAAAAACTAATCTATTGTAAATAAATATATGTATGTTTATGTATCTACTTGAATTCTTCATTTGTTTGGATTTTCTTTTATCAGATGTCAAATCGACCCCTGCCCGCGAA
The DNA here is from genome assembly GCA_956483585.1 of Gymnocheta viridis. Taxonomy (NCBI): domain Eukaryota; kingdom Metazoa; phylum Arthropoda; class Insecta; order Diptera; family Tachinidae; genus Gymnocheta; species Gymnocheta viridis. The sequence goes on along the minus strand of OY101443.1, from coordinate 47,061,751 downwards.
GTTATCGTATGTTACACTTTTTCCGAAAATGGATTTTTTATGCAAATTGGTACTAAATCCATTAATTCATTTGTTGACAAAATATAATAGCGATAAATCTATCGTATGTAACGGTTTCATAGCATATAATAGTAATAATTTATTTTCCCAAGAAAATATTTTTTTTCTCTAAAATCTTTTTTATTCACAAAAACAAAACTTTTGAGCAAATTCTTAATATCTGTGGTATTTACATATTAATTTTATAAGTAAAAAAATATTTATTTGTAAATACAGGGTGGACCAAAATTACCAAAGGAGTTTGAGTTCATTAGAACTTTTTATTTAAGACATAATTGTTGTTTTAGTTCTCGTATATAATTTTTCCACATTTTCTTAATATATTTATACTAATCTTAAAATTGAGCTTGAGGTCACTTTTTTATAAAAAAAAACATACAAATTTCTTCTTCCTCAACATTTCGTTACCCTTTGGGTAACTCCTTCAGGGAGAGAAAATCGTTAATTAATTTAAATTGCGAAAAATTAACTAATTACAAATCAACTGAAAGAAGGTTTATGAAGAATAAGTACAGAAAATATGTATTTTTGGGCAGTTAAATCAAACGCAGCTAACGTGATTTTTTGTCTGAAAATAGTTTTAAAGTGCCAAAGATTTTGAGTATTTATACAAAAAGTACACATAAAAAAGGAATTTGTATGGGATTTTAGAGAATAGTAACGGAAATTATTAATTTTATGCAGTTAATTCGAAAGTGTTCTTAACGCAAAGGTAGCTAAATGAAAACTATTCTATTCTGAGCTCAGAAAATATGTATGTATAGACGTCGTTACATCTTAGAGATGTTACAGATAATTAATGTACCGTAAGACTTAAGAATTAGTTTTAGAGATGATACTGATAGAGTAGCACAGAATTAAAGGCATTTAATATACAAGGCTAAAAGAGTAAAAGAGGAGCCGCAGAACAAAAGGTGCTTTTTCGCTCATTTCAAATTTTTGGGTAATCGAGATTTATATTTTTCGCACCTTTAAAAAACTGCAAGAACCTGGAAATGCTAACAAGTTTTTTACTTATCTACAGATGTATCTAACTGTCATAAGTCACCCCATTAAATGTTAAGGATGTTTGATATAATTCCATTTTTATTTCGGAAAAAACACCTTTTTCAAAAAAGGAAACAAAAAAGCACCTTTTGTTAAGGAAAAAAACAAAAAAAAACACCTTTTGTTAAAAAAAATATGATTAGGTTTTTTTTTCAGGAGCACCAACCACCGTCTAAAAATATTTTACAAAACAAATATTTCACTATTAGATATTGAGCATAACATTTTATGCGACCAAAATGTTGAAATAAAATTAGTAATTTTTTATTAAAGTGATTATTTTTCGAACAAATTGGTTGTTAGTAGGTTTTAATCCAAATTGATTATTATTTTTTGGCTAATGTTCGTAACGTTTTTAGTCAGAAAGAATTGGACATGAGACAATATTCCAAAGGAATAAGGAAAAATTTTAACACTAATTAATTTCAACTTACACGGCAGAACAGAAACAACGTTGTTTTTCGAGAGCCGCTACACTCCCATCATCAGTGTTCATGTGTGTTTCCATGTATCCGCCACTGTTTAGGTGGCTCGGTTGAATGTGATTTCAAATTTGTATTTATACTAAAATTAAATTATTGCAGTTATTATTTAACAGTTATTTTAAATAAAAGAATACGTCAAACAAATTGAGAATAACAAAATATGTTATAAAAACAACACTATAAAAATACAAAAATAAAGGTGAGTTTCAGTTTAACATCTGATTAATTTTACTTTAACTGTAGTTTGGTTGATACAGGGATGCCATCTTCATTAAAGTAAAAAGTGAAACTACACGAAGAAATCCCAAAGTTTATGGGAAAAGAACCTTTTGTTAAAAAACAAACAAAAAAGCACCTTTTATTAAGCATACATTTTTTAGAACCCATTTACTTTGTAAAAAAAATTATAATAATAATAAATTGATTGTTTCTACAAGATTTCAATCAAAATATTATAAAAATACCAAAAATAAAATTTTTCGAGAAATGCGAAAAAGCACCTTTTGTTCTGCGGCTCCTCAAATATAGAATAAAATAAAATAATACAATAGACGCATTCATAAGACGTAGCTGTTGAGCTCAACTGTTGTGAAACTGTTGTCAACTTTTGAGCCCAACAGTTACATCTTAGAAACGGCTTGATGAATAACTGGAAAATGAACAGCTGATTAATGTAAATAATCGAAAAGAAATAAAAGTGCTGCAAAGGACAGAAATAAATTTTGCTAAATTAATTAGTTTTGCTAATACTAAAAAGTATGGGCAACACAGAAATGGTAATGGAGTTCTTCTTGACCGATGTTGAAGGAGTTATCACAAATTAATGTAATATAATGGACAACAACGGGGACACGGATTTACAATTGTTTTACAAATTAATATTCACAATATAAAAATGCACAACAAAACACAGCAATAAAATGATAAACATCCGCCAATAGTATTTATATTTAAACGCTAAGCCGCAACTGTGTTCAAAAAATTGTTAAACCTTGTATTGAAATAAATATATGTATATTTCAAATAAATAAACACAATAATAAAACCTCGTATATTTAATGAAATTAGTATTTTAATTTTATTTCTTTATTTTCGTAAATATATCGCATTTCTAACGCAAAATTTAATTTTATGTCTTCATGACAAAATTGAAAACAACGTACCTATTAAAAGTATGAAAAAATTTCCAAAATAAAAAAAACCCCAAAACAATCACGCAAAAAATCTACTCATGCACGCTCACTCACGTTAAGTTCTTTTGTACTCATGCTCATACACGCTCACGCGATTGAAACAAAAAACTGCTCACGATCATGCATGATGACGCGTGATCACGCATGATTCACGCTAATCACGTGAGCGGTGCCCATCTCTTATTTCTGGTCAATTTCTTGGCCATTGTTAAATGGGTTTCACTTAGTTTTACGATAAAAAACAGCGCTGCTAGATAAGGGAAAATATTGTTTATAGAAACAAAATTCTTCTTTTAAGTAATTTTTAATAGAGACACTTTTCTTGATCAAAATCAAAATTTATTTTCATTTATTAAGTTTTTATATATTTTGAAAATCGTCGGTCATAGATTGACAACTGTTAACTGGCAAAAAATCAAATCGGGTTTTTGATGCGAAAATACTGTGTTTTTCCTTCTGCATGTTAGTGCGTTTCATTTATATTTAAGAAAAATTTCCTTCCATACTTCTCCTACTAATTTTGGTTTTTTTAATTACTTTCAACACGGTTTAGTAACGGAGTAATAACGTTTTTTTGTCTCCTGAAAAGTACAAGAGTTGTCAACCCGTGACCGACGATATATTAAACAAAATAATTTTTTCTGTTTTTCATGTCTTTCCATATTTTCTGAAGCATTTAAATTGCTTATAAATATCGTATTTGTAAGAACTCACATCTCTAGTTTGTTTTTGTTTATTTAGAAAGCTTTAAAATTGTATCAATAATGAATTTTTCTGTATGCTGAATAAATTTTTGTAATTTGCATAAAATTTATCGTTGAACATTTTCTTCAAGAAACCTTGCAAGTACTTTTTATTACTTTAATATCTTCATAATAATTTCTTGTTATATTTTTATAATTTTTATCAAATGATGTGTGTTTCAATTTAATATCAGTTTCAGCTGGAACTGATTTTTTTGTTAAGCAGATAAGTCGAAACTAAACGGACATGAATAGATCAGAGTTAAGTTGGAACTAAAAGCGATTATGAAAATGCGCCAACATTTTTATAGTATGCAGTACGTTCACGCATGTCATAATCCGAGAAATAAGTTTATATGTGCGCTCGTTCACGAAATTTATTATTGATGATAGAAATCAAACTCAAACTAAACAAATTAAACTCTAATTACAATATGGTTATATTCTATTTGAAATAATCGTTGCTTGCAGTTACTGCAGTCAGCGATCATTCCCTTTTCGTAATATTATTACTCTTAAATTAACGGAATATAGTTATTTCTCTTAAACAAAAAGAGTTCGAAATTTAATAGAATTATTTTTGTCTCTTAAACAAAACAAATGTATATGAAAGATTCATATTACATAAAGTCAACAAGTAAGTGAAATATTTTTATATTATTTATGAATAATTATTTCTGTTTATAAATAATTATTCAAGATTCGAATTACAAGAATTGAAACGACTGATTATGGAAATTGTAATGAAATATTCATATTACAACAGGATACTTAGTCATCATAATGTCGTTGGATGAAACTCGCGGATGTGACGTTTCAAGTCCTAAAAATTTTAATTAAACGGAGATGCATTTTATCACATCGTTCGTTAAAGCGAGAAACTTCTGTTCAATTAAAGCAGATAAACATGATTTTACATCTAATAATATATTGTTTACGCTGCAGTTCGTTTAGCAGCCCGCAATTTCCGTTTATCGCGACGATTTGTTGGTTTCATTTGATGTCTTGCTATCTGCTTTTAAATCAGCATTTGAATGCATCTTTGAATGTTTGTTCCATGCTTTTTATTGTTGATTGTCTTAACAACAAAAAAAAAAGCGTAGGAGATTTTCTTTTATTTATCTGATCGACATAATGAATCTTTCTTGTAGAGCTTTATTTGCTGTTATAAATACCGGGTGATGCAAATACAAGTGCCCGAAATATTAACGCTTTATGCTTAAACACCGTTTGCAATATTGCAAACTTATTGTTGGTTATCAAAGTCGGCCGCAAAATTATGGAAAAATCATATTTTCAGCCGTGTTGACGATGTCGATTAACCGCCACGCAGCTGCATTTTGACCTCTTTAGACTTTTTCTGTGGGGTGCATTCAAAACATTGAAATACAACTGACAAATTTTTATTGATGAGGTTTTTTTTTATAATGTTCAATGTAAATATTCATAATTGAATAAGAAAAGTATTGATTGAATAAACAAAATTTTTAAATTTACTCTGATGACGAGTTTTGTTTATTTGATAAGCAAAACTGTATAAGTGTTTATTGTTATTCTAAGATTTTCCTAATGAAAAAAGCTCATAACTGGTGATTTTTTTTAGCAAATTTCTCTTTGGAAACATTGTTTTTGGCTGCTCAGATGTTTTTGTGTAACATTCTACTGTTAAACGTGTTCAGTGTGGTCTATAATTTCACCATGAATCGACCTGCAAACGAACAATGGTTTATGATTATTGAATTTTATTATCAAAATTCATGCTCGGCTAAGAAAGTGCATCGTGCATTTCTTCCATTTTATTGTCAGTTTTCGAGACCTTCTGAGGCGGCTATTCGGAATTTCGTGACTAAATTTCTCACCAAATTTACATTATTGTACATTAAACCGCCAACACGTATACGGAGAGTGCGGATAGGGGAAAATATCGCAGATGCATCCGCCAGTGTTGTTGATAACCGTCAGGAACGTTACTGTAAATGGCGAGCGCTACCGTGCAATGATTATAAACTTTTTTTGCCCAAAATGGAACAGCTGGACTTGGCTGACATGTGATTTCAACAAAACGGTGCCATATGCCACACAGCACGCAAAACAATGACCGGATTGACAGACGAGTTCGCTGAACAGTTTATTTTACAGTTTGCGTGCGGTCAATTGTTCGGCTATATCGTGCGATTTAACGTCTTCAGACAATTTTTTGTGGTGCTATGTTAAGTGTTATATCTATAGGACAAGCCCGCAACGGTTGATGAATTGGAAACCAATATTGAAGAACTTATTCGCGATATACCGGCCGATATGTTGGAGAGAGTAAGCCAAAATTGGACCCAGAGCATGAATCATTTGAGGTATAGCCGCGGCTTATATTTTCTTGAAATCACTTTATACATGGAATTGTATAGATCGTTCTATTGACTCAAATAAAGATTTCATATATTTCTCTAAATTTTATGTGTTTTTTTTTAAATCAAATCCGAAAGCTCTTAAAAAATCACCCTTTATTATTGACAAACACAGTATTCAAACCAACTTGGAGCTCATTCGACTTTATTTTTATTAAAAAAATGCGGTTTCTAGAAAACGACTTATTTCTGCGCAGAAACGATCTGCACCGTGAAGGCTAACATCGTTGGAACGATTCGTGCGACAGAACCAAGAACCATCAACAAAGTCTTGGAGAATTGGAAACTCGTGTTCCATAAATAAAAGAAATATTTGTTATTCGTTTTTATTTCACTTTTTAAGATACTTGTATTTGGACCATCCGGTACATTCAAATATTAATGTTCTTCTTTGCGCGGCCACTGTTCGTCCGAGTTATTTAAAGTCTTTCATGTTGCATTTGCTGAGAGAGAAAATTATAAAGGTGGCGACAATTTTTGGAAACATTAAAAAATGTTTCTCTTTCCCCATGTGTTTTGAATATCATGAATTTAAATCGAAATGAATATTTATTTGTCTTTCTTACGAATAAATATTTTGTGGAAATTTATTTTTCTATTACCTTTGGACACAATAATTTTCAAATTTTGTCATCATTTTTAGTTTTAAATATACGAGAATAGAAAACGGATGTTCTTATTAATTTTTACGAGAGTCATAGATTCATTTTATTCTGCATACAAATAATAATTTTAAATTTATACCAGCAAAAAAAAAAACAAAAAAATAAAAAATAAAGACGAAGAGAACTTTTTCAAATCGTTATTAAAATATATTTCAAACAAACAATAGAAAGGAAAAAAAGAAAAGAAATTTAAAAATAATTAACAGAATGTATTTTACAACAAAAACTTATAAAATTATAGCAATTTTTATAAATGCATTGTGTGGGGTGAGTACTTACTTTATTTTTATTAGTTGAGCAATTGGGTTTGATCATCATTTTTAGATGCAAATTAGTCACTTTAAAAAGAAAACGGCATAACTTAAAGCAAAATTTAAGAAAAAAATCACTAATAAAAACAAAAGTTGATAAAGTATGACATAGATTTGATAAATTCTTTTAATTGATATGTTCATCCTGACTTCTCTCTATGAAATATCGATTTCAATGTTCCAGGTCGTTTCACTGGCTACTTATTACCTTCCTGTTCTACAAACAAGCTTCGCTGATACATTTTAATAAATATCAGACAGAAAAAAGTTAAATAAATTCAAAAATTTTTGATATCAATTAAAAAACTAATTTGGCTTACTTTCAATTAACTATTAATTGTATTATTTAGTTAAAACTTTAATAAGTTTAAGTTAAATTTTGAAAACCATTAGATTTTAATTTATAAATATTCAACATTTTATTATTACAATACAATACTTAGTTGATATTAGTATGCATAATTCGTACCATAAATTCATAATTTATTACATATGATTCATTTGTCCCTTAAAAGAGGCTATAAGTAGACTTTTAGTTATATCTTCAAAACATTGCAAAAGTTGTATCCTTATAAAAAGACTTTAAACGAATTAGTGAAAAGTACAAGGCAACACGTTAAAATAACAACATACATATATAATAAATAACTTTTAAAGAATATTTTTTTGAGCTTCCGTTGACAACAAGCACTACATACATAAATTAATGAAAAACTGTGTTTTTTCCTTTTGTGACTATCGGAGACATTTCATTGTCATTCATTCTAATAAATAATTAAATATTCAATCAAATGAATTATTTCATCGAAAGAAATGTTTTTTTTTTTACTCGATTAATCGAGCATTTTTAAAATCCCAAAATCGATTAATTACTTACTCGAACAAAATCAAAAGACAAATAAATGGATACTCTGTCAGTTACGCTATTTTCGCGGTTAGGTTGGATGTCGATATATACACGAAATTTCTTTGAGAGTAGTTGAGAGAGTATTTTTTTTGCAGAGAGAGTTTGCGAAAGTAGAATAACAACCACATCTAAATCAGAGCGTTGAGCGTCGTGTTAGCAACAGGATACGTATTTACAACATGAATCAAGAAAACGATATTGCCCAGGTACGTTATTTTGTTGTGTGTGATTGTGTTGTGTTGTGACGTAGACATAGAAATTGTGTTGTAAACAAAAGTACATTTTTGTATGGAAAGCCGAAATGTAAAACTTTGGTAGCTCGAGGAAGGTTTTCTTCAAATAGCTTCAAACCCAAACTTCAAAATTTTTCTCGACTGCATTTCTTTTCTGCTCATTGAAAATTTTGTTCAAATCTATGCTCCCTTTTAGAACTTATTTTAGTTGTTTCAGTAGAAGATTTTTTTATACGGCTGAGTGCGCAATCATGTTCCTCATTCATGTATTTAAAATATATTCGAAGAAAAAAATTTACTCTGAATGTACTGCAAATACGTAACCTGTTGCTAACGCGATACTCAACGCTCTGATTTAGGTATGACTTTAAGATGTTAATATATCATAACTTCTAAGGAAGCCAAAAGTAAGGACTACTTGATACTATTTTTTGGTGACCGAGGTGAATTTTTACTTCTTCGAAACAGAAAGTCTGCTGAATTTCATGGACAGCCTTAAGCGGCTGTTGGAAGATTGTACTTAATATGTGAAAATGGTATGCCATCATACTCGTGTAATAGCAATTCTAACATACTCATTTCAAATTTCATCTGAATTTTTTTAGAGTGCGTATTTTAAAAGGTTTTATTGAGTAATAAAAAACTCTGCCAGAATTATGGAATATAAAAAGTGATATATACCATAATAGATATTTAAAGCAAAAAAGTTACAAAAAATTTGTTGAAAAATTAAAAACAATTGTATGGGATCGTTTTTGTCTCTTAATAAACCATTATTTTGTCCAAACTCGTGTTGCTCTATTTTTTGCTTTGTCGTCTGCCAACAACTCATCAATTACCAAAGCAGCAACTAATTCACGCGCCATCACTTTTCAATCTATTTTGTAATGACATAGGACATACTTGGTATGATAGTCTATTAGCAAGGTACTCTCTCTCAACATACCAAGTATGTCATACCAAGTATGATAGTTTTATAGCCGCTTTATATCCCTGCAATAGTTGAAACCAATATTCCGAAGCTTTCATGTATCCTAGATACACATATGTTGGCATTGTAAATAAGTACATCGTAAATGGAGTAGATATGGCCTCGATTGGCTCTATTTCCCACACATTTAAAAAACATAATTTCCAAAACCTAATTTCTCTACATTGGTGAAGTCCATATAAAAATTGACAAAGCGGAGATATAGCACTTTCACATGTAAATATATTAAAAAAGGAACTTTAATTTAATTTACCGAATCTGGGGAAACAGATTAGACCTGATGTCCTACTGGGTAAACAAAAATATATTAATATCCGTTAAATCTTTCAGATTCTTGGAATATTATTAACATGGTATGGAATATGGTTGTATCAAAGTCTTGAAAATTCTCAGTTGGATCATGGCGAAAAATTGGGTGGAATATTAGTCATCACATTAGGAATAGCTATTCTAAGCGTTGCCATTTACGGAATCGTGGTCACTGTGTTGGAGCGAAAAAAAATGTTGATATATGTAAATATTTATTAATTAATCTAAAATGTTTGTAATCAAACTTAAAAAAAAACTATATGCAGTTTGCAGTATTATTGGTCCTTCTGGTTGTCATACAGCTTGTAATGGTCAGTATTAGTCACGCCATCATTAATAATTCAGTGTCGACAAAACTGAAAAAAGGATTCGATGAATTATGGGATACAACATATCAGGAACCGAATGCAACATTGGCCATCTATGAGGAGTGGGTAAGTTTTATTTTATTTAATTTATTTTTATTTTTTTACATTTTAAAGTAGAACACAAAGTAATATTAAATAATCAATAATTTTGTGTTATTGAACTTTCTAATTTTGTAGCTAAAATGTTGTGGCAAAAATAGTGCCGAAGATTATTTTCTTCTCGACAAAACCCCACCATCCAGCTGCTGCAAGGATCACAACTGTGCAATTATACACAATTTGTACACGGTTGGCTGTGAGGAAATATATATAAATTATATTAAAGCAAAAACTGATTATTTCAATATTCTCAGTTGGCTGATCATTGCAACAGAGGTAAGTGATGACACTAGTTGAGTTGTAATCAGTCGGGACGTATTAAGCGTAACCACTATATAATTTATAAATTATTTAACTTAAATATAGTACTCGTACATACGATTATCAATGTTTGCCAATAAAAATAATAATTTTTTCTCTTCCCACAGTTTGTTGGTTCGATATTTGCCTGTGTTTTAGTTGACAGCATACGAAATCATAGAGATCGCCAACGGTTTTATAGCTAAATTTTATATTCAATTAAACTAATGAATGAAAAGAATTTTTTATTTAAATGATTATTTTAAGTATCAACATTATTTTGTGTGTGTTTTAATTATTAATTATTTGTTCATTATTCAATGTAAATTCAATTCTGATGTCATTGACCGTAAAAGGTAGATTTGAATAAAACTCGTTTTAGAATTTTTACATTTTTTGCGTCTATGAATGAAATATAAAATGCACTTCTTCTACACTTAAGAAATATAAAATTGTGTATATTTTTATTTCACTAAATTCAACAGCTACAATATGAATGAATTGTTTTTAAGCCCGATAGAACTTTAAATTGTAAAAACAAAAGCAAAACAAAAAATTAAATATAAGTCCATATTTTTTTTAAATATCAATATATGACATTAAAGCTGGATGCACCCATAAAATGTTTGTCCAGACAAATTTTTTTCAGGTGTAGTTTGATTTGTTCGTACAAAAATTTTATCGGTGAATCCAGCTTAAGATTTGAATGTGTTTTCGGGCATATGGCCTTTGCAGCTTTTTTTGGCGAAGCGCATTCACAAATAACACGAATTATTTTGTCTTCTAAAGCGTCAACTGTTTCTGGCTTATCAGCATAAAGCAGTGACTTCACGTGGTCACACATGAAATGAGCGAGAGAAGTTAAATCCCATGACCTTGGAGATCCATTGACAGATCGGTTTCTCGAATTCAAATTATCACCAAATTTTGATTTCAATAATTCGAAACTACATCTTCCCCGGATCAATTACAGCTCCGGCTTTATTTAAAAAAAATAATAATAAAGTCAAACTTGTGTAAAACGTACCAAATAGTGCATTATTCTGGATGTAATGAAGTCTAGTGGGTTTGTTATGAATTGGTTTCACTCCATATGCTGCAATTTTTTTATTAACAAACCCATTAAGCCAAAAAATGACCCTCACAGCCGAACACAATTTTGCTATAAAATATTGAGTCAGTTTTCAACTGCTGATGACTGATTTTCAAAATAAATCTGGATAATTTGGCAGTGTCGTTAAAGCGTCAATCAATTCATGAAGCTTTGCAAGAGTATACTCATATAAATATTAAAAAGTAAGTGCAGTTTGTATGACAGTTAAATCATTCTTAAGTTCTGTCGGACTTACGAAAACTCCCTGTACATATTTAAATTGATGTATTGAGATTTTTAAATTGAAATCAATGTTTTAATATGCTGGTGTAATCCAATTATCACATATTCTCAGTTGGTTTCCAAGTGCTCAATTACTTCTGGGTTATTGTTGGACAAGTAAAAAAACTCCATGAACAATTGTTTTAAAACGTCATGTAAAATGGCACCACAAAGTGTTAAAAATGCCATAAAATAATATTAAAACTGAAGATTTAATACAATTTTACATTATTAAATTTTGTTTTATTCTTTATATTTTTAAAGAAAAATAATGATCATCTAATGTTACATAAAATGGGTGAACGATATGGAAAAGTCATCTCCGATACTACTGAAGCAAATTTGAATTCATTTGATTCAAATGGAGAGAAATCTTAAATTTACGCATCCGTTTGGTTTTTATTAAAATACTTAGCGTTTTGTTTGGAAAATTTTATTAAGTTATGAACAAACATTATTTATATACATAAATTTTTTCACATGATCTATATTGTTTTAAACGTTAAAAATTTAGAAGAAATATAATATTGAAGACTGGCAGTGTACATCTATTGTTCAGTTAGTTTTGTCCGACACTGTGCATATCTGTATACAACGCATTTAACCAGAACGCGTAGGTTGATGATTTATTATACAAATAAACGTTTGAACTTGCTACAAAATATGGTCAAAACATCTTTTAGATACAAAAAAAATATAAATCCAACTTTTACGGTAATAGCCAATTAAAAACAACAACAACAATGACAAAACAAGCGAAACGAAAATCTTGTAGGAGGATGAGGTGAGAGTAGAACAAGATCTCAGCCGTTGTTGTATTTGTGGTGAAGTAAACAAAATAAAAACTGCATGGGAGACGGCGACGATTCAAATAAAAAAAATTAAAAACACTCACAAATATCTGTGTTAATGTGTCAATGTTTTAAGTCAATGAGATACAAATGAGTAAAAATATCTTACAAATCTTTGGAGTATTTTATGGTATAACAAGAAACACAAAAATATATAGATCAAATTTTTAGAATCAAAACAAACTAAAATCTTCGAATTTCAGTCGTTTTTCAATTGTGAAACAGTAAAGTTTGTTTTGTTTTAATAATAATCACAGTGAACCCACAACCTAATCAATTAGTAAAAATTATTAAAAAAAAACTTAAATTTCGAAACTATTAAATCTCTCATAAAAAACGGAAACTTTTAAATTGAAAAATTGTGATGAATCATTATTTGTATTTTTAAATAAAAAAGTGAATACAACAAATACTTAATTTTGTATTTACGTGCAGTTCTTTTATTAAGAACTGAAATAAATTATGAAATATATAAAATAAAAAGTTTTTTTATGCAGCGCAAAAGAGAAAAGACAAGCGGTATAAGGAAGTACAGAAACTTACGTCATATCTAAATCTTTCAGAATTATTAAATGGAATGCAAAATTAATGCTTCAAATTATAATTTTTTTTAAATAAAAAGATATATAAAAATGGGTCTAGCTGCAACCACAATTAAACACATTCTGTTGCTTTTAAATTTCATATTTACAGTGAGTATGAAAAAAATTTATAAAATCAAATATTGCATGTACATTAGAGCGACTCACAGAAAAAAAATTGTTGTTACCCGCCCTAAATTATAGAAGCGGTAAGTAGTCGCTCATGAGCTGGGCCGTGCATAAAATTTTTTATATTTGAATTCATTATCTAGAGAATGCTTGAAAGCATTTGAATAGGACATACAATTTAATTTATTTACACGTTGTTACAAATGAAAGAATATACTATACAAAAAACATATGTTTAACTATAGTCAGACGTGTTATAGGGTGTTCCAATTACACGTTTTCTTTTTGAATAGCCCGACATTTTAACATGTAACCGATGACAACTAAAAACTACATCATTGAAAAGAATTTAACAGCGCATTAAAATTTTTAAAATTCACTGCAAAATCACTGAAAATTTTGCTGTCACAATTCGCAAAACTAAAACATTTTGGGGTGTCGTGAAGCACCTTCTCCGCCAGCAATTGTGAAACTAATGGAAAAAAAAATATTTGTAATGTCGTGTTGTAAGAGTTAATAGTTTTAAGAGTCCTTGTTAGCCTTAAATTTTAACATTGGATGGACTTTTCCGACTAACTATTGGGACAAGAAAAAGAAATATCAGTCCCATTCACGAGCATTCATGCTCTCGGAGTATGCACAAAAAAAAATATTTATACGAAATTAACGAAACTATTTCCTTATTATTACGATAATTTCCAATTCCATTTGTATTTAATAATTTTCGAATTGTTTTTGAGAAATTTCAAATTATAATTTCACAACATTTCTATTTCAAAACAAGCACACAAAAGTTATATTCACGCAAACCTCATAAGCGGTGCCCATCTCCAAAAAGTTCAATTATTAAATGACCCAAATACACGAGACCCATAGCAACCGAGTGCTCTGTACAGCAAATGCTTAAAGTTCTTTGCCTCCGAAATAGAACACACTTTATTTATGTCTGTAAAATTCAAAATAAATTTTTCCGTTTCTCAGGTTTTAGGTTTAATACTGATTGGCTTTGGCATATTTATTTTAATAAGTGGAGCAGAAAATAAAGTCGATCATGGAGAAAATGCAGCTGGTAGTGTCATAATTACACTTGGCGTCATCATCTTGATAATCTCAATATTTGGTTGTTTAGCCGCCATACACGAATCGAAAAGAAAATTAATAATTGTAAGTTGAAATATCTTCTATCCTTCGAATTTGTGTTATTTAAAAAGTAATAAATTTCTTTACCGCAGTACGTGTTTTTGTTGACAGTTTTAATTTTAATACAATTGTTAATGATGAGCATGGCCTCACATGGCAGTCAAGATGGTTTATCGGGCAGCGTTAAAAAAGGTTTTGATGAGCTGTGGCTATTGGAAAATAAACAACCAGGAGCGTTGGCATTCTATGAAGATTGGGTAATTTGTAATAAGTTCTGAATATTTCTCTAAAAGCATGAAGATGAAAAAACTTTATTATAATTTTTATTAGTTGCAATGTTGTGGTGTTAACAGCACGGAAGATTATCGTCGGATAAGCCATGAAGTTCCGAAAACATGCTGCAAAAATCACAATTGTGCCATTTTGGAAAATGTCCACAGCGAAGGATGTCAATTGAAATTTGTAGAATATTTGGCCGACAAAATGTTGACTTTCAGTATTGTTAATACTTTATTGATAGTCGGAGAGGTAACTTTCGGAAATTGTTGCTTTTGTTTAAATTCTAAATTTTATTTCATATTTATTTATTTGTTTAGATAATTGCTGCTATATTTGGTTGGCTATTGTATAGTAGCCTCAAAAATGAGAGTCGTCGTTCAAATCTTAATTGGATGTGAACAATTTTCATTAAGTAACAAAAAAAAAGCTATTTAATTAAAATATTTTATTTTCAAGTATTATTCTTATTTTGTGTGAATAATAAATGAATGTGCTGTATTTTTTCTTTTGTATTTTCAAAATAATTTTTTGTAATCGTGTTTTAATAATGACTTTATTAAGGCCCTGCAAAAAGAGAGAGAGGTGAAGTGGGTATCAGTGCATCCGTCTCCGGCATCGTAGCTACCAAGTATTTGAACCCATTTTGATAGATTTTATTTCTTTGAAAGATGATCGTGCTTTTAGTCAAGGTTGAGGAAAATCGGTTTAGCCGTTTGTAAGTTGTCATCTCTTTTTTAGTTTTATACGATTTTTTTTTTTAATTTTACACAAAGAAAAAACCAAAGCCTAATAACTACCTAATAAAATTGAACAAAATTAATAAGATATCTCTATGGTTTTTTTTAAAGAGAAAAGTCTTATTGTTTTAATAAAGAAACCTCTTTGAAAAAAAATCAAGAAGGTAACTAAGGGCTTTTATTAGGAATTTCTTTAGATTTTTTGTCAAAAAATTTTTTTCTTTGATTTTATTAGATGGCCTATAAAAAATTAAAAAAAGTTATACTTCTTGATTTTATTTGATAATTTTATTGATTTTTATTTTTGCTTAGGAATATATTTAATATAATTATAAAAAGTAAGTACTATTGCCGGTATTTTTTTACACCAATAACTGTAAGTAAATTCTTCAGTAAGTATAAATGGATTGGCGGTCGCTTGAATCTGAAGAAAAATACAATAATTAGTAAATTTTAAATATTTGGGGGATTCAAACGGTGTCTTATTCAATCATACTGTCATAATAATGTCTTAATATTTTACAACAGTTGAAGAAAATTGTTGTTGTGCTTCAAACAAAGATTTTTTGAAATATGTTTATTGTTTTGTCATATCCAAACAGAAGAAATTTAAGAGATGTGTGAGAGAAACTACAAAGTGCTTGTTCCTTGTCATATTTTTTCGTTTTCTTTTTTTAAAACATATAATTTTATGACTACAATTTGAGTACCCCAATTCCTAATTGTTTCATTACATAAATATTATATGTAATATTCTCTTGATCTACGGTCTTTGATTTCCTGGTCAAAAATGTTAAACAACTTTTTATGAAAATTTTCCAATTTTAAGAATAATTTATTTGCTTTGTCCAGGTATAAAAACTCAAAATTTATTTCGAAGTTTTCCGAATAAAAAAGATATTAAAACTTAAAGAAAACTTAAAAAACAATACTCATACTTACAAGTTCATAATATAAAAAAAAAAACGTATCGTGGCCATTTAAAAAAAAAATGGTTCAAAGAACTGTCATTGTGCATCTCTTCAATTCTAGTTTTGTTGTTTTCCTCCAGAAAAAAAGTACCTGATCCCACGGGCTGCGATTGTGGTGCAACCAGCACTTTCGCACGAAACATGTATCTCTAATTTTGATACGTAAAGTGCATAGATGATTTAAGCTTGGAAGGCTCAGAGCTGAAGTGAGCCAAGTCACACACACAGAAAAAAACATCAATGTGAAACCAAAATTAAACAATATCGATTTCATGTCATGTAATTTGTCGTAGTTAAAAAAAACTGTGCAATGTTGAATTTACACAACTCAGCTTCGTAGTAAGATAAAAAAATCAACATTGAGTAGTGTAAATACAATATTTCTACATTTTAAATCAACATTGCTAATAAGTATTCCACGAATTTCAATTAGAATTTCAAAAATAACAAAATAATAAGAAATTCTCATTGTTTTTTTAAGTTTTTATATAAGATAAGTAGTTTGAAAGTTTTTATAAATATGTTTTAAGGTGATGATTTGTAAATAAAATAAATTTAAAAAAAGTAAATACATAATAGATATCGTTTTATTTAAAATTTTTATGGGTTATTTAATTAAGGGCATCATTTGAACTAACAAACATCTAGTGTTATTTTAATATGAGTATCGTGTTAACTCAACATTATAATTACTTACATATTAAATGAATTTCATGTTGTTTAGTCCGAAATAATTTTGATTCAACAATATTCGTCATCTTGTTTTAATGTGGGGTACATTTTTATTCAATTGGACGCGCATGTTTTATTGAAATGGGCTGCTGTTGTTTGCAAGTTATCGTAAAGTCGTTGACTTAACACGAAATGACTATGAAGCAAAATCATTAACGAAAAATATGCAATCAAGCTTGTTTTCGCTAGTTTTACATTGTGTATTTTTCTGTATGCAAAAAGACAATTCGAAGATATTTTAGCTTTGGAACGAAACACTTTTTTACTTAGCCTGGTACAGAACTAAATAATGTAAAACTTTGCAGAGAATATCTCACTAGTTTTAAAATTTTTCATATTTTATGACTTGGTTCACTTCAGCTTTGAGCCCTCCACTTGATCATATAGGAACCTAATAAAATCAATAAGAAATCCCTTTTTTATACAATTCAGAAGCAAATCTAATATACATGTATGTGATGGAATTTGATTTTGAAAACGAAACAATTTTAAAGTCCATTTTTAATACACTTTTCATCCAATTTTTATAATTTTTGTGATAAAATTATTTTTAATAAAGAAATATTTCTGTAATATTTGCGAAAAACTACTTTTTAAAAGTGAAAAATTATTAAGAAACATCTTTTAAAATCGCTTCGTTTTCGAAATCTACTATTTCTATTACATGCCTGATAATCAAAAATATTTTCTCTATGAATTGTTTATTGGTGCCAAAAATAATGGAAGTGGAGTAAAAAGAAATTGCAACTAACAGGGTTTCTTCTTGATTTTATGTGTTTTGTTTCTTGGTAAAATTAAAAAGATTTACCACATGAAAATAAAAAGGAATCTCTTCGGAGAAGTCTTCGGAGAACGCTTCTCTTCATTCTTCTGGGATACCACTTAGTCGTTTGGGTCTGTGCATTAAATCACCAAAATAAAGTAATCATTTAATTGTGAGCTCAATCTCGACAACGCACAGATGAGTATTGCTGGGCAAAATTATTAAACGTGTGTTTTGAATTGAAATTGATTGAGTTTTTTTTTTATAGTTTTAGGTGTAATTTAATATAAAAAATATAAAAATAATCAATCGAATATAGAAACACAGATTCATTTATATATATTGATATAGATTTAAGACATTAATTTTATATTATTTAATACTTAACACACGAAAAAGTTATAGTAATTAAAAATGTCGAAAACACAATCATATGTCCCCATCTCTTTGGCATTTTGAAATTTCGCACAATTTTCTAACTAAAAACTGCAATTTCTCGTCAATGACTCCAGCATCAGATTTCTTTTTTATTTGGAATAACTTAATGTTGTGTAAGCCTTTTAAATGTTATCATGTTATCTCTCGAAGTTACAAAACGGTTCTGATAAAAATTATATGAAATATATGGATATTTTTATACGAATGTTTTAATGCGTTGGTGAGTAGTCTGGGACCTGGGCAACCCATGCATTTTTTATGTTCCGATTTTTGTGATTAATACTTTTAAAAATTACTTTAGTAAAGTATGTACAAATATTTTTCTAACAAATAATGTTATATAGAGCGCAGGTAAATAAAAAACTGTTTTATTGGGGTGTGAAAAATCAATCCATCCGTGCTTAAATCAATCCCAAGCGGAGTTAAATCCTCAATTCAATTTAAGAATTTTTTGGTTTATTCAAGATTTTTCATGTGATTAAAGAATTTTGTACTCATTTTAAGAAACTGCAGGATTTTCTATCTAAAGTAATTTCGTTTTCGGCTTGATTAAAGTACGTTTTATTGTTATTAGTACTCAGTACGATTCGTACTCAAAGTAAATAGAAAATATTTGAATTTAGTAAGGAGTTTTTCTTTCTGTGTATTACCGCTTATAAGCATTTTGAAAATTCATATTTATAGGCAGGTAATCACATTTTGAAGTGCTAAAAGTGATGCGAATAAGATTTAAAATCAATAATTCAAGAGACACAGAAGATTCGGATGCCAAAAAATATTTGAAAAAGTGCCGATGAGCAAAAAAAAATAAATTTGAAAATTTAAAAAAATCGTTAAGAATAATTTCAATTTGCAATTTGCGAAAATTTTTATTTTTGGGTATGAAAATTGAGATTCTAAATTTTGTTGTGGTATAAAAGATAATATTGTATATTTTCTACTTTCACTTTTAAAAACCTTGTTCGTATAAATTAGTTTTTTTTAATTTTTAAACGAATTGTTTTAACATTAATATTGAATATTATTTGTTTTTTAAATACTAAAAATAGCCTTTGAACAAATCTTTCAGTGAAAGAAAAATCAAGGTAATACCTTTATTCGTTTAGTCACAAAAAATATCAAATAAACACCTTGAAACCAAAAAAACATTAAAAGCGCATGTAATTTTCTTCACTTTCCTGACTTCAGAAGTGTCTCAGAGCTACAAATCGCAACAAAGTCTTATAAATTTATAATATGATGTGAAATGTTGTTGTTTATCGAGCTGCATACTTAGTTCTTAATATTTCTTTAAATTAATTTTTGCATTTTTGCCAGCTTTTTGGTTCAGATGCTCCTCTGTGCAACGCGCCCAAGTTGACAGCTTCTTGCCTGCTTAATATTTCGGAATTTTTGTAAATATTGGATAATTTTAATGAATTCTTGAGTAGAATAATATCCGCTCGTACCGTAATATATATATTTTTTTATATATAAAGAAATGGGTCTTTCTACAAGTAATTTGTGTATATCAGCGTTGCCATTTTAGCCTTTTCTCTGCTAGACTTGGTGTTTTATTTTGACTTACCGCATTTACAGTTTTTTTTTAATATGCTAAACGCTGTTTATGTTTTTATTCAAATTTTTTCTTATTGTTAAAGAATTCTACACATCTGTAGAAAGAAACTGATTGAAAAACAAAACAGAGCTTCCTGCAAATCAGTACAACCGTTGAATTACACAAATTTATATTGATGGTCTCAAGTAGAAAAGCCCCAACTCGTATTTTTTTAGGAAATTTATTTTTTCAGTGATTCCAATGCATTTCAGTTAAATACACCTCGTTACAAAAATTTATTACAATAGTGTTGGACACTCTTATTTATTTATTTGAATAATTTTTTAAATTTATACTTTGTGTCCTGTTTTGAAATTAATCTAGTTAACTTTGAATTTTAGTAATCTTTTTACCCTGAAATATGTGCCAGACGATTACTAGCTTTTGAGCAACGAATACGTTGAAATATATAATATTAATTAATTCTTAACTTTTTATATAAAATAACGTCTTCAATTTTAACGGGAAAGTAACTTTAAAAACGTTTCTTTTAATAGTGTAAAAAATAATTTTACAAACCAGCTGTGCAAGCAGTTGTACAGTTTATGCTTTTACAATCTTCTGTAAAGTTAGGGCCTTTCTACTGGAGACCAACGATATGTATGTGTATTTATACTTGGATTTAAATTTATCGAAAAAGACACCTTTTTGTAATCTTAACTAAGAACTATTAATAATTAATTCAACTCCTGCAAGAGCTGCAAAATTTTCTATAATTCTAGAATTAAAAAAAAATAGAAATGGAAAGGCAAAATGAAACAAATGATATTAAGAAGAAGAAAAAAGTGAATAGAAGACTCTGGGTAAAAGCATTAATAATTAAAATATGTGAATTAGATGTTGAAGTGCATCTGTTGAAAGATATCCTTTGGGAAGACGATGACAAGGATTTCAACAATCTCTGCAAGTTGAACATTCCACCAGTTTTTTTTATCTTGGACCAGCACGCAGGGGATGACCCCTACACATGCAATGCATTGTGCTGGAACTAGTGGAAAGGGATAGTGATACATATGAAAGGAGGTGAAGCTTCATTCGTTCTTTACAACTCTGCTTGTTTTTTTTTTTTTGCACGTTTATTCGTAGAGCAGTGTTGCAGCGCCTCTGGTGGCGACGAGGACATTACGAGGTTTGAAGCTGTGTTTAGTTTAGTAGCCTATTATTAATTTTATTTTACTTCGCCGTTGATTGTGCTACTCAGTACCAACGAAGGAGGGCGCTCTGATGTTACATTGGGATTAGTATCAGCTGAAGTTGGTACTGTTCAGTGACCAGTGACCATGCCTTCGCCACTGAAATCTTCCGCCAACAACTGACACAAAGGCACACCAATGCACATCAGAGAAATGCGTGGTGTTTTTATTTCATGACTCTGTCTGACACTGGGTTTGAACCCAGGTCCTTCGGTTTGTAGTCAACGTGCTTACTACCTGAGCCAACGCCACCCTCACCAGTTTGGAATTTTTATCTTCGCTTTTCTTTTTTTACTGGTGTATGAGATACGCAAGAAATTCCATTTCTTTTGGAATTTCTTCATTTACTTTCGCCTTCAAATCATAGCGCCTGTATGATTTATGGTTCATATCCCATAAAAATGGATACGAACAATATAAATTTATCAATTTTAGCGTACTTTGGTGATTTAATTTTGCCTCCATTTCTATTGTTTTGCTTACTACCTAGTGAAAGTTACCAATATTATCACGTACACAAATTTATAGGGCAATAGTTGGGAATAATTATTATTCTTAATATATTAATGAGATTATTGCTATAAATGAGGAAAAAATATAATAGCCCATTAAATATAGTTGCAAAATAAGTTAAATTGGCAATTAAAATTTTTCCACCATCCTGTTGATTCATATAAGTATTATAGGAGGGCAACAGGTTTTGACTCTTTGTCATTTTACTTTCTGAAAAATTACTTTCTTAAAAATATTGTTGAATTTAGATGGACCAAATTTTATTAATAGTTTTCTCTAATCTTAAATTTATAGGGTCGTATTCATAACACATAATTTGTATTTGAAAATTATTTGATGACATATTTTTCATAAAAATTTTCCTTAAAATACATTTCAAACCCAATTTATTTCAAACCCAATTTATTTCTGCATATTTACGTCACAGTAGTAAATGTGCAGCAACATCATCGTACAAACACAAATTTTATTTATTTTTATATTGTTTTTCGTTTACTTTTATTTATTTTCCAACTGCTTATGGTTTATTTTATTTTTAATTGTTAACTTCAGAAATATTTGTGACATGAAAATTATGCAGATTCACTTTACAGGGGTGTCGATTTTACATCAAACACTGCCTGTTTGGCACAAAATGTCAAAAAAGAAAACTTATTTCATATAATAATTTAGTAACTTTTATCGATGTGAACCAAACAAAAATGTTGCTTTCTTTATTAGTGTAATATATTATTCTCTATGGCAAAAAACTCGCTTAAAAAACACCAGAAAAAAACAAATAAAAAAATTCTGAAAACCACCCATCACGGGAAGCATTCAATTGTAAAATGAATTCACCTTGAGAGTGTGCTAAAAATTCAGTCTTATTGGTTAGTTCCCATAAATTAAATCATACAGAAATTTTACTGTAATTGAATTTATTTAATAAATTACATGGAAACATTTTTCGAATGCAGAGAATGCAAATTTAAATTAAAATTTTTGTGCAATTTACTTTTTCGTTTCGTTACCTTTTCAATAATTTCTACATTTCAATAATTTTCTACTATTTTGTGAGTGAGAATTAATATTAAAAATAACAATGAAGTATACAAATTTGTTTTCACTTTCAATTTTGTGTTCATTTTCTAAAAACAGGCAGTTAAATTTTTAATTGTAACGGACTTGATTGTGGTGACTTCAAATTAGCATCTTTCGCATGATATTAGCAGTAAATTTAATTTTTTATACAATATCTTAATTCTAAAATTTAAGAGCCTTAATTCTTGTACTTTGCTCCAAAAGGGCACATCTCCAATTGTTTGTAATTACTTCCCAACTATTACAAATTAATAAGAATAAAGGTTTTAAGCCGATCAGGATAGTACAGCAACACGCTATAACACGAGACATTAAAAAAACATGTTACTGTAAACAGCTTTTAAAGCGAATTTCTAATTACTATAATTTTGAAAAATCAATGCATATAAACTCTGTCTTCTTCGGAAACGAAAGAAATACTCTTACAATTTTCGTTATTAAAACCGTAATAAACCCAATTAAAATATTTATTAATTAAAGATTTATTAATTAAAGTTCTTACGAAAATTCAGGTTTCCATAAGAACTGTGTGTAAAAAACTTGCGGAAGTTCATATTAGTAAATTTCTTAAAGAAATTCTAGTTTGCTAATACGGAGTTCAAAAAGAAAAAAATACATGGCTAGATACATATTAAAAGGATGTTAAAACAATAAGAGGTGACTTGTTTCAGTAAGATGATGTAAAAATAAATGTTCAGACCAAGGCGAATTTATTTTACATGTGCTATTAATATTACAACAAACACCGACTTGTTGGCAACAAATTTCAAAAAGATAACTTATTTAAATGTGTTTTAGCAACTTTCATCAAAATGTTGATATCAAGTCATTGTTAATACGTGGAAAAATACAATTGAATGTACTTTTAACATTGTTCTAAGTTAAATCAATGGTTAAAATTGTTAACTTAGTATTAAAATATGTTGATTTAAAATCAATCACATTGAAATAACATTGTATATTTTAAATTTTACCTTTTCCAGAGTTAAAATAACATCAGTCAATGTTTAATTTTGTAAATTTTGTAGTAATAATTACAGCTTTTCATGTAAAATTAACATTGCATATAGTTGAAACAGGATTAATTATTGTAAAATCAACATTGTTATATATATTAAAAATTACATTGGAATACTTTGAAAAAAATTTGTCAATTTTAAATATTAACAAACGTTGGCTTATGTTAGAACAACATGTTAAAAAAGTTAAACCAAATTTGTGAAATATTAATAATGACTGGAATAATATTAAAACGAAATTTCTGAATGTTAAAAAACATGAAACATGTTGAAACAACGTGAAACATGTTGAAATGAAAGTAATTCAACCGTACAGCATTAAAGAAACAGCAATTTTCCTTCTATCGCATTAGAAGTGAAGTGTTATAAATTTTAAGTGAATTAAATTCTTTATTATATCTGCAGCTAACAATGATAATATGAATTTAATAAGGTTTGTGGAAAATTTAGCAACCGGATGACAAAATATTATTCTTGTTAGTGTCGAAGACGGAAATATTACAGTAAACATTCCAGTTGTTCAAAATACGACACAAGGATCCCAATTAGACGAACTGTTGAAAAATATTTGTAAACCTAAATGTGTTCGCTATATGTACTCGTATGTACGAGTATGTGTTTATAACTGAATAAAGATAAAAAATAATTGACTGCTTTTTACTAACTGCCTGTCCCATTGTTAAACAACATTGCGTAAATGTTATTTCAATATAGGTACCATGTTAAATTAACATGGAATTTCCTGTAATTTTAACATCTTTTCATGTTATTTCAATATGGCTGCAACATTAATTCTAAATGGCTTAATAGTTGATTCGACATTAAATTTATTTTGATTCAACATGAAATTCATGTTGTTATAAATTTTCTTAATATTGTTTCTGTTTAAATGTCTTTAAACAAGACTTCCTTTTTCGTATATTTTGTTTTTTTTTATATTTCAACTATGTTTAATAAAACACTAATCTTGGTTTGAATTTGAATGGCTAAACAAGTTGATATTTAAGCAATAACTTATTCCTTATAAGTTTTATATTTGTTGAATTATTATACTTGTTATTCCCACCTCTGATTTTATAGCAAAATTATTGTGAATTTTTTCCAATGGGCGACAGCGCCAAATATCTTGTAATTTTTGTAATAAGACGTTTTATTTTATAACATTCTCGCTGTGATCTCCAACAAGGCTAGATCTCCCTACTCAAGTCTCATCGAATAAAATGTAAGTTAATTTTCTGAAACTAATTGTGCACATATTTATTCATCTTAAGATCCAGGAATTCCCTATTATCCTATTCCATTGTGGTTATTTCCCCAGTAAATTGTTAACTCAAACAATTTGCTAACTCAAGGTTTAAAACCCCCACAAGCCCTTGGAAATCTCTCGTTTCGATTATGGGGACATTTCGTCCCAGGTTCCATTACCTCCTCAACTTATTTAAAATTTGTGTCTAGTTAAATCCAAATAAACACCAAGTTTGTTCAGTTTCAATAAGGATCATAACGTTATTTTGACATGACAATCTCGTTGATTCAATTGGCGTACAATGTCAATTTAACATGATTTCTAGTTGTTTCAATAACAATAACTTTTATATTACTCTAATATCATGTTAAGTTAACACGAAGCGCTTCTGAAGCGAAATTGTTAACAAAACTAGTTGAATCAACCTTGTTTTAGTTGATTTTAAAAAATAAACATAGTGTGTATGAATGTGTCTTTGTACAATTTGCTTTTACATAGAAATGAGACAGAGTTTTAAGTTGTTTATTTAGAATGTTTTTTGTTTTTGTATTTTATCGTATGTATTTATGTACATGTTTAATATTCATTTAAAGAATGCGGTCGATTGAGTCGACCACTGGATACACTAGCCAGCCTTAAACGACAAAATTTTGTTGGGAAAGTTTTTTCTTAGAATAATTGCGTTAGCTGAGTCAACAGTGTAAACAAATTATGAGGGGCTTCGTTGAACTAGTTTTAGATTAACATAGAGTGAGATACCAAAAATTTAAAAACTTTTTTCTTTATATAAAAGAGGGTCAAACTATTGAAATGTACTATAAATTATATATCTATGTAGGTCATTCAGTTATATGCATTTGAAAAAAGTTGCTATCGCACTTACTTAATTAAAGCGCCTTTTTTGTCCCATTTCACCCCAATGTGCACCTTAACTCATTCCTTGTACCACTCACAGAAAAATACGTAAATACTTTCACTCTCACAACGTGATACGATTAATTTTTGTTGTTTTTAGTTTTACTTTACATTTCACTATTGACATGAAAACATGTGGTAGTGGTGGATATAAGAACAAAACAAAAACAAAACAAAAACCAATATAAATACACATACAAAAACGTGGTATCATCAGCAGCGAAGAACGGTTACATACAGAAAATAAGAGAAAGCAAACAAATCTCATCTTGTCATCATAACAAAACATGCATAAGATTCTTTTCTAGTAGCTTTTCACCTCAGTACCACTTGTTCATTAAGACGAAATCGTTCGGAAAATTCTGTGCGCGGGCAAAATTAGAAACAACGACAGGCATGTGCTCATGATTAACCGTACGTTTTCTTCAACCGAGAAAATAAATCATAAATAGAAAAAATCGTTGGAATTTACAAGAGTATGTTGGTGTGTTTTAAATATTTATAAACAAAAATTTAAAATACAGAACATTTAGTGAAATAAAAACGGCTGCAGTACGAATAATTATTTATAATAAATAGTTTATTTTCGACACAAAGCCAACATTTTTCGTGGAAAATAAATATTTTTCTTGGGTACGTATACGCAATAATCAGTCAGTAACATGTGTATTTTGTAACTCATACTAAAAATATTTGTTGTTTGGTATAATATTATTTTTATTTGATTATAATTTCTGTTCTTTTTTTTAATAATTTTAAGAAAACATTTTTATGAAAATTTTCCATCTGCAGCACACAAAAAAATGCAGCAAATGATAAAATTGATTTGTAATAAATAACAACAGTAACTAACGAAAATATAAGAAAAACAAGTGAAAACTGTGTCAACTTGGTTTTACGTTTTGTTTGACAACAATATAATAGTAAAGTTTTTTGTTTTTGTTTTTGTTTTAATTTTTCTTTTATTTCGTGCCAATTTTAGTTCTCTCAGCTGCTTGTTTAAGGTTCAAGGAAACACTGACGTTAAGATGAAATTGTCATTTTCAATTGCCGTCTGGAAATATGCTCTACTAACCTTGAGTGTTCTTGTTTCGGTAAGTAAAAAGTACAGCAACAAAACTGAACAGAATAAAGACAAACTTGTTCTGCTAAATACATGCTTGTAAGAATGTATGTAGAAATCTAGTTGCCAATGCAACAACCAACAACAAATAAATCATATGCTGGCAAACATAGTTTTATATAATTTTATGTATACAATACATAATAGCCGTGCTATCATGGTCACGAAAAACTATGTACTTATATACTCGAAGCAATTATTTTAAGAATTTGACACAAAAGTACAAACAAATGTTTTGAATTTGCATATAATTGAGAGTACGTTTATTTTTACATACATACATATGTATGTATGTGGGAAATAATAAAGGTGCCTGTGACACTACAAGTAAAGTAAAATGGGCCAAATAAAGGGTATTTTTTTTAGCCGACCGAAAATATTTTTTAATATCCAGATTAAAAAATAATTTTATGGTTGTCCAATTTAAAATTTGGACCCTAAAATTATAAGATTGTAAGCTACTTGTATTTTAATTTTTATATATAAGCCACAGATATTTAATAGAAGCGGTTACTTTGTATTAAAATTAAGTGATTGTAAAACTACTAAACTCTGGTAGCTTTGAATTAAATGCGATAAATAGAATTGGTTTAAAAACAATACAGAAAATAACCATAACATTATACATAAATGTATTAACATGTCGGGTTTTTTAAACATCATCCGATCCACACCATTTTGATTACTAACTTGCTTTATAACCTTCTTATGATCAAGAACATAATACCTAAAATTCTTACAGCTAAAGAAATTAAATAAAATACTTACAGCTAAAGAAATTAAACATAACACTTACCGCTAAACTCAATTGTACTTATCGCTAAGAAAGTTATTCGTAATTTCTACGTACCATTAAATAAACTGAATTGTCAACCGATTAATCTTGAAAAAAACGAAAAAGATACCTACCGTTTTATTATTAACAGCAGTGGTAACATATGAAAAACGTCAACTACAATTTCTAACTACAGAAATTTAATTCCCTTCTATCTCAACCTACCCCTATAATTATAATCACTCACCCACGAGCGATTATAGTTAATTCCCACTTTTTACTGATTGGCACCTCCCAACTCTTAAGGCAGGATCACGCGATTGCCGCAATGCACCAATTATCGGTCTATTTTGTATGCCAATCGTGTGATTTTACAATTTATTGTCCCTTACGGCAATCGAGAACAATATTGTGCTGATTTTCCACAATCAAATGCAACTCGTGTGAACGGTTGATAGGCAACCATGCGACAATATAAATGTTAAAATGTACCAATATTTTAATTTGGAATGAATTTCCGTCATCCCACGTCAAATTTGGTTGATAAACAGACCGGTTTCGGCTATGTGCCATCTTCAGTGTTCTCTCAGTAACTGTTACGGTCTGTTTATCAACCAAATTTGACGTGGGATGACGGAAATTCATTCCAAATTGCATCAAACCCCGTCGGAAGAAAAACACAACACGTACCAATATTTATTATCTTCTCGTGCGGCAATCAAAGTGTGTGGCAATTGTTTGGTGTACCATAAATTTAAACTTATTTGAAGCGTTAACCCTTAAATGCATGAATTTTTTATATCTTTGAAAAAGATATATTATTTTTACATATAGAATTAATGCAAAAAAAAAATTTTTATTTAATTTTTTATTTTTTTTTTTGTTAAATTTATTAAGTGTAAAATACATTTCGTAGATTATATTTATTTTAATATAATAATAACTGAACGGTTATTAATAATTTAGGGGACAATTAAAAGCTATTATGCAGAATTACATCAATATGCTAAAGAAAAAAATTTGCACGTAAAACAAAACAAACTAAAAAAAATTACCATAACAGCTGTTTGATGGTGTTGCCGCAAGTTAGAACAATCAAATGACAGGGCTGCGGCAATTATTGCCACAAATTCATTCTTCTTCACTCAACGGCAATCAATTTTTATAAAATGGGGCAGTCATGTGACTGCAGTATATTTGATTGGGACAATATTATTATTGTGCACCAATTCAGCTCAATAAAAATTGGGTCTGATTGGTGTATTTGCGGCAATCGTATGATCCTACCTTTATAATCCCCTCTCTACCATATACATAAAAAGGGAGAAACTACCCACAAAGTTGCACCTAAAAGATTTGTGTTCAATGGTACATATACATTTTTCAATAGGCATTTTACTGCCGTGGTAGGCATCCATATGGCATAAGCTAGAGGTAACATTTTGATACCAATTTCGAAATAGAGGGAATTCCATCAGACATTTCATTTTCAATAGCCCACCAGTTTAACAGTTGTCATGACTCAACCTGTAACTACTTGACCAATGACAAGTAAACAAATTCAGCTACGTGAAAAATGAGGTCTGTGCCGATGGTTGTTAACCATTTTAGGCCTGACGTTAAACTACTGGGAATTTTTTTTAACTTTTTTTTTATAATTTTTATATCCTTCAAGGATTTTCAGGACACGCACAATTGATGAATCTCGGTAAAAGTTTTAGCTAAAATTCTTTTTTATTGCATCAAATGACTTCAATTGGTTTGTAACATTAAAATTTATATGTGTTTCAATTAAAATATGCCCACTTCACTATTTGTTAATACGATTAGCACTTTTGTAATTGAAAACTCAACTTACTTCTGCGGCTCATTTTGACACAATAAAATTGCAAAAAATTCAAGTAACGATTAAACGAATAGCGGAACAATGTGATAAACAAACACAGAGAACAATCAGCACAATGGATGCATTCCGGTCTATTTAAAATTAGTCAGATAGAAACGAAAATTCATCACGGTTGGAAAGGGTTAATGCATTCAAGACCACAAATATAGAATTCGTGATGTTTTCAAAGATCGCCGCAAATGTGCGAATTGGTGATGGAAAATTTCATGGAAAGCATATGGTTCCGCAAGCGTAATCGTGGCGACCATTTGGCTGATATTGCTGTCAGACATTAATGACATAACTAAAGGGACCATATTTTTTACCTGAATATATAATATAATAATATTTTATTTGTTCATAGTGAATGGCATTATTTATTTTACGTTACACTACAAGAAATTTTTTATACATTGTTATATTTTTCAGAGGCACAAATTTGTTTCAAAATTTTAGGTGACAATTTCAAATATGTGTGGAACTCTTTGTAGTATTTTTTAATGCTAACTTTAATAATTAACATAGCCTTAAGCACTGATACCCTTAAATGAGTTTTACCTTCAGTCCACAACTTGTTCATCAAAGAAAATACACGTTCAACCGGCGCATTTGTACCAGGCAAGCATAAATTATATTCAGCTCTAATTTGAAAATTTGCATGGTTTAGGTACTCCTAATTGCTTTTAAAATGTTTAAATACATCTTCCACCCAACGATTTTCCGTAGAAATATTTTGTTGATTCCATTCATAAATTTTCTGCAATGTTACGTATTTTGTAGGATTGTCGGTCGCATAAAAATTATTCGAATAAAGCATTTTTCAATTTAGAATAAAGAATTATTCGGACAACTTTTTTTGAATAATCGAACATTCGAATTATTAATGAACAACATACAAAATCATTAATTATTCCTGAATTCTATGAATTTCCCATCCATTATTAGATTTTTACAATATACAATATTTTTACAATAATTATTGTGAATGACTTCAACTACGATGAAGAATAAGATGACGTTTCTGAGGTAACTGATAACGTTTTATTAACTGATCTAAAAAAGTATTGAAATTGTACTAACGCAAAAATCGTTAACAGTATCGATGATGATCTGAACTATTTAGAAAAATCAAAGAAAAGAACTAACAAACTTGATATGGCCTTTAATGCTGTTCTAACCGAAATTTATATTCTTTGTTCGTTCGAATTATTCGAACAAAATTTCAAAATTATTCGTTTATTCAAACAAACAAAATTAATTATGAAATTTTATTCGAACAAAGAAAAAACACGAATAATTAACAACCCTAGTATTTAGATACGAGTGAATATTGATCGAATACTTCCGTATCTTTATTGCAATCGATATGTTCTTTTTCGATCAATATATTTAGAACTTTTCATTTCAGGTTAACTAAACAAATTTATAGAGCTGCAATTTCTGCTTTTTGCAATGTTTTTTTGTTTTATTTTGATTATTAGTTTGACTGGCGACGTACAAGTAAAACGCAACGTATTCTTATTTTGAGAGGGGGTTAAATTTTTTATTTCTTTCTTTTTAAGAACACTAATTGAAGTACCATAAATTGATTCAACCAAATTCATAAGAAATTCAGTTAAATCGTTTTCAATAATTTTTAGATGAAATTATTTTTCATCTAGACTTCTGATGTATTTTAACATCATCCATATATTACAAAAAAAAACTATCTTTGACGAATTTGAAGATTTGTTCTTACATTTTTGAACAAATCAACTATCTCTTTTTTCGAATATCTGAAAACGGGACATTTTTGGATCCCTGAGTTGTTGTCGGGGACAACGGGGCAAAGTAGCTGAAAACGGGACGGTCCCGTTCAAAACGGTACGTACGGTCACGTTAGGCATAACCTCCCTTCTCCTTAAAACCAAATATCGCTTGATTTCTCTTAAAAATAGTAATTTTGTTATCAAAATGAACAATTTGGGAGGTTTTTTATTATTAAAAAAACTGCTTGAATGTATGAATTAAATTTAGAGTTATTTAAATATTTTTTGGCCTTTTTGTTGTGCGCGTTATTTCATAAATCTGTGAAAGTGGCCGACACAACATTGAAGACTCTTATATTCAATAGTGCTATCAAGAAACACACAATATTTATTTTAAGGGCGAAAATTCGATCAGTCCTCTCTAAAAAATAAATTTTTGGTAAATAATATTCTGCAATATTGACAACTTATGAGTTTATTTTGAAGGATTGTGGTTGTTGAAAATTTATGATGCAAAACTTTCTTAATGGAAGGACGAAACGTTTTATGCTCCTCATAAAAAAGATTGTTTGCTTGCAGATAGCACTATTTGAATATAAGCCCTCGTTATGTATTAAAATATGAACTTTTCTCGCCATTATATATGTATAGCGCGTAAAGCATTTAGAGTAGGACTTTCAAAATTCATATATGTGGTTATTAATATAAGAAGGAATGGAATTTGCGACCTCCAGACTGATAGGTTAATACACTGTATAATATTATATTGACTAAATTTGGAAGAAGTACACTTTCTTCTAAGCGTTAGAAAAGTGTAAAATTCATATAATTTGGTCTATATTTGTGAAAGTTACGAACGTGCCTTTAAAAGTTGTAAAAAACCCAAGCTGGTCGACTTTGCCATCATCGTCGCACATAGAAGTATTTGAGTCAAAAAAGCTGGCATAAAGCCAAAAATTAATTTAAAGAAATCTTAAGAACTCGATACAAAACATTTTACTTCATTTTGTAAATTTTTAAGACTTCATGTTACGATTTGTAGCTCTGAGACGCTGCTGAAGTCAGGATAGTGAAGAAAATTACATGCGTTTTTAATGCTTTTTCGGTTTCAAGATTTTATATGATATTTTTGTGGCTAAACGAATAAAGTTGTTATTACATTGATTTTTTTCCACTGAAAGATTTGTTCAGTCTATTTTTGGTATTTAAAAAGAAATTTTCTTGAATATTAATGTTGAAACAATTCGTTTAAAAATTAAAAAAAAATTATACACTTTTTTGCTAAACAAAAAGAATAAGGTTTTTAAAAGTGAAAGTGGAAAATATACAATATTATGTTTTATACCACAACAAAATTTAGAATCTCTAGTTTCATACCCAAAAATAAAAGTTTGCGCAAATTTGCTGCATTATTCTTGACGATTTTTTAAAATTTTCAAATTAATTTTTTGTGCTCATCGGCACTTTTTCAAATACTTTTTTGACATCAGAATCTTTTGTGTCTTTTGAATTATAGATTTTAAATCTCATTCACATCACTTTTAGCACTACACAATGTGATTACCTTCCCATAAATATGAATTTGCAAAATGCTTATTGTCGCTAATAGTTATAAGGGAACGTCCTACACCCCAATAAATCAAAACCAAAAAATCAAACCAAAAAAATTTTATGTCAAATTACACTTAAAACTATAAAAAACTGCAATCTCTTAATTGAAAAAATTGAAAAATAATTTTGGCCAGCTTTTCCGGGGCCAAATACTCCTCTGTGCGTCGTGTA
Organism: Gymnocheta viridis; assembly: GCA_956483585.1. Lineage (NCBI taxonomy): Eukaryota > Metazoa > Arthropoda > Insecta > Diptera > Tachinidae > Gymnocheta > Gymnocheta viridis. The sequence continues at coordinate 47,028,766 of OY101443.1, read as the reverse complement.
TAAGAGTGGAGAGTGCAAGTGTCTGATTTTATGAAAGCTTATGCTTAGAAGATAAGGATTTACCATTATTACGAGGGCGGATCAAAAAGTCCGTGACTTTTTGAATGAACCAAACCTTTTTTTTGCAAAACATAAATTAATTTTTTAACATAATCTTCTTTTAACTCAATACATTTAGTCCAACGTTTCTCCAGTTTTTGTATCCCTTCCAAAAAAATTGCATTTTTTGAGGTCCTTAAAAAAGGCATTTGTTTGGTCAATAATTTCATCGTTGGAGCTAAATCGCTATCCAGCGAGCCATTTCTTTAGGTTTGAAAATAGGAAACAGTCACTAGGGGCTAAATCCGGAAAATATGGCGGATGAGGTACCAATTCGTAGCCCAATTCATAGAGTTTTGCCATTAAAACCGCACACGTCACACGTTTACGTTTATGGTCAATTGAGAGCAAACGCGGCACCCATCTTGCAGACAACTTTTTAAAACCCAGCTGATCACTTAAAATCGAAACCACACTGCCATATGAAATGCCTATGTCATCAACAATCTCACGCACTTTTACTCTTCGATCGGCCAACACCATATCGTAGATTTTTTCGACATTTTCGGGTGTACTGACTTCAATTCGCTGTCCAGAACGTTCAGCGTCATTTGTACTTGTGCGACTACAATGAAAGTCAGTAAGCCACTTTTTTTTACCATTGAAATCGATGGTGCAGAGTCCCCATAGTATTTATCGAGCTCTTCTTTGGTTTGATTGCCTGTTTTTTTCGCAAGAAATAATTTTTAATGAGCACTCGAAATTCATTTTTTTCCATTTGTAGAAAAATAAAGGCCGACACTTGCTCAAAATTTTACAGCAGCTTATTAACATGTGGTACTTGATGGGAACAGTGTTGCATTTCATATAACTACGAGGGAAGTTCTAAGTAAGGAACTTATTGATCCGCCCTCGTATTAAAAATATTCTATATCTTTTATTTATTATTGTATCATTTGCAGCAAAAACTAGACACATTAAAATTATACTTTTAGGAGCGACAAATAACTTTATGCTTCCTTAGTTTATTTATTTAAAAATTGTAAAAGTGGTTCTACATAATAACATATTATGTTAAGTTTTGGTAACAGATTTTTATTGAAACATTGAAAATAGGTCTGTTCACATATTTAGTAACGCCATTTTATGTATTTTATACCCCCTTCCCACATTTTGTAACGCATTTAAAATTTTTTTCAGCATAAACTATAAACATCTTAACAAAATCCTTTAATATTATAAATTAATTTTATACCCTTCACCAAAAAATTTTTATTAACAGGCATTGGGCGTAGTACTCATATCAGTTGGAGTGGTGACTCTAGGTGGTGCCGGTTCCCCATTGGGTGCATATTTGGCAACCGGTTTGGGATCACTTGTCTTGACATTATGCTCCTTGGGATCTTTTGCGTCTTTGCGTGAGTCATACATTCTTTCGATGGCAGTGAGTATATCCCGAATTGTGGTTGTTTTTTATATTAAATGCAATGAAGAGTTGTAGATGCACTGATCTCTTTTCTTTTACAGTTTGTTGGCCTTGGCGCCTTTACCGTTTTGTGTGAAACAATTTTCATGATTACTTTCGCCGCAATGAAGAGTGATTTCATTGATATGACTAGACGGCGCGTACAAGATACTTGGGAACAAGAACAAACTAACCCTGGTGCCATGTTTAGCATTCAGACGCAAGTAAGAGATATTCAATCAATTAAATTGTGTCACTCAAATTTAAATTTCTCTCTATTCGTTTTTTATTACCAGTATGAATGTTGTGGCAAAGATAGTCCCCAGGACTATATCACGGATGATACCGATAAGTTGCCTTCCAGCTGTTGCATCTTGGGGGACTGCTCCAATGACAATAACATATTTTCCAAAGGTTGTGAAAATATGGCTGTAAAATTTATTGACTGCCAAAGCGACAATCTCATCTTGTCAATTGTAGGTCTAGTAGCTTTAGAGGTAATTATTATAAAATTCCAATAAGATTAAAAAGTAAATCAATTTATTTGCAGGCCCTGGCCATAATATCTTCATACTATTTGGCAAAAAGTTTGGGAGCCAAAAAGTGTGAACAAATTGTGATTTCAGAATAATTATAATTAGTTTTTTTCCATCACGTGCACAATAGAAAATCTTAAAATTAAAGCCAAAAGGTAGATGAAGCTGTCTAAAGTAAACTCGTTAATTAAAAATAATGTTAATTGAATAAAGTCTTATACTATAGTATATTCTTGTTATAAGGAAACAAAATTATTTAGTAAAAATTATTTATTCAATAGTGTTGAATAGATTAATGTCTAGTCAGTTACTTAGTTTTGTTTAAAGTTTTTAAATGCCAACAACTTTTTAATACGAAATTAATTAAATGAAATAAAAAAGAAAACAATGAATAATAAATAGAAACACTATTATTTTGTTTGGAATGATAATTTGGTTATTGACTGGCAAAGTGCCATTTTATGGACTGTTTTTATTGCTAAGACGCATGAATGTGAGCAATTCGCGCAAATAAAATTTACCTGGAATGCAGCAGCTGTGATGATGTAAAATAAACTGCTTACGCAGATATTAAAAAAAAATAAATGTTCAAATTGAACATCGTGCCTTAATTGCAAGAAAATCTTAGCACCCATGTATTAAATTTTATAATATTATTTTAAATATTTTTGAATTATCCTTGCTTTGTAATCTATGTGATATACTCGTATAGTGCTAAAGAGATTGACAACATTTTTTTAAAGTTTGGTGGAATTTAAAATTTAAGGTGAAAAAAATTTAATCACAAACAAGGCAAAGTGCACATATACTGGAGGCGGAATGTATAAACAAATAATACTTAGCCCCAGGAAGAAGCTGTGGCAAACATGCTTCAATTTCAGAAGCAACTAAGCCCTGAAGGAGCTGTTCGGGGAATGCAATTTACTGAATGTGAGAATTTAGAATTGGAAGCTCTTGAAAGTAATGGTTTGTTTCTTGAAAATGAAAAAAAAAATTAAAGTAAAATATTAGCACCTTCAACCTCTTCTCAGAACGTCGAAAATTGCCACCCCTTTAAAAGGAAAAATCTACGGTGAAAAAAGTTGGATTATCTAAGGACCATTACGAATTGCTATAAAAACACAGTGATGATCAGTCGCAGATATTAAAAGAAATTAACAGGAACAAGTTATAAAAAAAAATTTAATAAAAACAAAACAAAAAAAACCGTCTAAATTATTAGAGATGTGCTTTAAAAATCGTTATGCAATCGATATCGTTACATTGTTGTTATGGAATATAAGTTTTGTATCGAATTGATGACGACGTCGATAAAAATTGAACTTGATATTAAATTGATGATGACGACGACGACGCTACATGGAATAAGGGGGAATATTTTAATTAAAAAAATAATTTATTTATACACAGGCACAATCATTTAAGTTATTGCTTTTAAATAACTTTTTAATTGAAAAAAATATTTACATAATTCGATGAAATAATTCATTTGATTCAATATTTAATTATTTATTAGAATGAATGATAATGAAATGATTCCGGAAGTCACAAAAGGAACAAACACAGTTTTTCTTTAATTTATGTATGTGCTTTTTGTCAACGGAAGCTCAAAAAAAATATTCTCTAAGTTTTTTTATTATTTATGTTGTTTTAACGTGTATGCGTTGTACTTTTCACTAATTCGTTTAAAGTTTTTATATAAGGATACAACTTTTGTAACGTTTTTAAGATATAACTGAAACTCTACTGATAGCCTCTGATAAGGATCAAATGAATCATATGTAATGAATTATGAATTTATGGTACGAATTATGCATACTAAATATAATAAAAATATAGTAATAATAAAATGTTGAATATTTATAAATTAAAATCTAATGGTTTTCAAAATTTAACTTAAACTTATTAAAGTTTTAACTAAATAATACAATTAATAGTTAATTGGGAATATGCCAAATTTTTTAATTAAAAATTTATTTAACTCTTTTCTGTGTGCTAGTCATTAAAATTCTTATATGTCATTTACACCAGACCAAAATCTAATACTTACGAGATTTCGAGCAAATCTTGTTGATTTTGAATAGATTTCCCATATAAAACAAAATCTACTTCTAGTCATTAAAATTCTTACATCTTGTTCTAAAAGGATATGCACCAGCGTACTTTGTTTGTAGAATAGGAAGGTATTAAGTGGAGAGTTGAACGACGTGGAACATTGAAATTGATAGAATGAATATATAAATTAAATAAATTTTTAAAATCTATATCATACTTTTTCAACTTGTATTTCTATAACCCCCATTAACACAAAGTTCAGTTATGATTATTTAATTTTAAAGTTTACTAACCTTCATTTAGTCTAAACTTAATTTTTAATTAGAAATTTAAAATGTCCATTAACAATAAGAACATTTCGTACGCTTACAGTTATCAACTATTGCGAATCACACAAGCAGTTTAATTTTGGGAAATGCAAAAAAAAAAGAAAATAATACCATCATCCAGGGATATCTGAGCACGATTTCTGCACAAAGATATGCATTTCTCAGATGATAATGCTTAAATCACAATTTTTTTTAAGAATTTATGAAAAATATTTTTAAAATAAATAAAAAATAATTAATTTTTTATTGTCATATTTTTTTCAAGTTAAAAATTTAAACTCAGAAAATATTTCAGTTAATTTTATTTAAAAGTTAAATCTTAACAGAGCTTCGTGTTAATGAATTTTCACTAACCAAAGTTAAAGTTTTGAGTTTGTTTTTAACTTCAAGTTAACTTTTTTATTGTTAACGGCTTTTAGTGATTTTTTTTTAATTTTACTCTAAAGTTATGACGTTTTCTTTTGTAAAATAAAGTTCAACATTTGTTGTCCTTTTTACTGAAAATTTGCCATACAATGATTTTTTGAAATAGTGAGTTTATGAGATATTGTTATATCAGCACTTGCGAGGCAAAATTTTTGTCTTCAGATAACTTTGAATTGCAATTTTTTGATAAAAAGAAATGTTAAATTTTTTTAGAAAAGAAAACGACAATTTGAATCTGCTTTCGGCAATTTTGATACTAACTATGTATATGTATGTATTACAGTATCCATTTGTTTGACTTTTAATTTTGTTCGAGTGAGGAATTAATTGCTTTCGGGAAAATTTGCTCGATTAATCGAGTGAAGGTTGTAAATTATTCGAATAACTCGAATAGTTCAAATAATTACAAAAAAAATTTCAAATAATTGTATCCAATGGAAGAAATATACAAGAGTGGTTGATTTTATACTTTTATTATATTAATAAACAAAAAATAAATAAATAAAATAAAAAGCAGTAAAAAACAAACAATAAAACAACAGTTCATTTGTACTACACATAAAGATCTAAATCTTTTAAAAATTAATAGTATATTAAAAATTATTTTTAAATAGAAATTGTTGACGAGATTTTAATAACATTTTTTAAAATAGTTTTTTTAAATAGTATACAGTTTAGATGTTTGCTTTTTGAACAGTTTTTTTTGTTTTGTTTTAATAAAACTTGAAGTTGAAAATATTATTTCACTTAAAGTAGATGTTGGTGATATCGATAGGATTGCATTAAAAAGGATTTTCTAGTTTTTCGAATGTTTTATTTGTTATATCTAAATCATTAAAATAATTTATTATTTTAATACAGTTTGAGCTAGATTTTTTTCTGAAAAAATTACACATAAAATAAAATAATAAGAAATGAAAACTAAATATGGATATTAATTAAGTATAAAACTTATAAGTTTTGTATGATAAACGTCAAACTAAATATATAAATTTGCGAGTTTAGTTTTTGGCATTTCTTACGTATGGAATTTAACGTTTATTATCATTTACATCATTTGTCACACATACACATCTAAAAAGATACTAAAATACATTTAAAAGTATGTGTAATAAAGATAAATACAGAAAGTAATAACATGATATTTAGTTTAAAAGGATTTAACAATTTTGAAATTGCAAAAAAAGTTAAAAACGACGAATTTACTAAGATATTCATTTTACTCGATTAATTGATATCAACTATTCGAGTTAATCGTTAACCGAAATTAAATAATTTCATTATTCTATCAATTAATGGAAAATCTTTACTAGATTAATCGAACAAATATTAATCGAGTGGATACTCTAGTATGTATATATAAATAAGAACTTTCTGGGGGTTGTATCCTTGTTCAGTTTAAACGGCTTTTAAATTTTGTAGCCATTTTTTAAAAGTTGTGACCTTTGTACAGACAAAAGGAATTGTTTTCAGGAAAGTTTTAATAATAAAACAAAGTTTTTTTTTATAGAATCACGTTGTGATCTTTTAAATGGCGAACAGGCACAAAGTTATATATCCCAGAAATTTATATTATATAATGTCTACAAGTTTCTACTAGACCCAAAAATATATACAAGTATATTTTGAAATAATTTTCAGTTATAGTGTTTTAAAATTGTATAGTCGATTTATTCCGTGTTTTGTCTTCGTACTAGTTTTTCGTTTAAGTTTCTTCCAGTTTTTGTAATTTCCATTAAATTTTTTACATTATATTTTTTCGAGCTTTTTTGTTTAACCAGTTTAAGCGTTCGTTAACTAGTTTTAGACATTTTCGACAAAAAAAAAACAACCAAAATAATCAGCCTTATTCCAGTTGGCGACATCGACCTCTCGTCAACACAATACCAAAAAATTAGGGCTTGTCTACCCGTTGTCGAAAACAACTGGCTGCTATTGACAGGCTCATATTATTTTCCTTATGACTCGAGATCGAGTAGATAAGCTCCAATTTTTGGTATTGTGTTGCCGTGACGTCGATGTCGCCAACTGGAATAAGGGTGAATAATTAATAAAATTAATTATCTTATTTGTAATAAAATTGTTTAATAAAAAGCTTCGATGATCTTTTCTTAAAAATATGTTGATTTTTTCCGAAAGCTTCTAGCAAAGCTGGTTCACTAAAGTGAACTTTTATTTGAACAAAACTTTTTTTGACATTTAAAGTGTGTTATGTTAACTTAACAGAAAACTTTAAGCCATTGTTAGACTAGCATTGAAATAACAGTGTTTATGTATGAAGCTTTTATTTCTCGGTATGTGTTTGTGTTATAAATATTACAGCTCAGGCATGGAAAATACGGATTTTAATATTGTTCAATTTAACAATACATTTTTGATAATTAAAAATACGAGTTATTTCACTAAAAAAATTATATAAAAAAAATTATTGATTATTTTATTTTGTGTCTCATACTTCCAATTATTTTCTCTTTTAATAAAAAGCATCAAATGTCAAATTCAAAAAATTTTGTATGGGATTTCGTTCGATATCTGGATAAAATCGCAGCAGGTGACACTGTTCGCACTGCTCTTCTTTACAATTATCGAAGTTGATTATAATATATTAAAATAAAAAAATGGTCGAATCTTGCGTTTCTAGTAAGTAATCAGTTGCTCCTAAAAAACTACAATAAATATAGATTTTGTAGTTCAATTGTACTCCACTGACACTTTTCGAAATTGTAATATTAATTTTAGAATTTTAGATTGAAAGATATCAGCACGCTGGTTAATGCAAGAGTGATCTAAGCCATGTCTCCACAGATCAGCTGATTATATTCTCACCGTGCTTGCATTGTTTTTTTTTATTTCGATTAGTTACTGAACGTTATTGAGAGTTGTAATTTAAAATCAGTAAAAAGAATCAATATCTATTGTTGATTTTCCAATTTTTTGGTAATATTAAAAAAAATAATATGAAATAGTGACACTTTATAAAATTCTAGAAGGAGGCAAAAGCAATTTCGTGATGTGGAAAGCAACCTCAAGAGTGGCCCTTTTTACGCCACAAGTTGTCAGTACAACAGGAAGCAATAGCAATCGAAATTGTGTTATTACATGTATAATTATTCATAAAATGTAAAGGAAATTAACTATTTTATTTTTTTATTCAGATTTTAGGGATTTTGTACTCATTGATTTTGATAGCTGTCAGCTTAAAATCTTGCGAAGTTTGTATTCAAAGTTTAAAAAAACCATTTAGTCCGAAAGACAAGGATTCGTTTAACAACAAATGAAAATGAGCTACCTAAACAGTGGCGGATACATTAAAACACACATGAACACTAATGATGGGAGTGTAGCGGCTCCCGAAAAGTAACGTTGTTTCTGTTCTGCCGTGTAAGTTGAAATTAATTGGTGTTAAAATTGCCCTTGTTGCTTTGAAATATTGTCTCATGCCCAATTCTTTCTGACTAAAAAAATTACGAACTTTAGCCAAAAAATAATAATCACTTTAAATTTAAAAAACACGACTAAAAACAAGTATTTTTTGGGATTTTTGCAAGCTGAAGCTTCTTTATTCTTAATATAAATCCCTTGAATATTCTCAACATTTCACATAGAGAGAAAAGGCGAGTGAAGATGAATCGCATGAGCAAGGTCGTTAGTCCTCGCCAAACGTTTCTTTCAGTAAATTAATTGCTTTCCAATGAACCATAAATGCTTTCCAATTAAAATAAAAATAATTTAGTAATCATGTAATTGTGCCATTCACCGTTAACTGAACCGTTCTGAATGCCGTAAAGTGCATCAAATGGTGGCTTTCCCTGGTTGTATGGCATGGTATGTCAACAATGCCTTCTATGATTTATAAAAAAATTCAAATAATTCCAGATGAGTTTTGCGTTCGAATCTTGTTCTTCAATATAATTTCTTTAGTTCAATTAATTAGTCACAACTGATACCTACAATCTTAGAATTAGAAAACACACACGACCCCCGATGGAATTCTCAACGAAACCGAAAATGATTGCGTGATTGTGCGTTTCACAATAAGTGATTTTTTCTTGTTTACTTTAAAAATCTATGTAAATTTTTTTAAACCTTTTTAAATTGACGAACTCAAGCCAAATTTAATAATTCTCGTTATTTAGTTTTACTATAATTTTAGGCAGCAATTGCTTTACCGTTTCAGATTGGAAAAATTACTTTGGATGCATCGTGGGTGTACTCTTAAATCACAAAGGCAATAGCACTGTATTTTCCATCCCTGCTACGGATAAGTAAATTCCAAAACATTAAAAATATTCACACTTGAGAATGCTGGATAAAAGAAATATACAATCGCTCATTCGCTATTTGAATACCGACCAAGTTGATTGTGGAAAACAGAAGTTTTTTTATAATATTTTTTAATACGTTGTTATTTCGAAATTTAAAATATAAACAATCGGTAAAGTGTTGTTCTTGTGAAGCTATCTATTTCTTTTTATTTCGGTCTAAGCAAAATTTGAGTCCTAAAATAAATTGAATATATAAAATTAATCGTCTTAAAATTTTTGAATACATTTTCAATATCTTTTCTATTTTCTTAAATTAAATTTAATACAGAATAAAAAAAATTATCAAAATGGGTTGTACTTCAGGCGTAATGAAATTAGTTTTAAATCTTCTCAACTCCCTAATGGCCGTAAGTATTAAATAAAATTATTTACATTGCTTAATTTATTCATTAAATAATTTGTTTAAATATGTAATAAAAATGTTTCTCAAAAACAAACTTGAAAAAACACCAACAAGAAACTTAATAATTATTTGGTGAATGATCTCATCATTGAGAATCTTTAAATAAAAAAACAAATAAAAAAAACACACAGAAGTAAATTATTCCATATGTCCCCATATACGCATCGCATATTATTTTAGAAATCAAAACATTTTTTTTAAGTTCACCTTTCACCAGTACGAATTAAAATTGGCTTTAAATCAAATTCAGCCAACAAATAAAGTTTAACGTAAGTGTATCATGCAATGAATTTAAAAAAATTGTATTAAACATTGAATTAAAAATAATGATGAACAAAAATATTAATAAATTTACATTTCACAATATTGTGGTCTGTTTGAAATTGCTACCACAACGACTTATTTTCCTTATAAATGATTGTTCGTAATCGTATGACTAATTCAAGCTTTATTTTTACAAAAATTACCTGCAAATAATAATAATTATCGCAAAATTCCATTGATATTTATTTTAACTACGACTTAAAAGTCACGCCATGCCATGACATTAAAGTGAGACTTTTTTAGACAAATTATCTCTTACTTTGTAGGTATTTTTTGGTAGAGAATTTAATTAAAACAATTAATGTTATCAATAAAAATAACATTAAAAATATGTATTATAAATATTCTGCCAGGGTTAAAGAACAAGGCCCTTGCGTTTGTATTTGTGAGAAATTTCGCAAGATAACACTGTGTAGCACAGCCTTTTGTGAGTGGCTTTTTCCAGAGATAATTGAAAATTGTGCGTTAGTTTATTAAGATCCCAAAAGTCGGTAGCAAAAAATTTAATAACAAATTCAGATTCGTTATTAGGGCCAACTGAGAGAGAGAATATACTGACACATGTGATACATGAAAATGATTCACTTATGGTTAAATATGAGACAAAATATTTTGCTCGTTAATCAAAATAAGGTTCCTCTAAGTTTGAAAACAGCCAAATCGGAAGAATAATGTGGATGTTGCAAAAACTCGAACCTCATTTAGTATATTTTTGAAATAAAAACCGGGTGTATTCTGGGAAAAATATTTGACTGTTGTCTTTTTTCTCGAGTGACTAATAGGCAATGAAACTTAATAGGAATCAGTTGTACGACTGTATATGTTCTCGAAAACCACACGTTCCCTTATTTTTTGCTGTATTATCCCGTTTCTAAGATGTCGATCATGCATAAAATTTTTATCTCGCTTTCTTCAGTTTCTGAAATTCTAATTTTTGATATTTATAATTTCTTTCTTACTCTAAAGATCGGTTCGTTTATTTTGTATGTTAGGTAACTCCTCAAATTAAGAAAATTTATACGAACATTGGCAAGATAATATCAAGTGATTAGCGTGAATCACGCGTGATCGTAATTTAAATAACGTGATCGTGCATTACCGTGAGTAGATTTTCGCGTGATTGTTTTGTGATTTTTCGGCTCATTGTCATTTTGTTCATTTAGTTTTTTAATTTTTTTTTATTATTTTATAGTTTTGTTTTCGTTGGCATGATTTTTCATGTGACTTACTGTTCCTTCTACTCACGTAAGCCAACATTATAAGGCCGTGCATGAGTAACATTTTTAATCGTGAGTGAAAAGTCACTGACGGTACTTCTCTGATATGTATATGGATTTTGACAATCAAAAGTTTAATTTTTCTTCATAAAAAGAACACTTTAGAAGTAAAAGTTTTTGTGCACTTTTAACTTGAAAACTGAAACAAAATTATGTTATATATTTTGAATTCTCATAAAACAAGCTGATATAAGAGGCAATTTTTGTTTTCGTTAGTCGCTCTAATTTACAAATTTGCTTTAGAAAAAATTCATATACATACATATATAACATCTTAGAAAGGGCTTATATTTTAATTTTTAGCAACTTTTTTTTCGCAACGCTGTTTTTAGCAGCTCAACTGTTTTCGTGTAACATTTCACTGTTAAACATGTTCAGTTTGGTCTATAATTTCACCATGAATCGACTTACAAACGAACAGCGCTTGCAGATTTTTGAATTTTAATATCAAAATTCATGCTCGATTAGGAAAGTGCATTGAGTATTTCTTCCTTTTTATGGTCAGTTGGAGCGACATTCTGAAGCGGCTATTCCGAATCTTGTGTCCAAATTTCGCAACAAATTTAAATTATTGTACATTAAACCACCAACACGTATACATGGCGAGCGCTGCCGTGCGATGATTACAAACTTTTTTTTGCCCAAAATGGAAGAGATGGACTTGACTGACATGTGGTTTCAATAAAACGGAATCGTGCGATTTAACGTCTTCAGACAATTTTTTGTGGGGCTATGTTAAGTTTCATATCTATAGGGATAAGCCCGCAACTGTGAATTGGAAACCAATATTGAAGAATTCTTTCGTGACCCCAGCGTATGAACCATTTGAGGCGTAGCCGCTGTTAACATTTACATGAAATCATCTTTAAACATTTAATCATATATAGAGATCGTTCTATTTACTCAATTAAAAATTTCATACATTTCTCTAAATTGTATGTAAATCACGCCATATTTATAACACTTCTCTCTTCATATTTTTTATAAATTTTATATAAATTTCATTCTGAAAATGATATGATCCTTCAAAGAATTTCCTTATAAACATATACCGTTTATAAAATTAGCAGGGACACGCAAAATGTTCACTACAATGATAGAAAAATCGCCATAACTTTGATTTAATTTGACAAGTGTCTTCGTTTTTGATCCCATACAGTGTTATTACTGCAGCCTTATATCAGTTGGTCGTGTTGTCATCAATAGCAATGATGACAATTGTGTCATCAATGGAATGACACACCGACATCAGATAAATGACCAATCGGAATCAATTTAATTCAATCAAAGAAAATAGATGGCTGTGTTTTTGTTGTTTATATTAAAGGAAACATTTCTCCTCATAGAAAATTTTATTTATATATATTTTACGCTGAAACATAGCTGAGACTTAATATTCTTAAATCTTAATTTAATTTTGTTACAACTTCTTTTAAATTGTATTTCTTACTGAAGATAATCGAATGCCAACGTTGGACTGTTTACCAATCAATCAATTAGATTGCCACCCAAGCCAAAGCACCCTCTTAAATATCGACTGCAACGTAATAATGTATGAAACAAGATGTTCGTGTGGGTTATTTAGCACTTTTATGTAATCGTTGTCATTGTTGTAGATGTTAATGCCACATATGATGACTAAATGTCATCAATATGAACACAAGGTAGCATATTCTTCGCTAACGTGTTTTGTGTATGCTGTGCTGTCTTTGTTTTTAAAAAGGCTTTTAGATTTTATTAAGAATATTGTCATATTAACGATGATAAAAATGCCACCAATGCCATGTCCTTTTTCCACTTTTATAAACAAAAATCATAAACACTACAATAAATTAAAAATATTAGAAAACTGTTTAATTTTGCTCTTTTATACACATTTTGCCTGATACCTAAAATGTGACAAAATTAGATGATGACATTCATGTTAGTTTTCCTGTTACTGGTGGCATTTGTCGTGTCATTGATGTGACAATTCTGATACAGGACGTCATGAGACTGAAGATGAATTTTCAGTGAGCGTCTTTCTTTACCTTACATACATATGAAACAAATATACAAATTAATTAAATAGGGAATATTAAATTATCTTCGTAAAAAATTATAAAAAGAATATCATTAATATCATATCAGAATTAATAAAAGAATATCATTCGCGGAATTAATTTGTTTGAAAACACGACAAAGGGACGTTGTTTTTTTTTTAACAGAAAAAAAAACATATTAAGTATTATAAGTTGTATAAAAGTGTTTGCTAATTTCCACATAAACATGTTTCAAAACAAATTTTTATGCAGAAATTACTATCAACATTTATAAAAAATACAATTCAAACTCATTCAATAGCTTGGGAATAAGGCAACTGAAATATAAATCTAATTTTTACTTCATATAAATTACAAAATAAATTCTATAATTTGCCTTAATAAGAACGCAAGGAAAGTTGGTCTTAAGATAAACGTAAATAGAACAAAACTCATGCGGATTGGTTCCACCAACTCAACCTCTCTTTCACTACATGAAGCCATAATTGAGGGCGTTGACTCTTTTTGCTAGTTGGGTAGTCGCATTTCACAAGAAAGCGGTTCTGGTATGGACGTAACGGACCGCATCAACAAAGCCAGAGTCGCATTTCACGCGCTAAATAAAGTCTGGCGAGCGAACAATATCTATCTCTATAGCTACAAAAATTAGAATATTCAACTGTAATGTACATAAAATCCGTTCTACTCTACAGCTTGCATAACGCAAACCAAACTCAGAAAGTTGCAAACATTTGTGAATCGCTGCCTCAGACAAATTGTGCGCATATTCTAGCCAGATTGAGTGACTAATGATTAACTTTTGTACATGGCCAAACGTGTACCGATTGAGAAATAAATTAAACGTAGAAAGTGGTCATCGCCTGCCTTTCCGCCCACGGAACACTTGAGTGAGGATCGTAGGAAGAGAAGTCGATAGCTGCAACAAGTCGTGGATCCAAGTAAAAGGTCTAGCCAATGACCGTTCCAAATGGAGAGAATTTACGGACTAGGGCGTTCAGCATGAACTTTTATATACTTAACCGATATGTACAATATCAATTCATATATATAAATAAATAAATATATATATATATATATATATATATATATATATATATATATACATACTTATATGTATACTTTTTAAATTTTCTTTAAACAACTTTAATTTTTTGACTTCGTAAATTCGAAAACTGTGCACGAAAATAATTGGAAATTAAAAATTCTTATAAAAGCGTTTCATACTACAGTCGGATTTCTCTATAGTGAACTTCTATACAATGAAGCTATCCCTACTATGAATTAATTTCAAAAGCACAGCTTGCTCGTTCCATTGTTAGTGTATATTCATTTAATTATAGTGAATTTCAATACAATGAATTTTTCTTAACAATGAAGCAATTTTTCAGATGTAAATTTGAGTTTCTTGCGCTTTTGTCTCCATATAATGAATTATTTCAAAAAAGTTTCCGTTACATATACTAACAACACCGTGTGACGAGAATAAAGTAATATATATTAAATAGAGGATTCCCAAAAGATGAGTAAACATAACAACGAAAAGAAAGAAAGCCCCATCACTTACAATTAAGACTGTAGTTGTCAGTATTGTGAACAAAAATGACTAAGCGATATTTTCCTAAAAAAATATATATTATTAATTAATAAAGTTAAAGATGGAGGAAAATAAATAAGATATAGCTAAGCAATTTGGAATTCTTCACCGAACTTTATCAAATATTAAAAAAAACACGGCATTAAAATGAAAGTGCAAAAAATATAATTTCTGTATGATGAAGCGATTTTCTGGTACCATGCAGATTCATTATAGGGAAGTTCGACTGTATTTATGTATGTTCTGTGTATTTAAGACTTTGTTCAATTCACAAACTTGGTTATAGAAACATGCATTTTTATGTTTATGTGTTCATCTGATTTCCATGTATGTATTAGTGTATGTATGTATGTATGTATGTGCATGCATCCACATGTGCAGTACATATTCATAACGAAATCTTTTTTATTTCAATATTGAGTTTAAATTTCATTAATGTAAATATTTAAAGCATTTTTTGGTAAAAATGTGTTTTATTATTTAGAATTTCGTTTAACAGTTAACACTCGATTTGAGTCATGCTATATTTTTAATTATGTCACGAACACTTCTTTGTACAATCGTCGACGAAAAAACATCGTCTTGAAAACATCTGCTGAATAGCACATAATTTTATATGAACTTATATCGCTACTAAAGAAAACATGCTCATTAATACCGACTTTATCTGCGATAAGCTCTTCAGAGTTACATATACTTATATGTATATCTCAAGATAAATAGCAGTTCCATCTAACCAGTCATATACCAGCTCAAGTTTTGAAAATTTTAATAGCCCTCTTTAAGGTTTGACTTTTTTTGTTTTTCTTTTTGAGATAAGACTACATATGTTGCGATATGCGGTATTATTTATTTATCCAAAATACATATATAATTGGGGGATTCAAATGGTGTCCTATTAGTCATATTGTCATAAGGTCTCAATATTTTGCAATATTTTTTAAAAATTGTTGCTTTGCTTCAAACAAAAAAGTCATAAAATAATAAGACTTTTTGAAATATGTTTGTTGTTTTGTCATATCCAAACAGTAGAAATTTGAAAGAGTGTGAGAGAAATTACATTGTGCTAGTTTTTTCTCGTCATATTTTTTCGTTTTATTATTTTAAATTTTAAAATAATAAAACGAAAAAAGTTTTAAAATTTAAAACGTATAATTTTATGACTACCATTTCAATCCCCCCAAATATGTAATAAAAAAATATTGAGGGGATTCAAATGGTACACATAAAATTATATGTTTTAAAATAATAAAACGAAGCTACAACAACACTGCTTTTATGTTCGAAGCTGTCAAAAAGCACAAAAGAAAAATAGCAAAATGCTTGCATTTTCTGTTCTATAAAGATTTTTGTTTCCGTTAACGCTTCGACACTACCTGTATTATTATACCATGGTCTTATCATTTTATGACTTTTTTGTTTAAAGCACAACAACAATTGTTTTTTAAATTATTGTAAAATATTAAGAACTTATTATATGACTTAGTAGAACAGCGTTTGAATATCCCCAATTATGTATTTTAAAATTTTCACAAAATATTAAAAACAATATTTATGTATATGTAAATTGAATCTTTAACCAGGCACGGTGGGGATGATTGTAAAATAAATGGCAAAATATATATAACGTCCAAGTTACTTGACAAATTCATTGCAAACTTCGACCATGAGCAAAGAATTTAGAATTTATCTTTAACGCAGAACACGCTACGTTTGGAAAAATTTTACTTCATATGGTACGAAATTTTTTTTTGCACCAAAGACAGTTCGTCAAATATTTTGGGCGTCTTGAGTATTTATTGTTTTAAATAAAAACTTAATTACCCTTTTTGTATATATTTTCCCCTCGAGGTATTTCCTCTGGTATTTCATTTTTGAGTGCCTCCCGCGAAAATGGTTCGCACGACAAACAAGTTCTCCTTTCTTATCATGGATAATATCTTTCAGGGGGATGTTTATACTTTTCCGAAAAAAAAAATCACGTGAACCTCACGATACCAATTTTCCTTTTATGGGGAATGAAAAGTTCGTGGAAACAAAAAATGTCTCCTTTTGTTTTTGAATTTCCATGACGTAGTTATATTTTTAAGGATTTAATTGCTATTAATTATTTATTATGTGATTAATTTAGCTTAAAAAAAATCAAAAGCTTTATCTTCTATTTTTTCTGTTTGACGTACAATTTTTACTTAATAATTTTGTTATCGGTTCGACAAAGTCCTGCCTTTAACTAACGGCAAGTTATAATACTGGCCCTTAGACTGTATTTGCTTAGTATTTAAAATTTCTGATAACTTTTTTCCTGTTTTAATAAATATTAATTTAATTTATATTCATGATAATGTTTTTTTAAATAAAAGAAAAAGTTTGAGCATCCTTTTAATTCTAATATTTCTTTTTGTACTTTACTGCCTTTTATATCAGTACGGAAGTAAAGATTTTCATAATTTTCTATATTTATTAATTTTTTGACACTGTATAAATTTGTTATCTAGTGCTCGTATGTACAAACATTTTAAATCCCGGGATGACACAGTTTAGCCAACTGTAACACCGTCTGTGCCTGAAACAGAGATGGGCACCGCTCACGTGATTAACGCGAATCATCACGCGTGATCACACAAGATCGTTATTAGTTTTTTGTTTCAATTACGTGAGTGTGCATGAGTAAATTTTAGGTGTGATTGTTTCGTGAATTTTTTTGCTTTATTGTAATTTTTCATATAATTTTTTAAGTGATGTTTGTACGTAATTGAACTGTTTTAGGTTTATGTTGAAAGAAATTGTTTGGCTCAAGTTCAAAGCTGACTTTACCCACTTCTTTATTAATTTAAGAAATTTTTTTGATAAAATAAAATTATTTTTAGTAAGAAAGTAATGTTGGAACTATTATCCTTTAGACTAGCGGAACATATCGATATTGAATTCCCGGTCGCTACACCATCTCATAAGCGTTATTGTATATGTTCGAATTTACCACTTCTGACAGTGGATACTAGTGAATAGAAATACCAACTATTTAACAAATTAGAATACGAAAATTGTTTCTATTAATTTCTGCAAGTTAAACCAATTTTGTTTGCTACGAAATTCCCATCTCTGATGTTTAATTATTCCATGTATCCATTACTCACTCGCTTTTTCCAGCGCCATTTGCTTCTTAACTTTTATAATGAAATATCGATGCTATTCGAATAAAAGAGCACACGTACGCTCGTACACAGCTGTGTTAGTACAGTCGACTACAAAAAAATCTCTTTTGGTCTGCTAATTTTTTATTAATTGTGCGTAGTTTCACGATTAATATTTTAATTTTATTTACACATGTTTACAAAATATTTTCAAAAATATTTGTTTATATGAAACCAGTTGCTTAATATCGATAATAAAGTTTAGTAAATAAATGACAAATTGTAAAAGCCGTTTGACAAAACATTCCAATCTTGAGATTGGATTATATAGTACATATGGATATCATTTTACTATATAACAATTAAAATTTTTTAATTGTGAAACTTATTGTTAACTTAACTTATTTTTTCCTATTTGATAAGAAAATAAATTTTTTTATACAATATTTTTTTAATTTATTTGTTTTTTTTAGATTGGTGGCATCCTTTTAATTATCCTTGCCACAATGATTTTAAAAACTGCCCCTCCTAATTATGTGATGTACATGTACATTGTCGGTGGTGTAAATTTGTGTGCCGCCTTATTGGGCTGTTGCGGTATTTGTCACGAACACGTCTGTATGACGGCCACGGTAAGTAAAGAGTTTCCGTTGATCAAATAAAACTTTTTTGTTCAAGAATTTTCTTGTACGTTTAATCGGTAGTATGCCTTGATATGTTTGGCAACTTTAATCGCTCAAATCTGCAGTAAAGTATATTCTTTCAACTATGACGATTCAATAAAGAAATTGGCTCGTGAAGACGTTGAGAAGACATGGATTAAGGAAGCCAGTACTCCTGGTGCTATGGACAATACACAGCAAACTGTAAGTCGATTTTTATAAATATATAAATATTTCTTTAAATATTACACAAGAAATCAAAAATAGGCAGAACCTGAAATTTATCAAAATCGTTTTATTTTTTTTTTTCACACACCAGCTCACAGAAAAAATTTCTGAACAGCGCGTGTTCTTCAATTGCAAAGATATCGTTACGTTTTTTTATATTACTGGTATCGCTTGTACAGTTCCAACATTTTTTTGACTCTCCTGAACATTCGAATTTCTTGAGTTGTGATTTGAGTTTTTGATTTAGTGTGCGAAATGTATTTAGATTCGTTTTGTTGCTTCTCAACAAAAATCACGTACGGACAATATGTTACTGATCATCTGTTCAATAAACAGGCCAGTAAGATTTCTAACGCCTTAGGAAAATTCTTTTTCCCCTCCAGCTTCAGATATACTTCGGTTTTTTTTACATATGAAAAGATTTCCTGAATTTTTTGGAGTTTGTTTTTTCCCTAATTTTTGAACTATTACATTGGCGAGATCGTAAATATTGAATT
This sequence comes from Gymnocheta viridis, assembly GCA_956483585.1. Classification (NCBI taxonomy): domain Eukaryota; kingdom Metazoa; phylum Arthropoda; class Insecta; order Diptera; family Tachinidae; genus Gymnocheta; species Gymnocheta viridis. The sequence goes on along the minus strand of OY101443.1, from coordinate 47,009,433 downwards.
ACTTCTTCCATAATCATGCTTAACATGGTTTATTTTCCAGCTGAGGTATGACTCAGTCTACGCAGGATCTACTCAAAGTTCTGCTTCCTTTGAATAGCACTATTGAGATGTTGTTACGCTAACACAATCAAGTTGATATACGAACTCACGACCCCTAACGTGGCAACACTATTAAAATGTGAATAGTATGAAGTTATTACTAGGGGTCAAGTTATGTCCGCTTAATTCACGAAATAATGTTGCTACGGAATATAAAGTAAATTCGGGAGACTTTATATTCTCTAAAACACAGGTTATCTATTGCCTAACTACTTGGAATAATAAAGGCCTCTTTAGGTGACCGTAGAAATCGTAATTCAATTCTTGAATTAACTTTTTAATTAGTAAGTCGACTTAGATGGTTATCGACTCTGACCACAGATTTAATTAAAAAAAATAAAATAATATTCTCAAAAAGCCTGTGTACCTAACTTTTTATATTGATGATCCATATACACAGTGATGACAGCACAAATTTAACAAGATCCCTACATGTCTCGAAAAAATTCCCCACTTTTCCCTACACACACAAAAAAAGTTCACTACATTTTTGCCTACTTTAAAAATTCATTGATTTTAACAAAAACGAAAATTTTATTTGCATTTTTAAAATTTTGTACATTTATATCGCCAGGTAAAAATTTAATTTTAAAATAAGGATGAGTAGTTCTCATAAGGTTAATCAAATCTTAATTCGGAATGCTTAATAAAATTTAGACCACGTTAAAAAGATGGGACCCCGGAAAGAGAGAATGAACCAAATGGTTTTTTATTTGGGTTGAAGAACGCATTTGAATAATTACAATATATTAATATATAATTTTAATAGTCTTAATTTATATATTAAACATAACAAAAATCAAATTTGTTTTGGTTTTTTCATACAAAATCTATTCCCAGGAAAATCAGACATTTCTTTGTTGTTTCTAGTTATTATTTACCGAAAGATGTTTTCTGTCTGTATGAAATATCTCGCCTAATACTGTAACAAAATTTGAAATTTTTATATGTAAAATATTTACACTTTTGTGTGGTGTTTTACGCAACCGTAAGAAAAAGGAAAAAAGCAAAGGATTAAAAATTCCCTACATTTTCTTCAAAATGAAAAATCTGTCCTCTGTGCGAAGGGAAACGCTTGAAATTTTCCAATAAATTCCCTACAAAAATATTTTTTTTCCACTGGAAAATAGCAAATCCCCATTACTGATCAAATGTTTTAAATAATATTTTTTGGAGTATCCCTGCAACAAACAAACTGTTCAGCAGAAGGATATTTTTCCACCCTGAAAAGGGGAAAAAACTATCCACGGGCATGTTGGGCCAAGATAGACTTAATGCTCTTGCGTTATTGTCAAATTAAAAGAAACATATATTTTATTTCCAAAAGCGTGTTCAAATTAAAAATCTCTTCACTATCTATAATGCCGTTCATTTTTATTTTAAACTTTAATCAAGAGGATCAAAATAAGGCACCACGAAATAAGCCCCAATGAAATAAGCCCCAAATCGAAAAATGAAATAAGCCCCAAAAAATTTTATGAAATAAACCCCCAAAAAAATGAAATAAGCCCCAAATAAAATGAAATAAGCCCCAAAAAATTTTATGAAATAAGCCCCAAATTTTAAAAAAATGAAATAAGCCCCAAAAGAAATGAAATAAACCCCAAACAAAAAATTTGAAAATTTTTTGGGGCCTATTTCATTTTTTGATTTGGGGCTTATTTCATTGGGGATTATTTCGTGCCACCTCAAAATAATATATTAAATATATTTTTTTCCTACACACTGGTTATTAAATTTAAAATTATAAAAATTTTTGTTTGTTCTACAATTTTAGAGGTAATAGATATTTGATTCACAATTCATGTAGAAGTCATTACATATAAAATTTAAACTTTTTGTAATTTGTATGTACATTTCCATAAAAAAAAACTTCGAAAAATTTCAATATAAGTGCCGTATCAAAAAAATATCATTAATTTGGCCACGAGATTCATTAGCATAATTTCGATAAATTTTTTACAAGAGATAATTCACCATCAATAATTTATTGGTATACAGAGAGGACAATTAAAAAAATTCATAACTAGATATAAGTTGCCATGTTTGAAAAAAAAGTATTTCAGCTCAATTATAAATGTTCTCAAGGAATTTGTTTCAAGAGGAAAGGGGTTTCTCGAGATAAAATGTCTCCAATTAATTCAAACTCCCTCCTGGGAAATTTTTTTAAGGAAAACCCAAACTTAAATTTATTTAGACTAACTACTTTTTAGATATTTATTGTTTTCTTCCTTTTATGGAAACGGACTAAAGAGTAAAATGAGGGAATTTTCATTCATAATAGGAAAAAAGGAAATTTTCATCAGGAACTTGTGTTTATAATTGGGCTGTTTATGTATTTACGATAACTTCCGTAAAGTAATTATAGCTTTATACAGTATCTAAATTAACAAAAATGAATACACGACAATTTAAGTATTTAAAAATCGACGTTTTTTTAAAGAGTGCCGAGGGAGGAAGCAGGCCTAAATCCGCCACTGAATATATATTATACATTTTATTTAAAGTTGTCATACATGCAAACATATATAAATATAAACACTTTTATGTGCTTGAATCATCTCTTTTTTTTCATTTCCGGATCTTTTAGATTTTCTCTAAGCACGCCGAAGAGTTTGAAGAAGACGAAGAGTTCATTCTGCAAACTATATAAATATGTAGATAATAATTATATATAAATATAAATAAGGCAATATTTCACAAATTTACCTTAAAATCAAAGCTGAAATATCGACAAGCGATCACTCAAAAAAATATGGCAATTTGCAACGTTCCCGTATTGACAACTTTGTTATTATGTCTGGGTTTACACGCGTCATATCTTATTGACATGATTGCTACTTCATTGGCTAGAGTGACGAGGGGAAAAGAAACGAGTACTCAGATGCATGTACTATCACTACGTTTTGTTTTCGTATTCGTAATTTTGAGCCAGAAGGGATTTGCAAGTAAATGTCGTAAACATGACATGACTTGTGTAAAGAACAATGAAAGTCCAAGAAAGAAAAAGTAAGAATCATGCCAATAAGACATGAGCCGTCTAAATACAGACTACGTTGTTATTGAAAAGTCCCTACATTTAGATGATTTCAATAAATCTGCAATTTTTTTTCAACGCTAATTTTTTTTTAGAAGAAAATATATAGAATAGGGATTTTCCCCTACTTATAACATCACTGCTCAGTGGTGTTACAATTTTCTAAATACATCATGATATCTTCTGCGGACTTATCCCAGATAAAATATAATAACACCGAAAAAACCAATATGAGTAATTTTCTTTTCTCTCTGACACAAAAGAAAACCGCACGGTTTTTTTTTATAAAAAGTATTTATGTGCATTAGATATGCGGGATTTTTCAGGATTAGTATATCCCGAATCCCGGGATCAACATATCTCGAATACCGGGATGTTTTAATTATTTTTTAATACAAAATCCTTCAATTTGTGGTATAATTGTCATGATGGAGATAAACTTTTAATGTTGCTGTGATTTTTTTTAGTAAATTATAGAGCTTTCATTGTGAGATTTCACTAATAAATAAAAGAAATACAATTCCTTTGAAAATCACAAAACCAAAAATGCTACGAAAGTTCTGTTAATTATCAATCTCTTAATGATTGTTCCGGTGCAAGTCCCACATCTGGAGTGATTATCGTTACGCATTTTTATTTTTAACCAGCTTAAAAAGGAAGGATTTTAATATTTTCATTTGGAAGATTCAGATTCAGGCGTGAAGCCTGTTTTAATATTAAACCAATTTAAAGATTTTTTACTATATTTTGCAAGGATATATTGACTTCCATATTAGGACCATTTTTCCATTTTGAATAGATGTTCACCTGTCTATTTTAATTTGAAATTTTTTTTGATTTTTGAAAGTTGTTATATGTTTATGAAAGTTGTTTAAGATCTACTTATGATTTTTTTTTAAACTAGCTTAACCTACAACAAATAAAAATTTGTTGAAATTGTATTGAAATATTAAAACAAATATTAAATAAAATATTGCGATAGTATTTATATAAGATTTTACGTATTCGATAGTATGTAGGAGTTGTATGCCTGTCCTGATTTCACGTTCTGTTAGTCGTATCTAATTATAAAGCTTTAATTAACATAAATTAGGATAAAATATTGTGCAAAATGAATTATGTACGCATTTCAAGCCATTATTCTAACGTAATTATTTATAGAGCATTTACTACTTAAATTTTCCATTTTACTAACATTCTTTTAAAAAACACGCACTATAATTTTCTACTCACGCGAAGCATTTTTACACAAAGTACGACCGACTATCAAAATTTTGAAAAATATTTATGTCATTAGCATGTGAGAGAATGCTAAAATATGGTATCATGGAAGTACTTTAAATAATAAGCGTATATTATAATAAGTCACGTATTTATGTCATAAATGACAAAAAGACACACTTGTTAAGGATTAATTTTTTCTTTATGAATTATTGTAATGCATATTAAAATACTAAACACGACAATGGCCTTGATTTTACGTAAAAAATTTGAAAAAGGTTTCGTTTGAAAGACTGCTTAATTCGACAGCCATGATTTTAATTATTATTATAATTTTTTAATTTATTTAAATTAAATTTTACAGTTGCAGTTACGAAGTTTATTGATTTCTTCACTCAAATTCCATTTACTTTGTGACCTTTATGAGAAGTGTTATTTACATAGACACAGTTTACAGCATGATTTTTAAGACATCTTTTTTTTAATTTGTTCTTATTTTTTTTGTTTGACGGCAAGCAGGGCAGAGAGGCAGGCAAAATAGAAAAAAGACGCGACTTCTGTTTTTCTGAAATTTTTGCACCAATTTTTAGTGTTCGTTAGTGTTCATCAAAAAAAAAATTTGGCCAAACCGAAGTCGAAGCCAATTTTTTTTATTAAATTCATAAAAAACATACCAGCAATACGTATAAATGTTTTTGGAAATCATTCAGCTTATTAAATTTGCTTATAAAAATGCATATTAATAAAAAATATTCCAACATTTATAGGTTTTTTTGGAAATAAGTGAAGATTGCTTTCTTAGTTTGAAAATTTTATGATTATTGATTTCTTGTTACAACGTTGATGTTGTTTAAACTTTAAAATTTGTTTTTATTCATTTATTTGATCAAGTCAGTACAAAAAAGCCTAAAAGGCCGAAAAAATTAGTACTTAAGGTAGCAATAATAAACTAGATAGTGCTAGATTAATAAGAAAGGTAAAACTTCAATAACATTTACTTCGCAAATACTTAAATATAATTTATGTAAGCAAATATATGAATTACTTGAATTAATTTATTTTCATGGCTCTCCATGATTAGTAATTATTATTATAATTAAAAAAAGAAGGTGTCATTAAATTAATGACAACAATAATGATAACCAGTCCATCTAAGTAGTGGTCTGCAAGCTTGAAAGATCCAAAAAGTCTTCTAGTAGTTTTCGACGATATGCACAAAGCGGTAAAGAAAACTTCCTTAAGTTGATAGGCAAACGGTTGAAAGATCAGGCAACACGAATCAAAAAATATTTTTTAAAAACATAGCAAGCTATTCTAGGAATAATAATCTGAGGGTTCCTTAAAGACCGTGAAAATGCAAAACTATTACAAAGAGTGATTGGATTGCCATTTCTAATGACACCGTAGAGAAAAACTCGAGAAAGTGTTGAAACGAGCAGCCAAGAAACTGGCATACATACTCCGAAATATGATCACGAAAACCTATATTGTATGCAAAACGAACTATCATATTAACAATCCGTTTAAGCAGTTTTTTAAATAGGATTTTTAGAAGCAGTTCTAAGTCTTCAGAACATATAGATTATTTAATACATTTAAAAGACCAAAAACATATTGACTGAAAATAAAATTTGATTTTATTATAGAAAAATCATGTAAAAGAGATATCGATATTTTCACACACCTGTTTATTTTTTTTCCAAAGCTGGACTGTTTTTCTTTTACCGTACAACTAAGTCGAAACTATTTAACAACTGTCAAGAAATTGACTATGAATAGAAGCGAATTAACCAGTTTCATATTAAAAGTTTGACTCTGAATATATCTTTTCATGATATTAACAAAAATAATAAATATAATTTATTAATATATAAAAACATATTTCTATTCTTTCCAGTTCAAATGTTGTGGTAGAAATGGGCCATCCGATTACGCACCTCTATTGCGTCCACTTCCTAAGAGCTGTTATCTAAATGACGTTGTTGATCACAATCAAATCTTCACCAATGGTTGCCTTAAAGCTGCTCAAGACAAATATGTTGAGCTCTTTCAATATGCATCATCTGGCGAATGGTTTGTTTTGGCTGCTTCCGTAAGTGTTAAAACTAATTCCTTCATAACTTTTTACAATTTATTCATTTAATACGAATTTCTTTCTTGCAGGCCGTAATGTTTCTTTTTGCTGTTTATTTGGTCATTCGCTTCCGCAGTAAACAACGCCATTATAATTATTAATTTTATTTATTAATTTAAATTTTTAACGCAAAATTTTAACGAAAATTAAAAAAAGAAAATATTAATGATATTTCACTTTCTTTCATATACAATAGAGGTATTCACTATCTGTTGTATTTTAAAGTTGTTGTTGTTGTCTTTTTATATAATTTTTAATGGAGAATATCAATAATTATACAACAATACATCATACTTACAATATCTACAACAGTAAGTACGCCTTTGTGAATACTTTCAATATTTCTATTAGCAGCGTGAAATCTATTAAATTTTTATTCAACTTGATTTGAAACCGTATAAATATCGACTGTAATTTTAAATACTTTTTTACTACATGCATATATATTTTATATTTATGATTGTTTTTAAAATATGTTTTAACTGTTGTAATTTTTTATATTTATTGTTAATATTTAATAAAGTTCAAAACATTGTATCTAGAAATAACATCCAGATAAGAATCCGAAACGTTTTATTATATCTTGAAAGAAAGCCAAGACACATGTTTAGTCTACCAAATATATATTTTTTATGCCTTGCAGCATTATAATACTTATGCATACATAAGCAGTGAATTCAAAGGAATTCACAAGTGTGTACCAACTATTATTTCGTAAAACCCCAAGACTTACAAACTATACAGCAGATAGTAGGTTTTGTGAACTCCTTTAATTTGTCTCGTAAAATTTTGTAACCTTATTTTTTTGAGTTCTAGAATTTTTTTAGGATAAAGCTTTTTGTAAGTAAAGAATATATTATTCTGATCTAAAAAAATATAAATTTTTGTTTTTGTAGGCAGAAAGATCCAGGGTCTTGAACAATCTCAAACAAATTTTTAGTTCTTCGGCCTTGTTTTAAATGAATTTTCTTTTCTTTTGTTTGAAAAAAAGAGAAGTAACGAATCAGGCAATTAATACCTACCAACTATTTCGATATGTTACTTTCTTTCGGAAAGGGATAATGTAGAACGGACAGACGGTGGAAGGGAGATAGCTTAATTTAGTTCGTTTACAGCGGAGTTGTTGCGCGTTTAATGTTAATTTTTTATAGCATGCAAAACTGCTCCTTTGGTGTCAAGTAAGAGCATTGATTTTTGTTAAGCTATGTAGCCATTTTATTCATTATTTTACTTCGCCGACGATTTTGCTTCGATACCGACGAAGGAGGGCGCTGTGATGTATACTAGCACACACCAACCATTATCAATTGCTGCCGGTACTGTTCAGTGACAAGTCCCTGAAGGAAGCATGTGGATAAGTGTATCACGTCAATATTTTTCTCAATAATTATGTTGTCTTTTTGGAGACACTGCCAACAATTTGTTTTTTTGTTTGTTTTTTCTTCTTGATAAGTAGAGAAAATGTTTGACGGTTAAAAACAAATCATTATTTTAAAACGAAACGAAGTTAGCGATAAAAAGTATACTCCATAGAAGACTGTAAAATATTTTATATTATTTTAAATAAATATTTGTGCCTGTTTGACATCGTCAGTATAATTTTAATTTTGAAATTTCCTGCAGATGGTGACGGCGTCTATAATGAATCAGTACAGGCGTATTACGGTCATTTTGCACAGTGTGGTGATATTGGCAATAATAAGTCAGTATAATCTTACTATTGAAATTTTCTCCACATAGTCCCACAAGAACTACTTAGTCAGTATTGACGCTGTATACTGGTAGATTTCATAGGACACGCCTGTGTTAAATGTCAATATTAGATATCATTAGTTGGTGTATAACTTGTCAGTAGTACTGGTGACATCGTCAATAGATAATCAGTATAATTTCACTATTAACATTTCCTGCAGGCATGCTATACCTTCGTCACTTAAACAGCCCAACAACAACAAGTACAATGGTACACTAATACACATCTGAAAAACGCTGAATGTTATGACTTGCCTGAGTCGGGACTCGAACCCACGTTTTTATTCATAACTGGTTTTATAGTCCACGTGCTAACAATTTCAGCCAACAGCACTTTCACCTGCAATGAATCAGTAAAATTTTGATTATCCACTATTTAATGCTGCCTTTACACACTATCAGCCTTATTCACAAAAAATTGTTATTGAAGACATTATTAGCTCACATTAGTTAATAATCAGTTTTAGTCTTATTAGCCAATAATAAGAAACCTTATTCAAAACGCTTAATAAGGCAAAATTAACTATTAAGCGATTTTTTCAGTTTTGTGATTGAATGTTATTAAAATTGAAATAAAATTAATGTTGCATACAATAAAATAGTGAAATTAATTCTATATTTAATGTTTTTAATCAATTTAGATTAATAGCATAGTGCTTATAATATACAAAAATATATATAAATATATTAAGACGTCTTGAAATGGCATTGCCAACAATATGTTTTGATAAAATATTACAAAAATATTCAAATACCGAGTACGTTGCAGTTTTTTATTCACCACTAATTTATTTGAATTATTTATTTGGAAAATTTTTGGTGGTTGCAAAGTGCAAAGAATGGAAAAAAATCATTAAAAGAAAACGCAGCGACAACTGGGTGGAAGAAGACAAGGCAAGTATCAATTTTTCAATGATCAGGTAAAGATATGCGTTTGCGTGTGTATAAATATGTACATACATAGGTATGTTTACTCGGCACATACTTACATATATACATATGTATGTACATATACATATACATATGTACATTTTATTGAACTTTTTTATGTTAACTAGATTTTGCTGAAGGAGTTGGTAAAAGAAAGAGTGCCCACAATAGAAAACAAAAACTAAGAATGCAATTACTTCATAAAAGATTTACTTGTCTTAAGGCCTCATTAGTTTTCACTTTTCGTTGCCGTTCTGTGCCGTTCTTTTCTGTAGTAAATATTTTTGAATTACTTGTTCTGTAAAAGGAATCAGCGGTTTTGAAAAACAAAAGAAAAATATTGGAATTGTTAACAAAAATTTTTCGTAAAGTTTTTTTTTAATAAACCAAAAGAAACAAATTAATAATTAAAAAAATGAGTATTTTGGTTGATTCTGTCTCTGAACTTTCGGATGTGAGCGATGTAGTTGTTTTAAAGAATTCTTTAAAAGTTTGTACTGCTCCCACAAACAATTTGTCAGTCAATCTTCTGTATCCAAAAAACTTGTATTTTGTATTGGCGACTCAGGTGTCAAGGTTTGAACCAATTTGAAACTGTTGCCATTTTCTTCAACAATATTTGCCGTGGAACGCACGCTAAAAGAAAAAAAGATTTGAATGCATTTCATGCTTGTAAATATGAACGTTTGTACATATAAATGGAATCAAATTAATTAAATAAAAACTTACGGACGCGGAGATATATGAGGTATCAAAAACTCTAACTGGATCATCAAACGATGTCTAACCGTTCGCCACTACCGACACATCCATTGTTTTTTATTTTAAAAAATATATAAATCGTTACAAAATCTTGAATTTTAACAAAATTTTCTGACTTTTAACAAAAATTTTTTAATACTTTACACCACAACAAACTGACACAACGAGTCTCTAATAAAACGTTTGTGAATAAGGCTGTAAATGTATAGCTGTTGTTATTTTTCTAAAAACCTCTTACAACTACAATTAGAGTTGAAAAAAAGTTACCCTAGGTAATAATAGGTGCGTTCGATTACTTTTGCAGGAAAATGCAGTGTATGAGTAATTACTGAGTAAACTGAAAAGTTTACTCTCAAAAAAAGCTGTTGCCCAAAAAAGTACACGAACGGAAAAATTTTAAAAATTAATTAGATTAAGTAAACAGGTGATTGCAAATCAATATAGTATTGAAATATATTTACACTTTGGACTACTCAACTCTCTTTCTTGTTGGTATTCGATGCACCATTTATTATAACACGAATATTTTAAGAAAATATTAAGATATTATTTTCTGTAATCTATTCCATATGCTTATTTTTATTATATTTGATATCGCTTATTTTTTTCTGATTAAATTTATTCAAACGTATGTGATTATTTGTTTTTGCTATTGACTACCTTAAAAGCATGTGCAGTACTAAGTAACCATATATTTAGCATTTTCACAACTCTAAAGAAATAAGAAAGTACCACCGAAAATGGCCATAAATGGTTTCTACAACATTCCTTTCCTTTTAAAGGGCATATGCATACATGTTTAACGAAGGAATAGTTTAAATATAATTGTTCACTTATTATCTTTTATTAGTTTGTTTGAGTTTTTCTTTTTTTTAATAATTTATTCACAAATTGTATACTTTTTAATTGCTTACTTTTGTTTGTTTACCTTTTGAATCATAAGTTTTTAGTGGTTTTTTTTAATCCAAAGTGATTATTATTTTTGGCGAAAGTTCGTAACATTTTTAGTCAGAAAGAATTGGACATGAGTCAATATTCCAAAAGAGCAAGGGAAAATTTTAAAATTAATTAATTTCAACTTACACGGCAGGACAGAAACAACGTTGTTCTTCGGGAGCCGCTACACTCCCGTCATCAGTGTTTATGTATGTTTCCATGTATCCGCCACTGTTTAGGTGGCTCGGTTGAACGTGATTTCAAATTTGTATTTCTACAAATAATGTCTAGAAAAAGCATACGAGAGTTATTTGTATTATTGGTTGTTTTTACAGTAAACACTGCTTTACCACTATCAATATTCAAATTTTACCATCACTAATTAACGTTAAATTAACCCACGTTGGTTTTATCTCATGTACCATTTTTCTTTCTAATTTTTTTTTTACTTAAGACACACTTTTTTGGTTTGATTAATTCTGTTTTACTAAATTTTGCTACAAGAAATTTTGTGAAGTAAAAATTTGTAAATTCTCAGACTTTACGCTCTCATTTACTGCAACTCGAGTAAACGAACACAATTTAGTAAAATGCAGTAAAGTTCAGTAAAAATTTGTGAAAACTTTTGGGTACTCGAACACACTTAATGGTAAAGTAAGAAAACAAAAACAATTGGTTGATAATTGAGTTCTTGTTACAACTTTGATATTGTTTAAACTTTTCATTTGCTTTTGCTCCAGTTGTTCTTAGAAATATTTGGGTAAAGTTCCCTGATGATATGCATTGGCAACAGTGAAATGCGCATAGGAGCTAGCCTCAATAATCAATTTCAATTTGTTTTTAATAAAAGTGTTAATATGTAGGTAAAATATTAATTATGGGAAATAATGCGATTAAAAATTTAAAATACGAAAGGATTATAGTCGGGACTTGACAAGAATTACTTTCGGATCCCTCGCGATATATAAACCACAAGAAATCGTATATCGACTTAGATATAATAATCTCTCGTATAAATTGGCTAAAACACAAACAATTTCATAGTGCTCATTTGACGGAAATTGTGCCAGTAAAAATCTTAAAGTTATAGAAATTCAGATGCCAACCTCAAGCAAGTTGCTTAACATCTCAGCAAAAACTTGGTAATTAAAAACAACATACTTTTCAATACAAACTATATACAGACTTCATTGATTTATAGTAGTTATGCAAATACCTATTAGTAGAGATGGGATCGTGAGTAACTTAATGCACGCTCATGATAATAAAAGTTTACTCATGCACTCTTATGTACGACCTTATATTTTTGGCTCACGTTCATGTACGCTCACGTGAGTGGAAAAAAAGTTAGTCATACTCAAGAATACTCACGCTCTCGAAATACTTACGAAAAAAGTTATAAAATTAATCACGAAACAATTACGTTAAAAATCTGTTCTTGCACGCTCGATTTTTTTTACTCACGTACATGCATGGTCAGGTGATTGAAACAGGCAATTAATAAGCGGGATCACGCATAATTTACGCTAATGACGCGAGCGGTGCCCATCTCTACACGTAATTTATTGTCTGAGTGACGCGGAATAAGAGATTGCGCCCATAATACATCAAATTAAAGGTTCAACCCCTCAGGAAGGAAACTGATAGTAAAATAATTGTGCCAGTGAGTAAAACACTTGACATGTCAGTGAGTAAAACATATTTAAAAAAGAGCTAACATTAAATATTCATTGTGTTTTGTGATTTCAATAACTTTGAAATATTGACATCGTTTTTTGGAGATAAGTAACTTATTTGAAATATATTTATTTAAAATACAAAATAAAAAAATATCTATCTTTATTTCCTATTGAAAAAACTATATTCAAAATGTGTTTTGTATTTTATTTGGTAACTTTTAAATAGGCTCTTGGCATTTGTAAAATACTTCTTTTTTTACATAATTGTACTAATATTTTAATAAATGTGAAAAATTATGGAGACTGCAAAAATCGATCTCAAGCCCTGAAATAAAAATGTCATAAATTAATAAAAATGTTTGAATATTACACATTTTGCGAAAACAGGGAAAACTTGGGAACAATTAGAGCAAACACCAAAAATCGTTTAAAAATCGGTACAACTGGTAAGAAACTAAAAAGATGAAAACCAGCGAATATAAAAAAAATTCACGAAAAATTACAATATTGTATATAACTCCAAAATTTGGGAATAATCTCAAAAAATTCCGAAAATTCGCACAAACTTTCTGAAATATGAAAAATTACAAAACTCAATACTGATTTACAAATCGGAAGAACTATAAACTTGCAAATCCATCGCAATAATGGAAAAAAGTTCGCAAAAAATTGCAAATTTTGGGAACTATAGCGAATGCTAAAATCATGAAAAACCAATTGAAAATTGGGGGTGTGAACTGAACACTTAATGAATAATATATTTCACAAAAACATATGTACATATTTTGAAAATGCGTATTTTGAATTTTGTTGGGACGTAAATAGCAGTTGTATAAAAAGAATTTTAACTCAAAAACTCCCTGTCTTATAGTCAAGGGAGACCTATTCTGTCATATACCAGTAGATTCGTATTTGCGAGCTCTGTTAGAATCTATAGGGAGCTTCAAAAAACGATCTCATCTCCACAGCTAATAGTTATTTTTCAACGGATAAATAAAAGATCATATGAAACTCTTAAAATGAGAGTTCTTTTTTCTGTCATTAAATAAAACTCTTTTAAGGGGTTTTACTTTTTACCTCTAAAATAAAACTCGTCTTGCTTATTTTTTTTGAGGAGTTTTATTTTTTCCGTCTAAAATATATGTATGTAACTCATTTTGTTTATTTCTTTTTCATAGTCTTCTTTTTATTGCGTCTATCCAGTGATGTTAACCGTACGGTAATTACCGTATTGTACGGTAGGCAGGCAATTTCTATAAAGTTCTTTTTCACTATCTAATTTAGTCTACGCATGATATATGTACATATTTCTATACAAAAAAGTCATAAAATGTATGATGTCATTACAAATATGCGAAATAACGCCAATTGTAGTTAAATTCTAGAAGTTTCTGCCATAAATGTATGAAAAAATGTTGCATCACTTACTGCCGCCTTATTTGGTAGCCATTTATTTTCTGCCAAATATTTTTTTTCAAAAATCTTTGAATCGAACAAAAAAATCTTTTTTATTGCATTAAAAATTGTCAGGGGCACCCTGTGGGTTGGTAAAACAGTTGGATGTAATGGGCCGCACTGCGAACAGCTGTTTAAGTTTATTTATATTTAGGGGGAATTTATGGAAAAAACAAGGAGGATGACAAGGACGATAGTAAGGAGAAAAGGGTGGATATATGTAGGTCTAGATTATTTTTATTTGGTGAGTAGGAAAAAAAGAGGGAGGAAATAGGGGTCTATTTTGGTGCTCTAGAGTCTATGATAAAAACGGGGCTTTTTGATTGCGATCGTGAAGAGGAAAAGATGTGACTGTAGGCTGGAAAAAACATGAGGAAAAACTATAAAAAAATCAAAAGTGCATAAGAAAATTGTATTTATTTATTGAGAATTTTATATAAAGAAGCATATACTTATATATATATAAAGGAAAGCTGAACTAAATAAATACAAAGGCAATAAAAGACAAAAAGATCAAAATGAAATTGGTATAAATAAAGCCTTGGATTAAACTAGAAAAAATCTAAAAAAAAGAAGAGAAGGAAATAAAATTATAAAGACTGTGTACCAATATTTTAATCCTCATATGTGTAAAAGCCACAAAAAAATTAAATAAAGCAAAAATAAATAAAAAGTAATAAAAGAAAAATTCCAGCATCGCGTCACATCCAACGCGGGAACCGTAACTACCCTATTTGGAAACAGCAGCTTGCAAAGCGGAGCCAGGTATTCTGCCATTCGACTTGGTAAATTAGTGCAGATAGGGTCAACACCTATTTGTATACTTACTGTCGCGGAGATCGTAGTAAAATTATCCTTTTGCAGATGATTGCCTTAGCCTGCAGAAAAGAAAATATATGTATGTGTATTAGAGGAATCAATGCACTATTTGACATACGTATAGACACGCCACGTGCATACGGCAGTTTTATCTTCATAGTGCGCGAGTAGTAGTCCTACAGGAAGCCGAGGATGAGCAAAAGCCAAAAGCAATTAAGAAAAAAAAGTATTAACGTGATTATTATTTTGGCTAAAGTTCGTAACATTTTTAATCAGAAAGAATTGGACATAAGACAATATTCCAAAGGAAGAAAGGAAAATTTTAACACCAATTAATTTCAACTTACACGGCAGAACAGAAACAATGTTGTTTTTCGGGTGCCGCTACACTCCAATCATCAGTGTTTATGTGTGTTTCCATGTATCCGCCACAGTTTAGGCGTGTTTCTGTTCTGCCATGTAAGTGCTATAATTCTTTGTATGTACAATTATTAACATAAATTTTGTTGAACTTTTCAAAACAGATATATTCATCTTTAACAATGTTCTAAAATATTTTTAAATACAGACGACGAATTTCATTAAAAAGTAAATGAATTTGTATATAACAATAAAACATCGTTGCAATTTAATGGATGGAAGTAAACAGTGTTGCAGCGGTTAACTTCTTTTCACAATTTTATTGAAGTAAAGAAGAAAATATGTAGTTTAGTTAACAGGAATCTCAAGTAATAGAATAAAAGTGCAAAATATCATATGTATATTAAAAAATCTTTTAATTTTTTGGCACCTCGAAAAACTTTAAAAATAAGATAAATCTTCACATATGGTAACATTGCATGGTAGTCACATGATTGCAGTTTTTCATCCAAATTTTAAAATATAAATTGATGGCATCTTGCTTAAAAATTTGCGTACAGCCTGCGTCACAGCTTTAAATTTTTGTGGATTTTCTTAAGCAGTATGTGTAAAAATCTTGAATGAGAATTGAAAGATTGAAGCAATTAAAAAGTAAAAATCAACAGTTCTGTCCATTGCACACCTTTTGTAAAATATTTAATATATTTCTGTAAAGATAGTTGAATGGTTTCATGATCGCTTAAACAAATTGTATTTCGCATTTTCGGAGTTTGTGTTGCCACTATTTACAAATCTAAATTTAGAAATGCAAACTGAGAAGACTAAAATTAAAATCGTTATTTTATATAATCGAATATCTTTGATATGTAAAACAATCCTAAGCAATTTTGTTGACTCTAAGAACTTAGACGGCACTTTGTGGCAAGATTTTAATGTTGAAGATGATGATAACCAACTACCAGCTAGACAATATATATCTATACGGTAAAGTAATCCCAAATCTTTCAATTATGGAGATTTCAACACACAAATTAGCTGAATTTAAAACTGATTGCAAGATATTTTATATACGAATCGCTCAAGAAATTAAAAAAAGATTTGCTTTTGAATCAATTCAAGTTTTAGAGTTTATTTTTTTATATTTTATTTGTTAAAATAGCGGCCATGGTAATATATAACATCTGAAAATTTCAATTATCTGCCTATTGAGATTCAAAAGTTAGACCGATGTGCATCTGAATAAAATATTATAATTCATAAACTTTCAGTGAAAATAGGGCTGTTTGTTTCAGAAAAATATGAAGCTTAAAGTCTTAATGGACTTATTCACATACGATTAATAATGTTGAATTTTGATGTGTGAAAACCGGCTTTAGTGTATACATTAACTTTATTAATCAATTGTGAGGAAGGCCACAAAACAACTGGTGAAATTCGCGTTGAAAACTTCAACATTTCAAAAATGCTAGTTGGGTTGTTTTGCGTTTCAGGTAACGATATTTAAGATTAAAAGAAACTAATCTAGCACTACACTAGCGCAGTTAATAATTTTTTTTATAGGGGCGGTGCACAGTGGCCAATTTGGCTTCGCTAGCGGCATTATATTCAAATTTTCAAATTTGAAAAACCGATGATGAACAGCTGTGAGCTGTCAAAGTCAAAATATGTTTCTGCAAGTGTTGTGCAAGATATTTCCGCCTTTTTGAACATCGTTTTGCTATTCGTGTTAAACTTGCAAATTTTATTATTTTCATTAAAAGTTTTGTTATATACTAACGCCAAGGTATGTATTATATAAAAAAACTGTGGTTGTGATCTGTGTATACTTATGTTATTTATAAAACGTAATCGTGTTTAAGTGTATTAGCAACTCGCCCATTGTAACGTACACCTGTCTTTCGTGGAGTAGAACTTACAAAATTCACCTGCATTCAGTGTAATTATAAATTTTCCTATATGTGTAAACCATTGTGTGTCCAAAACGTTCAAAATTTACTGCGAGTACCTGCGAGCCTTCAATTTATTGTACTGAAGAATCTGATTAATATTTCTTTTATAATATAGTTTCTCTCTGAGTTGACAATTTTTTTTTATTTTATATATGAATATATGGTGAAAAATGTTTATTGAATTAAAAACAAAAACTGTAATGACTTTTGTCCACCACGCCGCCGTAAAATTTTCACAGTTCACTATAAATATTTTCCAAGAGGAAAATCTTTATATTTTCTAATCCAGAAAAAAATCGGCGACTACGCCAGTGAGCGGATAATTCAAAAACGATTCGATTTAAAATAATAATTTTATATTAGCACACCTACCTACCGGTAACATCTTGTTTAGGAAAATTGTGTCATTAATACAAAATCATATTTAGAATATCAAATGACATTCAGTCCGCCACACTTGGTCTCAATAGTAGCTGCGCTCAGACAGCAATGAGAAATAGTTAATTGCCTAACAACGCTCCTAATAATAGAATGATTAGTAACAATATTCAATTCCATAAATCAAATTCGAACAAAAAGAAACATACATACAAACATAGATTAAAAAATTAATCATTTTAAGCACATTTGTTAATAAAAAAGTGGAAACATTATTACATTTTAAGATTGAAAAATAACAGCAGCATTAATGAACATTTCATTTAATCGCAATGACGCTTTTGAAAACAAAACAAAAACGGCAATTCTTATGTCTGAGTGACAGTGATGGTCACGTGATTTGAATATTCTACAGGAATAAAACTCTAATAAAAGAAAACAGCAAATAAAATGGAAAAAAGTAAAAAAAAATAAATTGTAAAAAAAATTTCTAAAAATATCATATTAATATTTCTTTACCTCCAAAAAGCTTATTAGCAGGGAAACAACAGATATGCAATTACATGTTTGTTCTTGAGCAGCCTATGGAGGCGGGTATAAAATCTGCATCCGTTTCGAACATTTTAATAAATTTTATTATCGATTTGTTAGTGCATATTTTACCTTTCAAAGCATGTTTTGCATTTTTCAGTCTTCAGTGCACATTTGTAGCATATTCTGAATGGAGGAAATATATATCTTTTAAATTCTGCTCATTTCTTTATTTTGTATATCTATCAGTGGAAGCATGTTTTCGCCATCTACATTATATTTTCAATCTATATTTGCTTTAGTCAAAGCAAATTGTTAGAGTCCGACCGAAAGTTCGGATTCGGTGGAAAAAATCCACGTTCGGTTGATGTTCGGCGTACTGAACAATTTGGATAAATCTTTTGTACTTGTTCGTATATCACACAAGGTACGCAAAAATTAAACTCTGTAAAATATTAAAGTACAAAAATTACAACGTTGCCAAAATAAAAGGTTTTTATTAGGGAGGCATACAATACTGATATATCGTTGACAATTCCAGTTTGCCGATATACTTTTATTGTCGATACAACACTACTTTTTACATTTTTTGAAAGTTTTCAGTTCAGTTCTTGAAATTGCTTAACTATTTTCAATGCTTATTTCGCTCTAGAAATAATTTCCTTTATTAATTCAGTTACCACTAATAATCTCTTACGCTGTAATATCGTATTGTAATAAAAAAGACGTGTGGCACTCGGGGGGTGCCGCGGCAACTTATGCAATTATAATTATTTATTTATTTTTTATTTATGCACGATTTTTTTCTTTGATATTAATTCAAGTTACACTTTTTGAGCGTGGTGACCGATTAGAAAACAATTTTTTTTCTTTTGTTGAATAAACGAGAAGTTAATATCGTTTAAAATATTTTTATTATCTACAATACATGTAGGCTATTCAGGAATTTTTATCAATGAAACTATAGGTTTATGGTAATTGAAATAAGAAACTTAAGTTTGAGACTTTATGTCCTCTAAATATCTGGGAAATACCGCTTAAAAACCCACGAGTTGTCTGTTTGTTTGTGTATATAATTTTTTTGTCAACCAAGATTGCTCGTAAGTACGCTATTTTGTGGTTTCCTACATTTAAAAATCTGTTCTGGCGATACTGTATGTTAATAAAATTAATAGCATACTTTGGGTGATAACATACGCTAGACGATTCAAATACTTAAAAAATAAAAGACTTAAGAAACAAACTTAGTGTTAGGTTATTTCCGTTACGGAATTTCTTGATTCGGACGCCGCGCTCAAAGCCCGCGATAAAAGCTATGCAATAACTTAAAAATTGCTCTATACTTATTTAATTAATTATACCATGAAATCTAATTCAATGCGCGTATCAGTATCGGTATCGTCTAAATGTTTTGTTTTTGGAATATCGGCATCGGCAAAAGACGAATCCGTATGTGTGTTAATTTGTTTTTATCAAATAAAAAAAATAAATTGGGGTTCGGGTTCGGTCCGAATAATATACCAAAGTTCGCGTTATATTTTGCGTTCGGTTGGCTATTAAAAATTGTATTTGGAGATAAATGTTATCCAGAACTGTCGAATTCTATACTCAATTAAAAATCAAAACTCATTTTTGTTGTACAAAGTTTGGAAAATCGTAATTAAATAATAAATTCTGTGTACACCGTAGTTGTACGATATGAGCAATATAAATTAGCATTTGCTAGTGTAAATACGAAAATGTTTCTTAAAAATGTTTTAAATTAATGCAACTCCGTTTAAAGCGCCTTTAAATCATTTGCTAGTGGTCGCGTTCATTAGACATAACTGTTTTGCAACCGATGAGTGTTTGGCTTAGAAACGCAGGGTTGAGTAGTTCCGCTCAACACAATAATTGAGTATTTGCTGCCATTTTTTCCATCATAAAATTTTTTTTGCGCTACTTTTACAGCATGTCAAGACACGCATTTGTAGAAGACGTTAATTTTTTTCGTCTGTTTTACGTCGTGTGGCGCACTTAGCAATGAAGTGTCAAATCACAGTATTGCTTTTCTAATTTTCTAATTTTTTTTGTGTACATTTTTGCTTATGAAATTGTTTTTTTTTTGTCACTGAAAAAGGTAACCCTTTTTGGCGGCAAGACGGAAAACGGCTGAGGTTTGTAAATAAATAAAAAAAATTTTAAATATAGAAAAATCCAAAAATGGTGTTTTGTTTAAATAATTCTTGTTTTTATGACAAAAATCAAAATGTTCGGATCGGTGGATCAGTATCCCGAGATTGCTCTATAGCAGCTTTGCTGCTACCAAATTGAGGGCTTCCAGTAGCCAAATGCGGGAATTCTTCCATAAATCTTACCAACTGTTGGAATTGCACGGCTGTTGTCAACTTTATGCTGTAATTACCATTTAAAATAAAAAAAAACAAACAAAAATTTACTATTTGTAACAACAGAAATATCCATTTTATTTTAAATTAATAAATAATTTTTTTTATATAAATTATGTTATTTTGCATTCGCGCACCTTTTTTGTTTTGACAGAAGAAAACGCGCTACACACACCCAAACAAACTGTCACTTGTTACGTTTTTTACAAAAATAAAATGAGATTCGCGTTATATAACCGCAAACTTGATAAACGTCAGATTTTACATGCGTATTTCAGGCATAACATGCTGTTAGTCAACATGTTGTGTTTTTTAGCTCCACAGCTGATCAAGAGAGTTATGCGCTTTTATACTGTTATGAAATGCCGCGGTCCAAGGTAGCGACTGCAAATTAATTTGTAAAGTTTTGCGGTACAAATGCGATAAAGTAACGAATATAAAGAAATAAAATTAAAATACTAATTCCATTAAGTAAACGAGGGTTTATTATGGTGTTTATTTGTTTGAAATATACATACATTTATTTCAATACAAGGTTTAACGGTTTTTTGAACACAGTGGCGGCTTAGCGTTGAAATTTAAATACTATCGGCGCATGTTTATCATTTTATTGGAGTATTTTGCTGTCCATTTTTATGTTGTAAATATTAAACTTGTGGTGCAGATTTTAAAATAAAAATGGAAAACTCCTGCCAAGAAAAACTCCATTGCAAATTCTGTGTTGTCCATACTTTTTGGTATAAGCCAAACTAATTAAGCAAATTTAAATAATTTCTTTTGCAGCACTTTTATTTCTTTTCAATTGTTTGCATTAATCAGCTGTTCATTATCCAATTATTCATCAAGGCGGTACTGTTGGGCTCAACAGTTGACAATAGTTTCACAACAGTTGAGCTCAACAGCTACGTCACATGAAAGCGTCCATTAACTGCTATTCGTTCTTGCTGTAAAGTTACATATTTCAAATGCGTCACTATATTTGATAATTTATGAATTGTGATGGAGTACGTGTTTTAATGAAATCGATTCTTTAAAAGTATTGAGCACTCGGTATCAAATAGTATTAAGCAGTCAAAAGTAACCGCTTTTTACAACACTCGTAGTATGAATAATATTCTTGCTGTCATTAATGAAGTTAAAACATGCCGGGGTAATATTTTCAGCAACCGCGCCTGAGTAATTCCGGGCCTGTGACTGAACTTAATTAAAACTAAACTTGAAGAAATTATTGCAAAAAAGGAAGAACTACGTGTAAATGCATGTATGTACGTTAAAACAAGTCTCAAAATACGATCATAAACAAATTGTATCTTTTAAGCATGGCTCTATAACTTCAATAGACAGTTTTAATATATAAAAGTTTATTTAGGCGTAATAGACAACGCTATTTGTTTGTTTGAAAAAATAAGTCAGCATTTTACTGTTTATTGCAGTAACAATTATCATTAAAGAACTTCTTTGATTTTATCCAAAATGCAGACATCGAGATCTCCTTAGAAATTGAAGTTGTTTTATTCAGTTATTCAGTTTCTTGTTCTATTTATTTAATTTTTATCTTATTGTTAATCTAAATGTTATTCACTGAATTGTTGAATAGAAAATATAAAGTACTGTTTAAAAATATATCGCACTTAAGAAATCTTTTAATTTTAATTAAAACAAAATTAAACAACACCAAATTTTATTACAATTTAATAAATTTTATGCAATTTTATTGACTTGTGAGATAAATGCATCTTAAAATAAAAAAATAAGTATAAAAGAACTTTTTACATAAAATATTTAGAAAATTTATGGGTCATAATTATTTCACACTTTCTTTAAATAGCATATTTGCTCGTGTAATGGGGACTTTTGTTACAGAATTAGAACATTTTTAGAAATACTCAATGTGGTAACTTCTTTGCATTTAGAACATTGAATTTCGATTAGACCTCTACTTTCTGAAAGACAATCATATACAAAAATATCAAGAGGCCTTGCGTTTCTCGAAAACTTCTTTACAATATAGAAAAAAAGTTTTCTGATAGAGAACCTCAAGGACGATTAAAATGCACAACACCCCCACAAGATCGCCATTTGGTACAAATGTGTAAACGAAAACGAAAGCTTGCAGTCGCTTCTTGCTTGCTTTGAAATGTTCATGTGCAATCGGAAAGACAGTAAGAGTCAGTACAACCCGTCATATTACCGTCCTATACACAAAAAAAGAAAATAGCCTAATTATTAATTAAGATAAAAATGCATGCCGCAAGATTCGTTAATATGATTTGACCTGGTTATATTTTGCTAAACGTTACACCAAGGTTTTTTACCGTATCAACTATATCAATTTTTGCGCCGTCAAGAAAAATATTTATATCATCCTCTATTATCATTAAATTTTTCGTAATAATTATGCACTTAGATTTCTTCGCAGGTCATGGTTAAGTTCTTGAACTTTAGAAGCAATGACATCCTTAGAACCACTGAGATAAAACTGAACATCATCAGCATACATTTGAATTTTCGAAAAATTTATCTGAAGTGGAAGATCGTTTGCATATAAGGAGCACAGCAGTGGACCAAGGATGGAATCCTGTAGAACAACCCTTGAGACTAATAAAGGCTGTGAAAAGGAACCATCATTGGCGACGGATTGATTAGACATTAGGATGACATTAATTTAACAGATGGTGAATAAAGTTGAATAATTTCGTTAGCTCGAGGGAAGGAATTTAATGGTGCACTGTGTCGTGTTTGAGTGTTCTTATAAGACAGGGGCAAATTACGGCATTCGATGTCAAACGAAATTCCATAAAAAAATTTTCGAATTTGTATGGAAATTTCGTGAGATATCGAATGCTGTAATTTGCCCCCAAGAAACGATATTTTTTCATTATCTAATTTGCCTAGGATATCCTCAACTATGTCAGGCAATGCTGTAAGACAGCTACGTTGGGGCCAAAATTCAGATTGACGATCAATCAGATGGTTATTGTCGTTCACAAATTGATAAATTTGTTTGTGTACAAGATATTCAAAACTTTGGACATAATTCTTTATCCCATTTTGGTACCGGGACAATTTTGGTATATTTGCTGTTGATAAGATAAGAGCTGGTAGTAATAATAGTATTGAAAAGATGCGTGACAGTTCGAATTATCTAAGGTAAGATTATCTTCACGTACATGGGATTTATGTCATCCAAGCCAACTGCAATAGACTTAACTGCATTAGAATTAAAACCTGCGGTTACGTCCAATGTATTTAAGCATTGGAAAATAAATTGGTAATTAATGAGTCCAAAGGTAAGTATTAATCGTAGAAGCCAAACTGAGCATATATAAAACAGTTCACCCACAACAAAATGTGAACAATTCAAGTTATATTTTATTTATTTAGATATTTTAAATTTAGTTAAAAAAACAATGAAGTAACATTATTACGTTTCATCCCGAACATTTCACTCCACCAAATATGTAATTTAAAATATTCTATCGGCTTAAAATTGTTCATGTATCAGCGTAAATGATCACAATTTCCCACGCCAACATCACTAGTCCGGGTCATTGCAAAATTCAATATCAGATTTCATTCATAATTGTAAAAATTTACTCCAACAAAAATCACGTAATTCAATTTTTTTATTGCTTGTTTAAATACAATAATATTAAAAAAATACGTAGAATTTGTAAATCGAAAATAGTTTAAAAGAAATTCTCAAAAATACTGGTTTCTTATTTGAAAATTCTGACATCATTGCTAATGATGAGATCAGAGTGTTTCTGAAAACAAAGAGAAGAGTTAGCAGCATAATGACTGCAACTTAATGTACTCATACAACTATTGCAAGCTTGCTGCTGTTAAATGCTCACGACAGACAATAAACATGACAATTTGTAATGTCAACTGCTTACAAAGTTTTCGCTAAATGTGAATGAAAATCGAAAATTCAAATGAAAAACAGAGCCGAAAAAATGCATAACAATTTTATATTTTGCTCTTGGAATCGTAAGTGGAATAGTATATAACATCTGGCTTTTTACTCGAATTGTTAAAATGTTTTACGATGGGGTTTTGTTTATAGTGTTTTGTGCTTGGACGACAATCAACGATGGTGGTTGGTTGATTTGTTTGAATTGGAATTGTTTGTTTGCTGCTTAAGCTTTTCTGTGATTGTTTTTTTCTGTGTTATTTTGTTTTTTGTCTTTATAAACAATTCAGTCACTTTGGGGATATTAAATGTAAACTCAATATATGTATATAAGTATGTCTGTATGTATCTATGTACATACGCTTATGTATGTTGGATGTATGTATGTATGTAGCTGTTGTTAGAAAACTACAAAGCAAAACAAACGACAATGAGCATTCAACAGATACGAGTCAGTAAAACATTTAAATATTTCATACTTGTGTTGCTCTGTTGTTGTGGTATGATTTTTGAATGTTTATATGGGTCTTTTCACATCTGTTGAGAATTTTTAAAGTGGGAAAATATCACCCACAATTGAATGTTATTTCATTAGTTTTGGGAATTATTTAATTTCTCTTAAAATTAACTGCATACGAATATAGCGTTTTGTAACAACTGAGAAGAGAAGCCCCCTCCCATGCCATCATCACAAGATTGGTAATGCTAGAAGCTTAAGAAGTTGAACCGCTTTTAGATATAACTCGTCAACAGTGGCTTTGTGCTAATAAAAGTCAAACAAAAAATTACCTGGCACAGTTAGGAATGTTTCCTGAAAATAAATTTTTGTTTGAAATATTTTCACGGTACAACACAAGATTTTGGGATCTGATTCTGAGAATTGCATGTGAAAGTAGCCCCAAAAATAAGAACTTCAGCATCATTCGTATTGTTAAGTTGGCCATATGATTTGTTTATTGTTCAACGTGGATTTTTATAATTTTTTCTATATTTTAACACGATTATATCTCGGTGTACCATACGTATACTTGTTATTCTTCCTAATGAAATATTCAATGTTCTTCTCGCGAAAGATTTTCTTTTTCCTGTAATTTTCATGATAAGAAACGTTTTTTTAGTTCGAAGGCTTAAAGTATTACGTAAGGAAATATAATGCGGTATCATATTTCAAACGCTTGACTTTGTGTTTGCTGGGAAAACTCGCTTTCTCCACGAATACTAATAAGCAACAACACAATCACAGTTTAAATTTTGCACACCACTGTTTTAAAATGTAATTATTAATTATTAATACAGCCAACTTGACAAAACGAAAGATGCAGAAGTTCTTATTTTTGACATTACTTTTACTTGCAATTCTCAGAATTGAGTCCCAAATCAATGAGCTGAAAAATGTTGTACTGTATTTTTTAATAGATTTTTTTTCGGAGAAGTAGTTTTGAGACTATTTAATATTTTTTATATTTATTTCATTGAATTATATTGCGAATAATTTATTTTTTTGAAGCATATTTAATTTGCTGTCATGAGAATTGTATGTTCAAACGACAAACTTTTATAGAAATTGAAAGCCTGGAAAGCAGGCAAAGCATGGAAAGCCTCAAATACAGTACTTTTGTTGTGTTGTAGCTATTTTGTACGATGTTAATGTTGATGATGATGAGAGGAGCATTAGACTTTAGAATACTTTGCGTTCAATACGTATGAGTATAAAAATATTGTTTTTATTTTGTTGTTTTGTTTATTTATTTTTTTTCGCAGTTAATGCAAATATGAAATTTTTTTGTATTTAGTTTGCTGGTGACCGTGGCCCTTGACAGTTGTCTATTTCATTTCACTTTAGATTTCATTATCGTCTATTTCACTTTAAAACGTAAAGTCGTGAACGGATTTTGAAATGTTTCTTTTACGCAGAGCGTTTTGGAATTAAAATAAAAAAAGGAGGCGTTTATTTGAAAATATTTGATTTTGCGTAGACTTTGTTTTGTTTTGATATTATTGAGTTCACGTGACGCCAAAAATCTGTTGGTGTTAATTTTTATTTAAATTTTTTTTCTTGGCCAGACATTTGTTTGCTATTAAAAAATTTCTTTTTTTTTAAGTATAAAAAATTAATATTAGAAAAAATAGAATAAAATTTTCTAATAATGGGTTGTGCTACTAGATCTATAAAATGTACTTTATTTATATTCAACACACTATGGGCAGTAAGTAAATTAATAATAAATTTTAACTATTAAGCTTAATAAATTAAAAGATCAATGAAATCAAAAACAATAAATGAATTGATAATTGGAAATGATTAATTAATTAATTAATTAATTAATTAGCAAAAAATAATAGAAACTTGTACGAGTACAATCTAAACTGTGAAAATCGTTACTTTTGGTGGCCCTTTAAACTGTTAATAATAATAACGAAAAGAAATGTTACACAGTAAAAGATTGTTGGATTTAAAAATAACTCTTTTAAGGTTTCCTTTGGTTGGTTGGTTAGTGAAACAAAAGTTAGAATACAAAGTGTCAACAACAACTGCAAAGTTTGTAAATAGAAAAGTATTAGATATCAAATGCTTTAACACTGGCAATCGTAAAATAATAAACAGAATGTGAGTATTATTACTTTAAATGTCTTTATACACTTTTCCTCTTTTGAAATAATAGTCCTATATTTGTTGTTATTGCTCTTGCGCTACCTTGACAGATGATATCATCTTCTTGAAAGCTTTTTCGAATCCGTATGTGGCTTAAACTGCTATATAATAGTAATTTTTTATTGCCATTTTAGATGATGTGCGTGCTTATTCAAAACATGTTGTTGTTTTTATTTTGGACAGATATTCACTCACTTTTAACATCAAACGTACACTTCATGTACAAATGTACAAATTATATTCATGTGCGAGGGTTATACGTGGAATAATTTTATCTGATAAAGATTTTGCTCTCTAATTTTTTGTTTTTAGTATTAAGCAAGTTCCATAAATGGTCCACCAACCAAAATTTTTTTTAAATTTATCCAACTTATTTTTTATATATTTTTTAAAGGAATATTAGACTAGATATATAATTTTATGAATAACATAAATGCATTTTGATGACCACTAATGTACGAATTATTGCCAAATCCTATCCTACCTCAGATCTTTTAATTTATACCAGAAATTTAAAATTTTTATGTATTCATATTTTAGTGTTAATGAAGATGGCCCCATCAAAAACCATATTTTTGTACATTGAATTTAATTCAATTTTGTATTTACTCTTTGGGAAACACTGAAATTAAGTATGAAATTTCAGAATAGAATATAGAATAGAAAAAATGCGACGTACGCAACGTAGCGTGCGTCATAAAATTGTTCACGACTTTTGATAAAAAACGACAAAATTTTTTGGCTGCAAATAAGTAATTTCAGAATTCTCTTATATTCATCTTTCTTTTAGGAACCAGATTTTGTATGCTTTATTGTGCAATATTAGCAAAAATTATGAAAACATACTTTAACTTTCAAAGTTACTTCCGTTTTTTGTAGCGTGCGTTACAAAAATGCTTAAAAATTATTTTTAATGTCATTCGAAAGTACACTTATATCCCCCAAACACTATGCATAAGTTGAAGGTACCTCTTTTGTAGGATCAAAAAAATTTATCTATATTATTAATAGGCAAACACCGTTTTTTAGATCCCTTTACGGCCTTCACACTGAAACGATTTTGGAAAGATTTATATATTTTTAACGGGTTTTTACGTAGATGTGCACAATCTTAATTTTATTTAAATCGGTTCGATAGTTAGGGAGCTACACTTATTACTTATGCATGCATCAGCTTCCATTTGAAAAATAAACAAAGTGTCCATGTGTGTTTGCCCAATTTGCTTTTGCAAAGAAATGGGACAGAGTTTTAAGTTTTTTATTTACAATGTTTTTTATGTTTGTATTTTATCGTCTGTATTTTTGCAAATGTTTAATATTAATTTTTAGAATGCGGTCGATTGAGTCCAGCGCTAAATACACTAGTATATATTGATGTGAAAATGCGTACGGATGTAGCGTTCGTCACGCAGGATATGCCCATATTTATTAGTATTCTTAGCCATTAAGAGCAGTGCACAGTGGGAAGTTTTTCATAAAATATGGTTGTAAATTATACGCCAAAAGTTAAACTCAAACAAAACCGACAAAAGTTAATTTCTAACATACCTGCAGTTTCATCGAGATATATATCCCCCCAAAAACATAAATGTGATAAATAAGGCTAAGTTCCTAACCAAAAACTTCGTAGATCAAAGAGGTGACCCAGTTTGTAATAGGTAAAGTAGCATTTAATTTCTAAGCAATCTTCGAACGTGACAACTTTTCATTCTCCATATTTTTTTCTGATATTAGAGACGCGAGTAATTCTTTTTTGGATTAAAAAATTAAAAAAAAATATTATACACAAGGGAATCTATATAGGTTTAAATTGTGTTCAAAATTGTATGATTTTATAACAACGAGAAGCAAAGTTATGAGGAGGCTAAAAACAGGGTAAATGGTTTCGTGACCTGAACTTTGCATGGACCACTTCCGTTCGCCTAGATTATGAATCGTTCAACAATAAAGTTATACATAAAATACCATAAATAAAATAAGTAAATTCTTTGGAAATATGCCAAAGTAAAAATAAAAATTTTAATACCAACGATTTTTTTACATCAATATTTTCGAAGAAATGGTCAGAAAAATATCGACGATGTATAATGATATTTTTTGGCTCATCCCTGGTTCTAAATTCTAAATCGTTACTTACTTCTTTTTCATTTTTACATAATTCAAGAATGTTTGGTTTTTTTTATCTTGGATTAGCACTCAGGGGATGACCCCTACACATGCAATGCATTGTGCTGGAACTAGTGGAAAGGGATAGTGATAGATATGACAGGCGGTGAAGCTTCATTATTCTTTTACAACTCTGTTTTTTTGCACGTTTTATTCATAGAGCAGTGTTGTGTTTAGTAGCCACTTCTTTATTAATTATTTTAATACGCCGTTGATTGTGCTACTCAGTATCAACGAAAGAGGGCGCTCTCATGTTACATTGGATTTTGTATCAGCTGAAGTTGGTACTGTTCAGTGACCAGTGACCATGCCTTCGCCACTGAAACCTTCCGCCAACAACTGACACACTAATGCACATCAGAGAAAATGCGTGGTGTTTTTATTTCATGACTCTGTCTGACACTGGGTTTGAACCCAGGTCCTTCGGTTTGTAGTCAACGTGCTTACTACTTGAGCCAATGCCACCCTCAATGATGAATACTTAGTAGTAATGAGACGCAAGGGTCAATTTAGCATCAGGAATCGAATTTGCGACCCTCAGACTACTAATAAAAAAAAACTTCGTTCATAGAATATGCCAGTAAACATACATACATGTACAGCAATTTAAAAAATAACGTATTTTTATAATTATCGAGCCTTAGATTCTCTATAAGAAAACCATATCGTTGCTAGTTATCTTGTGAATAGTAAATTGATCAGTTCATAAATAAAACAAAACATGTGCTAAGAATACATTGGCAGCTAATTGGAGTATGCAAGAATTTTTTAGAGTTAGTTTTGCGAAATCGAGCACTCTTTACACGACCTTCGCTTAATCTCAGAAATATTGTAAAATACATGCATACATATATATCACTCCTTTATTGCAATTTAGTCATATGTCGAAAAACGTGATATTTTATTTAAAAATGCCGAACTATTTGTCGTATCATTCTTTATCTTGTGTGACAAAGGCAGACAAATATCTTTTTTACTCGCCTCTCGAGAAGAGAATATTTTTCTTCAACAGAATTTAATAAAAATCATCTCCTGATGAAGTCGACAAACCATATCGACGAAACGTTGAGATAAAGATTGAATAAATTGTTTTATTTACATCGCTGACAAAAATAAACATTGACCAAAAATAGCCCAAAGATATATATGTATACGGACATATAAAAATTTTGACAAAGAATATTTTTTTATTTTTCCATTTTAAACTCGCTTTCTAAAACGTTGTTATAAAGGAGCGATATGTATGTGAATGGTTCAGTTTTTCACAGTGTGCTATTTCCTTAATTAGAATGTTTGCCCATAAATCTAAATCTAGCATGATAAACTCTTTGATCAAATATACAACACTATTTCCAATGCCAAATCACTACTAGTGATTTACTACTGTTCTACAAAAAACTTTGTATGTCAGTCTTTAAATAATAACATAATACTTACATACATACAGTGGGCGAAACCTGTTGATATTATAAACAAATTTTAGTCTTTCTGACTGATTAGTCAAACATATTTGCTGGTCTCTTGCAATCTCCAAGGTCTTTAATATCAACTATTAAATAAAAAAAATACTCTTCTATTTCTAAAAGCATCTATCTATCTACACATCATATTGAAATAAAAACATTATTAAGTTGAAACTGGTATCATGGGAAATGGTGTACGACAATTAAAGCGTTGGACATTTAAATTATCATAAATAACATTAGATTATGTAAGGAACTTTGAAACGATTTAATTAAAATATGGGTGGATGAAATGATTGTTTAATGAAATCACAGCTGAGTTGATGATTCAATTTAAAAAGTTAAAAAGAAATTTTTTAAAGATAAAACTGAAATTGAACAAAACAAATATGGTCATATGAGAACATTGTTTCAAACACGAAATAGATAACCGTATAGATTCATAAAAAAATTTAACAATTCTGCCAGATTGCAATGACATACAAAATTAGTTGTCAAGTACATGAAGCTGAAATTTTAACGATGTTAACTGCAGTCATCAGATGACACAATGCAGACATACGAGGTTTGTACAGCATAATCGCAATTCATTTGCAAATTGAACACTTAAGAAGACCTTTCACGAATGCAATATAAGTAATTATATCGACCCCTGTGCGCGAGATTAACGTATGTTACACTTTTTTCGAAATCTACTTTTTAATGCAAATTGGTTCGAAATCCATTAATTCATCTGTTGACAAAATATTGTAGCGATAAATATAATAGTTATGAAGATAACACAATGTACATTTTATGGTATGTAACAGTTTTATAGTATATAACAGTAGTAAAAATAGTAATAAACATACGATAACAACGCGCACAGGGGTCGATATGTTCTAAAAAAAAGTCCCAGATTTACCTGAAAACTTAAATGTATGTGTGTTGGATCGGTAGAGAATTCAACGATTTTTCAAAATATGTTGAAATAATAAATCGAACTAATAGTTGGTTAAATAGATGAATTGCCCCAATAGGAAAGATGCAAAGAATGCTGCTGAAGTGTGTAATGATGTTTTCGCTATTTATCATACGGGGAGGAATCCAGTCTCAGATAAAGATTTTTAGTGTACTCTGCTTGATGCAGTTCTTCGCGCATCGTTCCATGAAGACTCTGCTATTTCTATTTGTTTCACTACTGTAGTACTTCATGTACTTTATGTATATACCCCTGTTGGTTGAACGTCGGTGTTGTTTTGGACCGCATGTCTCACATCCATATAACAGGACAGGTTTTATACACTTATAATTTTTCGTTCATATATTGAAAGCGATCATTCGATCTCTTTATTTCCCAAGACAATGTGCTTAGAATTCATGGTTTTATCTACGTGTTCTACTTTGCTTGGATATTGTTCATTCCAAATACCAGAATCTATTAACATATTCTTTTCGTTTTTTATGTTTATCTTCAGGGTGAAGTTCAGAGCATTTCTGTACCATAATGTAGCATTTACTCTCGGAGGCCGACGTCATGGCCTCCTAAAAATTAGATATCATCAGAATAGTCCTAATGATTTAGTCATTGTAAGCTTTGTCATTTTATGTTAGTGACATGCATGACTTAGTCAAGATTAGTGACAAAGAGTTGAAAGAAAGTAGCCTTCTTCTACACCAAATTGTTCCTATTCTCAACCTTTCAATATACAGTGAACTCGCGAAAACGTAAATTCCCGTTCACATGAACAACTCGGAAACATGAACACTTTTATTTTTACATTTACTACTCTAAAACGTGAACAAGTTCTACTAGCTCTTTTCATTTTGTTTATTGTATTCTTTTTGATTTTTGGAATCCCAGCATATTATAATACATATTTTATGTTTACGTTCGAGTGCTTTCAAAAAATAAATATTTGTACCTCTAAACGTACAAAGGTTAAGAATTACAAACATATTATTTTACTAAAGTACAAATATAAATTGTGAAAGTGAATAAAAAATGTCTTCCAAAAAGTCTGAAAGACAGAGAATATATTGTTGATCTGTTGTAGAACGCAGAAGATGTTGAAATGTGCGTTAAAACTGTTTGAACGGTATGAAAGTCGACAATATTTGATTCAAGATTATAGAGACAATTATTTTCGTTACTGTCCTTAAAAGTGAGATGAGCCCCAGTTAGTGCATTTACCAAAATCTTTAGTTCTACCTCTGCACAGTGGTGCTTGCTAATCACTAATTTAATGGTATTAAAAAAATCGGATACACATTTTTTAATCCTAAAGCTATAGAGAAGGGCCCAAGCTGTCGTGAAATGTAAATTTTGAAGCGTATATTTATAAAATGACAATTGTCTAGTCGATTAAAATTTGTATAAAAATTACTAAGAATTATTTTATATATAAGTATTTTTCATATAAGTTTCAAACGTTTTGAAACATTTCATTTTACAAAATAACTTCCTAATTCACCTTGATGAAACAAATGATAAGCTACAGCGTGTTAAAATCGATCAGCTCGAATAAAATTTTGCTTGAAAAATTTCAAATCGGGAATTTGTATACAAAATCCCTCAAAAAGTAAATAGCTCTTGCAGAACAAGCTCTCATGTGTGTATTTTTGCGTTTTCTTTGCAATTATGATATTCGATTTGTGGCAAAAACTTTGCAAATTTCAAAATTTTTATCATTTGGCTGATTAAAATCATTGGGACGAAATTCAATCAAATGAAATTGCAATATCCCTGCTAAGCTACCGGTTGCTCTTAAAACATGCACCGAAATGATTTTGTGAAATTATTTTTTGCATTTTCTAATTTTAAAGAAATAAATATGAATGCAAATGTATTAATGATCCGCGTTATTTGGATTCTTACCCTCATAAATTCGTTATCTGCTCAAAATGTTGCGATTTCAACTAAAGAACGAAATATTCAATTAAGAGTAAATACGAAAAAATTTAATGAAATAAGATTTGCAATACATTTGAAATACTATCAGTTAATTCTAAAACATAAAACGAAATTATTTTGTAAAATAATTCTATTACATTTTCTGGTTTTCAACTTCAGTGTGGAAAAATTATGCCAAAAATAAAAAAATTAAATTTGTGCAAAAAGAAAAAAATGCTAGAAATATAAATTTCAATGCTAAACGACAAAAAAGGCCACATCTAGCCCCCCAGAAAATTTAGTATTAATAAAATCGACTATTTTATGAAACCACTTCCGAATTTTTTGAATAATAGATTTTTTTCTAAGCCGGTTTCGAATAAAGGTTTTTGCAAAGACCTATTAAACGGTTTTTATAAAAAGTACCCACCTTAATAAACATATTGTTGTGTGACCATTTAGTAGAGTCAGCTATGGTTCCTCCCTTCAATCTGATCCCAGGACACCAACAATAAATTGTACAAATGTATAAACAAACGGAAACTAACATGACAATTCAACATTAATATTATAGGAGAAAGATGGCACTCTCCAGCCGCCCTTCTCTGTGAGGGAGCGGAAGTCAGATAAACGACTGAACCCTTCGCGAAGCAAACTGGATTTATTTTAGAATTTAAAACAAACAAACAAATAAACTATTAAATTTATTATTCGAGACAGGTCTCGATATCTTTTTTCGTTTTGTAAGACCGATATTAATAAAATAAATGGAAAGCAATAATATATTATGGCAGCATTACATGATTGAGCATAACAGTTTGGCTAGAAATATATTGCGAATTGCAGCCAAAGAATAGTAACAGCCAAAATATTATGGCAGAAACTTTTCTAAGCTAAATTTTTATGGACCACCAACAAAGAATGCGAAATCATTTATGACTCGGTTCACTTTTTTGCAAACTGCACTTTGGCATATCGAGCCAGTAGTCATTTCCAACGGTATGTTGAAAACAAGCTTTGGTAGTAGTGGATATTTGTATGTCCGTCAAAACATAGAAAGTAGAAAATTAAAGGCCTATTTTGAAAACCTAAGTCGCTAAATAAATCTGACATATAGCTATAAGCACATTCACGACAGCAGGCTACCGACTACAACCTGTAAAAAAATGTTTATTTTCACGACTACACAGCTTCAGGTTTTTGTTTATACTACTTTTGTCGTGTACAGTAGTTTAGAATTAGCTACCTTTTGTTTAAGAGCACTTTTGATTTAAATGCACAAAATGAATAATTTCTGTCACTATTCTTTAAAATCCCTTAGAAATTCCTTTTTTAAGTGCCCTTTCTGTACATGCACATTTAAGATGAATGTCCAAAATTTTTGGCATTTTTAAATTTTTTTCATACAAAAAATCAACGTTAGCTGCGTTTTGACTTAACTGCACAAAAATATATATTTTCTGTTATTATTCTTCCTGAACTTTTTTAGGTGCATTTTGTATACTTGCATATTTACCATACCATCACTTTTTCACATAAAAATCCAATTCATAATTTAAAAAAAACCTTAACAACTCACAAAAATCTCTAGTTGTCATCATTAAAATACATTATTTTGTTAGCATTTTCATACATTTGTGTATACATTTAAGATAAAAGCATTTTTCGGTTATCTGCACAAAAAATCATGCAAAGTTGTGCAGCCAAGTCAAAATTACTCAAATTAAACTAATTTCGGAATTAGAGCTAAGAAATATTTTTTAATGTAAAATAAATAAATTGAAGTTATTTTTTTGGCCTTAACCTTTTGTGTAAAAATAGTTTTTGCATTAAAATAAGGGCAACGATATTCCGCGTTCATCTATTTACAAAATCTTAAAAATTCAATGAAGGAATACAAAACCAACTGAGTCAATTATATCGCGATAATCGCGAAAATGCGCGAAATTTACCAAAATTTAGAAAAAGCCTTTACGGCTTCTAAAAGGAGCTAGAAATGCAAGGAATGTGAAAAACTTGCTAAAAACTGCAAAAATGACGAAAATTTGCAATAACTTCCAATCAGTGGGAAAATTAAAATATTTAATATCATTTAAAAGTCGATGAAACAATAAAAAAATTTTATTAAAAAATAGGAAAAGTCACCCACATTGCAAAAAACGCGAAATTCCGCAAAAAGTTGCAAAGTTTTGAAAAAGTTGTAAAATCTTTGGAAAAGATTTAAAAATTCCTTAAGTTAGGAAGTTTTACGCCTTTTTCAAAATCTCCAACTTTTCGCGGCTTTTAGCTGTTTTCGCGATATGAGTGATTCTTTGTCATTTTATTGTTTCATTAAATTGTACATTTTGAAAAAATCTAACTTAAAAAAGTGGCGCCTCTGTAATATGAATGAATCGACTGATTACTGTGTAGCAGTCGTTTTCAAAATAATTAAGTAGGTGGCTACAGGACGACATTTGTAGCCAGCGGCATTTGTAGTCATGTAGCCGTGTAGCCAGCCGAGTAGTCTGTTGTCGTGAATTTGTTTATAGCTTAAGTTTTGATTCCGTTCCCATGTAAAAAACAGTCTGGAACATTTTGTAAAAATTTCGATACGTTAGCTATCCAATGCAGTATCCATCCATTCTATACCTGACGAAATTGTATTAGATAAAAAAGCCTACTCGATCACGAATGCGGTAATTCGGCCCCATATTTGCATCACATTTGTGTAGTTTTTATCTTGTTTTTCGTTGCGTTCTCATCCTCATTATCAGTAAAGGGAATAAGGTATTTTCCTATTTATCCATTCTATAATTTATTTTGCTAAACAATCTACTTAATGCGTAATACATATAATGGACGATTACAAATCGCTCCTTTACTGCAACGTAGTCATATCTCAAAAAATCTTGTTCTTAAGAAAATGAGTTTAAAGTTTTTATTAACTCACATATCAAAAGAAAAACAAAAAGTATTTTCGTTTCAAAAAGTGATTAAACCAGACATACTCGCATATATGAATTTTCAAATAAAATGAAGAACGGTACGTTGAACAATTCTGCCTCATTCTTAACTCAAAAATCACGTTTTTTAAGATATGACTACCTTGCAACAAAGGAGCCATATTTTTTTTAATTGGTCCAGCACTCAGGGGATGACTCCTACATATGCAATTCATTGTTCCAGAACTAGGAAAATTGGTTATGAGAAGGAGGATAAAGGAAGTAGTATATGTGAACGTTCGATTTGAATCTCCTCACACTGAAAGTAACAGGAAAGCCCTCTGCAGCGAGTTTATTCCACATACGAACTGTTCGGCTAAAGAACGAATTTTCTCTGTAATGCGTAGTGCGATCCATTGGCATATCAACCACAAATGGATGCGCTCTTAACGAAGAACGTGTTGTTCTTAGAAATGAGGGGGTTTCGAGAACAAATTCCCTGATTTCATTAGAGCACATTCATTCATTCATTGTAGTAACGATAAAACATTGAAATAAATCCCACATTGCGTCGATGCTCCAGTGAGTCAATAGAGTTGGCTACCCTAATATCACCGATGAGCTTCTTCGCCCTCTCCTGTATCCGGTCGAGTATCTTCAAAATAGACTTTGAAGCACCAGCCCATACATGAGAATTGTATTCTATTTTCGGTCGAATATAGGTGGTGTAAATATTAAGTAGATCCGATGGAGTGAAGTCTCTCTTACACCGCCTTAGAAAACCGAGGCACCCGAATGCTTCTTTTAAGACTTAAAAAATATGATCAGTCCATCGAACATCACATTTGATTTTCGTGCCAAGAACATCAAGAGTCTCAGATTCCTCAATACTTACACCACCCACTATCACAGATGGAGCTGCATGATTGTTCGTACATCTGTTTGTAAGCATACAACACTGGGTTTTACGAGCATTAAAATTTACCCTATTCGTAGGTCCCCATTCAGAGATTGTTAAAAAGTCATTATTTAGCGAATCATTCATATTTTACCTCTTTGCCGCGATCTCCGGCAGGCTTGGTCTGTTACTAAATGAATACGAATGGAACATGCTGCTGTCATCTGCAAAAGAGTAGATATGGTTAAAAGTTTAACATAGAAGATCATTTAGGAAAATAAGAAAAAGTGTGGGAGAAGAACGGAGCCTTGCGGAACCCCTGAATTAACCTTGAACTCGTTTGATGAGGTCCCATCTATAACAACTTATATAGTGCGATCTCTGAGAAAGAGAGAAGACATTATCGATACCAAAAGCAATAAGTTTTGATAGAAGTGCACCATGCCAATCTCTTTCAAACCCGAAATATCTAGAGCCACCACCTTACTTTCGCCAAAATGGTGAATAGAATGACACCATCTTTCCGAAAGGGATGCCAGTAGGTGTCCTGTAGAGCTACCCCTATGGAATCCATACTGGCGGTCGCTAAGTAAGCTTTTGGACTCTAAATACCTCTCAATATGCAAGTTTACCATACTTTCCATAACTATGGAATGTGCAGAAGAAATTGCAAGTGTCTTAGCACAATTTGAGAAAATAGTTCTTTAGGAATGCAACAATGTATTTAATCCGAACTTTTGTTGCTTTATTATAGACGACAAGGTTGAAATAATATATTTTAAATAAATCAAAAATTTGAAATGGAGTAATCTAGTTTTGACGCGGCTGATTGGAATAATCAGTTTATGATAAAAAACACTGTGGGCTTATTTTGTTTTGCTGAAACTAATTGGGAATCAGATATCTTACTTTGAATTGAAATAACCTGATATTCATCTTTAAATAAATAAAACTAAAAAGAATGGATCGCAGTATGGATTAATCCTATTTTGTTCCAAACATTTATATTTGAAATGGGACGACATCATGCCTTTTTCATTCCTTTATTCTGGTGTTATTTTTTATATTCGCAGAGTTTTCATTTCTACGTTTCCAAGTAAACAAAAAATTAAAAACCATTTCTGTCGAAAGTGGTATAATTAAGTTTTAAAAATAAACTCTTCAATCTAACATCTAGGATTTTAAGAATAGTAGTTAATAATCCTTTCAAAAGAAATCTCTAATGTATCGAAGTAAGAAATTTACAAAATACGTTCTTTTTCAATTGTAAATTTTTTATAGTCATGAAATAAATTGAACGTATTAAAAAATTATCAATTTATTGATCTGAAACAATACAAAACAAATCATCACGATCCAATAAGTTTTTCATACATTGTCAGCTATAATTGGATAAGCTGAAGATTCTGTTATCATATTTTAGATATCTGTTATCTGTTACACAAACTTTGATGGTACGTAGAGAAATGTTCCTTTCAGCTTTTGTATATATTTGAATCATATCCCACTTTTCTTCAATAATATCTAAAGGGTTCTTCAACAAGAACTTTGTTTTTCAATAGAGGCAAAACGAACAACATGATAGTTTTGAGATTTAGTTTTTGACGTATTCGTAGTAGATGCATTGGCAATTGTTACAATGAATTCAATGTCGCTCGCAAACAGCTTGAAAATATTTAAAATCCATTATGAAAATAGTCAACAAGCAAAATTGCCGCATTTGGCCTTCTGAAAATTCTAAAGCGATTATTGGGAAGCCTTTGCATGCTCAACGTGTCACTGTATGGTACGCTATGTGGTCTGAAGGCGTGATTGGAATGTTTTTTTTTTCGAAGATGAGGCTGGAAATGCGGTAACGGTCAATGGATCATGGTATCGCGAGATGTTAACAACTCAATTTCAGCGTATTACTGATGACGTGGATATCACTGACATGTGGTTTCAACAGGACTGTGCCACATGTCACACAGCCAATGAAACGATAAATTTATTGCAAACCAATCTATACGTAGTTATCCGAATCGATTGCAGCCTTAAAACTCCAAATCCGTGATGTGATCAAAAACTTTGATGAAAGATTCGACATCTGTTACCGTGATCGTGGTAGACATTTGCCAGATATCATTTTTCATTCATAATTGCCGAACTTTTCTCTTCCTAATACAATAAAAATTTTAATCATCTTCATCTAAATTTTTTGTTTTATTTTGTTTTAGAAAACAAAGTTCTTGTCGAAAATCCCTTTTAACACTACAAAATAAAGATACAAAATCTAATGAAATTAATTTATTTATTACTTTGTATTTTTATGTTCTTTATTCTACCTCTTAATTTTAAAGAATTCTTAATATAATATTAAAAGTTTCTTCTAATATCTTAAGAACATTCGTAATATATCTGCAAAATTCATAAGATGGTGAATGAACAAATGAATTTATTGGTCTTAAAGGAAAATGTTCCTTATGGTAGTTAGGTACTCCACATGACGTAGTTCCTTAACTTAAGTTTATTCTTTTCTAAAGATTTAATAATAGACATTTAGTTAATAAATTTTAACATACTTACTTTTATATTTTAGATATTTCTGTTTTTCGAGTTTTATAATAAAAATAATTTCTGAATTTTTAATTTACCACCTTCCAGTTTGTTGCATTTAGCTGAAGAAGCTACAAAATATTGTAGCGAAATATGGATTAAACAAATTAAAAAATGTTTATAAAGAGTCTCAAGAATGAAATCAATAACTATTTTATGAATTGTTTTTCGTTAATATAAAATTAGTAGATAGGTAATGGGGCTTTTAGACATGCGCGACTGCGCTGCCGGCAGCGCAGTCGCGCATGTCTAAAAGCCCCATTACTTTTGAGCGAGCCAGTGTTGCCATCCTCTAGTTTTTTTATGTGTGTGTGTAGGTTCGTTTGCTTGCCTGTGCTATGTTGGTTGTGTGTGTGTGTGTGTGTAGGTTCGTTTGCTTGCCTGTGCTATGTTGGTCGTGTGTGTGTGTATGTAGGTTCGTTTGCTTGCCTGTGCTATGTTGGTTGTGTGTGTGTGTGTGTATGTTCTTTTGCTTGCCTGTGCAAATCTCGTGATGTATGTTTGGGTGTGTGTCGCGGGTGTATGTTCTTTTGCTTGCCTGTGCAAATCTCGTGATGTATGTTTGGCTGTATGTCGCGGGTGTTTCTGTTGGTATCTAGGCAGTGAATTTTTTGTTGGCAGAGAATGTGTGTATATCTGATTTTTTTAGGTGCGTCGTCATCACTGACGTCATAGCGAGGGTGTGTGTTTATGCTGTTTGGTGTGTTGCTGATGGAATCGCGCATGTCTATTGTCCCCATTATTTTTGAGCGAGCCAGTGTTGCCATCCTCTAGTATTTTTTTATGTGTGTCGTCATCACTGACGTCATAGCGGGGGTGTGTGTTTATGCCGTTTGGTGTGTTGCTGATGGAATCGTGGCAGTGAATTTTTTGTTGGCAGAGAATGTGTGTATATCTGATTTTTTTTTTAGGTGCGTCGTCATCACTGACGTCATAGCGGGGGTGTGTGTTTATGCCGTTTGGTGTGTTGCTGATGGAATCGTGGCAGAGAAATATTTTGTTGACAGAGAGTGTGTTTATTACTGATTATTTTAGGTGTGTCGTCATCACTGACGTCACAGTATGTTGGTATACAGGCAGAGATATTTTTTTGTTGGCAGAGAATTTGTGTATATCTGGTTATTTTAGGTATGTCATCATCACTGACGTCATAGCGTGTGTATGAGAGTGTGTTTGAATGTGTGTTTGTGTCTGTGTGTATGTTGCGATCACTTTGGTATCGTTGTATTAATGAGGTTTAGTAGATTTTATTTTTTGTTCTTTTATATATTTAAGTCTGTTTTTATGTAAGTAGATAGGTAATGGGGCTTTTAGACATGCGCGACTGCGCTGCCGGCAGCGCAGTCGCGCATGTCTAAAAGCCCCATTACTTTTGAGCGAGCCAGTGTTGCCATCCTCTAGTTTTTTATGTGTGTGTGTAGGTTCGTTTGCTTGCCTGTGCTATGTTGGTTGTGTGTGTGCGTGTGTATGTTCTTTTGCTTGCCTGTGCTATGTTGGTTGTATGTGTGCGTGTGTATGTTCTTTTGCTTGCCTGTGCAAATCTCGTGATGTATGTTTGGGTGTATGTCGCGGGTGTTTCTGTTGGTATCTAGGCAGTGAATTTTTTGTTGGCAGAGAATGTGTGTATATCTGATTATTTTAGATGCATCGTCATCACAAACATCATATTATGTTGGTATGTAGGCAGTGAATTTTTTGTTGGCAGAGAATGTGTGTATATCTGATTTTTTTAGGTACGTCGTCATCACTGACGTCATAGCGAGGGTGTGTGTGTTTATGCTGTTTGGTGTGTTGCTGATGGAATCGCGCATGTCTATTGTCACCATTATTTTTGAGCGAGCCAGTGTTGCCATCCTCTAGTATTTTTTTATGTGTGTCGTCATCACTGACGTCACAGTATGTTGGTATGGAGGCAGTGAATTTTTTGTTGGCAGAGAATGTGTGTATATCTGATTATTTTAGGTGCGTCATCACTGACGTCATAGCGGGGGTGTGTGTTTCTGTCGTTTGGTGTGTTGCTGATGGAATCGTGGCAGAGAAATATTTTGTTGACAGAGAGTGTGTTTATTACTGATTATTTTAGGTGTGTCGTCATCACTGACGTCACAGTATGTTGGTATACAGGCAGAGATATTTTTTGTTGGCAGAGAATTTGTGTATATCTGATTATTTTATGTCATCATCACTGACGTCATAACGTGTGTATGAGAGTGTGTTTGAATGTGTGTGTGTTGTTGTGTGTATGTTGTGATCACTTTGGTATCGTTGTATTAATGAGGTTTAGTAGATTTTATTTTTTGTTTTTTATATATTTAAGTCTGTTTTTATGTATGTTTTTGATTTTTCTCTATGTTTTCATAATTCTGCTCACTTCGAGATTTATTCCTTATAATTTGGCTATATAGATATATAGCATATTTTATTTTTTGTTCTTTTTTTATATTTGAGTCTGTTTTCATGTATGTTTTTGATTTTTCTTTAAGTTTTCATAATTATGCTGACTTCAACATTTATTCATCATAATCTGTGTATTATTTCCTTCTCCCGCTTATGCCAATTTTATATTATTATCTCTCTCAAAATTTAATTCCCTGAAGAGTAAATCCGTAATTCACATTAAGGATCTGGATATAACAGTTAAATATCCTATTCAAAATATATCACGGATAACAACAAAATATGGACCAACACTAAAAGTTGAGTTGGAAAACAACATAATGTTTCTCCCCAAAAAATATAATAGTTTAACAGATGAAGAAATTAAGGATCTCTCGAGTGGATCATTTCAACTATGCAGAGAAGGAGAGTGCGGCCTAATTCTTGAGAGTGAGATGGATGAATTTTTAATTCAAAATAGCCAATATCCCGTTTGGCATTAAAATAAATTAATTCTGTTTAGTAAATTATAAATAAAAAAAAATAAAAAAGCCATTAAAGAGTTTTGTAAAATATAGATGATTATGTGTTTTTATTTAATCTTTCTTAGTTATTTCATAAAGAAATTTAAGACATAAATGACCACAGATAAATGTATTAAAATTCTGATGTTGATTATAGTTGTATTTTATATTTGTACCAAGATATTTGACTACTTCCGAAGGAGGTTGTAAGTTTCCAAAACTGTCGAAATACTCTTTTTCATCGATGTTCTTATAATATGCTACCCAGTGTGTACCAGGACCTGTTGATAAATCTAAATTGATTATTCCACACTCAATTTTCTTTGATCGTTTTGGTAGTGAGTCCAACATGAATACTCCTCTAAAATAAGGAATATTTATAGAAAAATTTAATAGGTCAACATCTGATAGTGGTCTGTTGGGTAGCATTCTTAAGAGTTTTTTGTCTGTTCTTTATAAACTAAACCATATCCCTTTTTATATGGTTTTAGGTAAAGGCCTTTTCCAACTGCTATAGATTCCATCGCTTTATTATGTCTAGTTGCTTCATCAAGTTGATTTTTTGCATTCTTTGTTGCATTTACAGCCTTAGCTATAGCGGCACCTACAGTGACTAGACTGCCAATTGCCCCCAGAGCAGTAGAATCGGTATTAGGGGTAAAAAACCACCAATTTTTGGAACACTTATTATGCGTGGTATTATAACATGTGATTTTCTTCCTTTTAATGATTTGTTAATATTTTTGCGAGCGATTCTAATGGCAGAGTTAATGTCTGACTTCGAGATTTATTCCTTATAATTTAAGTCTGTTTTATGTATGTTTTTGATTTTTCTCTATGTTTTCATAATTCTGCTCACTTCGAGATTTATTCCTTATAATTTGGCTATATAGATATATATAGCATATTTTATTTTTTGTTCTTTTTTTATATTTGAGTCTGTTTTCATGTATGTTTTTGATTTTTCTTTGTTTTCATAATTCTGCTGACTTCGAGATTTATTCCTTATAATTTAAGTCTGTTTTATGTACATATGTTTTTGATTTTTCTTTATGTTTTCATAATTCTGCTGACTTCGAGATTTATTCCTTATAATTTGAGTCTGTTTTATGTACATATGTTTTTGATTTTTCTCTAAGTTTTCATAATTATGCTGACTTCAACATTTATTCATCATAATCTGACTATACAGAAAATTTTGCAGTCTTAAATATTTTTTTCTCAAATTCGTTGGTGGTCTGTAAATTGTATTTATAAGTTTCTATTGCAAAGCTCACAAAAAATAATTTTATGCATATGTTAACAAAAATCTGAATTACGCAATTTTACAAATGGGTTCAAAATCTTATTGTTTTTCTGTTTTGCATACTAACGCATTTTTGTTTATAATTTGAGCTCTACTGTTAAATCAGGCACAATCTTGATTTTATTTGTTTATTTCTTGACAAAGGAATTTGAATTTTACAATCTTATAAAATTGCATTTATATAGCATTTTATAAAACTAGAAAATTTAAACGATCTGATAAGTTATGATATTTTATAACCCAAACACAAATCTCTACTGATTTCTTCAGAAATATATGATTCCTAATTATCTTTTCGAA
This sequence comes from Gymnocheta viridis, assembly GCA_956483585.1. NCBI lineage: Eukaryota > Metazoa > Arthropoda > Insecta > Diptera > Tachinidae > Gymnocheta > Gymnocheta viridis. Next base: position 46,965,011 of record OY101443.1, on the reverse strand, counting down.
AAATAATACAATACAGAGAATATTTTATTTATTAATTTTTCATAATTTTGATTATAAAGTTTGAAACATTTCATAGTATGAGACTATTAAATTTTCTATTATTGTTTTCCGTAGAAAGTATATAGAACACCTACAAGTATCAGGTCCTTCCTCACATTTCGGATCATACCACGGACAGCATTTAAAATGTCCTTCTGTGTTGTCTTCATCTTCCATTACATCATATTCCTCATTTTCGTCGAGCATATTTTGGAAAAATTTGATCAATTCCCAATGGTCGTATAGTCTGAAGCTGTCAAAATCTGTTATGAATTTATTTAGACTCCTTCTTATTTGACTCATTTTATTAATTTTGTTTCTGCTTCCCCGTATTAATTTTGTTTCTGCTTACTTTTTCAAAGGAATTGTCGATACTGATGATTTTTTCCTGAATATTTAATCAAAAAGTATCTAAAATTATGTATTATTTCCTTCTCCCTCTTATACCAATTTTATATTATTATCTCTCTCTATCCCCTTCACCCTATCACTATCAGTAGTTATGAATTAGATGTCCTGCCCCAATTAAAATTCTCAAATTTCAGCAATTAAAATTTAAAATTTTGATGTTAATTGCCTAAATTTTGATTTTAATTACTGAAATTTGAGAAATTTTTTTTTTTCGGCATTCTTTGATATGTTGGTGTGTGTTTGTGTGATTTTTTCCCACGTTATATTAAGGGTGTTCACAGCTTTGTTGTTTTATTTTTAGTATTTTGTGAGTATGCGGGCGTGAGGATTTCTGTCTGTCTGTGGGAATATCTGTGTGTCTGTCTGTGGGAATATCTGTGTGTCTGTCTGTGGGAATTTAATTAAGTCTGTTAGTGATTTGAGGGTGTTGTTGAAATAGTTTGATTTCTTTTTTTTGTATGTGAGCTCTGTTGTTTGTGTGTAATTTTTTCAGGCTGGTATTTATGTATATGTAGAAATAAATTGTTTTTCATGTCGACATTTGGCGGAGGAGAGTTTCTATCAGGAGTACGGTAGGTAGTATAAAATATTCTGATATATCTGAATGGCCCTAATTTTGTGTGTGTGTGTTTTTTGTTTATAATACTGGACGATGAGATTTTCTTATTTTGTCCAGCTTATATTTATTCTGGGTTAAAGTGTGTTTGTTTACATTTAATGTGTGGGGTTCTTTTTAAAATGTTTTCTTTTATTTATTTATTTAAGCATGGCCGTCTTTTTGACTGAGCGTCTTTTCTAACGTCGGTCGGTCACTTGGTGGACTGTTTGTATAGTTTCAGTATGTGGATATGTAAGTTCTAATAAATATTTGAGTACGCAATCGCATGGGTGTTAAATTTGATATGTGTACATATATATACCTATCTGCAAATTTATTTGATGTATGCATGTACATACAAATAAGTGATTGCTCTTTGTTTGTATTAATTTTTTGATCAGTGGGAATTTTTTTATTTTGTGTCAAATATTCGCTTGAGCGTTTAAATGCCCCGTTGTGTGTAGCTGTGAAATATTTAGTTTATATGTATGTGAAATAAAAAAAAACATTTGTTTTAATTTTTATATGCATTTATTGAAAAGTTTCTTGGAAGTCTCTTTTTTAAGTAAAATTGCATTGGCGCAAATACCATAGTTGTGATAGTCACAGTAGAAATCGTCTGGATACTTGCTATTCATTTGTTTAAAATTAATGGAGCCAATTTCTTCAATGTTAAGAACTGTTTGATGAATCATTTCTTCCAACCATTTTTTCTTTTCTTCACCTTTAACATAGATTATAGAATATTTCAAGTTGTCTTTCAAAAATCTGCAAACGCTTTGAAATGATACTGATCCATCGTTCCAGTATAGATGATGATAGTTTTTTGTTAACCAATTTGCTTCTCTCTGCTTTTTTGCCGATAAACATTGGAAATCATATGGAGGTTTTATAATGAAATTGGTGTGTTCATTATTGTTGAAAACAACTGCTACTTCTTTGGCAATAAAATTGTTTGAATTACTTTTGAAACCTTGCAAGTCTATGAAAACCTTGTTATCCTCCATATTACTGAATTTATAAGAGTTTCCGAACTTGTCCTTTTATAGGAATATATTCAATTATACGATCATGAATAAGAATACAGTAAGCTGATGTCTTTGATTGAATATTTGTGTCTGTTTCAAATTCAATTTTTATATCAATTGGTCCGTTATTGAGCGACTCGTTTTGATGGCTAACATCTACTACAATAATCGGTGCATTATTTTTAAATTCTTGAGCGGTGAGAAGCGGTTGAGACTCTCTCATGTAGTAGCTCTGTTGAAATCTTAGATACATATCATATAGAATTGCATAACGCTCATTTTTAAATTTAATATTTAGATCATCATATGGGTATGATACTGAATTTAAATGAACTTTTAAATTGGTCAGATCACAATGAACAAACTTATTTTCTTGTTGAAAAGCAATCAACACAAAACGGGGGCGTTCTCTACTTGCGGCTAATTTAACATTCCAAATATGACTTGTTCCTGTATTTAATTGTGGATTTACATGACAATCCCAACTACGGAATGCCATCGGTATAGAAGCACCATTGCTAATAATTTTAATCATATTCAGCTTACAAAGATCAGATAATTGTACGTGTGGAATTCTCCATGAGATGAGTGAAATTGCAAGTTTTGCTTTTTCAGTCGAAACGTTCGAGTGTAGAAGATTTTCATCATTCTTATTACGTAAGAATATCAATTCATGCTTTCCATTTAGTATAACTTTATTATAGTCTTCAGCGAATCCTAAAAGCATCTTAAGTGGTACATAGAAATTGAAATATCCATTTACAAGTTTCACATCGTCAATTTTATTCCATCCAGCATTCTGCATCCCATTGCTTTCCGTCGGTGTTAAGGAAACTAAATTTTTGATAGTGCTTGTGGCTCCTAAATATCTTGTATGATCAATCTCAATACCGTTAAGTTCATAACGAATTTTATCAAAGAGATATGCGACAAAGTTGTTTTTTAATTTAAAATTTTCTGTAGATTTGGAGGTTTTCTCATCTACAACAGATCCTTCCACATATATATATAACTTTCACTAGGTAAAACATACAAATCTTGATTTTGTATTGAAATGCGTATTTCATCATTATTGTTGTAAGATTGTAGGTATGGCACATATGTATGATAGTCCTTTTTGATTATATTTTCATCAGATAATGGCTTATCCAATACATTTATTATTGAACTCATTTTGTCTTCAGTTTAAAATTAAGAGACTTTAGAAAATTTTTATTTGTTGTTGTCAACGTTTTTTGATGAACCGATCTTTTTAATTGTGGTTTAGGTTGTAATAATGGTTTAGGGTTGTATGTTGTTGCTGTTGTTATATTTTTCGATATACTTGAGTTGTATATCAACATTATTTAGTTGGTCTTAAATGAATTCTTATTGTTATTTCCTCTCCTCGAAAATTAATTAAATCGCCGTACTGATCAACTACTCGTAGCGTTAGTGAACCTACCTCTCTGGAGTTCACAGGTAAATAAATGAGGTTTCTAGGAATCTCAGCTATTTTATAGCCTGTAGGCACATTAATCGGAAACTCGTGTAGTGTATGCGATTTGGAATTGTTCATATATGTATTAACAGTGATACTACTTTCAATTCGTAATAGATTCACCTTGAAAATATTAACTGGAAGATCTGAATAATGATCTTCGTTTGGAGTTAGGATTTTATCGTTGAATCCTAAGAGTTTTCCAATTGTATTTTCCTTATTAAAATATATTGGATCCGTAGAGCTATTAACTTTAACCTCCATTGTGTTATTATTGGCTTCTATAAAAATTTTATTTTCTCTACCATATTGTTTGTATTCTTCCTCTATATAATCAACTATGTCATTCAATTCATAAGATCCAATTGGTATTTCAATCACATTTTCACCTATATGAAACAAATTGTTGTAGACATCAACATTTGGAATGCTATTATACGAATGAAAATCAGTTAGAGCACATTCATATGTCTCATTTAACTCAATAGGAGGGAAGTAATTGGCTGATAACTCTGAAGTGTTGGAGCTCAGAGTAAGTGTTATTGACATTATGCCTGCTTGATTGTAAATGAATAAAGTTTAACACACAATATGGTTTATAAAAAGCGTTTTTATTTTAATTTAATCTTTTTTGTTTTGAATTTACATTATAATTTTTAATAGTAAATGCAATAATTCTTAATACAATAATTCTAAATATTTTGTGTTAACTATAATATTTCATCTTTACTTATCCAAGAATTGTGTTCATTAGTAAATCCTAACCACTTAACATACGCTTTATCTCCTTTAGTTTTAATAATCTTTTCAACTAGATATGTATTTGGAAATCTAGTTTTTGAGAGTTCTTCATCGTAAAATCCACCTTGAATGAGATTACCACGATAATCCTCTAATATGTATGTTGCAGGATATGTATTTTGAATTGTTTTAATAGTAAAAATTTCTGTTGTCCAATTTGGAGTATAACCTTTTTCAAATGTATGTTTGTACTTGCTTATGCGCACATGATCTCCAACATTAAATTTCGAGATTTTATACATCTTCAAATGACTGTATACTGTATTTAATAATTTTTTCTCATTTGTTGAGTTGACTTTAATTGGAGGCATTTTGATGGTACGATGAACTTTACTGTTGTATGCTTTTAATAGATCTTTGTAGATATCCAACCAGTTATACGAACCATTAAAACTAAATTCTTTCCACATCATCCCTTTTAATGTTCTATTAAATCGTTCTACTATTGATGCTTTCATTGTGCTATACGTTGAATAGTGATTAATTATGTGCTTATCCATCAATTTCGCAAAGTTTTTATTAAAAAATTCTTTTCCATCGTCTGTTTGTAGGTTTTTTGGTACTCGTCCCAGTTGAAAAATATCTACCATTGCTTGTGTTGTTTCAAGTGCAGTTTTTGTTTTCAGCGGTACTGCCCATGCATATTTTGAGAATGTATCAATTACGGTTAACAAAAATCTATAATTTTTATTGTCTATAGAGTAATTCCCCATTTCAACTAAATCAGCTTGCCAGAGATCATCTATTCCTTTCATCACAACTCTACGACGTGCAAAAGATTTTCGAGCTTGTTTATGGAGTTCGTTAACTAGATTTCTTTTTGAAGACATGTTTATAGTTTTAAGAATTGATTTGGATACGTTGTAATCTGCTTGATGAACTTTTACTTATTGATGCGAACATGTAATTTTCCCATCTATAAATCTTTTCATTTAACTTTTCTTTTGTAGACTCTCAACAAATCTTTGTAGATAACCATCTTCCACAAATGTATTGATTTTGGAAATGCTTTCTTCAATTTTCTTATTCTTTTCCAACTGTAATGTTGTTGCTTGTTGTAGCATTTCGAGTTTAATTCTAAAAGTATCATACATTTTGTTGTTATTTTCCTTAAAGTATTTTAATAGTTTGTATTCTATTTCTTCGATTTGATTTTGCAGAAACAATTTATTGATAACATCGTTTTCCTCCACAGCCTTTGCAACATTTTTGATTCTTTTGTTTTGGACATCAATGTTGTTGTTCGTATCCATAAAGAACCCCAACAGTCTAGGGGCATTTTTCAGTGAAATTATATCGCTTGTACCGTTTAGATAGTGTCCAAACTTATCAACAGACATACTTTATATAGATTATTGTATTATATTAGCTTCGCGTAGTTCTTCAATAATTGATACAATCTCGTTATTATGATTAGTATGACCAGCAGCTTGTGATGCTATCAGTAGACGAAGTCGATCTACCAACTCATTTGGATCGTCCCAGTATATATAGTTTGGTTTATGGGGGTTAAATTGCATCAATCCACCACCTTTATAATTAGATGATGTCTTATTTGCTATTGCTTTTGATACAGACTGTTGGTTTTGCTCTTTAAACATCTTTTTAATAATGTGTTTATATTTATATGCTTTCGTTCCCTTGATTTGACCATCAGGTTTATATTCTCTTCTATACGCATTTGTACTAATTAAGATTTTTTTGTAGAGTTCTAGCTCATATTTATCATAGTTTTTTGGCGTTTTATGAAACATTAGAGAAAACAGTCCTGGCGTTAGAGCCCATATTTGACCACCAACCTGTATTCTACCCTCATTTAATTTGAGGTTACTATCACCAAATTTCCATTCATTATTGAAATCTTTATGTGCTCCATAGTTAGTATCTAATTCATTTCTGCCCTCCAAGACTGATAAGTCAGTGTAACTCTCTTCAATATTTGAATTCTGTGAGTAAAAATTATCATCATCCTCATTGTCACTATTACTTTCATTAGAATCATTGAATGATTTGCTATTATCAAATATTGCTCCTTCTACAAGTTTCTTTGGTGTGCTTGTCTCCAATTTAATTGTTGATTTATTAATATGAGGACTGTTAGTTTCTTCAATTTCTGTTTTCATCTTATTCTTTTCTTTTTTGATAATTCTATAGATATTGTTAGAACTGTTTATAAATTCATTTAAGGGGTCTGTTATAAGTTTGAAAGTATCTCTTAGTTGATCACGTGTATCTATTTCACCAGTTTTTATACTACGAAGCTTTTTCTTCAAGACATTTCTCGTTGCAACCAATTCTTTTAAAACTTTCTCATCCATGTTTAGCAACAGCAATTATCAGATCAGGTAATCAGGTATCAGATCAGATTATCAGATATCAGATCAGATTATTAGGTATCAGATCAGCTTATCAGGTATCAGATCAGATTATTAGGTATCAGATCAGATTATCAGGTATCAGATCAGATTATTAGGTATCAGATCAGCTTATCAGGTATCAGATCAGCTTATCAGGTATCAGATCAGATTATCAGGTATCAGATCAGATTATTAGGTATCAGATCAGCTTATCAGGTATCAGAACAGATTATCAGGTATCAGATCAGATTATTAGGTACCAGATCAGGTTATTGGGTATCCTATTAGGTTATCAGGTATAGTAAATATTTTAATAGATATGTAGGTGTATTGTGTGTTCAAAGTCAGATTATATACTAAAGTTGTTCTTTTATGTAGAGTAATTTATATTGTTATAAAATAGTCAAATAATTTTCTATAGCGACCATTGTTTAACTCGTTATCTTTGCTTATCATCAGAAATCCATATTTTTCCTTCCAACATTCTCTACAAATTTCATGAAATTGTTCAAAGTTCATGTCGCCGGCAACATGATCACTATAAACATGCTTCATATTTCTGTCATCTTGTTTAAACATTATAATTACATTCGCGTTGTCTCTTATCAAATGCTTGGGAATTCTGGTATAAGTTTGACACAAGTAGAATGAATCCACATCCTTATGTCGACCCATACAAAAATAATCCCGTATATTGTTCTGCTTCTCACATGCAACATCATCAAATATCATAATTGAATTAGTTTTAGCTTCGTTAGGGGTAATAACTGATTCATTGTTGTCAAATGTGTAATATCCCATTCCTTTAATTGGTGAAATTAATCTCTTCAAGTATTCATATTTCGGCTGATATAAGGATTTTGAGTATAAATAGATGTTTTCAAATTTTAGTCCGTTAGGACTTTCTAGTAACCCAATCATAACATTAGTCTTTCCACAATTTGATGGTCCCACTATTAGAGCTCGGATAGAATTTGGTAAAAGTGAGCTGTGTTTTATTTTTGAAGTGATGTTCGATGAATCATCAATATTACGAACCAAAATATTTTTATGTTGTTTCACTAACCGCATTTTTGTAACTAAATATAATTTATGTTTGTTACCTTTTATTATAGAAAAAAAAAATTAAATAAATAAAATGGTTATACATTACAAGTCGTTTAGTCATAAAAACACCTTCGTTGGAGCAGGTATAGTAGATAAAATAATAAATAATCTTCCTGTTGAACTTCATCTTCCTGGATATCAGTACTGTGGGCCTGGAACTAAGCTACAAAAACGTTTAAATCGAGGTGAGAGAGGAATTAATTTACTGGACTCTGCCTGCAAAAACCACGATATAACTTATTCTAAAAATAAGGATTTAAGTATTAGACATCAGGCAGATAAAATTCTTGAAAATTCAGCCTGGGATCGAGTTTTATCAAAAGATAGCAGTATTGGAGAAAAATCATTTGCATATATGGTTACTAACGCAATGAAAGCCAAAACGAAGTTCGGTATGGGTGTGGGAAAAAAGAAAAATGAAAAGAAAACCAAATTAAATGGTAAAAAATTGTTCACTTCATCAATTAGAGCTGCAACAAAAATACTAAAGAAACAAAAACCTTTAGACATTAACTCTGCCATTAGAATTGCACGTAAAACTATCAATAAATCCCTAAAAGGAAGAAAATCACATGTTATAATACCACGCATAATAAGTGTTCCAAAAATTGGTGGTTTTTTACCCCTAATACCGATTCTAACTGCTCTGGGGGCAATTGGCAGTCTAGCCACTGGAGGTGCCGCTATAGCTAAGGCTGTAAATGCAACAAAGAATGCAAAAAATCAAATTGATGAAGCAACTAGACATAATAAAGCGATGGAATCTATAGCAGTTGGAAAAGGCCTTTACCTAAAAACATATAAAAAGGGATATGGTTTAGTTTATAAAGAACAGACAAAAAACTCTTAAGAATGCTACCCAACAGACCACTATCAGATGTTGACCTAATAAATTTTTCTATAAATATTCCTTATTTTAGAGGAGTATTCATGTTGAACTCACTACCAAAACGATCAAAGAAAATTGAGTGTGGAATAATCAATTTAGATTTATCAACAGGTCCTGGTACACACTGGGTAGCATATTATAAGAACATCGATGAAAAAGAGTATTTCGACAGTTTTGGAAACTTACAACCTCCTTCGGAAGTAGTCAAATATCTTGGTACAAATATAAAATACAACTATAATCAACATCAGAATTTTAATACATTTATCTGTGGTCATTTATGTCTTAAATTTCTTTATGAAATAACTAAGAAAGATTAAATAAAAACACATAATCATCTATATTTTACAAAACTCTTTAATGGCTTTTTTATTTTTTTTTATTTATAATTTACTAAACAGAATTAATTTATTTTAATGCCAAACGGGATATTGGCTATTTTGAATTAAAAATTCATCCATCTCACTCTCAAGAATTAGGCCGCACTCTCCTTCTCTACATAGTTGAAATGATCCACTCGAGAGATCCTTAATTTCTTCATCTGTTAAACTATTATATTTTTTGGGGAGAAACATTATGTTGTTTTCCAACTCAACTTTTAGTGTTGGTCCATATTTTGTTGTTATCCGTGATATATTTTGAATAGGATATTTAACTGTTATATCCAGATCCTTAATGTGAATTAAGGATTTACTCTTCAGGGAATTAAATTTTGTTTTTAGATTTTTCACGGAGTTCATTTTTGATTGAGATCTTGTCACTTTGAATCTTTAATTGTAATTGAACTTAAAAGTAGCTCCGATACTTCCAAGAAAATATTTATGGTGAAATAGGGAATAAGTGGAGGATAGTGATAGGGTGAAGGGGATAGAGAGAGATAATAATATAAAATTGGTATAAGAGGGAGAAGGAAATAATACATAATTTTAGATACTTTTTGGTTAAATATTCAGGAAAAAATCATCAGTATCGACAATTCCTTTGAAAAAGTAAGCAGAAACAAAATTAATACGGATGTTAATAAAATGAGTCAAATAAGAAGGAGTCTAAATAAATTCATAACAGATTTTGACAGCTTCAGACTATACGACCATTGGGAAATGATCAAATTTTTCCAAAATATGCTCGACGAAAATGAGGAATATGATGTAATGGAAGATGAAGACAACACAGAAGGACATTTTCAATGCTGTCCGTGGTATGATCCGAAATGTGAGGAAGGACCTGACACTTGTAGGTGTTCTATATACTTTCTACGGAAAGCAATATTAGAAAATTTAATAGTCTCATACTATGAAATGTTTCAAACTTTATAATCAAAATTAAGAAAAATTAATAAATAAAATAAAATTGTATTATTAATATAGAATATTCTCTGTCTTGTATTATTTTTCGAAAAGATAATTAGGAATCATATATTTCTGAAGAAATCAGTAGCGATTTGTGTTTGGGTTATAAAATATCATAACTTATCAGATCGTTTAAATTTTCTAGTTTTATAAAATGCTATATAAATGCAATTTTATAAGATTGTAAAATTCAAATTCCTTTGTCAAGAAATAAACAAATAAAATCAAGATTGTGCCTGATTTAACAGTAGAGCTCAAATTATAAACAAAAATGCGTTAGTATGCAAAACAGCAAAACAATAAGATTTTGAACCCATTTGTAAAATTGCGTAATTCAGATTTTTGTTAACATATGCATAAAATTATTTTTTGTGAGCTTTGCAATAGAAACTTATAAATACAATTTACAGACCACCAACAAATTTGAGAAAAAAAATATTTCTGTATAGAATAAACAAAAATATTTAAGACTGCAAAATTTTCTGTGTAGTCAGATTATGATGAATAAATGTTGAAGTCAGCATAATTATGAAAACTTAAAGAAAAATCAAAAAACATACATATATAAAAACAGACTTAAATATATAGAAGAACAAAAAAATAAAATCTAATAAACCTCATTAATACAACGATACCAAAGTGATCGCAACATACACACACAGCCACACACACATTCAAACACACTCTCATACACACGCTATGACGTCAGTGATGATGACATACCTAAAATAACCAGATATACACAAATTCTCTGCCAACAAAAAATATCTCTGCCACGATTCCATCAGCAACACACCAAACGGCATAAACACACACCCCCGCTATGACGTCAGTGATGACGACACACATAAAAAAATACTAGAGGATGGCAACACTGGCTCGCTCAAAAATAATGGGGACAATAGACATGCGCGATTCCATCAGCAACACACCAAACAGCATAAACACACACCCTCGCTATGACGTCAGTGATGACGACGCACCTAAAAAAATCAGATATACACACATTCTCTGCCAACAAAAAATTCACTGCCTAGATACCAACAGAAACACCCGCGACATACAGCCAAACATACATCACGAGATTTGCACAGGCAAGCAAAAGAACATACACCCGCGACACACACCCAAACATACATCACGAGATTTGCACAGGCAAGCAAAAGAACATACACACACACACACACACAACCAACATAGCACAGGCAAGCAAACGAACCTACACACACACACACAACCAACATAGCACAGGCAAGCAAACGAACCTACACACACACACACACAACCAACATAGCACAGGCAAGCAAACGAACCTACACACACACACACACACGACCAACATAGCACAGGCAAGCAAACGAACCTACACACAAACACACACAACCAACATAGCACAGGCAAGCAAACGAACCTACACACACACACACACACAACCAACATAGCACAGGCAAGCAAACGAACCTACACACACACATAAAAAAACTAGAGGATGGCAACACTGGCTCGCTCAAAAGTAATGGGGCTTTTAGACATGCGCGACTGCGCTGCCGGCAGCGCAGTCGCGCATGTCTAAAAGCCCCATTACCTATCTACTAAAATTTATTTTTAATTTATTCCTTTTACTTAGATTTTGGGTATTCTGTTGCTGCTCTTAGCTGGATTCGGTTGGGATGCAATGCCTCAAAACTATGCCATCGGTATCATAGCACTGGGCTGTGTCATACTTCTGACATTTTTATTCGGATGCTTTGGAGCCATAAGAGAATCAGCTCGTAGCTTATGGACTGTAAGTTTTCTAATTGGAATAATTCACCAAAGCGCTTAATGAAGAAAATCATTTTGTTTTTATTTCTTTGCATACTATCGATAGTATGCCGTAATGTTGCTGCTGCTGCTGGTACTTACGATAGTATTTATTTGTTATAATAGTCGTGACGTCTTTAAAAAGTATGCCCTCAAAGAAATCGATGATTTGTGGGATCAAGAGATTATAAGTCCTGGAGCAATGGATAGCAAGCAAATGATTGTAAGTTCTTAAAGGGTTATTTTTTGTAATTAGTTCGAATAACATTTGTTGTTATTGTAGTATGAATGTTGTGGTCGGAATTCGTTTGCGGACTATGGACGTATCAACCGTCAAACACCTGCAAGTTGTTGTAAGGATGGCAATTGCATAAATCCCTTAAATGTTTATGTTACTGGTTGTTTGACCAAAGTCGAAGAAGCTTTCTCCAACGAATCCTTAACTACAGAAATATCCGAATGGTGTTTGTTGAGTTTGAATGTAAGTTGGTTGATTTAATTAATTTCTTTATAGTTCCCAAAGATAGAGAGTTTTTGAAAATCTTTGAAAGAAGAAATTTAAAAAAATAGTTCCTAAAGTTTACAAATGTTTAATTTGATTTTTCAGATTATCGTTTTAGTATTTTCAACAGCGTTGGCCGTTCACTACACCAACCAAAGACGTCGTTATAATTACTGATGAGATTATTTTTATTATTATTGTGCATATATTCTTATTGTATTTTAATTTAGTTTATTATTAACGTTGTTGTAAAATCGTTTAACTGATTTTTTTTTTAAATATAAAACTTTATAAAAAAAACTTGCTTTTACCTCTTTAATTAATTACTTAAAACTAAATTCATGTGTATATGTATAAATATATTTTTCAAGAAGAATTATTATTAATTTTAACTAATGCAAATATATATATAAACACAAAAATATTCAAAATATTTGAACGTTTGGTAATTTGTCAAGACGCTTCCTCTGAAGATGTTCTAAGCAGATCAGTCTTTGCAAGTTTTTTCTTAATTCTGACAAGCTTATGTAGAGCCCTCAGTGGAACTATGTATTCATTCAGCATAAAGGAATTTATGCAAATGCCTTTACATCAGCTTATGGCTTTCCAAATAGTCCAACACTAGCCAGTCCATGTTTTTCAAGACAAGTCTTATTGGACTAATAGAATTTCGCCTGATTTCGGCAGCGCAAGTTATTGGATTTTTCCTCATGCGATGGGAATAGATTTGGTTGGAAGACAGCTTTCAAATCTCGCTCTGATACTGTCCCCAATATAGCAATCCACTCAATTCATTTGGTTCAATGATGCAAACAAGAATATGAAGTTATCACTCCTCAGATTCCTACGACCTCTCTTTTTATTTACAGGGCGTAAATAAAAGACATGACTTAACAATATTCCTAAACTGTCTGAATTTCATGCGGTGTGTATTTGTATTAAATTAATTTAATTAATCTTTTTCACGTTTGCTTTTAAAAGCTAAATAATTTTTAGATAAATATAAAAATAAATTGAAGCTTTTTTTACAACTTATCAAGTTTTTATCGTGGCCTTTGATTATACGAGTACTACAATCAAGTAGAAATTTCATCTACTCATTTGTTTAATTAAAATAATATTTAACTGGTCATGAATGCACCATGAGCATCTTAGTACCGACTGTATTGGTCTTCTGTCTATAAATGAATTAATTAATGTTCTAACATAATAAAAAACGTGTTGAAGTATTCCTAACTATAATTTACTCCAAGACAGTTGGATTGACTCTTTTTTTAATTTTTTTTCACTTTAAAATTAAGTTTAAAAATACCACGAGTATTTTCAAAGTTATTTATTAATCTGGCTCAAATTCAATAATATTCTTTCTGCTAAAGAGTTTATATTCCTAACTTTTAGTTTTCACCTGCAAAGTGGTGCAAATAAACACACGGAAAACTGGTGCTGGTGGTGTAGCGACCATCGAGAACACTACTATTCCGTTGTACTATTGCAATTATATATTTTTTTTCAAAAGAAGTAACAACTCAGAAAACTAATGCCTACCAACCATTTGATGTGTTACCTTATTTGTGAAAGTGTACAAGCCTGCTATTACGCGTTTTAGTTAATTTTCATGGCGATGTTGCAGCGCCTCTGGTGTCAATTACAAGCATTAATTTTCTGAAGCTATATTGCCAATTTATTAATTATTTTCCTTCAACGACGATGAACAGAGGGCGCTGTGATGTACATAGTATAGACCAGCATCGATTGCTGCCAGTTTTGTTCAGCGATCAGTGCCTAAGCCTACATCACATTAAACTATCTAATAATAATAAATATAATGACACAGTAATGCAGTATTTTTGCCTGCAACTGGGCTCGAACTCCCGTTGTCAGTCATCATTTGCGTTATAGTCAACGCGATAACTGCTTCAGTCAAGAGCACTTACGAACTTGCCCTTATTTATTTCTTAATAATAATAGCTTAATAAATTATTATTTGAATTTACCAAATTCAATCTTTGAACTGGAGCGAGATCGATAACCTTCATTTGAAATTCAGTAAAATAACTAAATAGAATTTCATGTGAAACTTAACGTATCTGAACGGCTTCACAATAAGGACGTTTCATTCGTGTCCCTTTTGGTCTTCCCTTAAAAGTGCATAAATTTTAACAGAATTGATTTTTTGCGTTTTGTTGGGGAGAATATACTTTAAACTTCAATATTATACAGATTGGTGCAGAATGAGCTATATGGTTTGAATTCTTCATAGCTTTTTTAATTATAATTTTTGCTTTGTTCTTTTTTCCAACATTTTGTGAAGAAGACTTGGCGAGTTTAATATGAATAACTACACATTTGAACCATATCTGTCAAGTAATGGTTAGTAATCGTAACAATTAGTAATTTGATTACTTTTGTTTTGAAAGTTGAAATAATTATTAAATTACAATTATATTCAGTTTCGCACGGTTACTAATTGACTACGTACGATTAATAATGATAGGAAAGTAATCTGAATTTCTTGAAATTACAACAACATAATCGAAAAGAATCGAAAGTAATCAAAAAATAGTCAGGTTATTTTTAAAGATTACCTTTAATTCTTTTTCATAAATTTGTAAGTAATCTTTGAAAGTAGTCGGATTATTTTTGATTACTTTTGATTCTTTTTGATTATTTTATCATAATTTCCAGTAATCCAGAATATTTTGCTGAGCAAATTTTTTATGTTTTTTCATGCAAAATATGAATTTGCATATTTTTCCATTTTTCCCATGAAAAGCATTTTTGATATAACTTGCATAAATTTGCATATTACGCAAGTTGGTAACTCTTTTAAAAAAAATTTGCTTGTGGTAACTGAGGCAGCTCCACATATGGTCTCCGCAATGCGATCATTAAAAATTCTTTACCTCGACAATGTTGCATGTTGCATGTGTGGCTCATGGGTTGCATAGAATTACAGATTTTGGTCGCAAATTGGAAAACCGTTTTTCTTATGGTAGAACTACATGCATTTATAATATGTATTATTTTTCCAAATAAACTTATTGTCTTCATTAATTTCCAGGCGCCATCTCGTATCAATGTAATGCATTCCGTGCACCCAAGTATAATCAATTCCCCTAAAAGCCCAGCACCACCCACTAGATGGGGATATTGGTTAACAACTTCATAAAAATAAGCAGCATTTTAAACTATTACTGTGATGATGAGGCAGAGTCGATATGTAATGCAAAGGCTTAATTTAAGAATTCATCGGTAAAAACAAATTTACCATACATTAAAGATTATTATGAATGTATTTGCCACAGTAAAATAAAATTAGAAACCAAAGGACTTTTTTACATGAAAGTTTATCCGTCATAGAAAACGTAACAGAAAGACTTCAGAACATTAAGAATAAAATACTTATCGAAAAATTTAACAAAGTATTTAATCGAAATGTTGCCCTTGAAACGTTGACTAAGATATTGAACGTATATTTTTCAATATAATTGACAGATTTGTGCGAAAATCGAAGATCCTTTGAATTTCAAAACTTGAAACAACATATGATTATACTTTGTAATAAACATTTGTTTAAATAAAACTGATTAAAAATGATTAGTCAGTATTTTTTCGGGTGCATGTTTTTGTGCATATTTTAAAGATTTTTTTGGAATATTTGCATGCATATTTTAATAATTTTTGTGCATATTTAAACTTGCCATGGTTATCAGAAAATGCTTAAAAGATAATAATTATCTAATAATAACACTGGCCAACAAATTAGGCAAAAAATTTTGACTGGGGAAACGAAGTATGTTTTTTAGCTAATCTGGCTGCGCTGAATTCGAATCTGGCAACAAAGTTGGGCTATCACGTCCAGTTCGTTTTTTATCGCATGCTGGCAATACTGTAAAATAGTTAATACTGACGCTACAATTTCACAGTTATTAATTTGACAAAAGCCTACATTCATTATAAATTTGTATAAAGGTAGAGTATAAGCATGTCAGTGAGATCGTGTGTTACTAATCCGAGCTATTTTTGCTTTGTGTGTGGTGAATATCTGATTGGAAAAAAAGGATATGCAATATCAGAATCACTAAAATATGCATATCTACATTATTTTGGTTTTGCTGTCGGAAACTTGGACAAACCGTGGACACCGACAATGTTTTGCAATCGTTGCAGAACTATTTTATACAAGTGGTCAAATGGCGAGAAAATCTATTTAGATTTTTTCCCACAAAACCTAGGTGCTGTTAGCGACGAACAAGGGGAACGCGCCCATCAAGATTTAATGAAAATTGAAAGAAACTATCAAGGATTTTGGGATAAAAGTATGCTGGGAGACTATTGTTGGACTCTAATACGTGAAACCGAACCAACGAAATACAAACGACAATCATATAACGCCATTCACTTTTGAAAACTCATTGATTTTTAAATAAACTAATAACTTTTTATGGAAAAATCTAATAAAAGCTTTTTTTTATATCTCGAAAACCTGACGTGATAGAGAAAAACCATTTACAGATTCGAATTCAGCGCACCAAATTACACTGGGAAATGTATTTGGTTGCTCCAGTCAAAAACCTTGTTGGCTAGTGTAATCTATACAATTCTTTTTAAAATGTAATCTAATTGATTCCTAATTGTAATAGAAATTTAACAGCTCTGAATTGAACAATCTGTCAAAGCAATTAAGTGTTATTTTTCATTGTGTTGAAGCAATTAAAAGCACTGTCCAGAAATTTCGAACTTTATCTAAAATAACGGGATTCTGAAAAGGGATTCTGGTAGAGGAGACAAAAAAAGATATATTCGTAAGTCGGTGTTTTGAAATATTACATCGGAATTTTTCTTTAGGGGCTTAAAGTTTCCCCCAACCCCTTGGCTTGTTTGTGTAGCATATTGGTACATGAAACTAAGTGTTCTTCCCATTTGAGCTGTTGGATATGCTCAGCAACTTTGGCGAAAATAGTGTTTTCGTGGAGCATATTAATCCTCACCCATATAACGCTAAAATTTTGCTTTCATCTAACAATTCGTAAAAAGCACCCCTTGGAAGGGGAAGCCGGGAATGATATGCTCTCCAAAAGTGTTATCCATTAACTTTTACTACAAATGTTAGAACACACATATGATCTCCTCTACCAGAATCCACTATATTGTATCCTCGTATATTTTTCGTGTTTCCTGTTAAACGACTGCGACACAAAAACAAAATTAAATAATTTAAAAATGTGCAACAAATTTCATAGGTCTTCGACGCTAGCGCGTCCGTTAGCTAACCTTTCCAGTACATTGTACCATGCTGGTGAATTTCCAATGTGTTTGGAAGGTTGCTAATATAACGCCAATTCCCAAAAAAAAGAGACTAACAACCCTGAAAATTACCGCCCAATCGCAACTTGTCCTGCACTTTCCAAAGTTATGGAAAGTATGGTAAACTTCCATATTGTGAGGTATTTAGAGTCCAAAAGCTTACTTAGCGACCGCCAGTATGGATTGCGTAAGAGTCGCTCTAAAGGAGACCTACTGGCATCCTTTTCGGAAAGATGGTGTCATTCTATACAAACATTTGGCAAAAAGTAGATATTTCCAAGGCATATGATAGAGTTTGGCATGGTGCATTTCTGTCAAAACTTATTGTTTTGGTATCGATGTTGTCTTCTCTCTTTCTCAGAGATCGCACAATATAAGTTGTTATAGATGGGACCTCATCAAACGAGTTCAAGGTTAATTCAGGGGTTCCGCAAGGCTCCGTTCTTCTCCCACACTTTTTCTTATTTTCCTAAATGATCTTCTATGTTAAACTTTTAACCATATCTACTCTTTTGCAGATGACAGCAGCATGTTCCATTCGTATTCATTTAGTAACAGACCAAGCCTGCCGGAGATCGCGGCAATGAGGTAAAATATGAATAATTCGGTAAATAATGATTTGTTAGCAATCTCTGAATAGGGTCAAATTTAATGCTCGTAAAACCCAGTGTTGTATGCTTACAAACAGATGTACGAACAATCATGCTGCTCCATCTGTGATAGTGGGTGGTGTAAGTATTGAGGAATCAGAGACTCTTGATGTTCTTGACACAAAAATTAAATGTGATGTTCGATGGACTGATCATATTTTTAAAGTCTTAAAAGAAGCATTCGGGTGCCTCGGTTTTCTAAGGCGGTGTAAGAGAGACTTCACTCCATCGGATCTACTTAATATTTACACCACCTATATTCGACCGAAAATAGAATACAATTCTCATGTATGGGCTGGTGCTTCAAAGTCTATTTTGAAGATACTCGACCGGATACAGGAGAGGGCGAAGAAGCTCATCGGTGATATTAGGGTAGCCAACTCTATTGACTCACTGGAGCATCGACGCAATGTGGGATTTATTTCAATGTTTTATCGTTACTACAATGGAATGAATGTGCTCTAATGAAATCAGGGAATTTGTTCTCGAAACCCCATCATTTTTAAGAACAACACGTTCTTCGTTAAGAGCGCATCCATTTGTGGTTGATATGCCAATGGATCGCACTACGCATTACAGAGAAAATTCGTTCTTTAGCCGAACAGTTCGTATGTGGAATACACTCCCTGCAGAGGTCTTTCCTGTTACTTTCAGTGTGAGGAGATTCAAATCGAACGTTCACATATACTACTTCCTTTATCCTCCTTCTCATAACCAATTTTCCTAGTTCTGGAACAATAAATTGCATATGTAGGAGTCATCCCCCTGAATGCTGGACCAAGTAAAACAAAATAAAACTTCTCTAGTTCAAGTTGGTCCATAATAAATTCACCTATCAATTATCTGTATCAATAGTCGTTGACTGTGGTGCCTTCTCTACTATCTCGAGTGCTCCTGTACACTCTCATGGGCACACCCAACGTGCTCGATCGATCTGGCTTTGCATCCCAGTTGGCTGACTGCTTACCGAGCCAGTTATTTCTAATTTTGCCACCAAAGGTTGGAAAACGGTATCAGACATAAAACAAGCCAAATGTACGCATCTTTAGCACAAACGACCAGTCACTTTGGACTACTGTCCAATAGTATAATTTGATCTTCAGTTTTAACATCAACTACTGAATAATATCTAATAGATTTGGAAGCAAATAAATACATAGTGCTGGGTGCATTTTCGCTCAATAACTCGCTTTGCGTGTACCATCAAAATAACAAAAGATTTATTAAATATTATTCTTATATATTTTTTCGACCTTTTGTTTTTTAAATGAATATAATTTATCTCGAGCTGTAGGTAAATTTTTTATATATTTATATTTCCCTGAGTAAGCCACACAAGGAAGTGGCGAAATATCGGTTATCTAATAAAATTTTTTTAACGTTTTTTATAAAAAATTGACCTATAGCTCGACATAAATTAGATTCATTTATTCATTAAATATGTTACTAAACCGAAATGCTTTCTCAAAAGCTTTTTAACTTAAATAATTCTACCGGCCGGCAACGACAAAAACAGTAAATATGTATGAAAATTTGTTACGATGCATTCTATTGTTTACATTTGTTTGTTGATAAATTTTAAAGAAAAAAAAAACAAACATGTGAGTCTGAATCAGTGTTGACACCTAATGTGTAATTTTTATTTTCATATGTAACCATGTGTAATTGGCTGCATATGTAACTCATGTGTAATTTAAAATTTTATCCATTTTGAGGACTACTTTTTTATTGTGATGGCGACAAATAAAGATTGGTTGTGATATTTTAATTTATTTATGAACATTTACATTTTACATTTTTTTTGCTTTAAATTTATTAAGTTTTTGTTAATGATTGTCCTTTTTACACAAAACAAGACTGTGATATTTTTAAGAATAATGATGAAGAATTGGTGTAAAGAAGATTATATATCTACAAAAATAAAAAAAAAAATCCCTGAAGAAGTTGGAAAATATCAACGAAACGTCCGAATAATATGTAAAAGACTTTAATGTAAAAGATTTTAAATGACCTTGAAAGCCCAAAATTTGAGAATATATTCATTATCAAAAAAAATTTTTGAATTACACCAAAAAGGTCAAATATTTCATCTAAACAAATCAAAGCACGTTATTTCGCAAAACAAGAAAGCATGTGTAATTCCTAATTTCGTGTGTAATTTTGGCATGATGCATGTGTAATTTAACATTTCCTTGGTGGCAACATTGATCTGAATGTAAATGTCATCAATAACAACATCACATCACGATCGTCATCTATAAAATAAACAATGCACTCATACGAGCCCACAAACAAACAAACACTCATAAATAAAACACGATTTTTTCTATGTGTTTTTCTAATAATTAACAACAACAATAAGTAAAGGTACAAATCTATTAAGTTATGAAATGCAGAGAATTAAAGCAGTGCAATGTTAATTAATTAAAAGGATTCTTCAAATTTAAATAGTTCATCGATATAAATAAATTTCAATAAGGGCTGATCAATGTGTCTACAACGGTCATGTTGGTTTGGCATCTGCTGTCATATCTGTGGATTAATAAATATTCAATCACTGATGTTATCTCCATGACATGCTCGATAGGATAATACTTCGAAGTGATAAAACTCTGTCGTCTACTCTAACTCCAACGTTTGACAACCAAATACGATACGATCAAACAGAAGGCACAGCGGCTACAATCGGTAAAAGTGTGCTAGTCAATCCATGCGTCACGTTGGCAAGCGGTACAGGTCAGTGATAACCAATGCAAATTTCGCAAAAAAGTAATTTTTTAATCCACTTTGCTATAAAATGCTATTTTTAAGGTCTGAGTTTCTTCTATGGAGGTATTTCTAAGAAGATATTTTTTACATATGAAGTTTTGCTAATCAGAAATGTCAAAAGACATTTTCGAAAATGGCAAGAGAAGTGCTTTATTGTAAATATACCATTTCTTCAAGCTTTACAAATTAGTAAACTGAACGATGCCAGTTGTTGGAAGCTGTTGATCACATAAAAAAATGTATTCAAAACTGTTTTTTTTTTCATTAATATAATAAAACCCTCCAATTGTAACGCGGATCTAGAAATATTGGGTATTTTATTAAAAACCAAAAGCATGTGTAAATTTAAACTTTATCTCCGTCTGAATGAAATGCATTCAAATTTGCGTTCAACTATTTTTGGTGAAATTAGAAGATCCTTCCTCTTTAAAAATTTAAAAATCACGTGATTTTCCTTAGTAATCAAAATTTTTTATTATAAAATTGTATCTTTATTTTTTAATTACATTTTATGCCTTTTTCAAAAATTTTTTGCCGCCATTTGGCTTTACTTTTAAAGAAAAGTTCGTCAGATTTTAAACTTCTAATTTAATTGAACGCGTTAATTTCGGAAAACTTATATTGAGTCGTCTGAAATTTACACTAGTTCTCAAAAGGCAATTCCAATTTGTGAGGAGAGGGGTGAAAAATAAAGAAATTCTCTAAAAGCTAAATGTTCATCGCTAAAAATATATAAAGACGATTTAGCAGTATTTGGCTATGACTGGTAAACGACATAACAGAAAAAATCGCCAGCACCAAAAAAAAAAAAAATACATTAAAACAAAAGATGTATAACAGAAAAAATATGTAGCACTTTAAAATTTGGAAAATATATATGTACGTATGTATGCATATATTTAGAATAGCTTAACCTTCAAGAAATAAAACTTTTTGAATCTATATTGGGAGAATATATAAAATAATAATTTTATTTTATATCACCAAAATTGACAAAAATAAGTCATCAAATTGGAAAAAAGCAGAAAATTAGAAATAATCGCTAAATCTGTGTTTACACATGTCATGTACTTTATAGGTGAGAGAGACGAGGGGAAAAGAAAAGAGTACTCAGATGCATGTACTGTCATTACGTTTTGTTTTCTCAATCGTAATTTTAAGCCTAAATGTATTTGCAAGTAAATCTCGCCAACACGACATGATTTGTGTAAACAACAATGAAAGTTCAAAGAAGAAAAAGTAGGAATCATGTCAATAAGAAATGACGCGTCTAAACACAGTCTAAGCAATGAAAATCGTTTTACTGAAAAAAGTCGCCGAAAACGAAAAAGCGAAGAAGAAGGTAAAAAGAATCTATAAGTAAGTTTTACTTACTGCAGAGATTGGTCAACAATCACTAAAACTGTAACCTCAGGGATCGACGGCCGTTTAAAAAAGGAGTGTTATTTTCGACATAATTTATGAACCGTATAAGACATTGTAAATTCTCAAAGGTTGCGTATTACTGCTGCTGCTTTAACAAAAATAATGTAACTTTAAGTTACGTCTATCCTTAAAACAAATACTAAAAATAAAAGAATTCCGTTAAAAATTAAAGGTTATCCTTACCAAAACAAAAAAGGCTGCCTCGGTGTTGCACTTGGCTGATTTATTTTATTTATTTTTGGGTTCAATAGCATGAGGGAAACGTAAGTGGATCGCCAAATTTCTGATGTTAAAGTCATCTATATTTTCACTTCCTGCTTGTTTTTGAAAATTAAATAAAAATTTTCGCTTAGATGTAGTAGTAAGTTGAAATTAATTAGTGTTAAAATTTTCCTTGTTCCTTTAGAATATTATCTCATGTCCAATTCTTTCTGACTAAAAACGTTACGAACATTTGCCAAAAAATAATAATTACTTTGGATTAAAAACTACTAGTATGTTTATATTGAAAATAAAAACAATTTTGAATCTTTATAGTTGTTTCAAATTACCAAACGAAAATGCTCATTTCATTTTCATAACCAGGCAGTAAGAGTCATTGAAAATATCTTAAAAATATTCTTGTTTTTGACCATACGCATATTTTGATGAAAATCGGACTAAGAACATTTGTACATCCTTTACTCTACAAATATAATTTTGCTGCAATTACGATTATCGTGCATACATATTTAGAGAGTAGTTGAACTAAGCAGCTAAACATTGTGATAAGTTATTCTACTTTGGTAAGGCTAAAGCTAAGGTCCGATTTGGCAAATATTTGATGAAATAAGCGTACAATGTTTCAGAGAAATTTTTAGAAGATTATAACTTGTTAGTAGATTGGTACCAGAAACCTAAATCTTCGGGGAGAATAATTAATTATTATTCAAAAGAGTTATTATTAATACGGCAAAAAATCTCATAGATGGAATATTGATATTGAATTTCATAAGAGGAATTGCGGGGAGAATTAGAAATATATTAGAGGATAATAACTTCCCTAATCAACAAACTAATAATTTGATTAGACAATACAAAAGACAAAGGATAAATATAAACGTTATAAGCGCTTAAGCTATGTACCAATAACTTCTGAAAGATTGGGGAATTCCAGATCTTAATAACTTTTCATAAGACATATAATAAATTAGGAAGTTTATTCAGGAAAATGAAGAAAGAGGCGAAAATATTAGACAGATATAATATAGTTTACAGAATACCGTGTAAGGGAAGTAATAACGTGTAAGGGAATAATAAACTAAAAACTAGATTAGCCGGATATAAATCTGATCAGAAATACAATTACAGATCATTTCAGAAAACTGCATTGACATCGCATTGTGCAATGTTCCACCATATAGCATATTTTGAAAATACTAAAGTTCTAAACACAGAAACTAACTATCGTCATTTCATTCCGGAAATGCTAAAATATTACACCAATACCTAGTTTTGCGTGGCTTCGATTTTATGTCGTTAATATGAAAATGTTTGTACAAAGCTAAAACAAAAAAACGGGATTTCCTGTTAAGTCTAATGCAAATATTTTTGTGAAGTTTTTCTGGTGGTGGTAAGTTGAAGATCATTAGTAGTTTCAAATTAATTACACTTGCTAAAATGAAGTTCAAACTGCAGGAATGGTAATCGGTTAAGATGACTTAAATTCAAAATAAAAAATTTTCAAATCGGTATAGACTTAATTTAATTTTAATCTTATGCTGTTACCTTTTCTACAAAATATGTAATATTTCCTTTAATTTTTATCAAAAAAATTTCCATTCAAAGTTTACTTAAAACAAAAATTTTGCCTCGCAAGTGATGATACAATGATTTCTAATAAACTCACTATTTCAAAAAATCATTATAGGTATTGCAAATTCTCAATAAAAATGGTAAAAAATTTTGCTCTTCTTTCTAGAAAAGAAAATACCATTATGCTTTTGTTATGTTTCTTTACGTTTTTCTCATGAATTCTTGTACATGTTTTTGTTTTAATAAAAATATTTTAAAAATAAAATTTTATTTTGTATTGAAAAATATATTTTTCTGCTAAAATCATGAATCTCGGAATCAATTAAATGAAAAACAATAAAAATGTTTGGAAAATCATACTTCGGTTTGCGTCGCGTCTCTCCGGTCCCAATTAGCGTCGCAAACCGGGGTATTGGTGTATTAATACACCAATAGGACAAAGAACGAGCTTTAAAATGTAAAGAGAAAATGCAGCTCGAAACTTCAGCCAAATAATTTATAAAAATAGAAGAGGAAATTGAATAATTTTTATGTCATTGTAATAGATTTAAGTAATTTTTTAATTTTTGTGTAATTCATTTTCAATTTTGACAATTTTTATTTAAAAAAAATGTAGAATAATTTTTTTTATTGTTTTGTAAACACAAAAAAGTTTATTAATAATTTTATTTACATACGAGTATGTATATCCCTGAAAAAGCTTTCCATTGAGAAAGCGTAATGTTGGATAAAATAAATAATTTATATTTATATTGTTGACCTTAAGCTTGAAAAAGTTATTTAATAAAACATTATATGTACATACATATTTATATTTATTTATTTATGTTTAGATTCGTATTGCTATTTCCTGTGCAAGACAAATGTCTTTTTTTACGGTTCAGGAACGCATTACGTTAGAGATTTTCATTGCAAAATAAATATAATATAATTAATAAGTACAATATGATTAATACAATACAATTAATACATTAAAAATTAATAAAATAAAATTAATGCAAATAGTTAAACGACAAATAGTTACAAATTTAAAGTTGATTGAAAGTACGTAATTAAATAAAAATGTTTTAAAACTATTTGCGATGCTATTTAACTGTTGTTTTAGGGGAAGAATGACCTAAAGTCGAATGACATGAATATAAAATTACCGTTCTGACATATTAAATATATATAACACTAAATTAACCAGGTGCGCTTTGCTAACCCCCGCCTGAATTAACATGAAAACAGTTTAAGTGAACCTTTTCCATTCGCAAAAAAACAAAAAAAATGTTATTGGTAAACAAACGATAAAGTTATTGGATAATAAATTTTTGGGGCGGGTACTTTACTTCCATCCCGTCCCCAATTTCCCAAAAAATAAAAAATTTAATGGACCTCTTTTTCTCGCTCTCTCTTATATTATAAAATCTGTAAAAAAACTATGAGGAAAGAGTAACAAAATTTGAAAAAGTGAGCATAAAGGTGGGCGTGGTTGAGCAAAAGTAGACTATAATTCAATCCAGAGTCCCAGTCAAATGTTGTGGAAATTTCAGGAACATCGGTCCAGAGGTCTAGTCTCCTATAAGGTAAAAGCAAACATACAAACCCACATTCTGTTTTTTTTTTGTATATGGGGGATTGAAACGGTGTCCTATTATGTCATATTGTCTTAATATTTTACAATAGCTTCGACCAAAAAGTCATAAAATAAGACTTTCTGAACTATGTTTGTTGTTTGTCATATCCAAAGAGTAGAAATTTAAGAGAGTGTGAGAGAAATTACATAGTGCTTGTTCTTTCTGGTCATATTATTTCGTTTCATTATTTTAAAACATATAATTTTATGACTACCATTTGAATACCCCAATAGATTCAAGTTTGATGTTATAAATTTAGATACATGGATATTAATTTAAATAAACTTCATTCATATATGATACATATGTATGTTTAGAGTGAAAAAGTGTATAACATACTCAGTCGTTACGCTATTCCTCTCAAATATTTGTGACATTTGACTGTAGTTGAAATATTTTTTGGCGTAAATTTATTTATTTTAACGCCGTGTCCTGTCGCCAATAGCAATATGTCGTCAGAAAGCCTGCGATAGATGGATGACGCTTTCAGTCTAATTACACAGGCCAACAAGAAAAACCAGCCTCAAAAACTGCAATGGGAAATTAAAGCAGACCATTAAGTAAAGAGAACTGCCAAATTGTTTTGAAAAGTTAGTTCGAATTTTATTTTTATGGTCTCTTGAAGTTGGGCCTTTTTTGATAATTTTTTGCATCATGAGGGAAAATTGAAAAAAAATCGTATATATAAAAATATTTAATGGAATGTAATTGTGCGTACTTATTGTTGCATTGAATCCAATGTTTAATTAAATTTAAAAATATATTTTTTCTTTTTTTGTAGTTTATTTATTTATTTATATTAATTATGAATAACAAATATAGAGCAATATATATAAAAATAATTGCTTCAACAATTTAGAGCGGTGAGCGGTATAAATATAATGAAATTATCAATTTTGATTAAAATGCACTCCTTGACATTCGAAAAAATTTAAAACTATTCTGGATCAAATATATCCGAAATTCTATTGAATAGTATATCTTATTTTCAGAATGTGATCCAAATATTAAAAAAAAACGATTTTTAAGATTTTTTGTTTTATTAAAAAAAATATGTGTTTAAAAAGTTTTATTGCAATAACAAACTCAGAGTTGCCATTTTTTTCAACGTGAATCAATAAACATATTTTTAACTTTATGGTTCTAAGTCTTTTTGATTGGGTTCAATGCAACAACAAGTACGCACAATTACATTCCAATAAATATTTTTATTTATTACGACGTTTTATTTTCACTCATAGTGCATAAAATGGTCAAAAATGGGCCAACTTCAAGAGGCCATAAAAATTAAATTCGAGCTAACTTTTTAAAACCCTTTGGCAGCTTTGTTAAGTTAATAGTGAACTTTCATATCCCATTGGTGTTGTTGATGCTGGAGGCGATGACTCCAAATTTGTTGCACAGTGTTATAAACGGTTTCATCAACTGCAACATATGACCATCGGACATGTAAAGTAAAAAAAAACTTGTATAAAAATTTTATTAGAAATTAGATCCTAACGAAGGGCATGGTTGCAGATAAAAAGAATTATTACAGAAGTGGTTCTTATAAAGTGCAAAATAATTAAATAAAATTTTAAAAGTTTGCAAGTATAACAACGTATGTATGTAGATCCATACATACACACATAAATGCTTACCAAGCCTCTGCTGCTGCTTGATAAATTAAACGAAGTTAAGAGTTTTAAATTATTCGACATTCTGTTTTGTTCGAGCTATTCGTGTATTTTTTTACTACTTTTACTCCAGTTAATCAAAAATTGTTGAAATTTTTTCGGTTCCTATGATATTTTCATGTGAAAGAGATCTAATTTTTCTTTTTCACATAAAAATATCATACGAACCGAAAAAATGTCAAAATTCTTTTTAAGTTTATAATTTTTCAATCAACATTATTCCAGTTGTCAACATCGACGTCACGTGAATATAATACCAAATAATTGGGTCTTGTCTACTCGCTCTCGAGAACGTTTTTGTGCTATTCTCTAAGGTCATGTCATTATGAGCCTGTGAATGCTAGTCAGTTGTTTTCGGCAACGAATAGACGTGACATCGATGTTGGCAACTGGAATAAGGGTGAATATTTATACATCAATTTGTACGTTATCATAAAGATAATAAATAGTTCCAATGCTTTGCTTATATCCGTGTTTAACTTTTGATTTCTCAAATCTAGATTTTCAGAATAATCTTTTGGAACGCAGAAGGGAATAAAAATATATCGGACTAATTCTTTGTTTTTTTGGGTATACAAAAGTCATCTTCTATTACTTTAATATTTCGATTATTCGACCATACATTAGTCGAGTGAATACCCTAGTGATAACTCAAAACATGTGATATTCGACTTAATAATACAGAACTAATAATCATATCGTTCTTCATATTGTGTAATTTATCACACAAATATGTATCTTATATACCCAAACCCCACTGAGAGAATACAGTTGTTTTATTTTTCCAATAAGTTGTGAGTAAATTGAAAACTTTTGAACCATTTTCTGTACAACGACTTTTTTTCAGTTGTGACTTTGATGCAAATCAAAGGCTAGACATGCTTAAAACAATTTGATGGGATATTTAATGGGTGCTGAAAACTATTTGAATAAATATAGAAAATAAAAAGAAAATCACACTTTGCCCATGTTACTACTAATGTTTGTAGACCCTTGTAACGAATATGTAATGTAAATGTGTTTGCTAACAAGAACTCAAAATCAAACACAAATGGACATACGCGGTTATATATGAAAACCAGAGAACTTATGTATTGAATTTTAAATAAGAAAAAATTTGTCTATTTGTGAGTCGTAGTATTTTTGTATACCATGTTTCACTATTAATTTTTTGAGTTTGTAATTTTATGTTTGTGTTTGTGCGCACATGTGACGTCATTATTATTTTTTATGAACTCATTTCAGGTTTTTATTGTTGTTGTTGTTGTCGTTCTTGTTGCTTTGCTTGATGTGTGTGCTTGTGTTTGTGTTTGTTTACACAAGCCCACATATACACACACATAGTTTTTGCTTTAATTTAAGTTTTTGGTTTTTTTTGTCTGAGCTCATCACAGCAAACTTTTGTTTTCAGTTTCTTATTGAACACGAAACGTGCAAGTTTGAAAATTCGAATTTTAATTTTATTCAAATTAACGGTTTTATTAACTAAAAAAGAAAAAAATTTTGAATAACAAATATTAAAATAATATTCAAAATCGATTGCGAAAATAACGAAAAAGTTAATTTACATAGTTTTCAAATTATTAACAAAAAAACTAAAAAGATATTTTAATAAAATAAAACGACGACAAACAAAAATATTTAGCCAAAATGGGTTGTGCCACCACCACCGTCAAAATTGCTTCCATTATTTTTAATATTTTGCTGGCGGTAAGTTTGTTTGAAAAAAATTCTTAAGACACAAAATTCAGTATATTTAAGATTTTTTCTCTATTTTTTTCTTTTAGTCATTGATTAGTCATATTAAAATAATTTGTTGTTATTGTTTTTAAAAATCACAAAATTTTTTTTTGCAATTTATTATATGACATTGAGCATGATGTCATTTGACAACATAAAAAACATAAAACGCTTAAATATGTATTAAAAAAAACAATTCAAGTGCAAAGAAATACGAACTTTTTAGTGGCAAATTGAAATTAGTTTAGAGACTTTGTTAATTAGAAATAATTAAATTTTGTTTTCATTTGTTCAACGCTTAAATTTTGAACTTGATCTTCAAAGTTATACAAATGTGTTATGAGTTGGCGTTTGTTTTCTCGAAAAGTGTTTCAAATTTGGCGGGACTTTTGCAACTTTCGCCAGACAAATAAAAGCAAATTTAGAGCGTTTTTAAAACAGATATTGTATGGTAAATGTACGAATCTATTGCTAATGATTTAATTAATTCATAAGATTGAAAACATTTTTTTTTGGTTGTGTATTAAAACAATTTTATTAAACAAATGATGGCGTATCTATTTTAAAACTAATTGGCACAGTGGGGTCTTCTTATAGATACATAAATGATAAGAAATCTGTAACTAGTAATTTTATGATTCCATATATCCTCCGAGATATATTGTTTCAAGAAGATTATTATATGTTGTGGGTTGAACTAGTCTATATATTTTATATATGTATATACCACAACAACTAAAAAACTTTTGGAAATAAATCTGTAAACTTTAGGATATTGATCAGATTTTGAATCATAATAAAAATATTTGAATATTGCTGAAAACCTATACTGTACTATTTTATCTATTATAGAGATATTTGACTACAAAAAAAATTAATTTTTAACTTTGGTGTATTCAGATTCTTTTAGTAAAATTTTATGAGAAATATTTTCAGTCCCTGCATCGCTGTTTAAGGGGATTTTTTTGTTCTTTTTTTGTAAAACGAACAATAAGAACAATGTATGGGATATTGAGGATTAAAGTGTCACACACAAATAGTTGTCTTAATATTCCACCATAAGTTTCAAAGACATCAAAGCTCCACATTCAACTGGGACGCCAGAATAATTTAAAACCTAATTTCGTACATATTCAGACTTTTAGGGCTTTCACTTGTTGCTGGCGTGCAAATTGAATTTGAGGCTTAAGTGTCTTTAAATACTCATAATAGAATTTTATGACAAATACCTACTTTTGAAGCACAGTTCAGCCTAATACACCGCCACTTACGGAAAACGTGGTGGAGAAAATTCAGAATTAGATGTTTTCGAACTTAATTTAAAGGAGATAATTAAAAAATAATAATTTATTTCTTATGAAATTATCTTTTAACTTTTTGCTCCAGATTAAAATAAATTTGTCTAGAACAGTAATGTCCACTATTCAAAAATTTTAGTGCCAGCCAAGAGTACATTTAGAGAAAATCGAAAGAGTTACAAGTATTAGGAAAATATTGGTATATAAAATAAATTTTTCATTTAAATAAAATACAATTTATCAGACTGCTTGGCCTATTGAGCATTTTAACTTAAAAAACCTTTAAAGTTTAAAGTCGCAAGAATTGCTTATATCCAGAGTACTTACTTTTTTCCCATAGATGAGGGAAGAAAACAAGAAAATTATCATTCAAAATAGGACGGTTGGGAAAAACGGATAAATCTCCAGCGCAGTTTTTATTCATACTTGGGCTGAAGATGTAATTAACATGAATAATAAGTGCGTACACAGAAAAAATGTTCAAGTTCTCTGTGATGGCGAACTTTGTATACTGCTCTACGAAATTTTTCGTACTTGAACACGAGAAGTGTTGATTCAACAAACAAAAGTTTTAAGATTTTCGACGATGACAAGTTCTACATATCGCTCCTTTATTGCAACGTAGTTATATCTAGGAGCGGTATGTATTTGATAAACAAAATTTTTTTTTCATATTCTCCTGAAGATTTTCTAAAAAGCAATACAATATCATAACACAATACAATACATGATTTCGATACTCAATTCTGAGAATCGCACGCTAAAGTAGTCCCAAAATTAAGAACTTCTGTCTAATTCGTTTTGGCCATATGATTTTTTTGTTCAAAGTGGATTTTTATTTTTATCACTTTTCTATATTTTAACACGATTATATCTCGGTATACCGTACGATTACTTGTTGTTTTCCATATTGAAGTATTCAATGATCTTCTGATTTTAAAATGTAATTATTAACTATTGATGCAGCCAACTTGACAAAACGAATGATGCAGAAGTTCATATTTTGGTGGCACTTTCACGTGCAATTCACAGAATTTAGTCCCAAATTAATGAACGGAAAAATGTTGTACTGTGTAATATTGAAGTCAACACAGAGCTCGTTTTATTTCATAAAATACGATTGCAAAAACTGTATTTTTCTGTGAATGAACTTTTTTATTTAGACAGAGGTAAAAGCGTTTTTTTTCAAACTTGTTCTCAAAATGTTTTGCTCCAACCTATTGGACATCAATAAAGTTCTGCATACCAAAGTACATATTTTAAATTCATTGTCATATTTATCACTGTAATTCCGTGTATATATTGAATAAATTAAACAAAATATTTTTTCATCTATACTTAAATACTGCAGACATTTAAAATAAGCTGAATTTTTGATTAAATCCAATTTGATTATGAAAACATATTTAGAAGGCCATTTGTCAATTCAAGTGACTGTAAGACTGGAAGTGGGATCGTGAGTAATTTTTTACTCACGAACATTCACATTTAGGAATAGAAGTTGCACATGTACAGTAGGCTGTCTGTTATTTAACTAATTGACTTTCTGTTTTATGAATCCTGACACAGTGCAGCATAAGCTGCCGAAATTTAAAATG
This sequence comes from Gymnocheta viridis, assembly GCA_956483585.1. Lineage (NCBI taxonomy): Eukaryota > Metazoa > Arthropoda > Insecta > Diptera > Tachinidae > Gymnocheta > Gymnocheta viridis. The sequence goes on along the minus strand of OY101443.1, from coordinate 46,932,771 downwards.
TGAAAATGTTACATTTAAAAATATTTTATACAATTGAAAAAAAATAAATATATTTTATGTAAAACAATTTCTGTTTTCATAAATGAAAAAAATGTACATTGCATTTATATTTTTATATACACGAATTAATTTATTTAAACAAATATATTGTTCAACATATCGTCGCCCCAAATTTATTTCTATGTATCTCCCAAAAAAAATTAGATAAGACAGCTTCTCGTAAAAACTCTAGACTTGACGACTCAAACCTGAAGTATGTGAACCGGGTCTGAGATCCTGAACGTGTGCTCCGGAAGTAGGGCAAATTTGGATCACCTAATAATTTAATGTTGAAATTTCGGACTCAATTTGCAAAAGTAAAATTTTTTAAAGATACGTGAAGATAACTTCGGGACGACGATATGTAGTACGAAATATCTTCCAGTCCAATCAAAATACTCTAACTACGACACACAGATTTTTAAACTATCTTTCTTTGGGATGACCAGTGATTTAGATATACGTAGTTTGAGAAGATAACAAAATGGTATGTGAGGATAATACTGAATTTATATTTAATATTGATAATGTATTTTTATTTTAATTTTAATCAGCGTGGCCGTCGTGACACTAAAGTATCAGTTTTGACCCTTTTTCGTGCCAATGACATCTTATGAGTCTTTTTCTTAATTTATCCCTCTGTAGCATTTTAACAAAATTCATGCCACTTTTTTACCCTTTTTGAAAATGAGTAAAAAGTATGAATTCGTTACATTTAGGTGCGCGGTAGGCCACGAAACCATTTAACCCGTCATAACTTTTCTTGCCGTTGTTATAAAATTTTAAACACAAGTTTAACTTATCTAGGTAACCTTCTGTAATCTTTCTTATCTCTATGTGATACAAAAGTGTAAAAAGTGCATATTAACTTGGCAATATTTTTTAAATTTTCTAATCCAAAAAATAATTATAATTTTTAATAGAATGAAATCATATAAATCATACCCCTCAATAATCAATTGCAATTTGTTTTTAACAAAATGGTTAATGTTTTACTGAATAAGTAAAATATTAATTTTGGGAAAAAGTGCGAATAAAAATTTAAAATACTGAAACCATATTTTTCTTATCAAGAAATTGGTGCTCTTTTTGATCATAATACTTTTAATGACCGAAGTTTTTGGATAGAAGCTTGGCCATATTTTTTTGCATTTATGTATATTGTTGGGCGGATATACATAAATTTACTTTGCCATATAGTAGTTTTTCCACTGAACGAATTTTCTCAAAACTATAACTGATTAAAAATAAACTTACAAGCAAACTTAAAATAGAAATTTGTGTGTCCATGTTTTCCTCTCAATTTGCTTGAATCGGAGCTATAAGAAAGGACTCTAATTGTCACACGTATTCGTTGTTTCGTAGAATTACATATAAAATAAAAATACAAAATACTAAAATTTTGTTTTTGTTTTAAATGTAATTATACGACAGTACGCATTCGTGTGACATCGTAGCCCTGGCAGTAAGTGAACAATTAATTACAAAATATAGAATAAGTATTTCTAAAAAGTGAAAAACATTCTCAAAATTTTTTGTAAAAGTAAAATTTTTTTTGATAATATGACTAATATTGGAATGTAAATGTGATTTGTTATTTAGTTTTAACATTGATTTGTAATTCAAGTATGTATAGCTACATTTATTTTAGTCTAATGTATTTAGTTAGTTAGTAAAATTAGTTGTTGTTTTATTTTTTATTGAAAGAAATATTATTTTTTTTGTTCACAAAAAACTTTATCATATTTTATTTTAAAATACACTTTTTTGATCTCCTTTTTCTTCTTAAAAACCCTTTTTGTAGCACCTTTTCGAAATTTACATCCCTGATTTTAATTTTTAGAGAGTGTAAAATTTGTTTAATTAAAAAATTTAGCAGGCAAATAAAAAACTAGGAATGTAAAGTATTTAAAATAAAAAAACGTTGCTTCCACTTAGCTGCAAAATCATGTCACATTGATTTTTTTTGGCTTTTTGCAACACTGATCTAAGACTGTAAGACAGATGTAAGACAGTTAAGCTTTCTCACTTTCACCAACTGCCCACTCTTTCTATCCCTTTCCAAAAGAAGGTAACACACCTACTGGTTGGTAGGTATATTACTTCTCTTTAAAAAAAAATCTATCATAAAATTTTACTATAAAAATATTATTCTGACTGATCCTGCCAGTAGTTACGAGTATATGCTTGTCGCAAAGATTAAGTCATGCCTGTCTAGATACACACGAATTAAAAGTGAAACCGCAAAAGATTCATTATATCAGTTATGGTTCCTTAGATCGTTAACAATTACTTGGATAACTGTGATAATTCTAAAGCTAATACATGCATTATAAACACGGATCTTTGGGCTAAAACCAAGCGATTGAAAGATCTTTATTATGGTTGAACTCTAGATATCTTGCAGATCGCATGGTCTTTTGATCGTATTATCTACCATGGTTGCAACGGCTAACGGGGAACCAGCGATAGATTCCGGAGAGGGAGCCTGAGAAACAGCTACCACATCTAAGGAAGACAGCAGGCGCGCAAATTCCCCACTCCCAGCTCGGGGAGGTAGTGACGAAAAACAACAATAAGGACTTATATTAGTGGCCCTGTAATTATAATGAGTACACTTTAAATCCTTTAACAAGGGCTCCAATAGCGTATATTAAAGTAGTTACGGTTGAAACGTTTGTAGTTAAACGTGTGCTTCATATGGGTACTACTGCTATAATAGTAGTTTAAACTGTACCTTATGTACTCGTATGTCAAAAATTTGTGGAGTTCTTAATCCTTGTGTAGCTCTTGAAGGGGTCTAACGATATCGATTTGTGCCGTTTTTATTTTCTAAAAAAATGTAACATTTATTTTACAAATTTACAATAAAAAAGGCAAAAAATATTGCACTTTTTTTAGAAGAGAAAACGCTTTTAGAGTCCTTTTTTGATAGATAATGTTTTTTTTAAATCCAACAATACAAATTTTATTCGAAAAATAATATTCCAGCAAAAACTTCTTCCCAGCAAAAACATGGTAAAGATTTCTATAAAGAATACAGCAACTATATACCGTATGCAATACTTTACAGGAGTAATTTATTTTCTGAATAGCGCAGTAGTAGAATGATTACTTGCCGTACAGATAGTCTTCATATGTTTGTTAGCATTTTAACTAAATAATCATTACATTAACTCAATATTGTACAGGCAGTATGTAGTTTGTGTTGCAACAAAAGTTGCTCTTAATTGAAGGCATTACATTACCAAGTTTTTGCTAAGTATATGCAGGTTCAAAATAAATCAGCAAGCGAACCGTAACATAACAATCGAACCAATTTTGTAGGACTTAAGGACGAGGAACATAGAATTCACTGTATATTATACGCTGCTTTTTTCAACTGACAACTAAGTTCAAATACAGATTTTCTTATGAGCTTTGCTACATTCAGTGCGTCTCCGTCAACGCAAAGTACTAAAGTTGGGCAACTTTTAACGTAGGTTGAGTGCTTTGCAACTATCAGTTTTTTTTGCTTCGTTTTTATTTAGCTTTTTATGTTTTGTGGTGATAAAACTAAATTAAATAGAATTAAATAAAAATTACAATTAAAAGAAACTCCATAATATCCTCGAATTCCATTGCAAATATGTACTTTAATCAAATTAAGCTGATTTAATGTCCGTCAACGAAGTTAATGTCAGTTGAAAAAAACAACGTATAACGTACGACGGATTCTATATGCCTCAGCCTTTGTAGGTACAATAAGTTGAAGGACCTGGAACTCTTGCGAAGATTTGTATTCTAGTGGCGATGGGTCCTACATTTTCAATGTATGACCCCTAAAAGGATATCACATCAAAAAGATCCTTTAATCCTTGATATTAAAATTTAACACTTTTTATAAACAATTTATTTTTCTTACTCTAATTATTCTTTATAGATTTTAACGATTGTTTCACTCCGCTGCAGCCTAGACAGTAATTTCCTTGTTTTTTTTAATATTTTTTAATCATGTTTTCTGGCATTTTAAGTGCCATCCTGTCTTAATAATCTAAAGTTCAGTCAAAATGAAGTGCAGTATTCTTATCAACAGTTTGTAATTTTATGTCTTCAGTCAGTATTAGCGTTTTTAACGCCCCCTTCCGCCTCAACTTTAATATTGATTTGTTTTCATTTTACAAAATAAAATTGATTCTTTTAAGCACCTGACTTTGCTTTAACTGTTGTTTTCTTTATTATTGTATTATTAAATGTACTCATTGCGTCGTAATATTTTATGTATGATGTCATATATTTGCTTTAATATATTTAGGTCAAACGATGAAAAGGACTCAGTAGTTTGTTGTCAAAGTGTGTACATAATATGTTTGAAAAAGAAAAGCAGTAAACATTGGGCGCAGTTGTTTTTATTGTTTTGTTTTACTTAAAATCGTAAAATAAAACAGTCACATAGTAAATGTACTCGTTTGTTATATAAAAACTAGATGTAGTCGTTTGTTATATAAAAATTAAGAATAATTATAAAATATTCATTAAAAGAAGTAAGTAAAATGTGGCAGACAAAGAAACATTTTGACAATATTTCTGTGGCAATAAGGAAAAAGTGCTTTAGAAATATTTTACGGTTTTGTAGGAGAACACTTTTAACCTTTTAATAGGATTTTTTAGATATTGATTTCTATTGTTCTTTCTGCATTTCTTCAAATAAATCGCTCTAGCTAGAAATATACTAATTTATAAGTTAAATAAATAAGACATTTCCACTACGGACTTATTCCTGATTCACTCTCTCATTTGTAATTTACACTCCAATTACAAGCAAAATTATTTAGTTCTTCGCACAAAATTTTGAGGGGAGAGGGAAATAACTTCTGAATTACGAAAAATTCACAGTAAATTAACACAATCTTCTATTATATAAATAGGCAAAGAACAATTTTTTAGTTCCCTCTTTCTCCTTTGCTAGCAACTGAATTTCTTTATTATTTTACTAAATGGTAAAAATCTTTATGCTTTATTGACAGTACTATATATTACTTAAATCGGTTTAGTATTAAAGGAATAAAGAGCTCCTAAAGTTGACACCAGTACAAATGAAAAAAATATTTTAAATTCCCAAGAACATAAACACAATTTCATATAAACGAAGACAAGTGCATCGCATACTTATGGTATCATTCTATTTAAGGGTCTATTTATGATTGTCCTATACAAATAGCTGATAAAGTATACGAATACGTAATACTAGTAAAATTATTATAAAAGTCTTAGATACCAGTATGATGGAGATTACAGTTCAATAACACAAGCTCTTTAAACTTTTGTGGACAAATGCTGTAAGAGAAGGTTCATCCATCACATGAATTATCTATCTATTATATAAATAGGCAAATACACATTTTCAGTTCCCTTTTTCTTCTTTATTTTCTAACCAACTATCTTCATTCTTTTACAAAATGGTAAACATTGTTAAGCTTTAGTGACCCGACTATATGTTATTAAATCGGTTCAGTATTAAAGGAATAAAATGCGCATATAGTCGACACCACTACAAATGCTAAAAATACACATGTACATTCACTTATGTAAGTATTGGTAAAGTAAAAACATAATCAAAGCAATGAGGGTGTTAAGTGTACCTAAATAGTATGTATGAATTGAATTATATATGAATATATGAATTGAAATATGTGAGAATTAAATATAGATGTACAAGTTCATTACGTATGGATGTGTTAGCTACAAACAAAAACGTAACAAAATAAATGTGCGTGTTTGCATGCAATTTTATTTTGTTTATTGTTTTTTTCATGGAGAAGGGAATGAGCAATTACTTATGCTGGTTTTTCTCTTTAAATGAATGCAACTAAAATAGGTATAACAAAATAAGCAAAAATGAGCAAAAAAAAGTAAAAGAAGAAACGTCCACAATTACACAATTACAATCCACATAAGTTAAAAATATGTTTTTAAGCTATAACTTTCATACAAATTGCACAAGATAGTAAAAACTTGGCCCAGGGGTACTTCTGAATACTTACACTGAAGCGCTTATTAGTTTTTGCTACACATTTAGTTTCATATTAATTCAGGAAGCATAAGCATATATTCTAACGTCGCAATTAAGCCTATTCGAGGCTAAATTATTCGCCTCTAATATTCTTTCTTCATACATAATTCGGTTGAGAAATGTCATTCCTAACTTCTAGCATAGAGTGATAGAAACAAATCGACACACGAACGCTGATGATGATGATGTAGCGACTGCCGAAAACGATACTGTTTCATTCTGTTAAAATAAATAACTACTCCTTATCAACTTTTAAACTGAAAAAGATTTTAATTGAATTTACCAAATTCAATCCTCGAGCCAGACTTTCAACTAAACCAATATAGTTTGAAAAATTACTTAAACATTTTTACACATTTAGTGATTCTGTAAAAAAAATAATAGCAAAACGAGAATTATATGTGGGCCTGGAATGAATTATGGAATTTAAAGGTTTTGATGTTCTTGACATGATAATTCAATATGGTCTAAGCAACTCGTCCAAGACTTAAAAAAATGGAGCAAATGAAAATTATTTCACTCCGTATGATTTGCAAAATGCAATACAAATCTATTTAACTTCAGAGGTTAATTGATGACAGTAGAACATCCAACTCTGGAACAGCATCACATACTTTCTTGTATTTTTTTGTTTTTTACAAAAATATAAAATTAAATTAGTGAAACCCGCACATATTTACCTCAAGGGCTCATGCATTTGTGGTGGCTGGAACAGTGAATCGAACAATGTAATACAGCGAAAATGTCTTACAGTTTGTATGAAACGTACAGGATGATACAAATCCAATGAGAGGTGACTCCGATCTACAAGCTGTATTTATATTTCCAAATAAAAAACTCTCTACATTAACTGCCTGCTTTTTGAAAATAAAATTACAATTTTTCGTTTAGAAATTTATATTAAAAGAACAATAAAGGCCCAACTATAATGTGCGTAAATTAGCTTAAACTACTGTCAATATTGAACAAAAAGCCTGTCACATGCATAAGTAAATCAAAAAATACTCTTAGATGGCCATAATATACTAATATTAAGTTATACAGAAATCGGAATAAAATTTTGAAAGAAACATGCTGCTATACTCATAATTTACCAGACTAAATAAGATCATTTGATCAGGATCAGTGATGCGAGCAGAAATTTAACAAAATAAGTACATGTTTAGAAAAAATTCCCCCTTTTACTTTTATGGCCAGTTTTTGACTTCATATTTAAATACACATTTAGTTAATTTTCATTTAAATTTAAGTTGCATTTAAATATAGTTTCAGTTTTTCAGTGTTAAATTATTGATTGTATATAATTACGATAAAAATATGGCAGCATCACGAAATTCTTTCAATTTTTTTGGAGAAGCATCTGTTGAACAAAATTAAAGAAAAATTTCTATTTTAGTATTGTGTTAAAGTGACGTCGATGTCGCCAACTGGAATAAGGGTGATGATTATTTAAGTTTTATTTAAGTTTGTACTGCAAAACTTAATTTTGTATTTAAATAAAACTTAAATATAAATAACATTTAAATACGAAGCCATAAGCTGGCCTTAGTCAGTTTTAAAATTTGATATCACCTGACAAAACATTAATAAAAAATAACGTAAATTTGTAATTTCAAAAACCTCCAATATCTGCGTTTGAGAAATCATAGTTCTCAAACGATTGTAATAATTACATTTCTTCAAAAATTATTTAATTTTTAAGGTAAGTTTTTGGATTAACTTAAGAGCTATTGTACCATTTTTTTTAACTTTTCGCATTTATTGCTAATATAGATTTCTTAAATTTAAAAAAAAGGATGTGGAGATCTTAGAAGGTAATCAAAATCTTAATTCTTAATAAAATTTTATCAAAGTTAAAAAAAAGTGACCCGGAATGGAAAGAATTAAAGTTTTTTTTGGGTTCTAACAGCCCATTTGAATATTTCAAATAGCTTAATATATATTTTTAAAAAGTCTTAATTTATATATTAAAAAAAATAAAAATACAAACTTTTCAAATTACTTTTTATTTTTTATACAAATTCTATTCTCAAGAAAATCTGACATTTCTTTTCGTTTTCTCTATATATTATTTACAAAAATATGTTTTCGGTGGTTATTAAATATCTCGCGTAATAATGTAACAAAATTTTAAATTTATATTTTTATATGTATTATCACTTTTGTGGGGTGTTCTACGCAATTGCACCGCAGTATAACAGGAAGAAAAACAAAGTTTTAAAATTCCCTTAAATGAGAAATTGGTCCTTTTTTCCATTTCTTTGAAATTTTCGATTGAATTCTCTATAAAAAGGGGAAATTCCCTCTTCTTGGCATAACTGATCAGGATGGTAAAATATAAAAGATATTTTAAGTAATTCAAACTAACTTTCATCGACAAAAAATTTTCATAATTTTTCTAATAAATTTCAAATTTAATTAAACATTTCGTTGCTCGCCTATAGAACATTTTAATATAACTTGTTCACCTATTAACAATTCTGTCATTTTCCTTTTTCCGCAGCTCTGATTGTAAGTAATCATTTCATATCAAAAAATCTAAACATTAAAACTTTGTAATTCCAGCGAATTTTAATTAAAAATTTACGAATATTTAATTCAACATTTTCTATTAATGTAAATTCACAAAAAAAATTAAAACCAGCTGATTCCCTACGGAAAGAGCAGCTAAAAATATTTATTAGGGGACATCACATTTTTTACTAACAGAGTAAAATATGTACTTGTATTTGGAGCACTCGTTATATGAGTGTGTTTTGATGGTGAATACTTATTTGCATGGTTTTTAGTCTTAACTTGATTACAAACTACCAAAACTATTTTTGGCATATTAAAACATTAAATGATAAAATGCATACTATAACTTGTTTATCACGACAATATTTATGTTTAAAATAAAAATAAAAAGAAAAAAAATCAGGCACTATGCTTCCACCATTCGGCGCTTGTAAGAACAAGAATATTGTTGTTCCAACCTTAACCGAACCCAAAAATTATATTTACTAGGGTATCGAGCGGTCGACCCAACCGACCGCATTCTAGAAATTAATATTAAGCGTTTGCATAAATACATACGATAAAATATAAAAACACAAAACATTCTAAATAAACAACTTAAAACTCAGTCTCATTTCTATGCAAAAGTAAATGGTACAAACACACATGCACACTTTGTTTATTTTTCAAGCTGAGGCTGATGAATGCAGGTGTAATAAGTGTGCATATGATAGAAGCAACTTTCAACGCTTCTAGCTCCCTAAATATTGAACCGATTATTTAAACTTAAGATTATGAACATCTATGTAAAACCCCCTTTAAAAACATATAAATCTTTCCAAAATCGGTTCAGTATTACGGCCGCAAAAGAGATCTAAGAAAACGTGTTTGCCTACTAATAATATAGATTTTCTGGCTTTGGCTGGTTTTGAAACCCAGGCATTTCAAAAGTACAATTGAATATTTACTAAAACTTATCCAATTCAGCCAAAAATTATTATTTATTTCTGAAAATGTATCGAAATTGGAGTTTAAAATATTAATAGAATCAAACAAACAAGCACAATAATACAACATATAAAAATAGTTTCTAAGAGAAATGGCCTCAATAAAAAAATGTCTTCAAAATAAAAAAATAAAAATGGCCGCTGAAAGAGAGAAAAGTTTTCATAAAATGTTGTTTTTTTCAATAGAAAAAAGTATGGGATATTTTTCGTTTTGCGACTTTTGCCTAATGAAAAATGGCCTCAAAATATTTTTCAAAAAGCAGGAATAAAACTTTGGGGCTATTTAACCGTTTTTTTGTAGCCATGTTTTATTTTATAAAAATCTAAAAAATAGCCCCAAAAAATAAAAACAAAAATTCGACATTTTTTGTTTAGGGTCATTTTCTTTCATTTAATATTTTTTATTTTATGAACAAATTAAAAAACAACCAAAAATTAAAAAAAAATGGCCTTAAGAGGCAGAAAAAATTTGTATTGTGGTTTTCAATTGAGCATTTTTGGGGGAATTTTAATTTTTTCACTTGAGCCATTTTTAATGCATACTAAAAAATATGAATCAAGAAAATTTTTTAAGTAATTTTTTGTGAGTAACTAAATTAGTTTATTTATTTTTTATATAATTACAGGTAATTGCCATTGGAGGCATAATATGGATCTCATTTAATCCAGACTATTTTCGAGAAGAATTATGCATTGGCTATTACATAACTTTATCTCTGTGTGTACTTTTTGCAGTCTTGGGCATTCTTGCTGCCATAAGAGAGTCTGTCTGCCTGACGGCGACTGTAAGTAGAAATATTACTAGAGTATAATTTATTCATAAATATTCATGTATAAATTTATAAATTAATTGATCATTTGAAGTGTGCCGTATTCTTATTGATATTGACCTTGTTAAACATTGCAATCGCAATCATTGGCGCCAACAACGGCGAACACGATGGTGTCGAAGTGGTGAAGAAGGCCTGGGAAACAAATGCAATGGACGAGTTACAAAAGAATCATGACTGTTGTGGCAAAAGTAGTGCCAACGACTATGTTCTCATTGATAAACCCATTCCAGGCAGTTGTTATTTGGATAAAGATTATTCTGATATACACAATCTTTTTACTGAAGGGTGTATTGAAAAAATGGTTAAATACTTTGAAGAAGAATCGTATCGTTTTGCCATTTTCTCTTGGATTTGTGTGGCATTCGAGGTAATTTAGAAATGCGAGAATAGTTAAATTTAATACATTTTTTTTTCTTTTTTTTCGTTCAACAGTTTTTCGGCTTCATATTGACAGCTTTCTTGGTCATTAACTTTCGCAATACTCAAAGACGCATGCAGTTTTAAGAACCAAAAAATAATTCCATCTACATTTAAGTAGAGTGTACAAGTTTATAATTAATTTACAAACAAAAAATGCTACCTGTATCGTTTAACAAATACCACCTTTATATACAAACGATTTTTATGGAAAAATTACGTCCTATCCCAGAATTTCTAACGTTATCGTTTGGCAAAATTTCTGACAGAGAAATAACTGATTTGTATCCCGCTAACAATCTAATTTATTTATAAACTTACTTGTTACTAAAAGCCGTATTCATAAACTATTGTTAAAGTTAAAGTGTGCATGAAACCCGGGTTTTATATATACTCTAATTTTATATATACTTTAACTTTAGTAATCGTTTATGAATAAGGTGATAAATTAATAAAATAAAAAATACATACATACATATATGCTAATAAAATATTTTCCGTTTACCATTAAAGTGAATGATAACGTTTGGCACTCAGGGAGAGGCCTTTAATTATAATTTTTAAGAATAAAAAGTTTTTAATTATTAAGAATAAAGTTCAATTTATGGAATTACTTAATGTATTTGTTCAACATTTGTTTAATGCTCTCAACAAGAATTGAACAATTTGTTGTATTACCTTTTGTAAATTATTTTATTGTTAATTTAAGTGAAAACATTATGAGAAATAAAATTTAAAAAAATATACATATTTATATATAAACGAGTTTCTCATTATCTATATGAGAACGGGTTTTTAAATAGATGAATTACAAGATAATACACATCTTGCATTAAAAGTGGCTCAAAAAGCTATTTATCGGTTGGACAACCAAGAAACAATCAATTGTGATAGTCTTAGCCCAAGAGCCCACGACGGCCAGAGCTTCGTTATTTTATAAAAGCTGAAAGTTGTTCTGTGCATGCCCCTTATAGAGGTAAGAACGACCAGCGACTATAGAGTTTGGGTTGTGGTTTCTTGGGCAGGTAACAGGTAGTAAAGTTGTATAAAATAATACCTTAAATTCGTTAAAGTACAAAGCTCAATTTTTTATATTTTCTTCGGGATAACTTTAGAAATCTCGTCATCCATTGCCGGACACTTATGCCGGTTGCTATCCCCTGCCAGACACCCCTAAACTTTAATAAATTACAGTTATATATGCTTTCGTTATAGTATAAAAGCTAAATTTTTTATATGTTACTTGGGGAAATATAAAACAATGTTACCCCAATAGCCGGACAGTTTTAATGGTTTTACATCTTGCCAGACACATTGAAAGTTCGCTATAGGTGCGAACGCGAGCAATTAGTCGATTGCGATTGTGTTAGTCCTTCAGAAGAGTGTATCAGCAGAACAAATAGATATGCTTCCACATTGGACCCGCTGCATAGTAAAAATTAAATACATATTATATTGCAACCACTTCCACTTAATCAAATCAATCTTATGACACTTTGCACACACACACACAAACCTTACGCCGCAACGCAAAAGTATGATTAAGAACGTAGGCAGTACCACGCCTATGAAAGTTAAATATTTTCTTTAAACAATTTCTACTTCACCGATAATTATGAAACTTTGCACACACATTTAATTCTCATGCCAATACAGCATTATAATTTGAAAAGTGGATAATGCCACTCCCAAACGAAATAAATATTATTTTTTAACTACTTGTACTTAATCGATTTGAATTAAACTTTCCATACGCATTAAGTTCCTGGCACAATACAACGTTATCACTGGAGCTGAGCCGGGCCCTTGTCAAATTTTGGAGTAAATTTTTTGCTAGAATTGTTTTGTAAGCAAACAAAAGTTTTTTATCCGGCGCCACTGAAGAAATAAAACTATTCGTACACGAAATCCGTCGTATGAAACTTAACTATTAGCAAATTAGTTTATTTGCGTCCGTATAAATAAGTTAACACAAAAAAGACCTTACAATTTTATATAAAATTTGTAAATTGTTTTTGAACACATTTTGAGTGATTCAGCTTTTTCTGACTGTTTTACAAGCCGAATGATTAACTTCTATCTTATCCTGCTCCCGGCAACATTAATCATAAAATATTATATTTTATATTATATTTACTAGTGTATCCAGCGGCCGACTTAATCGACCGCATTCTAGAAATTAATATCAAACATTTACATAAATACATACGATAAAACACAAAAACAAAACACATTCGAAATATGCAACTTAAAACTGTGTGTGTAATTTCTATGCAAAAGCAAGTTGAAGCTGATACATGCAGGTGTAATAAGTGTGCATGTGTTTGTAGCAAATTCAAAAGTTTATAGCTCCCTAAATATCGAACCGATTTAAATAATATAAAAATTGTGCACGTCTATGTAAAACCCCCTTTAAAAAATGCAAACCCAAAATCGGTTCACTATTACGGCTTTAAAATGGATCTAAAAAAACGTGTTTGCTTATTAATAATATAGAAGATACTTTTTTATTTTCTATACAAAAAATGTAAATTTTCTGAAGAGTGCCTGTCTAAAATATCTTGCCAACCCTGTTATAATGTAATTTGTTATTTTGCTAGAACAAAACACAATTTATGACAGCTGAGAGCTAAGTTTTTTCTATATAATATCAGAAAGGAATTTCATCAGATAAGGAGGATGAATCCAATAATTGACTTATTGATATTTTTGCACACAGGAGTATAATGGATGTAGCAATATACATAATTTAACTTTTTTTTCTTGAAAATGGTTTAAAATTATTGACAATTTTTTAACGATTTTTTAATTTAAAGTATATGTAGTTGATTATATAGTTAAAATATTAATTTTATATTTAAAATAACTATCTTTATTGAAATTATATTTTTGAATGACAACTTTTGAAAGACAATTTAGACAATACATAAATATCAAACTTGATCGATTAAAAATAAATAATATAATTATAAACATAAGTAACAATTAAATACATATGTAGCAAGATGCTACAGTATATTTTCTGTAAAACAGAACAGAAATTTACTTTAAAAACGTAACTTTAACTTCCTAATTCGAGGCGATCTTCTCCCACCTTCGTGTGATAACACTATCTATACGGGGCGTAAAGTGCAATGGCTTCCACCTTTAGTTTGGGTGATTTTTTTACAATAAAACACACTACCCTTTTACAGAGCAAAGTATTTTTAAGAAACGAACAACAAATTACACTCAACTCTACATGGAAATGTTACGTTTTTTGTAGAAAAGAAAGTACCATTATTATTAGTATTTCCATTTTTTTAAATAGTTTATGTTAAAAATATTCACAAATGGCTCAAGATATTTTATTAAGCAATTTATGTGACATAGAAATGCTTAAAATGAAATAAAAGACTGTTGATCCTAGGGTTTTATAAACGCTGAAGTGATTTTTAGGAATTGGCCACGTCTATAAGCTGTAATCAGTTATAAACCGATCCTCACAATATTAAGAAATTTTATTTTTTAAGTTTTTAGGCAGATTGCGCATCATTTAGACACCATTTGTGACCTTAAAAGCCCAATTCAGAGAAAATTTTAAATCGTTGATATTTTTAATCTTATGTTGACAGACAGATCAATTGCAAATTCTATTGCATTATTTAAAAAAAAATGCAAACTCTAAATTCGTCTAGTCTTTACAGCAAATTAAGAAATTTATATTCAAGAAATCAAAAGTGTATTGGAATACAATCCGATATTCGCTTTAATTTGAATTTAAATATGCATTTGAAAAAACATAAAATAAAATATTTGACCCACTAATTTTGTAAATACAGTCGAAGAGAATACGAATGATATAATGTCAGACGCATTCATTAAACTGGGAGATTCGCTATACCGAACAAGAGTCATTTGGCATTGAATTCAAAATTTTAATATTATTTATCTCAGTACTTTGTACTTTACTTGTAAACTAATACATAGAAAGAAAAACACCGTACTAAATTCAGGTATTTTCTACTTACTTTGAGTACGAGACGAAGACCGAGAACAAATAACAATAAAATGTACTTTAATCAAGCAGAAAACGGGAATACTTTCAATAAAAAATTTGTAATAAATGACTGTTTATGTCAGAAAATTTTGCGTAATAAATTTTATTTTGATCTCACCATAAGTGGCAGGCTTCAAACCATTTTATAGCATCTATATTCTTAATAGTAGGTACTTCTGGCTCTACTGTTGGACCATTATTTTCGTTTTCTTCATTCTCAACGTTGGTATAGTCAATAGCATCTTCATTAGATGTTAACTGAAATTTTATCAAATAAACTAAAATATAAAGAAAGTTACATGAAAAACTGCGCTTAATAGAAGAACACGACGTCTCATGCACTCAACGTTATCTTGTTGTAATATATATGACAGTGGAATATCTTTTCCCATTATGGGATATTCACCTTCTTTAAGAGATTGTTGATTTTTACTTCCATTGTTTTCCACAATTTTATTTTCTATCTTTTTTAGAGTACATTTTGAGGATTTTGGTATCCCACATTTTTGAGATACCACTGAAAGGCTTAACCCTTTCTTATAATCCTCCAAAATTTTATTCTTTTCACTGAATGATATTATTTTTCTATTCACCATCCTTTTTTTGCAAAGCATCAAACACAACTTATGCTTGAAAATAGCCGACATGCAGGCTCATCAACTAAAAAGTAAATAACAAAAACTAAGAGAAACACTAACGACTTTTGGTTTTGTTTTTTTGTACCATTCGCTAAACCGGACGTAAAATTAGTTGACCATTTGTAATATAAGCTAATGGAAAAATTTGGTCATTCGTTATATCGGATTTTCGTTAAAGCGCGTATTTGTTATACCGGGCTTCGACTGTACTACCAAACACGTATACTCGTAAACAGTAAAAAATATATATATATATTTCTTTATTTTATATAAATGAACAAGATACACGTACATATAGTTGGCTGAAATGCAAAGTTTTGTAACCAACCAACGACCACATA
Organism: Gymnocheta viridis; assembly: GCA_956483585.1. Lineage (NCBI taxonomy): Eukaryota > Metazoa > Arthropoda > Insecta > Diptera > Tachinidae > Gymnocheta > Gymnocheta viridis. The sequence continues at coordinate 46,916,909 of OY101443.1, read as the reverse complement.
GGTTTTTATCTAAAATTAAGAATGATTTGAATTCAAACTTCATTTCAATTAGGAAATGTTTAAATATGATTTGAATGATGAATTAAGTAAGAGTAAATTATTCTAAAACTTATTTTTAAACGTTGTAACCAAATGTGGATTGCAATTAAATGTGGAATATAAGTGAAGCTAACGCAGTACAACATTTTTCAGCTCATTAGGTGTGTTCATTTACTTTACCAGTAAAAATTAGCAACTCTCAAAGATGTGAAAAAGTAAATGAACACTTTACTAGTAAAATTTTGCAAGTTAAAGTAGTGTTGTAATGTACAGGTGTATATGAATACTCAAAAGCTAGCCCTATATTTTTGGAAAAATTATACATATATGTATGTATATTATTATAAAAATAATATGATTATGGTCATTTATATTCAGCATTGTCGTGACTTGCGTTTTTCGAGTACGGCTTGTAATAGAATAATAAAAAGTTTTGCAATTTTATTTAAGCTAGTACTAGGCGTAGTCGAAATACGCTAAACACGATAAGGGTGACTAGCTAATTAATTTATTTAATAAATAAAATAGCAATTTTCATTTTTATTGTAATAAAAAAGCTTTATCCAAAATAAAATATCATGTTGCTGCCAGCATTAAACCCCAAAAGCAGTAAAAAAGTAATTTAATAAATTATGTGTTAATTTAAATTTATTTGCAAATATATATGTGAACTAATTCAATTATTTGCCTGTTTAGTGTAAATTACAGAGTAGCTATGTACTCATAATATTTACAACACTAAAAATAGCAGCTGGTCTGTGAAAATTAAATTATTTTCCTGAACATCATTTGCCACTGATGTACCAGATACTGTGTTGCTTAGTTCAATTCCATTAGTCGTCTTATTTTGCTTCTGCTGTTACTAAGTTACACAAAAATGAATTTGTTATCTTTTTAATACTTTTTATCGTTTTAAAAGTTTGCATTTACAATTTCTTAAATGTTCCAAAATATTTTTATTTTCAACTTAATTTAGAAATATTATTTTGTAAACACAAACACAAAACAGATGTTTGAATAATTATGGCAAATAAAAAATTTACTTGTAAAAACTTGCAAGAATTTTTCTCTCTCAATTTTTTACGCTCTTTCGACGCTCTATCGTTGCAAATTTTTTTGGGGTAATGAACGCTTTCTAGTAACAATTGTTACAAATCTGTACGAAGTCTTAGTAAATGAACATGATTTGGTACTCAATTCTGAGAATTGCGCGTGAAGGTAACAAAAATAACAACTTCTGTATTATTTCGTTTTGTCAAGTTGACTGCATTTATAATTAATAATTACATTTTGAAACCAGAAGAACATTGATTTTTTCAATATGGAAAATAACAAGTATAGAAAATATAGAAAAAGTTATACAAATCGTATGGCCATGCAATTTTTAACGCAGCGAACTTGATAAAACGAATGGTGCAGAAGTTCTTAATTTTGAGGCTACTTTCAGGTGCAAGTCTCAGAATTGAGTCTCAAAATCATGTGTTGTACTGTGTAATCTATTTAATTATATTTTCCATATCCCATGTGTAAATATAAACGTAAAAATATTATTTAGTTTAGTTCTGAGACCTGCTGAACATTATTTTAACGAATTTAAGAAGTGTTTGTGGTCTGCGTTAAACATTTTACTTTCAATAATTTTTTGATTTCGGACTGCTTAGGAACTTTTGATATATATTAAGGGTCTATTTCGCTAAATGCGAAAAAAAGGTAATTTCTGCAAATAAATGTCTAGTCATTATTGCTTATAGTGTTACATTCTCTTGATAATCACACGAAATATGTTAAAGTTACGCTGTTAATGAAACGTTATAGGAAGGATGTGCAAAGCAAAAAGCAGATTGTTAAATACAACGCATTATGAAGTGAATAATAAGTCAGATTAGATTTATTGATTTCCAAAGGAAAAAATTAGTTCAATGAATTTGTGATAGAATATTCCTAAATTCTGTTAACTCGACTCTTCTTCAAAATCTTTTATTGCTTTTTACTCGATATTATACTTTTTTAGTGATTTTTGACAAAATATTGACATCAATGCTCATGTGTATTAATGCAAATCAGTTTTTGCTGTTATTTCGAACTTAAATGATTTCATTATTTGCATTTTAATCAAACTTAAATTATTTGAAGGAAGATGATTCCAACAGTGAACAAAAAATAAACTAGCTAGTGGTATGCTTGTTGATGTGAGTAAAGGCCTCTTTAGCCGATCGTAAATGTAAAATCGTAAATGTAGCCGTATCAGCATATCGTATCTGTTACATGAAAAAGCTACGAAAATGCTTACCGAAATGTCACTTGGCCGTAACGTACCAACCTGTAGAAAATAATATTTTATTACGATTTTACGTGAAAAATATAGACAGGGATGGAATGTTATGTTGAATATGAATTGACACTTTTTCTTCTTTTGATATTTGAACCATTTTATTTGTTAAATTTGTATACATATGTATATGGTAAATTTAATAAATTTATTTTTATTACTCAATTTATTTATTTTTATAAAATTTAGCAAGTAGCTGTCAATCGTACACAGAAAAAATGGAAATTCAGTCTTAATTAATGTTTTAGCTAGAAATTTGGACTACTTATTTAATCCTGTACTGATTTTTGTCCTACGAACATATTGATAATATCAATTAACGAATTTGTAAAAATTAGGGTTTCTTGCTGTTGAGATCAATTCAAGGCGAATTCACAACAGGTGGCCTCGAGAGATCAGGTGACTCAATTCGCTTGAATTTTGGTTGTCAAAATTAGTTTACTCTATTATGTTTTGTTTGAAAAAACTCTAAAAAAAACTCGTTACAGTTTTCATTTAATATTTAAATTTCCAATTATAATTGGATAAGGGAAATAAAAAGACTGCTAAGGTCTTAATTTTAAATTTAAATGCGAGAATAGTGATAATATTGTTAATTTGTGAAAGAATTGTTGAACTTTTGTGCATGGTGAAAAGAATTTCAAATAAAAGTGAAGACATCTTCATGCTGTTTATGCCGTAAACCGCATATGAAAGGACGAGGCGCCTTTTTCAGTGTGCCAAAAAAATTTGGAAACTAGATTGAAGTGGAGCCCAATATGTGGAAAAACCTCGCAGCAGCGGCACGTACATGTGACGATTACTTCCTACCGTCTAGCATTATAAGCGCAGGCACCAAATCACTGCTGTTGTCAAATGCACTACATCCTCCTTGACCAGTTTTTATTGGAGTAATATTATATTTATTTCCTCATTTAGTTGTTAAGTTTTGTTCGTCTCTTTCAGCTATTTTTATTACTAATGCTGGTACTGGATTGTTTGTTGTTCATCTTCTTCGTCAAAAAAGTATTTGTAGAATCTTTGGAGGCCTTTGAAAACACGGTAATACTTCTCGTATTAAATCAAAAATTTTATTAAATTTTTTTTATTTTATTTAGCACAATTATATTTTATTTTGATTTTGTACATTTTTCTTTTACATTATTCCCCACATTTTTTTTTCTTCTTATAAATTTGTCAACTGTTTTTGACACATCTGTTCTAATTTTCAAGGCGAAGTTGGATGAGACTACCTGATGTGAATCTGCCTTGGATCAATTAATAGAGTTAATTGAAAGCATTTAAACAAATGATTAGTTAGCCCAATTAAATAAATAATTGAATTTAAATATTTTAAGAAATTGAATTTATTGTTGGACGAATCAAAGAAAGTAATTGAATTTTGTAAATGTTTCAATTAAATTAATTAATTGAAATAGTTAAAAATAAAAATCGATTTTTGAACAGAGTTCCAATTAAATGGATTAATTGGCCCAATCCGAACTTTGATTGCTTTATACGATTTTAATAAATTAACTTTTTAATTAATTTGATAAGATAAATTCGTTGAAATTTACCCAACACCATTAATTTAAAAGACCATTTTTAAATTTTTTTTTAAAAATTATTACATTTGTTATTAAATTTATTAAAATTTTTAATTTAATTTTACAAAAAGAAAATAATACATTTTTACAAACATTTAATAATAAATTGAATAGAGCCAATTTAAACTGAAAGATGTATTCTTTATTTTGTAAATCTATAAAAATTTTCAACATATTTTATTGTTTATATTGAAATGAAAATTTTTGGCTCAAGTTCAAATCTGAGTTTACCCATATCTTCTTCATTTAAGAAATTATATTTAGATAAATTCATTATATTTTTATTAAGAGAGTACTATTTTATTTGAAACAATTTATTCATCAGACTAGCAGAACGGATCAGTACTGATTTCAAGGTCGCTACACCATCTCATCAGCGTTCTTTGTTCGATTTTACCACTTTTGACGGTGGTACTCTCTTAATAAAAATATAATGAATTTATCTAAATATAATTTCTTAAATGAAGAAGATATGGGTAAACTCAGATTTGAACTTGAGCCAAAAATTTTCATTTCAATATAAACCTTAAACAGTTCAACAATTACGAATAAATATTAATCATATTTTATTGCTTTAAAATTTAAAAACCTCAAATTTGAAAACAATAAAATTTATGTAAAATTTTTATGATTTTATAAAATAAAAATTATGAAATTCAGTTTCAGTAAAATAAAAATATAAAATTCGTCTTGGGATATTTTTGACGACCATAAATGATCCACATCAAAAGCGAAATTTTCGATATTATCTAAAAAAAATTATTGTGGTTATTTTTTTAATATTTTTGTTTACAGAAATTTACTTACCGGATGTGTTTCCTTTTTCGTCAATTTCATTCAGTTTTAAGACACTTCTTGACAGTCTTTTGCAGTTGGCAAGTTTATTGTAGGTTTTGCCTCTTTTTCCAGTTGTATACAATTCCTAGAAAATATATTTATAAAAATAAATATTTTTTTAAATAGATCGCAATGGTATATTTTTTACCAACTTCTCCGTAGGAAATATGCGGCAGAGTTGCTTTTCAAGATCTGAACAATCAGAAAGTGAACTCTGAATGCTTTTTTACTCTACGTATTTCGTGATAATTTTAATAAGCGAATTACGTCGTTCCTCGTGCAGAATTTTGTTTATTTATTAATACTTCAAAATGTCATTGCGGTTTGATGGATGCGGTATCATCGCTACGTACTTGTTGTTGGCTTGCAATATAAAATTCAGAGCCGTTGATATGCTTTTTTTCAATTTTCTAAATGATATTCAAATTTAGCTTGCTCGCCGATGGTTAAATTTTGGAATAATTTGCAGATATGGTGTGTTTATAACATTTTAAGAAAGTTAATATCAATCATTTGCTCTAAAAAATACGTTTTTACTACTACATACATATGTACATATTTTTTAATGTATTTGTTAATGTCTACTAAATACATTCCTTAATTTTGGGCTGTAATTTCTAAATACACGATTCAAACACTGAATTTGTATGGAAAGTAAATTGAAGGTTAATTAACAACCTAATTCATAAAAATTTTTTTGATGAATAAAAAGCTTGTAAAACAAATTTTTATATAAAAATTTTTTGTAAGTCAGACATTTTTTTTAATTAAGCTATTATATCTTAAATATATAGTATACTCTAATAAAATATGTTATTTATGCACTCCTAGCAATAGCAACCAAAATAATAACAATCCCTCAAATTTAAAAGCATTAAAACACGCTCCATAAAAATACACACTTTATAATTCAGAAAACTAAATACCTATCCATACATAAAATTTATACATACCTCTTATTATTGTCTACGGCAAACACACTTATGATATGTATGTAACTGTTTTTTTTAATTAAAATTTTTTATATTAAAATAACTTGCGCGAGTACCTTATATCAATCACATTCAATATCACTTTTAATACTGAACAAAACTTGAACTTTTACCCTTTGATTTCCTTTATAAAGCAAATAAGAAACCAAAAATAAAACATAAACTAACACAAACTAAAATATTTCTTTTTTCATTAACCGAAATTAATTCAAACAATTAAAAATTTGTTTAAATCTTTAAAAATAAAAATTGGGGGATTTGTTTGTATGTTTACATATTTGAAAACATAAATACAAGCATTAAAGTTTTTTGGATTCAATCAACAAAATTTAATTAGGACAATTTTCTGTGTATGTATTTATTTTTGGTAGAATTTAAGTGTCAATATTGAACATATGTAAGTTTATATTTATGTACGTATATACATACATACAAACAAGGGTATAAAAAAATATTATTAGATAATAATAATTTCAATCAAGGGTAGAAAAAATTATTTGCCGATAATATGTGCCGTATTGATAAAAAATAGTTTGTATTTGAAATGTATTTTAAGATATAATTTTCATAAAAATTGTCTTTAAAATATTTGGAACTTCCAAGGAAAACACTTCTTTCCGCCACAATATGGTTCGTCACTTCTTAGACACTTCCGCAATTGAAATACTTCATAGAGCTATTTCAACAATAAAAAAATATTTAAGTGCTAATGAGAATGTCATTCCTTCCTTTCCTACTCATTTTAAACAACACACAAACATATTAACGTGGAATTCGTTTTTCCTTAAATTTCTCTTCACACGCAAACTTAAGGAATAAATAGTTGTGCTTGATTTAACGGCAAGTTTAGACTAAGCAAACTGTGCACTTTCTGCTTGTTGTTATTCGCTTCGGCATATTTATCAGAATTTTTTACCAATCTGCATAAGTAACCGCTTAAATGATGCAACAAATCGACATGTCATATGTATCGAGAGAAGATGTTTAAAAACAAATTTTTTTCGGAACATATTATCTTGTGCAATGCAAATTCAATTTATGGTTGATGTCAGATCTGTTTTTTTTATGTTTTCTAGTAATTTAAAGAAAAAAATTATATTTTTGTTGCTTATGAATTGTGTTAAAACTTTTGAGTTTTTGAGATTTTGTGCCTACCATTCGATGTTTGTTGTAATATTAACATCATCTGTAAATAAGTTCCTCTTGATTTTGTTCTTTAATTTTGAAACTCTCAATCTCACAAACAAAGTAACCTAAATATATTTGTTCAAGTAGGCATTTTGATTTTGCTATTTCTTCTGAATTATCAATTCAAACCTCAAACTAATTATGTCAATCATTTTCCTTTATTTAATTTGTTCACTCTTCGAAAGTTTTCTCACAATACAATTAAACACAAATAATCTTTTTTTCAATTGTGTATAAAATTTAATAATTTAAGAGAGATCAGCTGTCAAACTGAGTGTTACTTATAATGAAAATTGCCGGCTAGATTTAACTAGATTAACCGGAAGATCCAGCCATTGTTATCTACCTTGCCATTTCTAATTTGAATTTTCATAATATTTTATGAGAATTTTCGGCGTTCTTTTTTTGAAATGCAACAATGTCACATATGCACGTAAAAAAATATTTACTAGACAAAAATAACAAAACTAGTTTTCAAGATATGGTTTCGAACTCCATGAAAAATTGTTGTTGTTATAATTATAAACCATTACAGAAATTTTTACAGCAAATAGGAACAAATTATTTATAAGAAAAATTTAAATTGAATGGAGATCGATGGATTGATAAATGTACCTTTTATATAAAATATACCGGTACGTTCTACATTCCACTTTGAAGTGAAATGTAGAAATGGGAGCCCCGTAGACTAGTAAATAGCGAACTAGACTATTAGTCGAGGGGTCGCAGATTCGATTCCTGCCTAGACCCTGGGTGTTTCTGCAGACAAGCCAAAATGGCTTCGCGGTTTGTGTTTGTTCTTTAAAAAAAAATTCAATTGAAATCACTTCAATTGAAATTTTTTATATTCTGCATTATTATTTTTACATTTGAGTTTCAATATTCAATACTCTACTTTTCCCGAACATAAAAAATTAAAAGTTTACTTTTCATATTTCACTTTCACAACTTTTGTAGAACATGCCAGATACTGTTCCAAAAGTCAAATGTAGATTAAAATTTAAAGAACACAAGAATACAGTGATGATTAAGCACAGTTTAAGCAACCATGTGCGCAAGATTGGTAGCAGTAAAAAAAGGAAATGGAACATTCTGGAGAATTCGCAAGATTGTACGAAAAATCTGTTTGACAAATATTAATAGCAACTGTAAACTAGAGCGCCCTCGATTGCTGGCAGTTTAGGTTGACATGAATTGTTTATTTAATTCATCATCCCCATATAGTGCCATTTATAATGTTGCCATCTTCTTCCAAGTATTTTTTAAATTTATTAATCGAGATTGCTTCAATATCTTTTTTCAAAGATTTTCAAAAATTATCTTTTTTCAAAGATTTTCAAAAATTTTTATTAAATACTTTCATTGTCATCCAAAGGGTGTCCAATTGTATGCAGTTTGTGAAGAAAATAAAATAGATTAATATCGAATATAATTTGCTTGTTGGGATTTTTGAATAAGCTTCAAAGCCTACTATGCTTATTTATACTTTTGTAAGTTTAGAAATTCTCATTGGTTTTTTAATTAGATAAGATAGATAAGTTTTTCTATTAGATAAGAGGTTTGAAACTTTTCAAAAATATGGTTTAAGGTCTACTGATGATTTCGCATTATCACCAATGAAATTTATGTATATAGACTAGCTAAAGAAACCCTCAACAAACTAAAGTTTTTTACTCTTCCAATTTCAACACTTTTGTAGAATGTGCCATATAATTGTAAGGGGCAGGACCTTTCAAATAATTGCTTACGGTGTGGCAAAACTGGTCACAAAATTGGAACTTGTTCCAATAAACCGTTCTGCTTGCTTTGTAGGAGTGGAACCGACGTCGCCAGTGACCACGTCACCAGATGTGCAATTTTTATGTATTACAAAAGAGCGCTGCAAAAACTTAAAATAAAACCTAGGGCTTCAAAATGCGTTTATTACAGTTAAATCTCAACCATTGCCAGGCAGCTCAAGAGCTTCTTAAGCAAAGCGTTCGAGAATTAATTGTAGATGTTGATGTGCTGAGTGAGCCGTATAGAACCATGGTCTCGGCAATATGGAACACGAGAACGCTAGCACTTCGCGATAAATTGACATCACAATGTGGATATGCCCGAGCTACTATCTCTGCCATCACAGTTTACAGCTGCTATATTCCCCCAAGTTATTCCATAGAGCCCTTTCGGATAATTGTTGATAATATAGTAGCAGATCCAGCTACCAGAAACCCCATCATAATAGCACAAATGTGTAGGGTGTTGAATGGTATTGCCGCTTGATAAACACAAGAGGCAGAGTACTCTGGAAGCCTTTACTGCACTGGAGTTGATCTCATTAAATAACTTTATTTGATATAATTGTACAAATACTTACACAAAGTACTAATCTTAAATCTAAATGAAATTAAAGGGAAAAAATCATTAAATAATTAATTCCTGGAATAAATAACGCAGTTTTTAATAATTTTATAAATTTAGACATTTCTTACCAATTACTGTGTTTGTTGAGTTATCATATTTTCATAAAATTTCATTATTTTTTGGGTAACGACCTTGCAGGAAATGTCAATACTAAAACTATACTGCCTAACTATGGACACAGTTACCAGTACCAGTGAATTATAATACCACAGACAATGATATCTACTAACATGACATTTATTCAACATGTGTGTGTCATTGGAAATCCATTGCTAACATTGGTACTATTGACTAGGTAGTTCTTTTGGCACCATGTTTAGACAATTACATATCGCGCCTTTATCGCAACGTAGTCATATTTAAAAAAATCTTGTTTAAAGTTTTAAATATAGACACATATCAAAGGAAAAATCAAAAAGTATTATCCTTTCAAAAAGTGAGTAAACAAGATATTTGAATGAATTTGAAGAATGAAGTTGAAGAACGATACGATGATTAATTTTGCATTCTTAACTCAAAAATCACGTTTTTTGATATATAACTACGTTGCAATAAAGGAGCGTTATTATTAATTCTGGTCTACAATTTTTCTACTTTTCTGAAGTTTTATTAAAAAAAGTTAAAAGGCTAAAAAGCGCTAACTCATAAAAAATTAAATAGAAGCATAGTTTTGCAACAGAGCTCCAGTTTTAGTGGCTGAAGGTTACCTGAGAGTACCCGGCGGCCTTCTCCGCTCTTATTTTTTAATACATTTAACAAACACTAAAACGTTAAGTGATGGTTTATTTATGTACTTTCGCAAATTAAAAATATAAATATTTTGAATAACTTTTATAGCACATTCCAAAAAGTAGACGCTTTGTTGACAATGTCTCCAAACAAAGACATTTGTTCCCAAGTTTCCTTCAGAGGACAAATAATATAAAATGAAATAGCAATAATTCAACAAAATTATTGAGAATGAGTTTGGTTTTCTTCAAAATGTGATTTTCGGTTTACGTTACAGTCGCATTTTGTTTCATCATTAGGTCTTAAAACTGTTTGTTTTCCGGAAATCCAAAATATTTCAAGCTCTGGCCTCGGTATGGAATTTTTAATATTTTTGTTTTACACTTACGTAAGTAAAGGGCGCGTCAGATACAACTTCATCGCTTTGCGTGACTTCTCTAACTTTGACAGAACGAGGTGAAACAAAAGTTGCTAGACACAGTAAAAAGTTTGAAAACACTCACACATTGTTTGGTATAAAAATAAAATTTAAAATGTTATTGGACGATTTATTGAAATTAGTTCTAATTGTGCTCTTAATGGATGGAACATTGAATCTATTAGAAAAAACGTCAAAGTGTACAAAATGGTGAGAATTTAATAACTTTTATCTTCGCGCTGCATTAAAAGTACCGTAAGTATAAGAATGTTTTTAAAAAAATTTATGTCAAATGCTCAAAAATATAATATAAAATTAAGATTTTTCAAAGTTATACGAGTAGTTTTGTCAGACATTTGCGTCGTCTGACCTTAGCTTTATGTTCATTGTATTTCTCGGTAGTTCTCTATATTAAAGTATTTCCTTCATACCGCCATTGTAATAGAAAACACAAAGTAGGTCATGATAAGAGGCCTTATATTCCTGAATTTATAAGAAAATATATCCATATGGAGATTTGTATGTATGTATGTATGTACAAATATATGAATATAATATTTATGTGCAACAATTATTGAGCAGCATTAACTTATAATTAACTATTGTCGCCTGCGGGGAATACTACGAGTACATGCCTTCAAACTAAATATGAAGTAATAAATATTTTTTGTCGATTTTGAGTTATTGGAGACAAATTGCTTTATTAAAAACGCAATTTACTTTGGTTTTAGAACCTTCGAAATAACACGAATAGAAAACAAAGTATTTTGTATGTTAATTCAAATATCTTTCAGCACTAAGAAGTGTGTCACATAAATTTGCCAGCTTTTGAATTATTTTCAAAGCAAAAATTTTTTTGGACTTCATCAAAAGCAAAAAAAAGAGCATATAAATATAAATTCAATATTCCGTTTGTAATATTTACAATAGTTATATTTACGACCCCATAGTGAACATATATGTATACAGAGTCCTTACAGATAGAGAAGTGAAATTATCGAATGTCTTCCTGTTCCAAGTTGAAGCGGCGCTTATGAAGGCCAAAGAATTCATAAAGACGTAAATTTTCGATCGCTTGCGGGATTTTTGCCAAGATTGTTGCTCTTGTTAACTAAAAAGCAAAAGCGGGGCAAAATGCAACTGTCGCTCAAAGTAAAGTAATTTATAGTCTATATACCGGATATGCATTACCGTATACTCAGTGCTCGTAATCCAGTAAAACTGACAGTACAAGAATGGGTACTGGGATATCCTCATATCAATGAATAGCTAGCTAATTTCATGTGTGTACAGAACTATTCCAGTGATAGTCTTAAAACTCGCTGCAAATCACTTTATATTCAATTTACCAGATACGCAACAAAATTGACGAAAAAGGCACGTGAACGCGTCTTCAATTCAAAGTAATTATTGTTTCGATGCTTTAATTCACAACTCGATTAACTCCACTTTTTTGAGGATTTAGAATAATTAAAAGTTTTTTATATTTATAATAATTACAATCAAAGCCATAAACGAAATTCTTTCGCCTTTTAAAGAAAAACTTTATTCTGTTATATGTTATTTGAGGAAGTCCATAACAAAATACAATAATTCCACTTTTTAAGTTATTTGTTTTCTTTTCATTGAATACTATTCTACACATAAAAATTTACATATCGCCATCTAAAATGCAAAACAACGTATCATCAAAAAACTAAATTTTAGTTTTTTATTAATTACGATTTACTACATCATATTAAATATGTGTACAAAATTTCAAGCTTTTGTTAACAAAAACTAAAAAGTAACGTATCATCAAGTGAATGATTTTATTAAACAAAAAAACGTATCGTCATCAGTGTTGTCAACTATTTACATCAAAAATACGCTGGCCTTTCGCTCCAAATTCGCTAGAAATCGCTAAAGACCGTGAAAATATGATTTCAATATCTCAAACAGTTTCCATATTATACAGTTTTTTGTTTATCATGTAAAAGTGATGTTACGTTATTTTGCATTTTATATGACGATATATAGTCATTGCTTTAAAAGTTACCAAATGTCAATAATTGTGGTGTTATTAAAAACACCATAATTAAGTAACAATGGTTCAGATCAAAACGAAACAATTCCACATCAATGCAATAATCAAGTTCGAAATATTAATTGTTATATTGTTGATAAAATATTATGGCCAACAGTGGTCAAACATGTCCGAGCAAGAATTAGGGTGATCGATTGATAGACATTTTCCAGAAACCGGTTTTCGAATAGTTCGAATATTTGAAATTTCAAAAAACCGGCTTACGGTTTTTAAAATTCGAGGAAAACCGGTCAACCGTTTTTTTTCGTAAGATTTTTATTTGCTTTATTAAAGAAAGAGTTACCAGTTCATGTAAATACTATAAGGTGATCTAAAAATTAAAGGTTAAGCATAAAAATTAACTTCATATCGTTCATATCATAGAGTTTTTGATTTAATATGGTTAGTCAAACTACATGTTCAGGGAAAATTTTAGACTCCTACGATCAAAAACAGTCCCTTTATTACAGATATTTAAACAGGGGTATATTCGAGTGCACGCATTTTTTAATGCAAAAATGTGTCTTGTTCAAAAGTAAATAAATCTCTATATTATAAAAAACTTAAAGAATTGCAAGTAATACTCTATTATTATTGACTTTATAACGTGTTCAGTTTCTCCTTTAAATTAAATAAAAGTGCAGTTATGTCGTTACTCTGCGAATTCCTTTGTTTCATGAAAGAGTATTTAATAAAATTCTTGCTTTTGGGGAAATTTCCTGTTCTGATTTCCAGTTAAAGTATTCAAACCTTTTAGGCGACATTGATTTATTCGTTTTTGGTCCGCAATGGATGTCTAACTCTACATATAATATAAAGGAAAATGTCAACAAAACTAAATAACGATTTTCAAATATGCCGATTTCCACCGTTACTACCAAAAAACATCTACACCCTTGAAAAAAATACTTGGATAATCAACAGAAAACGTTCCTCTCGGTTTTAATATAGTAAAAAGTAATTTTATTTGAAAAATATACAAATCGAAAAGTATTCGACTGAGCCGGTTTTTTAATTGTAAAAAACCGGACTATTGGACATTCGAAAAATCAACATTTTGAAAAAACCTTCAACCGTATTGTAGAAAATCCGGTTTTAAAATCCGGCAAAAAACTCCGAGTCGATCATCCTAGCTAGAATACTATAATAATATAATTTTAGACCAGCAAGAATACTGCCTATGAAATGGAGGAGGACATTGGAATGTGACTGTAATACAATGTTGATTTTTTATGTAAAATATGAATTTGAATAATAAATATTGCTGTTTATTTTTCTATAAAACTTATGAAATTCAAAACAAAAAGGTAAAATTAAAATATTATTGAAATGAAAAACTCATAATTCTAAGCCTAGTTGATGTCAAAACGCAACATTTCCAAATTTATTTTTTTAATAACTTAAAAACTAACTGGCAGATGTATCAATTTATTTATGATTTCTATTAATAGTAGAAAACAATTATACCACAAGTTTTATATATTCTGCTGACTTTAATTAGTATTATTCGTTTACCAAAAAATGTTATACTGGAATTGTTTACAGTTTTTAAGTATTTTTGCAATTAATTTTAAGTTATGTAATTATATACTCATTGTTTTATGTGACATTAATTTTTAATACTATTATTTTACTATAAACCAAATATATCAAATATCAGTTCCAGTTACAGAGTTGTAATAAAATAAAACAAAAAGAAAACCACTGTGATACTAATTTAAGTTGTGTGTTTAATTTAATTTCATGTTAAATGTTGCAATCATTTAAATAGAATTTAATGTGATAAATTACTAAATAATTGTAAGTTTATAATATGTTTGATGTTTTCTATTTTTGTAATATGTAATGTTTTTAAATTAAATAGATGTCAACAAAAAATTGACGAAACGTTGGGAAGAAGATGTAAAAAAGTTTTTTATTTACATACAAATAATAGGCCCAATTAGCTTATTGGAAATAAATAAGAACATTTAAATAACCTGGCCAAAAAATAAACAAATCAACAAATATAAGTTCGACTAATTACTTACAAACATTAATTACAAGCCTTTTTTTTAATCTCTATTACATTCTTTATGTTTCTTTCTTTTATAACTTTAGTTTCCAGCATTAGCATTGCACACCTCAATATACATATGTTTTCATGACTGTTTTAACAGCAATGAATGTGGAAGATTCAAAGATTTAACAATGAACCTAGTCAGGATATTAAATAAGTATAAAAAAGGCTATTAAATAGTTCATACAAATGCCCAAAGCCCAAACAACAAACTCGATATTCGGTATTTTCAGATATTGATGTTATCAGTGTTTTGGAGAGCTGGCCAGTAGCATCAACACCCGATGGCCTCATTTGTTCTTATGACAATAAAATTTAGAGAAAGACATGGTGAGGTGTTGCTATATTTGTAAAAAATAGTGTCTTTTTTAGAAAAAGCTAAAAGTTACCTGTTGGAAATTGTTCAACTTAACAAGTTATTGAGTTAATTTTTTTGTAGTTTTGTCATCTGGCCAAAACTTGTTTCTGGCTTTTATTTATAGGCCAGGTAAGAGAATTCCCCTAACAGTTTAATCTACTAATCTTGCTTCGAATTTCAATGGTTTAGTTGTTACCTGTGACTTTAATTTAGAAAGCTCGATCAAAGTGACGTTCTCATTTAAATAAGCTGAAAAACAAAATCATTGTACAAAAAAAATTAAATTTATAAATATATGACTACACTTTGTATGGCAAAGTATATTACAAGTTATAGCGATCTATAGGAAGCAAAATTTTTCAAATCTTGCAAATGTTCCCATTTCGTCCCGAAATGATACGTTATGTTTTAAAATATACGAGTCCTGACTGATCGTAAGCTAAGGCTCACAGCGTATTTACAGTATCATCATCAGTGTTTCTTCATGAAATTCAAATTGCAATTAAAATTTAATATAAACACGTATGGAATCATCACACTTGAAAACACTACTGTTCGAATATTTCTTCATCAGATAGACAATTTTCAGATACATTATACATTTTCACTTACCTTTTACTTCATCTTTTTCAATAACACATTTAATATTTTAATACCCAGACATTTATTATATGCGTTTTCTTTTCTAAAAAAAGGTGCAACATTTTTTGGGCTTTTTATTGAAAATTTGCAATATTATTGTATCATCACTTACACTGCAAAATTTTTGTATTAAGAAAACTTTGAGTAGTTTTTTTTTCGATGATATGGTAAAAAACGGCATATATAAGCTTCGAAAATCAAAACTACACTGACGCAGTTATGCAATAAAAACTACGAGTACTATATTTCTTACATTTTTTAATTAAATTTTATCATGGTCTTATAAGTTTACAGGTGGCAGCGTTACGGCAGTTGATTATATTTAACTGCGTAAGTGATGTGTGTTAATGAAAAAATCCTTAACCAACCAACACTTGTCATAACATATGGTGATCAAGAGTGGTTCCACCTCTGTCTTATAACATATGCAGAGACTTCCGAGTAGATGGCAACTTATGTAAATTACTATCTGTGTCTGTTCTTTTAATACCTAAAACACATAAGTCAAATTGGTCTAACTGTAGTAAAATACTACTTCCGTTGTTCAATACTTAAAATGACTCATTCTTTCTATCCACCCAGGCACGCTAAGAAGGTACAGTCCACATTATTGCATAAAATACAGTCTTCATTCCAACCCTGATAATCTTTGTTTTATTTTCATTTCATCATAATTTCCTATTGGGATTCTTGCCATTCCGGAGCAAACAAAATAAGAAGATCTTATTTTGTTTCATAGGCTCAGACCTTTATATACATATATATATAAATATAAACTGATTCTAATTCCACTTCAGCATTTCAACAAATTCCCTTTTGGTGGAAACAATGTGTAAACCGTACGTCTGGCAAGTTTTTGTTGTATTGTAGCATTTGTTGTCCCTATACGACCACCTTGCATACTTATTACACTATGAATTTCATCAAATCAAAAACTGATTTGAAAGTAAAGAATAAAAATGATAAAGTAAAGAAAAAAAATAAGTGAGTAATTTTGAAGATGATATCTTTCACAAACAACAATAATAGGAAACAACTTAAACGTTTGTTTTTGTTGTCGACAGAAAATTTAATAAGTTAGCATAGGAAACATAAAAGGAAACTATGTATATGGCCGAATCCTGCGTGACAAACGTTACATTCATACACGTTTTCACATTAATATCTATAATTTTTTCTTCTTCTTGTGACATAAGTGTATTTTCGAATGGCATAAATTATTATTTTAGCAGGTATTTGTTTCGAAATAATTGATGAGAAAGTTTTGTGACGCGCGCCTTAATAACGGAAGTAACTTTGAAAGTTAAAGTGTGTTTTCATAATATTTAAGCAAATTTTGCATAATAAAGGACACAAAATCTAGTTCCTAAAAGAACGATTAATATAAGAGAACTCTAAAATAACTTATTTGCAATCAAACAAATTTTTCGTTTTTTATCAAAAGACGTGAACCCTTTACGACATACGCTACGTGACGCACGTCACATTTTTTATATTCTACTTATTTACATTGTTTCCCAAATAGGAACCATTAAATTTTTTTTACTAAAATGGAAGTAAATTCAGTATATAAAAATATGGCTATCGATCGGCCAATCTTCATTAACACAAAAGTAATGATATGAATACTTGAAAATTGTTAATTTCTTGTATGAAATTAGCATATCTCAGGTAGGGATGGATTTGGTAATAAGTGCTGCATTAATGATCATCGAAATACATTTATTTTCTTTATAATCTTCCTAAAAAAAATATAAAAAATAAGTTGGATAAATTTCAAAAAAATGTAGCTTGGTGGACTGTTTCTGGGACTTGCCCATATACACCGCAAAATTAATTTATAAACTTATTATTTAAAGGCTACATTCCTTACATGAAATATATTTAATATCGCGTGAAAAACTCTTTGCTAAAATAATTTCAGAACATACAATATACATTTGTAGACTTATGGATTTTGTAGGAAGAATTATTTAAATCATTATTTTTTATATTTTTGCACGAACTCCTTGTGAAATGTATTGAACTCACTAAAAAAACTCTATATCGAAAAAAATTCTAGTTAGGACAGTTTGAATTCTATAATGTTTGTTTAAATTTTTTTATTAAGGGAATTTAAACAAGAGTTTATATATCCTCATCGAATTTTTAATTTTTTGTTTTATGGAGTTAATCGTGTTGTGCATTGAAGCATCCAAATAACATATTGAGATTCAAAGTAAAAGTGATTTATATTATTTAAGTATGATCGTGGAGTATGATGGAGAGACTCTTTAAACTTATTTGTAAGCTGTGCGCATAGTCAAACCGTGAACGGTCGGGTTATGCTCTCATGCAAAGCAATTTTTAATTGTCAGATATCTGAAGAACTAACCCTGCGGTGAATTTTCTGCCAATTGTCATGAACGTACCCGTTCTATAACCAGTGAAAAAGTTGAGATGCAAGAATTGCAGAAATATTTCTTAGAGTTCAACAGAATCAAAAGAATTTCTATTAGTGTCGCAGAATATTTGGCATTGTTACCCTCTGTATGCTGCTCTCTGTTCTTGCCAAGCTGTCCGAATTTCGTTAATTTCTTTCTTATACTGAAAGGTTTATTTCTTCAAATATTGACCAGCTTTCAGCAGTTTCAGTGATGTATAAATAACTAATATAGTTGTGGTAATCGGTTCGCAACCACGTTTGTTCTCCGAGAAGACAATCATGTCGCATTTCTTATTCATAAAAAACAATTATTAGCTTCTTTATCCATTCAAATTAATTAGAAAAGGATAGATAGAGAAAGGAGCACATTATAACTTTTTTGGTTTGCAGTGCCAAAACACTAAAATACAAATACAACTTTCAAATCAAATACTTTGTGAACAGTTTTGTTTTCATTCACACATTTACCTATACACACACACACTTATAGCACTAAGAACTATTTTAAAGGAAGAAAATTAAAGTCTTTAATTTCATTGTGGAGGAGTGCAAGTTTTTTCTTTACATTAAATATAAACAGCACAATAATTGATTAGGATGGAAAGCTCAAAATATGACATCATTTTACGCAATACTATTCTCTTACAAATATTTATATGATAGTTGTCAATCAGGGATGGAATGAATGGTGGTATTATTATATTTTAACTATTATTATTTTTTGCTTACTAGCTGTTATTAAGCCTTAAACACGAGCTGGACGAAGCCATATTTCTTACCTACTCTGTACTTCTGACGGTGCGTAATAGTACTTAGGCCATTATGTATCAACCAGCCGATGATCTGCAATTTATTC
This sequence comes from Gymnocheta viridis, assembly GCA_956483585.1. NCBI lineage: Eukaryota > Metazoa > Arthropoda > Insecta > Diptera > Tachinidae > Gymnocheta > Gymnocheta viridis. The sequence continues at coordinate 46,897,980 of OY101443.1, read as the reverse complement.
AAATCAGTTACGAATTTCAGTGCCTAGAACATCCTGCGTTTTAATCGCTACGTCAATAATCATAATTTCCGCACTTCGAGGGTAGGCTCAAGTGCCATTTACTGTTCAACTTTATGCATTTTCCAATTTGAAATAACAATAAATGTAAAAATGGTATTAAATACCGCCCGACTAAACGAATTCATTTCACAGGTGGCGAAGATGATTGAACAAAAAAATGTTAAAAACAGAAAAAGAAAGTTTATTTTAAATGTATATTAAGGAACTTCTATCACAATCCATATGCCCTAAACAAAAATATTTCTTTTTTTAAGTGCAATATATTATTCTCAATAGTCAAAACATCATTTGAAAACACCAGAAAGCAAACATAGAAAAAAAATTCTGAAAACTACAGCCACCGCAAAATAAAATAAATTCACCTCACGCCCAACTTATTTAAAATTTCATATTTAAAAAATGATGGGCTTGAGGTTCGATTATGATCCGATTACAAAGCTTCAACTTTTTTTTGATTTCATTCTTCGATGGAGTCTGGTCGAGCCTCGAGCTCATCAAAAATATATTAATTTGAGTTAGCAATACAATTCGAATAAAAAGGTAATAATAATTAAATTGTATTTGTTTTTGATTTTAGAATTACTTAAAATATTTTTTGAAATTTCCATTTACCATGTCTGTTAAAGTTAATACTCACACACTTACTGAAAGCTAAACAAAGCCAAAGACATTAAGAAGGCAACAAAAACGATGACAATAAAAACAGCCAGAAATGGAGCGACTAAAATTAATAACAATAAAAGAAAACTCGTTACACCGACACAATGCCACTACAAAAACAAAAATAAATTAAAAAAGGAATTTCATAACAACAACAAATGTAGTGTTCAGTAGTATTTGTGAGTAAAATTGAGTAAAGCGTGTAATGAGCAGCGTAAGAATTGTTAGTTTATTGTTGGCTGTGAAGAAAGCAAGTGGTGGCCACTATACAGAGGAGTATAAAAGAACTTAATACTCAAAAAAATAAAAGAAATCTAAAACAGCAATTAATTTATTAAACAAATAGAAACCAAAATTTCGATATGAGTTGCCAATTATCAGTTTACAAAGTTTTATTAAACATTTTAAACTCAGTGCTGTCGGTGCGTATGAGAGATTAAAAAGAAAATTTGTTTTTTATTTTTCAACACGTATACGTCATGGCAAAAGCAAAGTTAAATTTTTGAAGTTTTTGTTTTAGATATAAATGAATTTCTTATGTTTTCCATTAGTTACTTGGCATTGGCTTAATAGCACTCTCCGTTTATGAATTAAACACATCGACACCTGGTACATTTGAACATGTTGCCATTGTAGTACAAATTTTTATTGGTTCATTCGTTATACTCACCTCATTTTTGGGCTGTGTTGGGGCTTGCCGTCATTCGTCAAGTCTAATATGGAGTGTAAGTGGTTTTGTTCCTGTCAAATGTGCGTAAATAATTTGTATTATTTTTTCCATTCCATCGACACTAGTATGCCATGTGTATGGTATTTTTGCTGGCATTCCAAATTTATATTATTGTGGCTGCCCATTCTACGAATTATGTAGAGAATGCCCGCAACAATTTTAATAATTTATGGAAAAATTATACATTGAATTCGGAAGAAATTGTTGACATGGAAAAGAAGGTAAAATAAATGTATCCATATTGAATTTAAATAATAGTTTTTAATAAATGTTTGCTTTTTACTGTTAATAGTATCACTGTTGCGGTAAAAATGGCTCCCAGGACTACATTCTAATGGGCAAAAATATACCCAGGAATTGTTATGAAAACGAGGACAGATCACCAAATAATCTATTTACTGAAAGCTGTTTGGAAATAATCGCAGAATCAGCTTTTAAAAGTGGCCAAACTGGTTTAGCCATTAAATGGCTTTTATTCTTTTTGGAAGTAAGTTGTTTATGGTATGATAAACATACATATTACGTCTTCTAAAGATTTAACTTATCATAAAGTAAATTAAATTTTACACAAATTGCATCGTTGCAAAACAAATTATCAAAAACGGCTGCATGTATTTTGAAAATACAAAATAAAAATGCGCGTTTGATAAGGGTTAGTTGAAATAAATTTCAGTCCTTTTAAAGTAGTTTGAACTTTTACAACTAATTGTTGCGTTATTACTATACCAAGAACATAATTTCTCACAATAATGTAGTTCTTCAGTTGTCAAGTGTTCGACACACATCCTTAAATCACTATAGAGCATGCATTATCGTGATTAATTTCTTCTTAAAATCTTGCGAGAACGCACAGACGTGAATGTAAAAATTTCGGCATAAGAGCATAATTCAAAATATATATTTTTTTTGTTTTTAAATCTATACTGAATTGAGGATAGTAAGTCGAATTTTCAAATTTGCGGCATTTAACTATTTTGCATGGAAGGACTCCACTAGGATAAACTAGGGTTTAAGATTCCCAGAACATAAGCGCAATATATATTTGCTAAGTTAAGTTGATTTATAATTCAGAATTTGTGGAAAATTTATTGCTATATTAAAAGAAATACTAAATTTAAACAAAAACTAAAAAAAATAAAAAACTTTTATACTCAGGCCTGTTGTGTAAATCGCAAAAACTCAAATCACAAGATTCCCAAAAATGAATAACAGCCAAGTTAGTGTTTTGTAGACCGCACGAATTAAAACTTTCGAAGAACGAATAAAATGTTAAGTTGTAAAAGCCAAGCACATATAAAACAGAAAACCCCAGAAATTCCTTTTTGAAATCATATGAATTCAATTTTTGGAATGTACAGAATAGGCCCAAAAGTCTGAGAAAAATATTGCGAAATCGATCGGATTTAAATAGTTTCTTAGGGATAAAAATCAAAGTCACTGTCACTTACATATGTTCCACTTTCTGTAATGTTTTGCTAAAGTTTAAAATAATATTAAAACAAAAAATATAAAAATAGTTCAAATATTTCTATGTATTTTTAATTTCCCCGGAAAATTTTATAAATTTTCCTGGAAATATGAGTGTGTCTTTCCTGTGAATTCCCATTTGCCAAACAATTGTACATACTCATATCTTGTTTGTTCTAAAATACTCTTTGAAGTCTTGATTGGCTACTACTTTCATAAAACTTTTCATCTATGTGACTCACAATGCGATCATTGATCATTCTCTTTCACATACATCCAAAGCAAAATATCTGAAGGTGTTGAATCCCAACATCTCGATGTCAAATTGTGATCGCCTCTTCAAGAAATCACCCGGTCAGAGAACTTTCCACTCAATAGAACATGTTATTATGTTTACTTATGTGTCTTGTTGAAAACCAGAGTATCGATAGTGCAATCCATTCAGTGCAACAGTTCCTCCATATTCAAGTTCGAAGAAGTAAGATCCAATTACTCTGCCAGATTAAAATGAAAATCTACCTCATCTGTCAACATGGTTTTTCGATACAATTCCGGGTCCATTTGTTGCATTTCAAAGATCCAATCAACAAAAACACGACGTTGTTGATTTTAGGTAAGCAAAAGTTTTTTATGCAAAATATGGTGCGATTATAACGTCGTTTGTGGAGTGCCGAATTTCAGAGATCAACGAGAAATAGGCAAATCTGGGTTTTCCCCAACACAAACAACATCATTATTATCAGTTGTTCTTGAGCGAGTTCGATTCTTCATATCAATAACTTTTCCCAACAGCTCCAATTTCTCCAACAATTCCACAATTGCCGGCCGTGAAGGTGTTTCAGGACAATCCGCAAGTGCTTTAGTTTTGCGAACTGTGACCCCAAAATTTTCACCACTTTTCTAATGAATTTTTATAAATTCTATGCGTTGCTTTTTGGAATAGCGTAGTTTTTACTTGTCATCGGTCATGTAGTTACAGGTTAAGTAATGACACCTGTTGAATTCACCAAACTAAAAGTTTGCTTTACGTGATTGTGAAGAAATTTTTATTTTGTGATGTCAAGTGGTCTAAAGCTCAAATATTTTATTATGCACTAAAATTAGTTTTAATGAGCGCACACACAATTACAAAAAAACCCATATTCCTTCGTCAGGTGTTGAACTATTTTTGTGTATGATAAGAGCGCAAAACTGCACTGCCGTGCTACAACTACAGGATACATATAAATTACTTATCTATTTACTACAGGGTTAGGCAATTGAAGTATTACCTATTCAAATAAAAATTGTGAAAATATTCAGAACTTCAGAGCCCATTCAATTTAGCTTGATCTGGCGATCTTTTGCGATGACAATGTTTAAAAAATGAGCTGCATGCTGCACGAAAATGATCTTGCTGCTTTTTTTTGTGCTCATCTTGCTCTCCAGATGGAATAGTCAATCGGATTTGTACCTGCCATATACGAAAGCCATTATTTGGACGAAGTGTGAAGTATGTAACATGGTTTTTAACCATTCTTGGTTCACACGAGCCTTATGAGACCGTGATGAGTCCATATTCTACGACCGAAATGTTTGCGTACCTCAATGAAAGCGATTGGGCAACGCCCATCGACGGTCCCATACCATTACTTAAGATGGAAAATTACTTCGGGTAGGCGTTTGTTTTCTAAAATTTTCCTTAGTGCGTTCAATTAAGCAAACAAGACAATTTTTATAGTTATTGAACTGCTCAATAGGCAAATTGGTTTCATCAGAAAACACAATGTTGGCGAATTCGCCATGTTTGTGCAAGCGTAACAACTCCTTTTCGCTTTCGAGTCTAACTTGTGTTTGCTTTGGTGTAAGATTAACTAAAGAGATAATTGGGCTGCAGCCAATTGGGGCGCCAAAAAACCAAAATTATACAATTTTGATTGTTTTTTTTGGTGGAGTCGGTCGCAAACAATTTTTTGCATTTTACAATAGCATATTGGTTTTATGTGTTGTTATTATATAAATACAAGCAAAATTGTTTAAGTTTGAGTAAATCATATTATCTCAATCAGTTTGCCATTATTGTAATTTTTTTTTTAGTTTTTAAAAGTTATTATTTTATCAAATTATAATAAGAAAATTATATAGCCTCGAACAGGAATAAATTAATTTTCATTGCAAAATTAAATGTCGAAAAAAGAGTTAAACAAACATTATTTAATTTAGTTAAAGCTATATTATTAAATAATTAATTTACACATGTTTATAAAACGTTTGAATAATTTTTTTTATTATTTATTATTTAAGTTTTGAATTAAAGAATATTTAAAAAATTTAAATGAAATTTTTATAAAACTATACAAGGGCGAAACAATTTATTTAGCCCAGAGCGCTCAATATTTTTTAATGCGGCGCTGCTTGTAAGGCTTTACTATGAGCGCTGATATATTTGCAGTTCTTAAGTCATTTGATTACCACTTTGACGTGTAATTTGATGAAGTCGAACTTTCACTTTCCGGACCATTTCTTGTGATGTTGTAGGTTTTTTATTCGTCCAACATGATAGCAATGCTGTCTGTTTCAATATAACGATTTATGATGGGATACATAAATATTTCATTTACTTTTAGATGGCTCAGCTCACGAACAATAGCTGGTTGTGATTTCCCGGGCAAAGATAACGCAATCATACTATTACGTTTGAATTCCATTTCGAATAACTTTTCATCTATAAATTTTAGATGGAAATGCTTGTGGTAGCATGTAAACAATATAAACAACTGTCATTGGTAAAAATTTTACATATCTGGGGGTCACTTCTGGTTCTGTAGAACTGCGAAATGAAAAAACTTTTCATTTTCGTTTTCATAAAGACTCTTTATATTATCATTTCACTATTACACAAATTGTGATTCTCGTTCTTTTAATGAAAAAGTGTTTCATTCCATTGTAGCCGCGAAACCTTTGTTTCTATGTTAATAAAATGTAAAAGTCAAATGCAGTTATCGAAGCTAGAGCCGAATGTATTTATTTTTACTGATAGTTTTTTAACAATTTTTTTGCTATATTGTCCGATTTTTTAATAAGAAATATTTCGTATTTTTGAAATTTATTAATCGAGATTGCCTCGTTATTTTTTCAAAGATTTTCAAAAACTTTTGTTTGCTGAAGGTTTTTTAGTTTAAATTTATTAAATTTTTTATTTTGAAAATATTTTGTATTACTAAAAATTAAATTAAAATCTATTATGTACATACATATATGTGTACATACATACATACATATATAAAAGTTGAAGTTTGAAGTTAAACAATTTTATTGAAGAAAGGATAATGTACTAAACGCTAACAAATAATTAATAATTAAAATAGTTAAAAGACAAAAAAATAAAATCGTAGCCTCAGTTGACTCTTGATACAAATTTCACGCGCCCCACCATTTCTTTTCTTGTGTGCAATGTCCTAGATTGATTTAATAATTTGTTAGCGCGTAGTCATTTTTTCAATAAATTTGTTTAACTTAAACATTTTTTATACTTACTTTATTTTGAAGTTTTTAGATTTTATGTGATGAATAAAAAATTTGTCGTACATTCAAGCCCTTTCATTTGATGCCCATATTTAATGTGTAGTGAAAAAATATTTAATCCGCCATTTTGTTGGCGGCCATATTTTATTTGCAATTTCTTTCATTTAATTCCTAAAGTGAGGGAGTTGTGAAGAATTATGTAACCCACAATTTTGTGCAAATATTAATGCTTTTAGAAGATTATTGTTATTAATTGTTTAATATATTACTTATCGTTGGCAATGTCCAGATTTTCCTCTAAACAATTGATTAAAAATTGTTTTTGGTTCCCGCTTGCGCGGTTATCACTCGATGCTTTCTCCATTTTTTCACCGTTAAAATATAAAATATGTGAGAAATGAAAAGTTTTTGACACTTCTTTACGCTGTTACACAGAACAAGAATCACTTTACTGTGAAATTGTGAAAACAGTTTGTTTCACTCCACTTTTTCTTTTCATATGAAAACATTCGAATTTATTTTTAATTTTTTCACTAAACGAGAATCTGAAACTCTATGAAACAAACTTTTCATTTCACAGTTTCACAGAACCAGAACCAGAACCGACCCCCTGGTGACAATACAATCGCCTAACTCTGCAATAAGCAATGCAGACACTGTTTGCATAAAAAAATATGTTGTTCTTAACGAAAGACATTATCAATTTTTTGCTGGGTTAATAAACTTTCACAAAAGTGCTTTTAAGTTGTTTTAGTTTAGTTTTCTCAATTTTTTGGAAAAATCACTTAAATATAATTTTTTATGTGAAAACTTAGAAACTGAAGATTCTAACCATGGTAGAATAATACAGGTAGTGTAGAGGCTATAACATGACGGTTTTTTATTGCTTTTAGGTTCGAAGTTGTCAAAAAGCACGAAAGAAAAATTGCGAAAAATTGTATATTCACATGTGTGGTTGGTTGCATTTTCTGTTCTATAAAGAAATTTGTTTCTATTCCTTTTCTTATTCTTATTTGCATTTGAAACAAATGCTCAAGTGTGCTTTTTTGTAGTGTGTTAGTAAAACATAAACAAATTTTGACAGATACGAACCCCAAAATTAAAAGTCCGTTAACGTTTCGACATTACCTGAAGTATTCTACCATGTTTCTTACAGAATATAAATATTAAAAAATACAATAGTGTCGAGAAGGGAAATTTCGATATATTTCATTCGATCATGATGAAACGATTTGGTGCTTAGTACTTCCACTAGCGAGCTTGACTTGTTGACTTGTTTGCTCTTAAAATGTTGAACAATGTTGAAAGAAAGTTGACGAAATGTCATGCAGCGCAGAAAATGTGCATTTGATTCTGAGGGTGTGAGATTATAGTGCCATTAAAAAAGGATGACAACGACAATTTCCGATTGCAAAATGTTTACAAATTAATAATACATTTTCAGATCAAATACGGATGACCAACTGTAGATAGAAGAAAAAAGAGCGATCTATTTTAATTTAAATTAGTTTACATGTAGTACTTAGATGTTTGATTAAAATACTTTGATTGTAATGTAAATCATTCAATAATAAATTTTTATTCTCTTAATCATTTCAGTTATGTGCCTTAGGACTCTCATCCTTAATGGGAATCAATCTTCGCAATCAATACAGAAGGGAACAATTTCGAAATTAAATTGACATTTGCAATTTGTTAAATTTATTGTTAATTTATTTACAAAATATTCTCTATTTATTTAAGATGTATTTATGTACAATACTGTTTATCGATATTATATAATTGTATATTTATTTATATATTTGTAATCATATTAATGCCTTAATATATACAACGTATATAATATATTGTATGTAGTTACATTGTGAAACATACGAGAAACTATTTAATATTTCAATAATTCATTAGATTAATTCCAAACTCGGGTTGCCAATTACAATTTTTAACTCATTACATGTTTAATTACATAATTGTAATTACACTACTTGCAATTGCAATTTTAATCATTTTTATCGCGTAAATGAAGACAGTTTGCAAAAAACTGAGAAATTAGAAGTGCACAATTAAATCAATTTGAAATGACATAAATTCGATAGAAAAACACTTTTATCTTGAGTACTATCGAATTGAACACAAAATTTAGAAAACTGGAGAAAAGTTTAAAATTTGCTTCATAAGCATAACATATCCCAGCAAAAAAGATAAAAATTCTGGAAGTAGTAAAAAAGAGCATCCGCAAAACGAACGTTGGGAGAGATTTTCCAAAATATTTCAAAAATCCAAAATATTTTCATATCTCACTGACTGATTGAAAGAGAGATATTCAAAGTAATGCACATGAATTGATTTTTCATTGTTTAAGGATATCAATGTTAAGGACAACGATATGACACATTTGGATGACACAAAACACTAAAAGAGACATGATTTTTTTCGTATTTTTAATGCTTTGAACGAATATGTCGAAAAAAAGTTCCCAAGTGGAACAAAAGCACATTATCTGGAAGCGGAATTGAAAATAGCAGATTCAATAACAACCAAAAAGTCTCGCTTATAAACAAAATTTCGTTTGAACGGGAAATAATGAAAGATTGAAAGATGAAATTCAAAATCTGAAAGATGTTAACTAAACATTGGATGAAGATCATTGAAACTGTAAAAGTGGGTGATAAAAATCCCTGCACTTATATTAGAAGTTGTGTAATTGCAATTATGGAAAAAGGTTAAACGTTTATTTATTGCTATTAAAACTGTAAAAGTGAGAGAAAATTTTACAAAATCTGGAAGTAGCGACAATTCGCAAAAAGTTGAAGTCTGTCGCCAAAATAACGAACACTTTTCTATGTTAACAAGCTCTTACTAACGTGCATCATTTTCGCGACAATAGAAATTGAAATTTTACACATTTTTAAAATTGTACCGATTTGGAATCAGTCTGCTATCTACAAAGTATAATACAAATGAATTCATAATGTGTCCACAGGACTTCTTATATATATTTTTTGCAATTTTGTTCGACGTCAAAGCACTGTGACTCGTAGTGTTGCCGGATGCTGGAGAAAAAATAAGCTAAATAGGATTTAAAAAAACAAATCGCTCGAAATAAGATGTTGGAGTTTAAGATTTTATTGATAACATTCTACCAAATATGTCAGAATAAATATTTATTTTCATCGTTTTCCAAGTAATTATAAAAATTCAAAAGCCAAGTAAACATTAATGGAAAAAACACTAATTCTCAGCACCCAATGGCGCTATAAAAGCGAAAAAGTAATAATATATGGACCAATAAATCATCAGAGATGGTATTCTAATTCGTTAAATAATACGATTAAATAGTTGATATTCTTAGTCACTAGTATCCAAAGTCAAAAGTGGCAAAAGCGGACAAAAAACGGTGACGAGATGATGTAGCGACCTCAAAATCAGTATCTACTGATCCGTTCAGATTTGAACTTGAGCCAAACACTTCTTTTCAATTTAAACCAAATATAAATTCGACTAATTACTTACAAACAATAATTAGTTTTTGAAGAATTTAAAGCCTCACAAATTGTTGTTCTCATAAATTCGATGTGCTAAAAATTTTGCATTTCAGCATGTTACAGGAGTACAATGTTCGGATATGAGGTTTTAATTTCAATATGTTTAAGAAAATTTATTAAACAATTGATCAAAGCCGTTCAGATCACATTTGAAGAGTTGGCGAACAAAACCAGGCATTCGATATCGAACGAAATTTCCATACGAATTCAAAAAATTTTGTATGGGATTTCCTTTAATATTGAATGCCGTAATTTGCCCCTTGACTAGTCCCGTTAAATTTTTTTTACAGGAGAGGCAAATACCTGAACCACCTAGATAGAGCCTAGCAAGGATTTTTCTCTCTTTTCACAGGAAAATTTTATCAAACTTTAAACATAGGACTGGTTTTAGTTTTTTTTTTAACATTGGATGGCTATTTTTTATTTTATTTTTTAAATGGACATGTCTCGTTATGATTGAAAATCTGATGGTCATATCCAGTTTTGAAAAAAAACTCTTTTTACACTGTAGGGAAAATTATTATCAATTTGTAACATGAACAAATTTAAGATTAATCTTATAATATAATACTATACAAAATACTGTATGTCAGGCTCGCAGCAGTCACATAATTCATCATCATGCTCATAATATTCTTCATCACTATCATTATGGGCGTTATTATTAGGTTCTTGCACATTAAAAATATTTTTTTTAACCCATTATAGTTCACTGTTTTCAACTCAATTACTTCCAAACTATTTTTCCAAAATTTTCATCACATCTTTGTTTTTTGTTTTGCTTAATTTCACGAATGCAATGGAGCCTTTGGAGAAGAGTAGGATGTTTGTTTTGATGTCTTTAGCAAAAATGTTACATTTTGTGGATATTCGACGTTGTAAAAGTTCGATATTTTTATCCCGTACCTTATGTGAGTTAATGCAGGACTCCGCTCGTATTTGCTACGAGCTCGGGCATGTCCTCTTGCCCGATAGCTGCCGAATTCTTTTCCACGACGTTCACCACAGCCTTGACATGTTTGGTTTTGTTAGAAAAGTAATTTTTCGTATAGGATCGAATTGGTTTTCAATGAAAGTATTTCGCGACCTCATAAATGTGTGCTTGAAGAGTCTGAAAAAACAATAAAAAATAAAGTATTTACTAAGGACATGTTGGGTGTTTTCGCCAGCTCCTCATATAAGATGAACAGCTGACTTATTTTGATTAAAAAAAATCATAATCAAATTTATGTTTCTTAACGTTATTGAAATCAGAAAAAAAAATCTTTTGTAAATTTTAAAATTATATTTTCAGCAATTCTATTTACAAATACGTATTTTGCTTTTATTTTCAACAAATGCCGCTTGGTTCTGCTAATATTTTGTATGGACGACACTCGAGTCATTAGTATTTTTTGTGCGATCGATTCTACACCATAATCACGCGTAAATCAACTTGAAAAATATGAATGTGCTATTAAGGAACCAAGTACTGATTTTAGAGAAAATACGATAAAATAACACTTAGTCCTAGAACATAGAATGAAATAATTTTGTGTAAATAATTTTTTCACATTTTCTGATTTTAAAGTTCAAACAAATGTGCGCAAAAAAAAATAAATTTCGAATTTTTGAAACTAAACCAAAAATGAAAGTGAAAAAAGCCCACGAAGCTAATAATCAAATTTCGAGGATGAACGGCGAAAAAATACCAAATCTTGCCTTAGCCTGGAAAGGGCTGAGCTGGCAACGCTGGTGGCTCGTGCAATACACACCCACACTCCTATAAACTTACGCAAGTACACTCCCATACACATAAACCAGTATTTTTGGAAAATCTTTGCATAATTTAATTGCCCCAAAATCATACACATCAGCAACAACAAGAACAACAATAGCAACAGCAAAAACAACAATACTAAACGAAACACAAACAGAGAGCGCAAAAAAATGTTCACCTCAAAATGTTTAAACATTTAGGCAATTTTATTGTTGTAATTTTTAATATTTTCTTTTATTTATACATTTTGTTTGTTTTGTAGATTCTTTATTGCTGTTTTGTTAATTTTTGTGAAATGTTTCATTTGGAATTTTCCTCGTTGAAAGTTTGGACGTGTTTTTCGCGAGATTTTCTTTGTTTTTAAGTATTTAAATATTTAAATTAATAAAGTTAAAAAAGGAAAAAGACTGTAAAAACAAACTGTAAATATTCCAAAATAAAGCACTTGTAATAGAAAAGTTTGTGCGTTGTTTAAAATTGCCGCAATTAATTAAAATGGCATCGTGTCGTTCCATTTTACAATGGACTATAGTTATTTTCAATACATCATGTGTGGTGAGTGAGTGTGAACAAAATGTGAAATAGTGAAAGCATTATGTATGTATGTACATATGTCTCGAAATGTTTTTATGGAATATTAGAAAATAAATTCTTGAAAAATATTTGTATGCAAATAGAAAAGTAATTTCTAAATTAATTAGCTTGTTGAATATTTAAATGGATTTTTTTTTAGATTTAGCTAAATTTCGTAGATGTTATGGAAAATGTATACTCCGTTTAAAAATAATCAAGTTACTTTTCTACAGCCGAAAGTAAAAGTGCTCGTACACAAAGTGCATTAATAGGTTCGGTTTGATCGCACAAACGTCTCTGTGGCGCCTTCTGTATCTTGTGGTTCACAGAGCAATTAAGCCAGGCTCTGCATAACGCTTCGAATGAATGTCAATTAGGGTATTCATTTAACCGGGGTCTTGCGTTAATCGGTTAATAGCTCGATTAATCAACCTTATTTTTAGAATGATCGTTTAATAATCGGTTAATTTTGTTATTGATCCTTTAACCGATTAATAAATTTTTTTATAAATTAATTAATTAAATTTAAATTAAAATTAAAAAATTAAAATTAATTAATTTCAATAAATAAAAATGCATAAATTATTTATTATTTGGAGTTCATTAGTAAAGAAAATAATAACATAACAAACATAACAATTCATAAACTAAAACGAAAAAAACATAAACTGTGAGATAATTTCATTAGCTATTTCAATAGTTTCTGGAGATGTACAAATAAATCTTTTTGAAAAATATTTTCAATTAAATTTTTATGATTTAAGTGATTCATTTCTTTAGTTTTGATAAAACTTCACTTGAAAAAATTCTTTCACGTATCGTAGATGTTGGAGAAATCGAAAGCAATCCACAATACAGAATATTTAATTTCTCAGTCTTTTTCCTGGATTTCTCTAAAAACATAAAATCTTCCATTATGCTATTAGTGTCCAGTTTTTAAAATTCGATGAATCTGTTAAAAACTCAAAAAATATGTTATAATACTATAAAAATTAATAATTTTACTAAGTCGTTTAATCGGTTAATCCAGTCAAATTAACCGTTATAATCGTTAATCGAAAACAGCCAGTCTTAAATTAACCGATCAGTTAATCGGGTAGTAATTAATCGGTTAAACTCGGTTAACCGAATGAATGCCCTAATAACAAAAAAAGTGTTCGGAGAATCTCCTCTAGTCTGAACACGTCTTCTGCTGCCACTGCAGCATTAACAAGTAATTTGTGTCGTTGTTTCTTCCTCCTGCAGAAGGAAGGAGGATTACATTTCACGAGAAGGGTGTAACCAGTGATTAGGCCTGCCTTGCCACCGCGTAGGCACACCAATCTACCATTGCGGTGAACTCTTCATTTCTTATTAGTCACGTTGGCGTTGATCATTTAATCACAAAATAGCTTTTGGGCAAGTAAGGGCGGTAACAGAGGTATCCCTAGTCAATTTATCTGGCATATCATTACCTCGGAGTGGCTTCGCAACCAAAACACAGAAACTTTATTCAGTATGGCCAGTTTATGGAGTGAGTTGAAACACTCCAGTACAACCTTGGATCGAAAAGGGCATAAATTTGTAATTGAAAACCGCATCTATATAAACATGAACGGACGGCAACATTGCCTAAATTTCCGCATGAAACACTATTGTTACACGGCATTGACGAATAAGAATTGTCCTCACACCGACAGTATCTAAGAAACAGACAAAATCAGAGTTTTGTAATAGGAACTTCCTGATGATACTTTGTGTACCCTTCGATAGCATAGTAAGTAATAATGGATCTGACGATAAGTTTGTGAATCCAGCCCACTATCTCTGACCTCATAGTATTTAAAAAAAATTCTCGTATTATATTCTCATAAATGATTTGTTATATTAATACACTCAAAATATTCTATACGTAAAGTTACTGAAATTGTAATTTGAAATAACTGAAAGTTCACTTAAAAACAGGTCTACTCATTTTTCATTTAAATTGAACCAAAAGTTCATTTAATTTTTAATGTTAAAAAATTAATTGACTTAAGCCCGTAAAAATAAAAGATTTTTCCTTTGTTTGCGTAGGAGAGGAAATCTCAAACAAATCAAATAAAGTAAGCAAAGAAAAAAAACAGCACTTGAAAACAACGGACAATATTGAATTTAACCGACAATCCGTATTAGTTTTTTTTAAATTAATGTTAGAATCAGTTAAAAATAAAATTGCTTACAATTTTAATTGTTTATTGTTTTAAAAATGACTGAACGGATTACTTTTTGAATAACGTACAGTCCGTTACTGTAATAATATTTTGAGTGTAAGAAGGCCTTAATTTTTACTCCAACCTGGGCTGCCAGCAATATTTTCAGAAAAAACGACAAATTTTGTAAATAAAATCGTCAAAATCGTCATAAAATCGTCACTCAAAAATATTCTGGAGAAGTAGGGAAGGAAATTTTTTAAAAATATAAATGAAACGTACTATTATGCAGAAGGACAAACACAGTATTTTGGCTTCAAAAACCCGATTTGATCTTTTTGCCAGTTAACAGTTGTCAACCTGTGACCAACTAATAATTCACTTCCAACTGTTTATTTAGACGCTGTTTAGACACTCACTTTCTGCAATTGCCGAAAAATTACTAGCGGTATTCAGTGTTTAGTGCGTTTTGCATTGCAACTCCTTGCAAGTGCGACTATTTTGTCATTTATAGTGAGCGCTATTTTTAAACAACATTACAAAGTTTACTTTGATAAAGTCTTTATTAAATTTTTTTTATTTATTAAAACATTTTAAAAAAGTGCATATTGTGCATTTGAATTCCCTAAATTTTGCTTAGATTATTCATTAATTTAAGCACTCACTTATTTTAAAAAACAAAAGTAAAGCTCGTTAATGTCATTAAAATTTTTGAATAGTTCTTTAGCAGTATCAATATCATCGATATTGGCCGCAAAAGAGATATATGTTTTTAGAGCTTGATATTTTGCCATACGTAGAGGTTATATTGAGCAAAAAGTAGCGAAGTCTAAAGATCATCAAATTATTAGAGATACTAAACAAAAATCGTCAAACGTCACTTTGTGAAATATGCTATAAAAAATCGACAAAATGACGTAAAATCGTCACGGTCGGCACCCCTGACAACAGCTAAAACGTAATGAAGCACATGAATTACTCACGAACGCTTATGAGGAGTAGTTGCTGCCTCCAATGTTGTCATGTGCTGGGGCCAGCGTTACCATATATAAATTTTTTAAACTTCTTATAACTAAAAAAAATTTCTCCACAAAAAAAATTTTTTTATACAAAAGTACCAACATTTTTAAACACTTTTAAAATGTATTTGGAATTCATTTTATTTAAAAATATAAAAACGATCAAGATCAAAAACATAACATATAATAAAAAAACATGAAATAAAAATTATATCAAGGCAGATCCACAACAGGTAGTCTCGTCCGAAATCGCCTTGAAAATTAGAATAGATGTGTCATAAACGGTTGACTAACACAGTGCAACACGAAAAAATAACCATATACGGACACCACTACGTGATAAAAGACCAAAAAAAAGAACACCCGTGTCTCCCAGTTTTGCCCAAAGCCATGCCCTTTTTTATGGGCCCCCAAAGATTTGGGGCCTCGGTGTCAGTTTTGCAAATGAAACAATATAGACTGTAAAATTCACCATAAACTGACAATACTCAACACATTTTTCTGCCACAGCTCCACATAAAATTGGGAATTGTAAAAAAATTTTCGCCAAATTTTTCACTTTTGCGACTACTTCAGCGCTACCTAAACGGTATTAAGAATCATTCCTAGGAAGTTTACATGTTCTAAAAAGTTGTTTACTGATGTTTTAGGTACATTTTTATACTTGATTGTTTTCTTGAATTTTTAACGGTTTGTTACCTATGGACCTGAACAGTGGAAAAAAGGTAAAAATCGATTTTTTTTTTATTTTTTGCGATTTTCATCTTGAAGATGAAGATTTTTTGATTTTATATGTTCAAAATTTTTGTTTTCTATGACAAGATCTAAAACTTTGCCTCAGAAAGCAAATCAAAATTCCGAACGATTTGCAAGATATGAGCCTGAGAAAATGATCAGTATTTTGCAAAAATGACACCGAGGACCCAAATCTTTGAGTGTCCATAAAAAAGTGCATGACTTTGAGCAAAACTGGGAGACACGGTTTTCTTTTTTGGTCTTTTATCACGTAGTGGTGTCCGTATTCGGTTATTTTTCCATGATTTAAAAAATTACACACAGTGTAACTTATGAGAAAACAAAAAAAATTTAAAAATAAAAATATGTATGTATGCATGTCTTGGGAATATGAGCATATAAAAATGGGTAAAGAAAACTGGACATAGAAAGTATTTCGGAAGCGACATCACCAACCGTATCCGCACGGGTACAAATAGTGCGGAATGAGTTCCCAATAAAATACGTCCATTTGTTAGATGGACGAAGCAGATGGCAGAAGCAGCAGTTGCAGCTCCTACAGCTCCAACCATATCAGTGTCAAATACTTCGATTGCCGTTACTAATGAAGCACCGCTATCCACTTATTTAACCCGCGCTAATGTTACGGCCACAAAAATTATGGGTGTTAGTGTAGGCGCAAACAACTAATGCTTTGTGCCTGAAATTCAAAGTTTAGTTACACCCATTCGCACTACAGCAGCGTCGGTTATTGCTACTGGCGTTGTGGCTACGATTACTGGTATAAATACTAAATACGTCAAACTTTATTCATATCACATCTGTAAGTCGCAACAGTTTATAATCTGCCACCACAGTTATATCACCAGCACAACTTGCATGACGGCTAGTCCTGCCAGGTGCAACTGAATAATAATCTCTCATGGTTAATTTATAAAATACATAGAGCTCAATGTAAGAAGTTTTTTTGTATATGAAACATGTTATTTTAAATAAAAAATATTTTTAGTATTATTTTTTATGTAAACAAACAAAATAATTTTAAAAATGTTGGCAGCCAAAATTCAAGCGAATTCAGTCACCTGATCCCTCGAGGCCACCTGTTGTAAATTAGTCTTTATTCATATTTAGATTTAGAGATCTTTAAAGAATATCACATACATTAAAAAATATATTTCTTATTTGTATATTGTTTTATTAAAATTTAAAGCCATTTCTTTTGAATGCTTAATGTTTGTACAATCGCTGGTCTTTTTTCTTAAAAGTCTTTTGTTCTTAAATTACTACATAAAGATGGTATTTCTAATCTGTTTCTTACATTATTATGATTTTAATTTGTTTTTTTTTTAATTTGTCCACGTTTTTTTAAATTTCTTTTGCACCACAAACACAAACTGCCATAAAGTTAGCTACAAATTGTCAATTTATAAAAACGGTATAGTTACACTTAGGAGGGAGTAAACACAATTAGACACTGTTGCGAAAATATAAGATCGTTTCACTGCATACAAACATCAGATAATATTTTCATCCAATATACTGCAAAAGTTGAATTATTATTACTTTAAAAAACTTTTGTATAGTTTCAAAAAACTTGTTTTTTTACCCAATAAATTTAAAACTTTTTGGCATCTCAAAAAACTTGCAAAAAATGGGAAAAGTTGACAAATGGTTACACTGGCTGGGGCATACGTTGAAGTTAATAAGATTGTTCCTTTTATCGCAACAGTGTCTATTGTATAAGGGCCGAGATACAAATTTTCTTTCGTACAATTACATTTAAAACAAAAACAAAATTTTGTGGAAATCTCGTATATATTAAACGCGTTTATTGAATTGTTTTCAACACTCTTTATTGACTCTTTTCAATCGAATGCTCTAGAAATATCTCATCATGGTTCAAAGTTAAGTCTCAAAAACATAATTTCAATGTTAAATCAATGACATACAAAAAAGTACCAAAAGGAGTAAAAGTGACAGAATAATATATACATATTTTTATAAAAAGAGACGGCTATTAAATAATGCGAAATAACAATAGGGTTTACAAGTTGTGTATAAATAATTGTTAGTTTTTCAACTATAAATGTCTACAATTTTAAAAGTTGTTTTTGTTTCTTCAAATATTAAGTACAAACTGAGCTTCAGGTAAAGTTTTTTGAAAAATGTTGCTTAATTTTTCATATTAGAGAGTTTTTGACTTCTCCTGCAAAAATATTTCATTGTAACTTAGGATTTCTTTAAATTCATATGACGATATAATATTATAAAACAACAATTTAAGTTTCTGCTTCTACTGAATAACAATAAATAAAAATACAAAAATAATTGGAGCGAATATTTTTCAAAATGTTATTAAATACCCAATGCTATAAATTTTCTTTATATATATTTTACCGATACGATCAGCCTTTTTTTATTTTAAATTTAGCTTCAAAAAGGCTGAATTTTTATTTTCTACTGAGCCCATAAAATCATCTTGAAGCTTTAAAAAGTTAAGCGAATTTACAAACGTAAGTACACTGAAGTCAAACTTATGTTGATCGAAATCAAATGCCGAAGCTTTTAAGTTATAACCGGACAAACAATTTAAAAATGAGCTGCAAAACAATTAATTTCTTGATTTTTGATATTAAAAAATGGAATTTTTTTAAGCGGAATCATCGGATGATTATTTAATTTTAAAAAGGATGGTATGCCATTGATAATTTAAAAACAATATCTGCCAAATTACTGCCATCGCTACACTCGCAGGACCATATTATTTTTACTAAATTTTTCACTACAAATTTGCACATTTGCTGCTGCATGTCCTTGATAACTGCAGGAATCCATCTTTGAGGTTTTAAATAGATTGTGAGACATTAACGTAGACCATATCTTTTACGTAGCCCCAAATAAAAAAGTCTAACGATTTAAATCACAAGACCTCGGTCGAAAATTCTGATCGCCTTTTCGAGAGATCTCACGGCAATATTCTCAGTTGAGCGACGTATACGAGTTTAATTTTTCCCGACTGCTAAAATTTTTCCACGAATTTCAGAATTGCTCTCCAAAAACGTACTTCACGACGACGCAAAAATGCTGTAGTTTTGCGAACTATAACCGCGAAATTTTCACCATATTTTTTAAGTCAACTTTAATAATTTCAATGTAGTTACAGGTTGAGTCTGATATCTGTTAAAACGGCGGACAATTGATTGGACCACCCCGTGGTATTACCTTTCAGTAACGCTGAGGTTGAAAAACTTCTTAGCGCCATGGACATAATTAATACTATAGAAAGAAATCGTACTAGAATTAAAATGCCTAATTCTTTATTATACACTCAATGGTCCTTAAAAAGGTTACAGAAATGTTGCCAAGATCTAGTAATTTCCGGTGATTTAATAAAATTATTAGACTCTCGTGATATTTATGCAAATGATAGTTCCGATTCTGAATTAAAATCAACAGAAATACCCGATATTTATATTATATATTGACTTATATGAATTTAAAAATATGTAACATTTTGACTTTAGTTCTATTTTTTTGCATACTTAAAGCTCATCATGTTTTATAGATTTCTTTCATTAATAATAATAAATAAAACGTTGAATTAAATATAAATAAATATATTTTATACTTTTTATAGCTTTTATTTTTGGGTTATTTATATTTTACTGGCCTTTTCAAAAATCTTTTAGTCTTTTTTCCTCTAGCTCCTGGCAGCACTGGTGGGGAGTATGAAATTTGTGTGAAAAAAATTGTTTTATTTTAGTATTTAAAATATTAGTATTTTAAATTTTTTTAATTTTATTTTCATAGTTTTTATGGTCTTAACTTTTTAGTGCAATAAACAACAGTGAGCGTTTTCATATAAATTTTTTTGGTATAAATTTGGAATGCATCGATATGCGTTTTTGCCGATACGATACCGATACTCTAAAAATAAAAAAAAATATCGACGATTCCGATTGAATTTGAATTCAAGGTAAAATTAAAAATCAAAAGTAGAATATTTTGTTTTATTATTATGCTACATTAACAGATAATACGAGATTATAAGACTTTAAAATTGCTATTATGAAGATTATAGGACAGGCCTATTCTACTAACATGTCTGCCGACCATCCAGTGCGCTGTCGCGACTGCGACGAGCCTCGAGATGACCTTGCGGTTTCTACATGTTAATTGTATTGAGCGCTTATAAGCACATTTTCTTTGCAGCCTTGCACGTGTCTATATTGCGCCATCTGCATTCAGACTTATATAGAAGATGCAGTTTCTTGTAGTGCCAAACGGTGTGACTACCATTTCGGCGTTGGAGGCATTCAGAGCAGAACCAGCCCTAGCCAGCTCGTTCTCCTGTCCGTTGCCTGAAAACTTACTGTGTGCTGAAACCCAGATAAGGGTGAGGTCACTCTGACCATCCAGTCTATATAACACACTCACTGCCCAACTAGATTAGAGGAAGTGGTATGCGACAAAGATGCCGACTTTACCCTATACATTTCTATCAACCACCATTCTGGCTTCGTTAGGGAGGCGGAAGGTGAGCCTACACCGCCAACCATTCTTGATCCATCAGTATATACTCTGACTTCGTAATTTCTTATTATTGTGCCTCCTTTCCAGTCCCGGATGGATAGAATTAGAACTTTTAACACTCTATCAAAGACCTGATGAGGTACCATGTAACCAGTCGATTTCCTCAATTTAGGTGGTAGTTGATCCAGGACCTTACCACTGATCTTGCCGCGCTACTTGAAGTTACCGCCAAGACAAAATAGTACGAAGAATTGTTAGAAAAAAATTTAAATAATTCATTATAAAAAATTTTCAATGGCAATAAAGAGCATCCACTTTTCGTATATTCAATTGTTGATTCATTAGAATAAGAGTGGGATAATGTAGACAACAACAATTTTCTTTCTAATATCATGAACTTCTTTCGAAAGTCAGAAAAAGATTTGCCAGAAGTGGACAACAACGTGGAGCATGAGAAGAGTATTTACCATAAAAAAAAAAACAAAAACAAAGAGGACAAGGTCTCCTCTACCAGAAGTTGAAGCTGGTGAAAGTGCAGTAGTGTCCAATGCGGTAGGCTTAGTGGAAATGTTAAAGATATTTCTCCCCAAAACCCAGAGTTCAGAGAGATTTTATTGAAAACAAATTCCTTGAACTTGAAAAAATCTATGTAGTTTTTCAAGGAGACAAGGAATTGCTACAACAATAAAAAGATTTATTGCGTGTTCGTCGATATCGAAAGAAAAATGTCTTTTGAATTATTACATTTAAAACTAAAACAACTTTTAAAATTTTGTTTTTGTATTAAATGTATTTATACGAAAGAAAATGTTCTTTCGATATCGACGAACAGGCAGTTAATCACACCATTCCTATTCCGATGACTTGCTGAATGCAAGACAGCAAGATGTTTTTACAAATGTTAATCTAACGATGTGTTATTTTAAAAAAATATATCAGAATTTTCATTTATATGTCTGTGTAGCGGTATCCCAATGTTGAGAGTTACTGGTCCAAACATTTCTTCAAGCCAATTAAAAACGCAATGACTTCAAAACAGTTTTTTTTCAATTAAAAAATATCTTCACTTTAATGACATAACAAAAATTAAAAAAACAGGACGCAGGATATGATGAGCTCTACATAATTCGTCCAAATATATGCAATTTGATACTGTGCTAAAAACGCATCGGCTGTGAAGGCCCACAAATATGGCTCCTTTGTGACTCGGATGGCTTTACGTAAAGATTTGAAGTAAAAATTCTCTCGAACTTATTCAACATGATGGTTAATAGAGGTGAATATCCCCACATTTTAAAAATACATAAAGTTATAACTATACCGAAAAGTATCAGTTGTAACAATATCGACATGCTTAGACCAGTATTTATATTGGCAATTTTTGATAAAGTCATTGAGAAAATAATTTTCACTCAATTATCCGAATACATAAAAAATAACAGAATATTATTCCATAGACAAGGATCAGGTACAGAAGAAGCCGTTATCAATGTTGTTGATTATATCTGTGGAGGATTTGACGCGGGCTTTAGTGGTGTAGCAGCAGTGTTTTTCAATTTGTCAAAAGCTTTTGAACTTGTTGATCATAAAATATTAGTAAAAAAATTAGAATTAATTGGCTTTTCCAATATTTCAGTTAAATTATTGATGAATTATTTGACAAATAGAAAACAATACGTAAAATTTTGAGATTTTAAAAGCAATCTGTTAGATGGCAATTGTGGAGTTCCTCAGAATAGTTTGTTGGGACCGCTTTTGTTCAAGAGATTTATTAATGACGGTATGTTCCCAGCCATTTAATGGAAGACTAATTATGTTTGCTGATGACTGTTGCTTACTTTATCCTTGCAGACATGCTAACGTATTACAAACACAAATTGAATATGATGCTGCGATACTATCAGAGTTCATTATATTTAACAAACTGATGCTAAATGCTGAGAAAACCAAATTTATTAGATTCCGATCATACATTTTAAGTAATAATGAAAAAATGGCCGTTCACATTGAGGGTATGTTAATCCAGGTATCTGATACAATAAAGTATTTAGGCATAATTTTTAATAATAAACTTCAGTGGGATAATCACATTGAATACATTAAATCCAAGATGTCTTCCGCTGTTGGAGTATTATATAAATATAAGAGGAAATTAGATTTGAAAACTAATATGATGATATATGACAGTTTGATTCATAGTCATTTAACTTAGCTTCCAATAATCTATGGTTTTAAAAATAATTATGCGTTAAAGTCACCGCAATCAACTCAAAATAAATCTCTAAAATTAGTTTACAGTCTACCAGTCAGATACCACACGTTTTAGGTTTTTAAATACCATGCAGTCCACAAACTACCTAAAAGAGGGCTTTACAGAATGCAACTTATAAAATTTGTATATAAAGCAATCAAAAATATAGGTGATTCCTCTATTTCTCTTCAGCAAAATTTAAAACTTATTAATGCCACACAAGGAAGAGTCAGAATTTGTCCGTAACAAGATGTCGGCTTGAATTGCCTAATTTGTTATGCTGGACCATTAGCTTATAATGGTTTACTGAATTCTTTGAAAAATATTGTTTCGTCCTCCACGTTTAAAAATGTACTTAAAGAGTACTTATTAAACAATATTGACAGACTTCTAATTTAGATTTTTTTAAATATTGAATTAATATAATTAAACAATTAGGTGTGTTCATTTACTTTACTAGTAAAAATTAGCAACGAGAGAGTAACAAGAAATTTTCCAAAATTACTCTCAAAAATGTGAAAAAGTAAATGAACACTTTACTAGTAAAGTTTTGCAAGTTAAAGTAGTGTTGTAATGTACAGGTGTATATGAATACTCAATAGCTAGCCCTATATTTTTGGACAAATTATACATATATGTATGTATATTATTATAAAAATAATGTGATTATGGTCATTTATATTCAATATTGTCGTGACTAACGTTTTTCAAATACGGCTTGTAATTGAATAATAAAAAGTTTTGCAATTTTTTTTAATCTAGTACCAGGCGAAGTTGAAATACGCTAAACACGATAAGGGTGATTAGCTAATTAATTGATTTAATAAATAAAATAGTAAACAGCCGGCGTAAAACGGGTTAAATATATTTTTTAAAGGAAATAAATTTAAGCAATATTCATTTTCATTGTAATAAAAAAGCTTTATCCAAAATGAAATATCTTGTTGCTGCCAGCATTAAACCCCAAAAGCAGTAAAAAAGTAATTTAATAAATTATGTGTTAATTTAAATTTATTTGCAAATATATATGTGAACTAATTCAATTATTTGCCTGCTTAGTGTAAATTACCGAGTAGCTAGATACTTATAATATTTACAACACTAAAAATAACAGCTAGTCTGTGAAAATTAAAATATTTTCCGGAACATCCTTTGCTACTGATGTACCAGATACTGTGTTGCTTAATTCACTTCCATTAGTCGTCTTATTTTACTTCTGCTGCTCCTAAGTTAGACAAAAATGGATTTGTTATCTTTTTAATACTTTTTATCGTTTTAAAAGTTTGCATTTACAATTTCTTAAATGTTCCAAAATATTTTTATTTTCAACTTGATTTTGAAATATTATTTTGTAAACACAAACACAAAACAGCTGTTTGAATAATTATTGCAAGTAAAAATTTACTTGTAACAACTTGCAAGAATTTTTCTCTCTCATTTTTTACGCTCTTTCGACGCTCTCTCGTTGCAAATTTTTTTGGAGTAATGAACGCTTTCTAGTTACAATTGTTACAAATTTGTACAAATTTTTAGTAAACGAACACAGCTGCTATTTATGAACTTTATAAACATACTTCTTTTAAAAATTTTTATTAAATATATCTATATTTTTTATTTTTTCAAATATGTTATTTTTATATATTTTTTTCTTATGTAAATATGTATGTAAATAATAATATGTAAAAGGATATTTGCCAATTTGCCTATTTAATGACTCTTTAATAAATAATAAATACAAAAGGAGCTGACTGTAACGAAGTAATAACTAACACCCCTGACTTAGACGCAACACCCAATGTGGTCATCACATTGTCAAACACAATTCCAGATTTAAGACATTTCATCTTTTACTTCGATCATTTTTATACCACTCTGCCCTTTCTTGTTCATCTACAGAGGAATTTATGCATTAGAAACCATCCGATTTAATAGGATATACAAATGCAAGCTGACAAAGGAAGTGGAGTTAAGAGATAAGTAACGTGGACTCCAAGAAGAGTTTGTTGGTCATGCATTTAGAGTAGACATATCTTGTTCTTTGTCGTTATGAAAACGCTAACGCCAAAAGAGCTATTGGTAAACCACCAGCCATAGCCCAAATATAAAAAAAAGCAAATTTAATTTAATTTATATTTTATTGAGACTTAAAAAATTAGATCACAAGGCAGATGAACAAACATAGCATAAATTATGATAAACTTGAAAATGGGCATTCCAAAAACAACACGTGAAAAGTTTCCTGACCGTGTGAGTTCTCAAAGAGGCGATCAAAATTGTCCACCGAGATCTTTTGATTTAAGCATTTAGACTTCTTTTATATGGGGTTACGTAAAAGATATGGTCTCACAATCGATTTAAGACCTCAAAGATTGATTCCTGAAGTTATCAAGGATATTCAGAAAAGAATATTATTTTATATTTCCATTGAGGTGTATGTAATTTAAAAACTTTAAACTTGACTTTTGAAGAACGAGTTTTTTAGAGATATGACTACGTTACAATAAAAAAGCGATATGTACATATACA
Source organism: Gymnocheta viridis (assembly GCA_956483585.1). Taxonomy (NCBI): domain Eukaryota; kingdom Metazoa; phylum Arthropoda; class Insecta; order Diptera; family Tachinidae; genus Gymnocheta; species Gymnocheta viridis. The sequence continues at coordinate 46,872,447 of OY101443.1, read as the reverse complement.
TATGTACATACACTGTACACTGTACAAGCACACCCATGTACAATGTACACATACTCGTATCATTCTCATCAAAGCTTCTCGTTGCAAGGAGCTGAGCAGTTAAATATTTATATGAATGTTGAGCAATATAATACTATTTTTTTGTACAATATGATCAAAAATCTCTTAGGCCCATATTCTCAGGTTGTAAATTTGGGCCTTAGCAGTTAAATTGTTGTTTGGATACTTAGTTACAAATTCTTCCCGGATAGATTTGATACATCTTCCCAAATATGTTCTAATTTAAATTTTCAGTAAATTCACTAAATATTTTCTTCTTGTTTTTTATTTTATATCTTGGAATTCCCTTTTCTATAAAATGAAAACAAGGTTTCATGTAGAAATTTAATGATTGAAAATAGCTTAAATTATAAAAATATTGCTACAAAATTCATATGTTGTTACAAATTCAAAATTCAGTTAAATAAACCGTTTGTGCAGGATTCGAACCACTAAATTGTGCAACATTAAATTAAAAAAAAATAAACATTCATACAAGAGATTTCTATAAACAATAACGAGAATTTTAAAGATTGTTCGAGAAATCTGTATGGCAAATATTGTTAACAACTGTAAGCTTCAGCGCCATCGATTAATGCGAGTAAAAATTACAACATATTGTTATGATTTATTCATTATCCACATTGAAGAGCTATCCATTAGTATGTAGAGGAAATTCCACATGCTTATACTTGCTAATTTGCAACACTAATTAGAATATATGACGAAGTGCTCTTCTTCTAGTTCATCCTCGAACCGTCTAGAAAAGCTCGCACTATAAAAAGCCAATGCTGCATAACAATAGGAGTTACAAGTGTTAAAACCAACAAATTAGTTCGTGCAATCATTCTTAAAGTGTTATGAAGTAAAGAAACAGTATTCAGCATAACCAAATCTATTTGTGCATTTATTTTATTTTGATAAATTAAAAAGAACCTAGTCAAGCAAACGTTTTCGAAAAGGACGAAACGTGGGAACACATCACAAAAAGTCCATGCAAAAACAATTTTATGATTTATTGGATCGCATTCTATTAAATGTGTCTGCTTTGGCATTTTAACTCGTTACTCTAAGATGGCGCTGTCACCGGAGGCAAGTACTTGCCACGTCGGATTACAACTAATGACTTCGATATGTCAATATTTAAAAGTCATTGAATACACAAAACGCAATATAAAATAAATGGACGTTTTCAGTATTAAACTCTTGTTTTTGAAGGAATTGTTGTGTGATGTCAAGTCCTGCAATCACTGGTCTACTGGCTACGCTATTACGCACTAAACACACACAGTTAAGAAAACAAATAGCTTTGCCAGGGATTGAACAGCCGATCATCTGTATGATAAGCACACTCTCAAATACTGCGGCACTCAAAAAATGATTTATTTGTTTACTTACTAATAAGTAGTAATATAACTACTGTAAAGTAATGCGGTATGTATGTTGTGTGACAAAGTATGATGTTCTCAATAGAAAGCATTACAAAGGTTTTGCTGGGTATTTTTTTTTATTCCGCATACATGTATTTCGTATACATTTTATTCCGAATATATTATGTATTTATGTATATGTATTGCGAAAGACTTTTATAGCGCGATGGTATTTGTGTATGTTTTCCGTATATGTTTTACAGTGCTTTTTGCGTAGTTTGATATATTTAATTATGCTAAAACAAAATACACGTTTGAAATTGCTATCTAAGTCTTTTGTATATATAAATAAATATATGTTGTTTACTTCAACGGCACGCAAAATAAATGCATGTTATCTTTCGATATCGTTTGAGCTATTTTTGTAAGTAAAACCGTTTTGTTATCTCGATTTAAAAAGAAAGAAAAAACAGATTGAAGAAACCGAAAAATTTATAAATACATAAATGTTCTACGTTGCAAAGTCAAATAATATCTTTTGAAAGACTCAGACAATATTCCGTGAATCTAAGGAGACATGAAATTCACAATCGGACTCCTTTTAACCATACTTGTAGCATGTCAAGGTAAACGTTGTTATTTGCATCAGTTAATATAGAAATTGCCTAAATAATTATATTAATATCTATTTTTTCCTAAAACAATAGTTGGAACAATAGCAACACCACATCAAAAAACAACAACTACGAGGCGAAGAACAGCAAATAGTAGGGAAATGCATCAAAGAATGGGTGCTCGACCAGGTTTTATATCTTATTACAACTCCTACCCAAGAACACCAATGCCAACATCAACTTCAACATCAAGAACAACAACATCAAAAACAACAAGAAAAGCAATCCCAAGTGATCCTAAAAACCTTGCCATACGAAATATTTTTTTTTTAGACATCATTAGAATTCATAAAAACAAATCCAATAAAAAATCTTTTTTAAATGTATACTCAGACTTTTCCCAACATTAATATTTCAAATATTTTAAATATATTGTAATCGGTTATTGGAGGGTATAGCCAATGCAGAAAATCAGCGAACATTTACCCAAATAAGTCGTAGAACAACTGGATATATGTATTATATTAAACATTCATTAAAACAAATAAAAAGTTGAAACAATATCAAAGTTGTAACAAGAACTCAATAATCAATCAAAATCCAGTTGCGTAAAGGTTCCCTGATATTCTGCATTGGGAATAGTTAAATACGAATAGGAGCTAAATATACCCTTCAATAATAAATTTCAATACTAAATATTTAAAATAGTGATGTTGGTAAAAAGTGCTATTTTAAATTTAAATAATTAAAATTTTAAGCTGTGTACACATTATCGAACATGAGTGACAGTTTTGCTCAAATTTTGGCTTGATCGATAGTGTGAACACAAATTTCGTCAGTCAACAGTCAACCACAAAAATTTTTGCAGTTGAGTGGCAGTCAGCGGCCATGTTGGTCTTTGACTGATAGTGTGTACCAAAAAGTTTTAGTTAAGAGCGATTTTTGTAGTATAAACAACAAAACTTGGAAGTGGAAAATAATTTTCTTAAGGAATTCATATATTTCTAATAATCAAATGCAAGGTTGTGTGAGATGTTAAGACAAAATCATTAGTTGGTTGGTTTGCATGGCTGCCCTCTTCACGTGAGCATTCAACTAGAATCCAGATGATTTCTTTTTAAAAATACTACTTCACTCGTTGGCGTCATTCTATGTAGAACCGTATATAAGTATTAGAATACGGTGATTGATACTAGACACAACTTGCCTCATTGAGATATCTGATAAGGTCACTCAGCGCAAACTCTGATAAGTCTGAAAGGACTTCTAGTACATGACTGCCTAAAAGGTTGTGTCTTGAGTTATGCAAAGCTTGACATTCGCAAAGAAACTGGAAGTGATTTCCACTTTTTCTCGTTATACATATTTATGCAAATGATAGTTCCGATTCTGAATAGAAATCAAAAGAAATACCTGATATTTATGTTATATATTGACTTATATGAATTTAAATGTAGACTTTATTTAAATGTAGACTTTAATTATTTTTCTGTGTACTTGAATAACTTTCAACATATTTTATGCATTTTTTTATAAATAATAATAAAAAGTTAAATTCTAAAAAAAATTTTAGTTTTTTAGCTTTTATTTTTGGTCAATTTAGCTTTTTCTGACCTTTTTAAAACGCCGATTTAGCTTTTTTTCTTCAGCTCCTGGCAACACTGTTCATAAGTAATCAACATCCTAAAAACATGCCTTTGTGTTCAAACCAAACTTGTTCAAACACATATATTCGCAGCTTTTATTTAATCATTCCAATAATTCGGTTGATGTTGGCTATTAGATTTTAATTATTTGGCAATCACGCCTAGTGGTCGAAATTCGACCGCCAGTTTAAATATATACCTATTTTAGTTGCATTCATTCAAAAAGAAAAAGCTACTTAATTTCCCATTACCTTCCCATGAAAAAAATAAACAAAATAAAATTGTATACAAACACGCACTTTTATATTGTTAAATTTTTGCTTGAATCTAACACATCCATACATAATGAAACATATACATCATCTCTTTCAACTCTGTTTTTTTTTTTTTGCTTTTTCAACTTCACTCATTTGAAGACAAGAAAATTTTAAGCCATATAAATATATACATAGGTACTCTTAACCTCCCTCATTGCTTTGCTTATGTTTTTACTTAAACCAATATTTACATAAGTGAATGTACGTGTGCATATTTAGCATTTGTAGTGGTGTCAAGTTCATGAGCCTTTTACTCCTTTAATGCTGCACCGACTTAAACAATATATAGTCGGGACACTAAACCACTTGGTAAAAGAATGAAGAAAGAAAATCGATAGGAAACCATAGGAGAAAAGGGGATCTAAAAATTTTCCTTATCTATTTATATAATAGATTATGTATTTAGCAATATCATGAAGGTATGTATTAATTTTCATGTTTCATATCAGGAATAGAAAAACAAAATTATAAAAGATTTCTCAAAGCTTTAGGTCAATTTTTATAAAAAATGTGTTTTATTTATTTTTTTAATTTTTTAAAATATCAATATTTCGCCAATATCGTTGATTGGCTTCTTCATGAAGAAATATAAATAATACACATTTTTTATACTCGACTGTCATTTACTTAAATGAAGCGTTTACCACTACGATACTGATTTTACTCAACGTTGATTTGTTTTGCATGATCAAAAGTGAATTGTTATTCACTTAATGTATAATTAAATCAGGAAAAAAGGATTATTGCCTTTCCCTGGTTTGGTTTTAATGCGTACAAAAACAATGAATGTTTGAATACATGAACGCATGGCAGTATTAATGTATGGCTGTGTTTAAAAACGTGTGACTCAATGGCGTAAAAAGGCGAAAATTTCTTTAATACAACAACCACACCAATTTCCATCCAGAATTTTTAAGTTTACACGTGAAAGTAAATGCACTTGCAATACAGTCACACTTCTTCACTAACACACTTAAATTTCAGAAAGTAAAATGACAAAGAGACAAACACTGTTGCCCTTCTATAATCAATACGATTGTGAGCAAAATTATGACTGGAAATTTAACTGGTTTTATAAATGAATTTAAAGAATCATAATATTTTTTCTTTAAATACTCATAAATAGGAAAATTCATGCCTTTTTATGCAATTAATCTCATTAAAATATTAACAATAATAATTATTCCCACCTGTTGCCCTATAAATTTGTGTATGTGATACTGTTGGTAAAACTAATGAGGTATTAGCAAAACAATAAAAATAGAGGCAAAATTAACTCAGAAGTACGAGTATAGCAATTTTTTCGAGAACATTTTCAAAATTAACTTTCACTTTCCTATGAAAACGAACAAAAATACAAAAATTTCAAGAAAGTCTCTCATGTGTAAAGGCAACGTTAATTATGAATGAATTGAACAAGTTCTGTGAGGTGTGTAAGAAGTAGTTGTGCCTAACAATCAGTATGTTGTAGGTTTGAAACTCAAGACAAATTTTCAAAAGTAAAAATAATTTTGAATCCCATTTTTGTGTCCATATGTTAGCAATAATTGTCTGACTTCCATTATTTTCACTAGGAACCTTTCAAACATGAAATCTATAGCAAAAAAAGTTTTTAGCTATATCTTTTAATTATTGGAGCGACTTTTCTAATTTTCTAAAAGGAAAATTCTGTAACAAATTCCAAGAAAATTATCTAAAATTCAAGTGTTTATGTTGTGTGACGCTTTCGTGATTGTTACACCAAATATAGCAGACAGACGAACATCACTCATTTGGCTTCTCAATCTATAAGGATCCAGAGTATTTATACTTTATGAGATCTTAAATGAATAAATAATTTTTATTTTAGGGAATCATTCAAAAATTTATAGCACCACGCACACAAGGTTGTCCCAAAAGTTTTTCATAGGTGCTCAAGCATAATTTAAATGCTTATAGGATAAAGTATTTTTGAGATTTTTTTCAGATTTTTCGAAAAAGAATTTTCGCCGAAAATCGGTTTTGCCGGTCGTTCTTTAAGTTTTCTTCATAGCCTTTTCACTCTTCGGGAAACAATTTGAAAGAAAAATGTCCAAGCTTAATTTTTGTGTGCAAAAACTATAAGTTTTGACGATGAATTGGCTCATTTAGGCTCATTTTTTCTTAAATTTTTTAAACAACACTTTATAACTTTAAAAATTTGTATGAAAATGAAAAAATGATTCAGTTTGAAAGATCAATTAATTGTAAATAATTTATAACCGATAATTTTTTTATTTGCTCCTACCGTTTCTGAGTTATACAAATTTTTTTCGTTGTACACAGTGAATGATATTATTATAAGCGGTTCGTTAGTTTATCACTTGTACCCAACAAACAAGTAGAAATCAAAACTTTTGTTTTGTTTTGTTTAAAAATCATTTGTTGGGGTTCTTCCGGTGCAGCTCTATATCCTGCAATAAGTTCTTAAAATCTGTTTTGGAAGTTATGACATGATGTTAGTGTTAGCTAACGCCACACCTCGTTCGTCACTTGCAAACGTTGAATGTTGTTCTTTGCATTTTGATATGACTTGTTGCATACCCAATTTTCTGGATCTGTTTTTAAGAAATCAATTGAAATATTGCAAGCTTTAAAAAAATAAGACTGTCCTTGGAAATAAATCCTTGAATTTCTTTATTTTTAAGGTTGTCGTCTGTCATGATAGCGTTTACTACTTCCTGGTGTCGATACTTTCAAGGTAGCCAATTTTGGGGTCAAATACCACTGATGACCTAAAAACATTTTCAAAGTTGCGCGTGCAACTACTTCCTTAATAATTTTATAGTCGTCCAACAGTTTTAATAGACTAAGATCATTGAGAGGCGCGTATCGAAAAAAAATCTCAAAAATCTTCAAATTGTGCTTGAGCCCCAAAAAAATGTGCGCCAGAACAGAACGGTGAAGCTAAACGTAAGAATATAATTCTTAGAAAAATGACTCGATGTTTAATGGCACAACCAGAGTAAGAACAGAAATATGGGGCCGCAGTAGCCGGTACTGCTAACTATTCACACAATAGATTACCTTCAAAAATAATAATTAAAGCTCCTTCTATCTATGAAACATGTTGTTTCTTTTAAGCCAGAGAGAATTTCGAATCTGCAACACTGTTTTATTTAATAACGGGGGGTCGATTATGGTTCTGTGAAACTGTGAAATGATTTTTTTTTTTTCATTTTCATGAGTTTCTGATTCTCTTTTAGTGAAAAAATTATAAATAAATTCAAATGTTTTCTTACGAAAAGAACACGTGGAATGAAACAAATTGTTTTCATAATTTCACAGTAGTACTCGTGTAACAGTGCAAAGAAGTATCAAAAACCTTTTTATTTCTCACATATTTTTACACTTTAATTTTAACGGTGAAGAAATGGAGAAAACATTGACGGGCAACTCCGCGAGCGGGAACAGAAAAGCATTTTTAATCACTTATATAGAGGAAAATCTGGACATTACTAACGATAAATAATATTTTAAGAAATTATTAACAATAATCTTCTAAAAAGATGCATATTTACACAAAATGTTTCACAAAAGGTTTCATAATTCTTCATAAATCCATGACTATAGGAATTAAAAGAATGTGCTTGACTAGTAGAATAGAGGACCCATTGGAAGAAATTGCAAATTCATTATGGCCTCCAACAAAATGGCGGATTACATTTTTTTCACATGCAATTAAATATGATTATCAAATGAAAGGGCTTGACTCGAAGAATACTGTACGAAAAATTCATCACATAAAATCTAAAAACTTCAAAATAAAATAAGTATAAAAAATTTTTAAGTTAAACAAGTTTATTGAAAAAAGGAAAATATACTAAACGCTAACAAATAATTAAATCAATCTAGGACGTTGAACATCAAGAGTCAACTGAGGTGACGATTAGTACATTATCCTTTTTTCTATAAAACTTCACAATTTTCGCTATATATATATTTTATTTTAATTTTTAGTTGGTTTGGTGGTTTTTGCGTGATTAAGAAACTTTCAGCAAAAATAAATACATATATGCGCCTAAAGCTTCGATAACTGCATTTGACTTTTACTTTTTTACAAAAGTTTCATGGCTACAAAGGAATGAAACACTTTTTCATTAAAAGAACGGGAATCACAATTTGTGTAATTGTGAAATGATAATATGAAAAGCTCTTATGAAAACGAAAATGAAATCATTTCAAAGTTACACAGAACCAGAGCCGACGCCCAGATCTGATAGGTGGTAGTTACTTTGCGATTAGTTACATTATACAATAAACAAGGCAAGCCCGTTAAACCAGTTTAATGTCTTATGATATCGACTCATGTGCGCTAAATTATCGTTTTTCCGAAATTGTCTTTTTATGCAAATTGGTTCTAAATCCATTAATTCATCTGTTGATAAAATATTATAGCGATAAATTAAATAGTTATGGAGATAGCATAATGCACATTTTTTCGTAACAGTTTTACAGTAAACATAAACTCCATTGCATTACTTTATCTGGCGATACGGCAAGTCACTTGTCTACGCCGATAAGCCAGAGACGATTGACTAATTGGGACACAACATTCATCGAGTTATTGAAGAAATACGGCTGCAATTATTGCGAAAAGTGTACGAAAACTGGACAACCACATTCAAATGAAGAAAAATTAATGGCAATTTAAATAGTTTATCTGTGTTTCGTTTTTATTTAAAGTTCTATCGGTCTGAAAAAAACACCCTTTATAATAACGTTCGGTTGTGAAGAATATTTCCTTATCAGCAAGAAGTTTCGGCACAGATAGCATAGCGGAAAAATTATTTCTCGTAGGATTTTGTGATGAATTTAAGACGTACAGAATTGTTAATAAAGCCACTAACAATATTATTATCTCAAGAGATGTTCAATAGGTAAAAGAAACACCAATGATGGCCACAATTTAATCTCTATAAATTTACTTAGCTCTACTAGAATATAATATGTAAATAACTTTGTAAATGCAGCCGATGGCGAAGATGCAACTCAAGCAGAGTCTTTGAAAAATTAAAATAATCATAAAATATAAACTTTTTTTAAATTTATTAATCGAGAATGCCTCGATATCTTTTTTCAAAGATTTTCAAAAAACTTTTGGTTGTTGAGGATTTTTTAAAAGTGTTTGTATAAGATAAGAGGTTTAAAACTTTTCAAAATATGGTTTAAGGCCTGATTTGGCATTAGCACCAATGAAATGCATGTATATAGACTAGCTAAAGAAACCCTAAACAAACAAAAGTTTTTTGATAAAACAGTAATATTAATTAGGCAATATTTAAAACTCTACATACAAATAATAAATTAAAAGTCCGAATGGTGAGAACTGGAAGCTGCTGTGGAGGAAGAAAAACAAGCGAATAATATGACTTTTGGTGCTTTTTATTGGAATTGCTAAAATTTTAATGTTTTAAATTTATAATCGCACTTTTTCTCTCAATTACTATTTTACATATTTAGTAATGAAATTGATTATTGAGGGGTATATTTAGCTCCTATTCGTATTTCACTATTGCTAATGCAGAACATCAGGGAACCTTGTTCTGCGAAATATTTGGGCAAATGTTCCCTGATTATCTGCATTAGCAACAGTGAAATGCGCATAGGAGCTATATATACCCCTCAATAATGAATTTCAAGTTGTTTTCAATAACACAATTAATAATTTAGATAATAATTTTAGGGAAAAGTTATAATCACAGTTTCTTCCAAACTTAATATTTTAATTATTTAGTAGCTTATTAAATGTTGGATTTTTTTTTATGAATCATTAAGAATATCTAGAAAAAAAAACTGCTTAGAGCAAGGTTTTCACGAGCATTTGGGATTGCTTTTCTTGTTGTTGTTGATGTTGTTGTTCTTGATGTTGAAGTTGATGTTGGCATTGGTGTTGTTGGGTAGGAATTGTAATAAGATATAAAACCTGGTCGAGCACCAATTCTTTGATGAATTTCCCTGATATTTGCTGTTCTTCGCGTCGTAGTTGTTGTTTTTTGAAGTGGTGTTGCTATTGTTCCAACTATTGTTTTAGAAAAAAATAGATATTAATATAATTATTTAGGCAATTTCTATATTAACTGATGCAAATAACAACGTTTACCTTGACATGCTACAAGTATGGTTAAAAGGAGTCCAATTGTGAATTTCATGTCTCCTTAGATTCACGGAATATTGTCTGAGTCTATCAAAAGATATTATTTGACTTCGCAACGTAGAACACTTATGTGGGCTTTTTATACATTTTTCGGTTTATTCAATCTGTTTTTTCTTACTTTATAAATCGAGATAACAAAACGGTTTTACTTACAAAAATAGCTCAAATGATATCGAAAGATAACATGCATTTATTTTGCGTGCCGTTGAAATAAACAACATAAATTTATTTATTTATAGAAAAGACTTAGAAAGCACTTTCAAACGTGTATTTTGTTTTAGCATAATTAAATATATCAATCAAACTACGCAAAAAGCACTGAAAAACATATAAGCAAAACATACACGAATACCATCGCACCATGAAAGTGTTTCGCAATATATATATATATATATATATATATATATGTATAAATGTTCGGAATAAAATGTATACGAAATATGTATATGTATACGGAATAATAATAAAAAATATCCAGGAAAAACTTTGTAATGCTTTCTATTGAGAACATCATACTTTGTCACACAACATATATACCGCATTACTTTACAGTAGTTATATTACTACTTATTAGTAAGTAAACAAATAATTTATTTTTTAAGTAGCGCAGTAATTGAGAGTGTGCTTATCATACAGATGATCGGCTGTTCAACCCCTGTCGAAGGTATGTGTTTTCTTTACTGTATGAGTTTAGCGCGTAATAGCGTAGCAATAGACCAGTGATTGCAACACTTCACATCACACAACAATTCCTTCAAAACAAGAGTTCATTGAATTTATATTGCGTTTTGTGTATTCAATGACTTTAAGTATTGACATATCGAAGACATTAGTTGTAATCCGACGTGGTAAGTACTTGCTTTCAAAGACAGCGCTATTTTAAAGTAACGAGGGAACGAGAGAAGCATTGAATGCAATTCGTACGGGTATTATCGTTTTAAATAAAGTGAACCACTCGGTTTTTCAACCGGCTTTTCTACAATACGGTTGTCGTCTTTAAAAATGTTAATTTTTCGAATGTCGAATAGCCAGGTTTTTTTACAATTAAAAAGCCGGGTCAGTCGAATACTTTTCGATTTGTATATATTTTTTTACTATATTAAAACTGAGAATGTTTTCCGTTGATTTTCGATGTATTTTTTTTTTCAATGTAAAAGTTCTAGGTGTTTTTTGACTATGGCGAAATAATCTCATTCGGTGTTGGAAGGGGCGAATTAAATTGGCCTTGTTGCGTGCATCGGATTCCAAACTGCATATTTGAAAATCGTTATTTAGTTTTGTTGACATTTTGCTTAAAATTTTGTGTAGAGTTAGACATCCATTGCAGACCAAAAATGAATAAATGAACGTCACTTAAAATGTTTGAATACTTTTATACTATATCTCAGAACTGAAAACTTCACCAAAAGCAAGTATTTTATTAAATAATCTCTCACAAATGAAACAAAGGAATTCGCAGAGTGACGACATAACTGAACTTTTATTCAATTTAAAGGAGAAACTGAACACGTTATAAAGTCAATAATAATAGAGTATTTCTTGAAATTCTTTAAATTATAATTTATAATATAGAGGAGACTCACTTACTTTTGAACAAGACACCTTTTTGCATTGAAAAATACATGCACTCGTATTTACCCCTGTTTAAATATCTGTAATAAAGGGACTGTTTTTGATCGTAGGAGTCTAAAATTTTCCGTGAACATGACTCTCTTTAGAGGAACAATTGCGATATATAGAAAAACTTGTTTACAATCAAGATCAGCTTTTAATATTAATCCTAAATACTTAATATAAAGTAAGTACTTTGGATTAATATCAACAGCAGGTGGAGATTACAAGGTATTTTGATTCGAAAGAAGATACTTTTGAAGCACAACTTGTAAGATATACAAATTTCAATGATTTTCTTTTTGAATAGAATTACTTAACAATTCTTCTGATTTTGTATTTTCATATAGAATGATGTTTTGCTTGTACTCCTGAAAAGAAAACTTGGTGTAAAGCACATACTTATAAGCCCATTAAGTTAGAAAAAATAGTTTAATTATTTTGTTTGAAATAATATTCAACTAAAATACAGTTTCAATGTTTTGTAGAGTGTCTATTATTTTTATTTGTTGTTATGAAGTTACACATTGAAAATGCTCTTCCATTCAGGGTACTTACTGGGCCTACAGTTTGGCAAAGCATTATATAATCTGTCAAGTTTTAGAGTTTTATTTTAATTTTTCTAAATAATATATGAATTTATTTAAAATGCATGATATTTACTTGATAATTATGAATTACTTAACATATATAATTTAATAGAAATTTCGTATTCGTTTAAAGGAAAACTTGGCCAAATTAATTTTCGAATTTGAATTGCTCTTACATTATTTTTCCTTTTAATTTTGGTGCCCTTTAAATTATGCCGCAGTCCATATAATATAAAATAATATTTTTATAGGTTTTAAATCCCCCTTAACGTTAGAAAGACACATAATTTTCTCACCAATATGAGTGGATATTTCCCTGGAGTTCCTGCATAAGAATTCCCGTTTCCTAAACCTTAATGTACATAAATAATTATAAAAATTTTCAAAGCTTTTATTGATTTGTCCGCAAGTATACATATTTTAATTTTTTACATTTTCCCACGATTGCTTAAGAAATGGTTTATTCATTCACTTTCTTATTAAAACTAAAAATCATATTATTAATAATTTATTTCAGGTATTTGGTATCTTAGGAGTAGTCGAGAGTGTATTTGAGCTGCAAAAATATAGTTATGGTTCACCAGATTTCACGGAGAAAATAGTACAAATTGTCATTGGAACTGTTTTGGTGATATCGGCATTTGTTGGATGTTGTGGTTCTGTACATGGTTCTGTAAAAACATTAATATGTGTAAGTTGTTTTTGTGCTCTTCGCCACAAAAAATGTGGAAAGTGTGTATGTGTAAAATTTTGATTTCCGATTGTAGTTGTAATTACGTATTTTCTTATTTTGACAGTTTATTTCAATATTATTTGCTCTGATAGCAGCGCATATTTGGAAGTTGTGGCGTTACGATGAACAAAGAGTGCGCACGACAACCGAAGTATTGGTCAGCTATACGTGGGTTGAAGAAGTAGTCGAGCGCGGTAAAATGAATCCATTGCAGGAAACAGTAAGTTAATATGGCTGGCAAGTTTTAAGACTTTAAATTATAATTTATTCTGACTTTAGTCAGGAATTCCTTAAACATTTTAAAAAATGTGCTTAATGTTTAATAAAGTTTGATACACGATTTGAATGTGAAAATTTTATACAACTTTCCACAGAAATTTCTACTAGTAGTTACGCAACTAATTAAATAGATGGAAAGTACAATATCATGATTTAATAATACAGATCTTTTTAGTAGTTCAACAATAAAAAACAACAGGCATTTTGTTTTTGCTTAAAATTACAGGGAAGTCAAAAACAGTTGAAGAAAATTGTATTTTATGTTAGTGATGGAAAATTAAAATTTTCTTCGGTACAAAAGATATTTAAAATAATACTTTTTTGACCCCCAAAGTACTAAATCTTTGTAATATTTTCTTTATTAACTAAAAATATTATGTTATCGAAACAAATACAATGGTTTTACCTGATATTAAACATTATTCTTAACGCCTTTTCACATCAAGTTTGAGATTAAAGTTTGAACTGAAATTGACGATCAGTTGAGAGTAAATGTTTGGTGCCGAGTCGGTCATTTGAAAGTAAAATGCCGACCTTGATGTTAAACTAAATTGATTTTCTGAACATTTAAAAAAAGTGTATTTTCCTAAATTGTGGAGTTTCTCAAACTAAAAATACATTTCAAGTAAAACTTTCTTGTTTTTGCGCTAATAAGTTTACAATATTTCAAAACGTCGTTCATGCATAAAGCGACTAATTTTGGCCCGTTTTTTCGTTTTTTGTGACACCGACCGATAGTCAATATTTCGGAGAGAAAAAACCTATAAGTATCATATCAATCAAAAAGAGACTTGTACTTCAACCACCCGGTTTATTAGGTTGTCCTTAAAGTATCCTAGTTAATTAATCCCAAGATTTATTATTTAAAAGTATTAAAAATTAAACTATTATGGAATAATTTAAATTCAATTACATATTGAGAAGTAACACATTTCTCAAGTTGGGAAAAACCCAAACTTTTATGCAAAATCCTATTTTTCAGAAATTACATTCAAATAATTTTCAAATGATAAAACACTCAAAGAAATATAGTTGGGAGTTATCACATTTTTATATCTGTTATGGGGAGTTATTTACTTTTTGTGATACTTTTCAAATTGGGAAAATATTGGAATTAGCAGTTAATTAATTTTTGCTTGAGACTTATTTAATTTTATTATTTAATATCTTTGGTAGCTATTTTATTTGTCCTAAAATTGCTGTTCATACAATTCTTTTGTTTTTATTTCATTTCTGTTGAGACTTTCTGTATAAAGAATTCTTTCACTTTTGTTAGGACTTCTTTCATTGAATTATTGTATCATGAATCATTCAATTTACAAATTATTTCATTTAGCACTTTAGTTGCAATTTCATTTTTCCCGTTGGCCCTTTTTTGAAGAAAAGCTTAAAACGAACGTTGTACTCTTTTAGAAAGCGATTGTTCAACACGTAGAAGTAAAATGAGTTTGAAAGTACTAAATGAACCGAAGGAGTAAAACGGTTAAAAAAAGAACTATTTAAAACTTTTTTTTGTATCGAAGAAAAATGTAATTTTCTATCACTGATTTCAACACAAAACTTTTGACAATTTCACAATTTTCGGCCATTAAAAAACACAACGCTACAAAAAATCTTCTGGACTATTAAACAGGCCTGTATTATTGGATCATGAACAATATCACTTGATTTTTATTTTAGTTTTCCTTACAATTATTATAAGTTAGGTGCAATTCAAAGCAACATGTACATTGCTTGCTGGGGGTTTAGCTATAGACTGCAAAAAAGCCAATTTTACATTATTGTGTTGACAAACTCTAAAGGTACGGTCACACTTGGCAAACATTTGCCCAAAAAAACGTAACCACTACTTTTGCTTAGGGTTATTGTGATTTAACTTGGTTTTTATATCACAAAATGAAGTCAATTATGCCGCAAAATGCTATTTTTATATTATTTTTAATAAATGCGAAACCATATTTAAAAAAATATTGGAATTAAAGAAAATGAAAATTTAGCTTGTCTGCTGATTACGTTTTTTTCGGAAAATGTTTGAAAGATGTGACCGTACCTTAAGTAAATTCCCAGGGCAAACTTGAGGGTGCTGTTGGCTGAAGTAGTTAGCGCGTTGAATACAAAGCAAATAATGACTAAGAACGTGGGTTCTCGAGCACAGTTTCAGACAACTCATTACATTCAGCATTTTTCAGATGTGCATTACTATGCCATTGCATTTGCTGTGATTGGACTGTCTGAGTGACGAAGGCATAGCATTGGTCACTGAACAGTACCGACAGCAATTTGATATTGGTCTATGCTAATGTACATTATAAAGCCCTCCTTCATTGGTAATGCTGCAGAATCGTCGGCGAAGTCAAATAATTAATAAAATAGCTACACAGCTTTGACAGCAGGATTGCTGTAACAATGATCTAAAAACTAATATAATGCGCAATATTCGAGTTGTTAATCAATTCAGCTTTCGATTTTCACCATCTGTCCTCTCTCACTATCCATTTTCCAAAGAAGGTGATACACCTACTGGTTGGTAGGAGTATTAATTCCCTAAGGGTTACTTCTCTTTATAAAAAAACAATATACATGTTTTTTGATCTGCACTTACCTGGTAATAAATAATTGTACCATTGTTTGTGTAGAACGTAAAAAGAAATCTAAGGCCACTGCAACACGTACAATGTATATTGTAATATTTGAATCGCGATTCTTATTCCCGGTTTCAAAATATTAAGTGTACTTACATCAATACTGCATGCTTAACATTCAATAAATATCGCGATACTAGATCGCGCTCAGTATATATTGAACTGGTAGTAGTGCCCTAAAGATTTTAAAATGTAAATTAGAGAGAATAATGAACGTGACAATAAGTACACATAAGGATGTAATCTGCCAAAAAATTGGCTTTGACAAATGGAATATTGAATAGATCTCTTCTGATTGCGTATTTTCGTTAAGTTTTTATTATCAGCTATTTTATTTACACATTTCATTCACATAATGTGAATTTTTCTGCTAGAATAATTGCTAGAGTATCCACTATATAAATCTTTGTTCGATTAATCGAGTAAAGTTTTTCCTTTATTTGGTAAAATAATGAAAATAGTTAATTTCGATTAACGAATAACTCGAACAATTGATGTCAATTAATCGAGTAAAATGATGTGGCCATTAAAGAGCTCTGTAAACATTACACAACATTAATTGAGTTGGATGGAATAATAAAGTTCTTAATCAACGATTTCGAAAAGGCGAATAATTCCTTTTCAAAAGATTTACTTGCTTGCCTTAAGACCAGAATATATGAGAGGCAAATTAAAGGACTTAGTACGAGTATACTTACTCTTTATCTAAATTCTGCAAGGTTCCACAATAACAATAATAAGAACTTTTTAAAATAGTTTTTTACATTGAATCTTCGAAAAATATATCAGACGATGATGATATCTTGGAAAAAGCAAGTGTGGATCTAAATGAAAACAATCGCTTGTGTAAACTTAACTATAAAAAACTATACAAAGTATTACAAATTTTAAAAAATCGATCACAAACTCTATTAGTACTCGTATAATATTTAGAAGATTTCATGTACAGGCAAATTCCGGTATAACGAACGATATAATATCATTACCATTCGCTTTACCGAAAAATTCGTTATATCGCAAAGTTTTTTTCATTAAGTTTTCTTTTTATTAAACAATAAAAAATCATTCAGTTCATGGATATTTTAATATTATTTTTGGTTTTAATATTAACAAATAAAAAAAAATAATGTTTTATCTGGTAGCATCTTCCGATAAAGACTAGTTTGATCCACATTGAAAATAACACGAAGAGTTCAATTATGATCCTCTATAATTTTTTTGAAATTTTATTTTAAAGGGATTTATTACATCAAATCTGTATGATAAATTTTCCCCTGATTTCTTAAGAAGTCTAATTCCTTATCTCTTTTTGAATCTAGATAACCATCCATCACTTGTATGCAAGCCACAATTATAAACGTTTTTGTATCTCCATGGCTTTTACTTTTAACACAATTCCATTCATTGGCATATGCTTTTTCCTTTGGCTGAGAAACCAACCGATTTTTTTAATAATACGAAGTAAAGTCAACATGTTTTGTGACAGCACAAAACACATTTTTTGTGGATTGATATTTTTTAAAGAGTGATTTTTAGCAACTTTCTTTTTGGCAACACTGTTATCAGCCGTTTCTGTTAAAAATATTCACTTTGGTTTATAAGTTCCCTATGAATCAACTGCCAAACGAACAATGCTTACAGATTTTGGAATTTCATTTGCAAAAATTATTAGGAAATTGCATCGTCCACTTCTTCCATATTATGGTCAGTTAGTGCGAACTTCTGAAGCGGCTATTCAGACTCTTGTGATCAAATTTCGCACCAAACTTAAATTATTGAACATTAAACCACCAATTTGCATACGTAGAGTTGGGACAGAGGAAAATATTGCAGTTGTATCCGTCAGTTTTGTTGATGTCCTTGCATCATCGATTCGGCACCGTTCACAGCAATTGGGCCGCTTTTACTCCACTACGTGGAAAAGTTTGCGAACGGATTTGGGTACAAAACCTTTTAAATTACAGCTGGTGCAAGAAATGAAGCCACACGACCTACCACAACGGCTAACTTTTGGGCAAAATTGGATGAGGATCCACTTTTTTATCGGAAAATTGTATTTAACGACGAAGCTCATTTCTGCCTAAATGGATACGTGAACAAGCAAAACAGCTGTATTTGGTGTGAAGAGCAGCCAGAAGAATATCGTACTTTTTCAAAGACGACGAAGACAGGAAGGTTACTCTGAATGGCGAGTGCTACCGTGCGATAATTAAAAATTTTTCTTTTGTCCAAATTGGAAGAACTGGACTTAGCTGACATGTCTTTTCAACAAGACGTTGACACATGCCACATGCCACACAGAACGCAAAATAATGGCCTAATTGAGAGGGGAGCTCGGTAAACAGTTTATTTCACGTTTGGGGCCGATCAATTGACCTAGACCATTTTTTGTGGGGCAATGTTTAGGCTCAGGTGTATAAGGACAAGCCTGCAACGGTTGAAGAACTGGAAGCCAATACTTATTTATTCGTAAGATACCGGTATGTTGGAGAGAGTATGTCGAAATTGGATCCAGCTTATGAACTATTTGGGGCGTAGCCGCTGTCAACATTTACATGAAATCATCTTTAAACATTGAATTATATATGTAGATCGTTCTATAGACTCAAATAAACGTTTCATACATTTCTTTAAATATTACGTGTTATTTTATCAAATCCGAAAGATCTTAAAAAATCACCCTTTACTTTTCAACAAATAGCGGTTTCGTCTGCTAATTACTATAAAATACTGACACAGAGACCACAAACGAGTATGTACATATCGTTAGATGAAATACAAAATCACGTAACTAAACTTTTTAAAATTTTACAATGAGAAAGAAAAAACGAAATAAAATAGTTCAAGTGCAAGCAGTACTGTACTTTTCTTTTCGTCTATAATTTGGTAAATTTAAAAGATTTTTGCATTTCTGCTGTGTTTTGTCTGAATAATTAATCTCTCTTCTGTTGAAAAAAATCTTAATAATCTTTACTTCTAATTAAATAATTGTTGAAAAAAATGGGCGACTTCATAACAGAAGGACGGGTTAACGGATATACAACTGGAGATTTAATACGAAATAAAGAAATTTCTTAAAATTAAAAATTGAAATTAAAATTTGTTCACAAATGGAGAAGTTTTGAGGGAAAAGAACTTTAAATAAAATACAAATGAATTGATAAAATTTTTCTTTTTGTTAAGGTCGATTGAAAATATGAAAATTAATGATAGTCATGTACATATTTTTATTTCAGTACGTTTGTTGTGGCAAACATGGTTACATTGACTACCCCAACAACTACATGAAAGTTCCCGATAGTTGTTATTACTTTGAAAATAATAAAAAATCGTATTATCCTCATGACGAAGGTTGCATAACGGCCGTTACAAGAGCATATTTGAACATCTATCGCTTGGAGAAATGGGCGCATATTTCATTAGTTGGATTCGAAGTAATTAGTGTACAAAAGAAAAAGCTTTTATTTTCTACTTATGCTTTAAACTTTTTCTATTTTCCAGCTTTTGGGTGTTATTTTGTCGATTGTGCTCATATGCAATTTAACGGCTGACACATTGCGTTATAATTATTAAGTAATTAGCAGAAGGTTTTAATAAAAAAATTTTTGTATTTATCTATTTATTTATTTGAATTTTTAGCTGGAAATAACAACTAATTTTAAGAAAATATCTTATATTTTAAGAAAATATCTTATTTTTTAAATAAAAATAAATTTTTATATTCCTTTAAAAACATGTGGCATTCCACCGACTTAATTTACTGATGTCTACAGATGTTGTATGTTTGTTTTCAACATATTTCGGTGTCTATACAAATATTCTGCCACCGATATAAGAAACAAGTTAGTTGTGTATAATCTGCCAAGATCAAAGTTATAAATTTGATCGAAATAAGTTTATTATATTTGTTAATGCAGCATAAGTTTCATAAATCCTCTAGAAACACATTTTACTAATTAAAAAAATTTAAAACTTCTGCAAAATCGAAATTTAACAATCACTTGAAAATGCACTGAAGATGCCTTAAATCCACCATAAAATAAATCGTAAACTACGAAAATTCGAGACTACTCAGGAAAAAACCACCTTGAAGAGACCCCGTACAGGTTAAACAAAATAGTATAACCTAATTCAGTAGAATTGCTGAATTAAACAGTTACAAAAGCAGGAGAGGCTGGAAGTCCGAGCAACATGCTGTGACTTCATGAAGCCATTGAAGAAGAGATCTTGTCATCGGAGACCGATGATTAACAGGATGGCCGAATGTAAAGGATTTAAAGGGTTAAGGTTGCTTATTTGTTAAATACACCACACATATGTAGGTGTAGTGAGGTTGGCGTTTGAAGAAGAGAAAAAGTCGTTAAGAAGAAGTACTTGACTGAAGTCGTGTTATAGTTAAAGTTGCCTAAATTTAAGTTGTAAAACGTTGTAGAAGTTGTTTCATTAAAATACCTACATAAGTTTAAATACTTAAAATCATTATAAAAGTCGTGAAACTTTGTTGAACCGTTTAATTAAAATACATTGAGTGAATTAAAATAGGTTTGAATGAGACTAAAATATTTACATACATGTATACAAAATTCTTTAAAAATTAAACATTTTTAGATGATCAGGATTTGAACTCATCCCAACCAACTTCTTAAGTGGGTTTGAGTTCAAATCATGAACTTCGATTTGTACTCGTAATTCTTTTTATATACCTACTTAAAATATTTTTATTACTTTTACTTTTTATTTTAAAAAGTTTGTTTTTTTTGAGAATTTTTGATTTCTTTTAATAAGAAGGTAATATTGGAACGTTTTAGTCAACAGAGTAGAAGATTTAGTTAAGAGCAATTAAAACTATAAGTATAAGTATATAAAATAATTTTATTCACAGCAAAGCAGCATTTTATACTCAAATCTTTGGTGAAGGGTATATAAGACTCGGTACAGCCGAATGAAACACTCTTACGCGTTTTGTTTTCTATTTATACTTTTTCTATAAGTTTCTGTCTATTTTCTACTACGGTGATTTTAAAGTGCGCGCGATATTTTGTCCCAGTCGGTGTTTCTCTTGTTGTTGTTGAAGGCCTTGTTGTTGTTGTTTTTCTTGGACTTGTTGTTGTTGTTGTTGTTTTCGCGTAATTCTTAGAATTTGATACCAAATGATATCGCGGAGCTCTTGTTAGTATTGTTCGCCTTGTAGTTGTTGTTGCTCTATTCCATGGGGTTGCTATTGTTCCAACTAATGTTTTAGAAAAAACAAATAGTTATTAATATAATTAGTTAGGCAATTTCTACATTAACTGATGCAAATAAAAACGTATACCTTGACATACTACAAGTATGGTTAAAAGGAGTCCGATTGTGAATTTCATGTCTCCTTAGATTCACAGAATATTGACTGGGTCTCTCAAAAATATTATTTGACTTGATAACGTAGAACACTTACGTGGGCTTTTTATACTATTTTTTTTCTTTATAAATCGAAATAACAAAACGGCTTTATTTTATTTACAAAAATAAGTCAAATAATATCAAAAGTTAATATCTATTTATTTTGGGTATCATTTAAGTAAACAATATATATATTAGGGCGGGTTAATTTTTTTTGATGAAGCGTATAGCAAAAACGTAATCTATAGGTGATTCTGAGAAATTTTGTTCAAGAGACCATAGCTCTAAGTCGGATATACATAGAATAATTCAATTAAATTCATCATAAAATTCATCATAGAATCTGTATTGATACCAATAATTTTTTTTATTATTAAATTTAGTGTGACACAATCAAAGAGTGCAGTGATAATATCAAAGTTATTATGGATAATCAAGAACCATCAACATCGTCTGCGGTGTCTTCGCAAATGGAAGCAACAACATCAACAAGTTTTGACTCTAGATTGACTAACATGCCTCATCAAGATATTGTTGTTTTTGGTTTATCAAGTGATTTAAATCATCTTAGTTTGCCTACTAAATGTCACATTTTAAAATATTATTTTTTTTAAGTGATCGTGCTAAATTTGAAAACAAAATGTTCTCATATAAAACTTTTACTCCTCGCGTAACAGATAAATTGATTCAAATTTGGTGTAAATTAAATATTGAAATCATTAATAGAAAGAGTGTTTTAAAAAAATTAACTGGTTTGCTTGATAAATACCAGAAACATGTACAACATAGAAACAAAAGAGATGAATTTAAAGCATTTGTTGATTCAATAAACGAATTATTTTATATTGGCAAATGTAATTGCAAATTGAAAACAAAAGAATTTATGATGGACCAGCACAATGATAGAAAATATACAATACCTGAACACTCTTCGAATGGAAAGTAAAAAGGACCTTAAAAAATAATATTACCACGTTAAAACATTAAATTGTAGGTCGAGAATAATATTTAAAAATAAATTGAATTAAAAATGTAAAAATAGTGTTTTTTTGTTGAAACCTTGAAAATGTAGATTTTTTCAAATCTATTTTCCTACAAAAAGAAGTTCAAAAAGAAAAAAATTGATCGTAATAAAAGTTGTTGGAAATTCTGAAGTTTCATAATCTGCAAAAAAAAATCTCTAAAAATATCGAAGAAAATTCAGAATTTATTAGTTAAAAGTTCATTTTAGGCTATTTTTCGACAAAAATTCCTAATATCTCTACTAAAAATAATAAAAATGTTGGTATTAATACAGATTCTGATAGGTGATAAAAATACCTTTCAAACAAGACCAGATTGAGAAATCTACTATAATTCTATCCGATTTTATGACGAACTTAATTAAATTATTCTATGTATATATGGAAAAATATCAATTTTAAAATTTTGGGGGCTCCAAATCCGACTTAGAGCTATGGTCTCTTGAGCAAAATTTCTCAGAATCACCTATAGATTACGTTTTTGCTATACGCTTCATAAAAAAAAATCGTTCCATACAATTTGACCCGCCCTAATGTACATATATTTATACGGAATAAAGATAAAAATACCCAGCAAAAACTTGGTAATGCCTTCTATTGAGAACAATATACTTTGTCACACAACATACACAACGCATTACTTTACAGTGGTTATATTACAACTTATTAAATTATTTTCTGTATTATTAAAGTATCATACAGATGGTCGGCTGTTCAACACCTGTGTTTTCTTAACTGTGTTTAAACTGCCTTTACACACTATGTATTTTACAGTGTGCTTGTTAAATTTCCCACTGCAAAATGCATACATTGGGTGTAAAAGCAAAAAAATTTTGCTTCTGTAAATGTCAGGCCGCTTTTACAGTGCAAAAATTTTCAATAGAGCGTGTTCTATTTGCAACTGACAAAAACTGACATTGTGTTTGATTCGGCAAATGATTAAAAATGTATTGACATACACATATGTATTAAAAAATTTTTATATTTAAAAAAACAAAATTTTTAATAACTTATACAATTGTTTATACTGTTGTAATCTATTATAGTTTATGTCAGATGTACAATATTGACAGACATGCGCAATTACAGATGCATTTTAAAGCTGACAAACACACTGCAAAATCTATGGTGTGTAAAGGCATCATTAGCGCGTAATAACGTAGCAGTAGACCAGTGACTGCAACACTTAACATCACACAACAATTCCATCAAAAACACGAGATCAATACTGAAAACGTATATTAAATTTATATTGTTTTTTGTGTACTCAACGACTTTTAAGTACTGACATATCGAAACCGTTATTTGTAATCCGCCATGTTAAAGTAACGAGTTATCGAGAGAAGCATTGAATGCAATTCATACACGGAAAGAAAAACGCCGTATAAAATTCAACTATTTTCTACTTGCTTTGAGTACGAGTCGTACTCAAAATTTTTAGTACAAATAACAATAAAATGTACTTTAATCAAGTCGAAAACGAGATTACTTTAGATAGCCGATGATTGAGTTTCTTAAAATGAGAACAAAATTCTTTAATCACGTGAATAATCTTGAGCCAAATAAAAAATTCTTAAATAAAGTTGAGAACTTACTTGAGTCCGTACTTAAATCAATCTATGTGTACTTGATTTAAGTAAATGTGGGATTACAGTACTTTTAACACCGCTTGAGATTGATATAAGTACGGATGGATTAATTTTTTTGAGTGTACGGTTATTGGCGTTTTAACTCATTACTTTTCTGTAAAAGTTTTTACTAGGAACCGATACGATTACATTAACTAACAAAATTATTTTCGCATGGACTTTTTGTAATGTATTATAATTTTAAAGCTCAATATTGTCTAGTGTACCTCTAATGTACCATTAGTGTACATTAGGACGGGTCGAAAGAGAAAGTGAATGCCATATATGGGTAAATAAATCCTTTGCTAGTTCATACGCTTTGGCGCTCTGATTTATTTTGTTTTTTATATAACCTTCAGCAATAACAGTTCTTTATCAGTACATTGAAATTACATTAAATTATTTAATTAATTTAGCTGTTTTTGATAAAAAAAAATCGTGATTTAAATGCCGTTGCGGGCTTTACAAAAATTGAAGCCGGTTTGTTAATGATTTCACTAAAGCTTAATTCTTATTATTTTAGTCTGATATCAAATCTAAATTAAAATATAAAGAATAATTATAATAATATTATGTTCATTACATTTATATTAAGTAATATTTTATAGACTTAAATATATTTTAAATACTTTAACCAGCAGATTACAGACATGTTTTAGGTGAGTTTTCTTGCAGATTTGAGTTATTAGAACAAAGAAGAATGAAGTCATACTCATCCATTAACGACTCACAAAATGATGCAAGAGGAATTAGAACGGCGATACAATACACAAAATAAAAATTTACTTAAAAATGGTAAAAGGTTCGTCTAAGAAGAAACCTGGCTCAAAATATTTTTTTGTATATGGACCAATCTATTCTAATGTATACATATATTTTATCTTGTCTGCTTATACCACCCGTCACCTTTGTGACTCATATCTAATTATCCATGTATGTTAAAATTGTTATTTTAGAGAAGATACATCATATTAGCTCACAAACGTTCATATACAGTTACGTCTGACGTTGCAATGTTTATTTGCAACAGCTGATCTGATCGCAAATTTTATTAGAATTTTTTTTTTGTGAAATGTATTAAAAAAGTAACAAAATTGCAGTGTGCAGTATTACTCCGATAATAACTGCAGCTAATGAGTTTGTATCTACATACTTACGTATTTAACAGTATGAAGTTTGACAAGTCAGATATAAAAAAACGTCGTCTACGGGTGGAATTAAATTAGTTTTAAACGTACGTGAAAATGGTTGCTGGGTTTCATATTTTAAATAGTTTTAGTACATAATTTATATCAGTAAATATATCACTTATTTTGATATTCCTTTTAGTTTATACAGGTGTTTGATATATTGTTTACACATTTTTATGGGTTTTTAATTTCAATTATGAAAAACTGTAGTCAAAATGTGTTATAAAAATTGTAAACGTTCATACAAAAGTCCAACTTTGTAGACGTTTTGGTAGAAAAGAATTTTAAAAGTTTTAAAGTTTTAAAAAATTCTGTTGTCTAATTGTCGCTTTGTATCTGAATTTAAGACAATACATCATATCATATTATACATGCATATGTACATAAGTATGTACCTAAATAACTTTTTCTTGAGCGCTCTCACTTTTCCAGTTTTTATGTTGTCGAATGCTCATGGGCGAATCTGTGCAACTTTGGAGAAATATGGAACAGCTATTTTATTAGTTTTTTTTATACTTTTAAGGAGATATTGACTTATGAATATATCTTATCCCGATTCTTAACAAATAGGTAAAATATTTGTACAGTAACGTCCCTTTGTTTTCAGAGGCTACAAAACTACAAATGACCAAACATAATTTGTAAGTTTTCGATTTACGTAATTTATGATAAAACATCTGAAATTGTAATTTATATATCCTGGTCTTTCTTTTAGTATATGTAACTATAATAACAACGTAATAATTTTTTTATATTAAGAAGCCTCGATATATGTATCTGTAGCATCGCATCTTTCATGTGGTTAAACCATTTTTGTGAAACAAAGCAAAGAATACTCTGGTTCAAGTCAAATTTCTGATATCAAATTAATATCGGTTTAAATTTTGAATGACAAAAGTTTTTATTATAGAAAATTATTTATATAATTGAATATAAACAGAAACGGAAATAATAAATTACAAAACCGATGCAGTTATGGATTAGTTTATGATCCGATACAATATACTTCAAATTTATATTTTAAAAATGGCTTTTGATATAAACAAATTTTTAAGACGGTGAATATATGGGGTAGGGAGTTAAGCGATAATCCGATTTCCACTTAAATTTCTATTTGACCAAATTTCAAACGCTGTTTTTCGAAATCGGTACATACGTATGTACATATGTACATACATATGTATGTATTTTGGGCATTTAAGTAAAAATTCAGCTAACGTTGATTTTTTGTATGAAAATAATTTTAAAATGCCAAAAATTTTGGCAGTTATCTTAAATGTGCAGGTACAAAGAGGCACGTAAAAAGGAATTTGTGTGGGATTTCGAATAGTGACTGAAATTATTATTTTGTGCATTTAAGTCGAAAGTGCTCTTAAACAAAAGCAGATAAATCAAAACTACCGTATAACATCTTTTACTGAAAACCCCTTGCATTTACATGTGTATGTATATATGTACATATGTATACATGTGTGCTTTTTTCTACTTTTGCTTATTTAAAAGAATGTGCACAAACATACACACACACTTCCCAAATGAAAGCATGTACCCAGCGGGAAAAGGTAATGAATAGTAAACGAGAGAGTAATGTAGAGAATGTATAATTTTTCATTCCAGAATTCATTATTGTTAATACAGAACATGTCCTAGGAAAGTAATGAATTCGCAATGAACAAGCAAAAACAATACAATCCTTCTTCGTAAGAAGTGGTAATATACGTGATAAGCAATGTGTAATTTTTGTGTGTGATCAAATTACCTTCTCGTTTCCAAAGGATTGCATTGTTTTGCTTTGGAAAATAATAAATTATATCTTCCATTACATATCTAATCAATGACCAGTTTTCCCGCTGGGTATGAACTGCGTATTTAACAAACAGCATACAATGAGTTACTTATTGTATCGCGTCCATAACTATTGTGTTTTCTTTGCTGAAAATGCATAACACAAATGTGTTACTGCCTTTTTTTCTTTACTACAACGCACTCAATCCATACAAGAAGACACAAATAACAACTAGCAGAACAAGCGCTAATTTACGTACTTACATACAACTACGCACAAGAAGCAATGATTTTAAAAACTTGTATCATTTGGATGGAACAATGCACGTCTTTACTTTTGACCTTTTTTCATGCCAATGACAATTTTTATGCCCCTTTTTTTATCTATCCCTTTGTATCATTTTAACAAAATTTATGCCACTTTTTGAAAATTAATACAGGTTCGAAAATTAATAAACAGCAAAAAGTATGAAGATATAGTACATATGAATGTAAAATAACTAACGCAGAAAAGCTTCGGTTCCAGATATGAAATTTGAAAAAAATTTTCACAAATTTATATGAATTCGTTACAAATATACATAAGTACATATTTACTTTGCCTAAAAGTGCTGATTCCTCCGTTGAACGAATTTTTTTAAAACCATCACTGATTAAAAATGAACTTACAAAGAAAATTAATATAGAATCTTGTGAGTCCATGCTTTCCTCTCTCGATTTGCTCGAATTAGAGCTGAAAGCATTGACTCCAAGTGAAGAATTAATTACAAAATATAAGTACATACATACATAAGTATGTAGAACAAGTATTTCTAAAAGGGGGAAAAATTACCAAAATTTTTTGTAAAAGTAAATTCTTTTCTTTGATAATATGACTAATATTGGAATGTATCTGTAAATTGTTGATAGATATAAAAATGTCAAAGCAAACTGAGTGCTTTAATCAGCAAGTCTCACAATTTGCTAAGCGTTTAAAAGAACGTGAATCCCGACTCGCGGAAGATATAAAGCTCACTGTTAAAGAAGCAGTGGATCGGCTCTTAAATGATCGAGAAGAGATTAAGTAGAATAAGAGAAGATTTAAATGAAGTCACTGAAAGAGTTGCTATACTTGAAACAGTGACTTCAGAAATAATAGGTTTTAAAAATGAAATTGCAAGATTAAAAAAACAATCGCTAAAACATTCTAACTAAAGCGTTGCGTATAAATAGAGTTCCCTATCGGTTCAATGAAGACCTAAACCTCATGTTTGATACTATATGCGAAGATCTTAAAATTCCCACTTCAACAGTACAGTTTATATGTACATCGTTTACAAAATAGAAACAATAGAGATGATCTTCACTCTCCAGATAGTGTCATCATTGCAAGGCTAATGACTCCATATGATTAAAATGCTGTTCTGAAAGCTGTAAATCAATACAAAAAGATGCACAAAAATATTAGGTTAACTTTACTTGGGTTCCAGTCGGATGATAGTAATCAATCTTTTTATGTACATGAAAACTTAATTAATTGGAACTATAAAATTCTGAGAGAAGCTATTACCCTCAAGTAGAAAAGACTCCTTCAATCTGCTTATTCATGCCGAGGACTTGTGTATGTCAAACGGTTTAGCGCTGATAAACCTTGTATTGTAAATTTAGATGAATTAAATCTTTTTCGTGAATATGATGAACGGCGCAATAATAATAATAATGTTATCACATATTAGCAAATTTTTAATTAATTTATTATTTAATTATATTATTATTTACTTTAATAATTTTACACTCTTTTACAAAATTTATAAATTCATTTCCTTACAACTTAAAATGTCTTGAAAAGCTTTACGATGCGTTTAGGTATGGTTTTTATTTTCACATTAATTTAATATATTACTTTAATGAGTATTTTTGGAAATAATGAGAGGAATTCCAATGACGTTACAATTAGCATGGTGAAAATTCTTGCTAGACAGAAAAAAGGGCTTCCAATTTGTCACTTAAATGCTCAGAGTTTAAAACCCAAAAATATACGAATTTAGGTGGATATTTGAAAACTCAAATGTTGATATTGTTTGTGCTTCAGAGACGTGGCTAGATTAAACAACACCTGATGGGATTATATCCTTATTAGGGTATAAAATATTTAGAACTGATAAATAGATTAGTTGGAGGATAAGGTGGTGTTGCAATATATGTTAAAAGCAATATAACATGCAAATTTTTAACAAAAACTAGTGTTAATGATAAAGTTGAGCACATTTTTGTAGAAATATCATCTTTTGGAAGAAAAATGCTTATTGGATGTGCATATAGACCGAACAGTTCAATTGATTATAACAGCTTTGTACTCAAAACTGAAACATTTATCATGCAGCAATGATGTGCTTATAGCAGGTGACTTTAATTCAAATCTTCTCTGTAGCTCCGCTTTCAAAGATGACATGGAATCACTTGGTCTCACACCTACTAATATAAATTTTCCTACTCACTTCACAATAAACAATAGCACCCTGCTAGATCTTATTTTCGTTGGTGATATCTCTAGAGTAATACTTTACGATCAAACATCTGCTTAGCATTTCTCCAAACATGATTTGATTTTTGCATCATACGACTTTCAACTTGAACAATGCAGTCAATCCTATTCTATTCGTGATTTCAGTAATCTTAACTACAACATTTTGAAATTGGACTAGTGTCTACAACATGGCTTCTGTAGATGATGAACTATCTTTTCTTGAATATAATATCCTGAAGCTCTATGATGATGCTGTCTCAATCAAAACCAAAAAAAAATTACAAGAACAAGGAAACTGTGGTTTTATACAAGCCCTTATACGATGCAGAGAATTTACTTACTCACGGTGGAAGCGTTTTAAAACACCAGAATTAATGGTTGATTTTCGTGCTGCCAGAAGGGACACAAATGACGCTATCAGAAAGGCAAAAAATAACTATTACTCTCATCGATTTGGTTCAACTCTGGAATCTAAGAGAACTTGGAACACTATAAGAGACATTGGAATTGGTACTACGGAAAATGGCATAAGCTGTCCTATTGATGCTGATGAACTGAATAATGTATTTGCTAATGCTCCGATGGTAACGAGTGACGTGACCGGCGATCAGAGCTTGTTTCAGTTTTCATGTGTTAGCCAACTTGAAGTGTTTTCCAGTTTTACAGGAATAAAGTCGAATGCAATAGGAATTGATAACATCCATCCTAAGTTCGTAAACGTACTTTTACCATCTCCTTTACCTTATATAACACACTTATTTAACAATCACTTGATGACTGATATGCAATCGGGTTTCCGAACTAATCACAACTGCATAACTGCTCTTGCGGATGTAACGGAGAATATCAGACGTGGCTTGGATGATAGTAAAATAAACTTCTTAGTGCTTCTTGATCATTCCAAAGCCTGATACAGTTAACCACTTAATACTATGCAACAAGCTTAGATCTTTTTTAAAATTTTCTTCGACAACTGCAAAGCTTGTATCATCATATCTTACTGACCGTCTTCAGTCGGTACATGTAAACAATACTGTCTCTCATCCGTTAAAATTAACAAGGGTTGTACCTCAAAACTCGATCTTAGGACCATCACTTTTCTCGATGTATGTTAATGACCGGCCGCAACATTTATCTCACTTTTATGTTCACATGTATGCAGCTGATATGCAATTGTATAGATGTAGTCCAGTGCAATCAATTTCGGAGAGCGTTAATTAGCTAAATACTGATTTGGACGACATTCACCGTTGGGCATCTGCAAATCGCCTATGTCTCAATCCTCGGAAATCTAAATGTCTGGTGATACACAAGAAATCCGTTCACAGAAGACATTATGATAAATCAGGAAAAAATTGGCATTGTGACAACGGCAAAAAATCTTGGAATAGTATTAAA
Source organism: Gymnocheta viridis (assembly GCA_956483585.1). Taxonomy (NCBI): domain Eukaryota; kingdom Metazoa; phylum Arthropoda; class Insecta; order Diptera; family Tachinidae; genus Gymnocheta; species Gymnocheta viridis. The sequence continues at coordinate 46,841,520 of OY101443.1, read as the reverse complement.
CAGCAGTCTCATTTGGTCAAGTCACATAAATGTACTGGGTTTACAAATATATATGAAGCTGAGGACATTATGGTCTGTAAAATACTTCACGCCGTTGAGAGTACTTATTTTACTGGCGAAAGCATACTTAGTTCCAAGTCTAACGTATGGCTGCGAATTGTTTTCTAGTTGTGATTACTTAAGTAAGAGAAAACTTCAAGTATTACATATATAATAATATTCTAAGATATGTTTACGGTCTTAAGCAACGTTATCATGTGATGTCTTACTCGAAAAATCTCTATGGCGTATCATTTGAAAGTCTTTTAAAGATAAGAACTTTAACCTTCTTTCATAAAATCATATATACTGTAGAGCCGGAAAAGTTTTTTCAGAAGATTCGATTTGCCCAATCATCAAGAGGCAAAAAAATTATAATTCCTAAATTTCGATGTCTTACTTCAGAGTGGCAGTTTTTTGTAAATGCTATTCGTCTTTGGAATGCTCTTCCACACAACCAGCAACTACATAAATAGCAACGCGTTACAATTTAAAAAATTTCTGTTTAATTATTTTTTTTTTTTTTTTTTTTTTTTTTTTTTTTTTTTAAAAAGAGAAGTAACACTCAGGCAATTAGTATGCCTACCAACCCGTAGGTGTGTTACCTTCTTTGGGAAAGGGATAGTGAGAGAGGACAGATGGTGAAAGAGAGAAAGCTTAATTTTTACAACTCTGATATTGCGCGTTGTGTTAGTTTTTTAGATCAGTGTTGCAGCGCCTATGATGTCAAGTAGGCGCATTAAATGTGTTTTTTTTAAGCTGTTGTAGCCATTTTATTAATTATTTTACTTCGCCGGCGATTTTGCTACAATACCGACGAAGGAGGGCGCTGTGATGTCCGCTAGCATACACCAGTATCAATTGCTGCCAGAACTGTTCAGTGACCAGTGCTATGCCTTCATCACTTAAACAGTCTGACAACAACAAATACAATCGCATACTAATGCACATCTGAAAAATGCTGGATGTTATGACTTGTCTGAAGCTGGGCTCGAACCCACGTTCTTAGACATTATTTGCTTTGCAGTCAACGCGCTAACTACTTCAGCCAACAGCACCCTCTAAATAAATGTTTAATTTCATATCAATATACTCCGAATTAATTCGTAATTAATTATAATGTCTTTGATGTGTGAAAAATGATATAAGTGCTAATAAGGGAATGTTAATATTTTTATAATGCACCCCAGGCAAGAAAGGGTTACAAATTTGTTACGAAATTCATAATTTATGGCCGACTTCATAAACGCAGTTTCCAAAGCAACACTAGAATGTCTTGTAAAATCATACTTTCAGTGTTGCTTTGCAAGCTGTGATTATGGAGTCAGCCTATACTATGGAATAGAGATTAGAATTAATAATGTGTGATCGTGATTAATTTTTTGTTTCCATCACTTTAATGTATTCCGTGAGCGTGAATTTTCATGATTGTGACTTCTTTCGTCACTCCATACTATGGTGAAGGGTATATAAGATTCGGCATATCCGAATATATCACTCTTACTTGTTTATTCTTTCATCGACTTTTTCCCATTCCTTGCATTTCTATCTCGTTTTAGTACATTTTACAACTTTTTCTAAATTTACACTTTAAGCTACATACGTTTGTTGATATTGTTAACAAAGTGTTAGCAAATGCTGTTAAACATACTTATGCTGAAAAAAGGTTAAGGAGTTTGTCAACGAAATAGAGCGGAGTAGCGCAATCGAACCATCCTCAAGTCCTTGGAGCTCGCCTGTAGTCTTAGTAAAGAAGAAGGACGGCGGTACCAGATTCTGTGTCGACTACTGAAAGTTAAATGACGTCACTAAGAAGGACAGCTACCCGCTACCGAGAAGTCATGACACTTTAGACAACCTGGCTGGAACAAAATGGTTATTTACCTTGTCCTTGCAGAGCGGCTATTGACAGGTAGGAATTGCAAGAGGTTTCCTTGTTTCGCGCATAGGCAATTACACGACGCGTGTTCGCTTTGAATGGATTAAGTGTACAAATATGTTGCATATAATGTAGATAAAAAATTTTAAATTAGCTTTGACCATATTTTTCACAATTATATGTAGGTGACACGAGGTTCACCGTGTCATGTATTTAAGGAATATAATAATATTTTTTTCTTTGTACAATATGATCAAAAATCTCTTAACAATTACATATTTGTTTGGATACTTTGTTACACAGGTTACACATAAAAAAGCAAAAAAATATCTGCCCGGTTAGAATTTGATACATCTTCGCAAATATTTTCAAGCTTAAGCTTTCAGTAAATTTGCCAAAGCTTTTTTTATTATTTTATTTTACAATATAAACTTGGTATTTTTATGTTAAAAAATTGGTATTTTTTTTTCTTGCTTTCAACATAAATTCCCATAAGAAATTTTTCTTTCATTTTATAACAACCGGGAGTTAAACTTGAACAGAATTTCAATTGGAGTTTTTCTGCAATGGAAACAAAGTTTCATGAAAGAATTTATTTCGATATTAAGTTCCAAAATTATTAAAAATCTTTTAAATAATATAAAATTTATCAAACAAAACTTGTCTCGAAAACGGCGGAAGTGTGCATATGTAATTAGAAAAGAAACTAAAAATTGAAATTGCAATATTGAAAATAAGCCCAAAAATTTATTTAAAAAAAAGATCATGTAATAATTGTACCAATTGACAAAAATCTGGAAAAAAAATCTCTTAATGGTTAAAATTCTTAAAAATATGCGAACAAATCGCTCCTTTATTGCAACATAGTCATGTTACAAGACTCAATATTGATTAATAAAACGGCAAAATTATAGAGTCTAAAATCTTACATAATATATTTTCTATCGCAAAAATGGAGAAAATCCGCAAAAATATTTTTAACATCACTGAAAATGTTATAAATATCAAAATCTCGAAAAAAACACATAAATTGCTAATTCAGATTCACAATTTTGAATTCTTTATTTCAAACATTTTTATTAAAAACTATTTTGTATTTGGAATAAAAGAATTCAAATTCATTTGTATTTTGAAGAAAAATATTACAAATATCTACTTTCCACAATTCTGTATTTTCCGACCATTTTTGATAAATTTCTGCTATAAATCCATTTTTTATATTTATTTAGCTTCTGGATTGCTTTTTCCAAGTTAATAATTAATATTGGGCTTAAAATGTATTCTAAGAATCATTTGTAATTCATCACATATTTTTAATCAATCATTTTCCATCAGATATTTATCTACTTATGAGCTTTGGAACGACTGGACGCGGTTTGAATACAAAATATTACGTAAAAAATTTTGATATGATCGTATTTTCTTATTAATATTTCTCTAGCTTACACGCAATAATGATTTAAATAAAAAAAATTTTTAATGAAATTCATCTGTTGGCTTAACAAGCTGAATATGAATTAGCGAATTGATATTTTTGAAATCACTTTTGGTTGAAATTCGATTTTGATTCTACATCAGAAAACATAAAAAGGTCATATTGAACCAACACCTTTGCCGTTAGGTTCAACCGCAATACAGACTAGTGTATGTAAAAGTTAACAAGATTTACAATATATAACTCTAACAGAATACCACTAGTTTACATACTTACATATGTATGTAAGAATGTATGTCATTCTTCTTTCAAAGAATACGAGTATATAAAATTAAAATAATGAATTAAAATATGTTGTTATATTTCATAATTTAACATTTTTTCCTACACCGTCAATCTTTATTTTAATGTTTGGTTTTATTATTACTAGTATATCCAGCGGTCCACTCAATCGACCGCATTCTAGAAATTAATATTAAATATTTACATAAATACATACCAACAATAAAATAAAAAAATTTAAAAAACATTATAAATAAACAACTTAAAACTCTCTCTCTCTCTCTCATTTCTTTCCAAAAGCAAATTTGACAAACACACATGCACACTATGGTTATTTTTCAAGTTAAAGCTGATACATGCATGTGTAATAATTGTGCATGGGTTAGTAGCAACTTTTAACGCTTACAGCCAGTGTTGGTAACTCTAGAAAGTCAAAAGCAACGTAAGCTGTTCCAAAAAGGATAAAAAGCGCAAAAAATTACAAAAAAGGGTAAAAGCACCATAAAAATATATTAAAAATTTATGGCAAAAAATATTAAGCAAATTATAAAAAAGTGAAATTAAATACCCAAAATACAATTTAAAGTTTTTGCTTCAAAATAAATAAAGGACTTGAGATCAAATAGCAGAATTTATTAACATATTAATTAAAATAAAATCACAATTCATTTAATAAAAGTAAAATGTTTATATCCTTTTGTTTTATTTTGCTATCAAAAATATTTATTTCGTCTTCGCAATCAGGCCACAAAACAGTTATAATAAAAAATTTAGATTTTTGGTATGATTCCTTCGAATTTATTTCGCTACAAACATTTAAAGGCAGTTAAAAATTGTTACAACATCCATATTCAAATTTTAAAGACAATCGGCTTCTAATTTTTGTTTTAAACAAATTCATCAAACTGAATATTCTTTCAACCTCAGCGGAAAAAATTCATGGTTGCTAAAAAAATACTATTTGCTCTTAAAAGAAGTAGCCAATTTGTAACTAAAAACATTTCTCAGTTGTATAAAAAACCACAAAAGGATATGTGAGAAATTGAGAAAGGCACTGTAAATATCCGCTTTTTAAAAACGGGTATCTAACAAAATTTCGCGAGTATGAAGAGGGAAAAAGCACCAAAAAATACCCGTAAGCGCCCAAAATGGCATCGCTGCTTACAGCTCCCTAAAAAAATCGCTTCAGATTTACGGCCGTAAAAGGGATCTAAAAAATGTGTTTGCCTATTAATAATATATATGTTAAAATTAATGTGAAAATCTCAAAATTTTAGAAAATGTACTAATTGAACGAGTAAAAAAATGTAAAGTAGATGATGACAGTAAAGACCTTAACATTTCGATAGAATGGGCAACGGAAAATAATATTTGTTGCTTTTAAAAAAATATGTATTAAAGATGCTGCAACTTCCCAAAATATTAAAAACTCTAAAATATAACGCATCCATTTTTAACTTTGTTTAATAAATGAATTTTTTATGGTATAAAATAATAAGAATAATTTAAGTTAAATAGTAGATTAATTTTACATTACGTTTTTAATGGTCGGTTATTGCAACTTTTCGGTGAAAGCATTCACCCCGATTGCCTTTCGGTTTCGCAAATCAAGCTCATACTAAGCGTAATAATCATAAAATAGAAACGTTAATTAGGGAATATTCAAAAATCTTCGTTTGAGCTAACTACGTACAAAGAAGAAATTGAGAGTCCAAATAGTAAGAACTAGAAGCTGCTGCGGAGAAAGAAATACAAGCAAATAATATTATTTTTGGTGCTTTTTATTGGAATTGCTAAAATTTTAGTTTTAAAATTTATAATCACAGTTTTTCCCAACATTACTATTTTACATATTTAGTATTGAAATTCATTATTGAGGGGTATATGTATTTAGCTCCTATTCGTATTTCACTATTGCTATTGTAAAACATCAGGGAACCTTTACCCAACTGGATTTTGATTGATTATTGAGTTCTTGTTACAACTTTTATATTGTTTCCACTTTTTATTTGTTTTAATGAAGGCTTAATATAATATATATGTATATCCAGTTATTCTACGAAATATTTGTGTAAATGTTCCCTGATGATCTGCATTTGTTTTAAATAAAACAATTGTAAGTTAGTAAACATTTGAAATATTAATTTTGGGAAAAGTGCGATTATAAATTTAGAAAAGTTTTTTTGCTGGAAGCTTTTTTATTTTTCTTATGATGTCTGAAAAAAATATTTCGTAGAGCAAGGTTTTTAGGATCACTTGGGATTGCTTTTCTTGTTGTTCTTGATGTTGTTGTTCTTGATGTTGGTGTTCTTGGGTAAGAATTGTAATAAGATATAAAACCTAGTCGAGGACCAATTCTTTGATGCATTTCCCTGTTATTTGCTGTTCTTCGCCTCGTAGTTGTTGTTTGATGCGGTGTTGCTATTATTCCAGCTACTATTTTACAAAAAAAAAACATATATTGACATAATTAGTTAAGCCATTTCTACATTAACTGCTGCAAATAATAAAGTTTGCCTTGACATACTACAAGTATGGTTAAAAGGAGTCCGATTGTGTATTTCATGTCTCCTAAGATTCACGGATTGTCTGAGTCTTTCAAAATATATTATTTGACTTTGCAACGTAGAACATTTATGTAGGGTTTTTATACATTTTCCTGTTTCTTCAATCTGTTTTTTCTTTCCTTATAAATCGAGATAACAAAATGGTTTTACTTACAAAAATAGCTCAAACGTTATCGAAAGATAACATGTATTTATTTTGCGTGCCGTTGAAGTTAACAACATATATTTACACAAAAGACTTAGAAAGCACTTTCAAACGTGTATTTTGTTTTAGCATAATTAAATATATCAAAATACGCAAAAGCACTGAAAAACATATATGGAAAACATACACGAATACCATCGCACCATGAAAGTTTTTCGGAATATATATGTATGTTCGGACTAAAATGTATACGAAATATGTATATGTATACGGAATAAAAATAAAAAATACCCAGCAAAACCTTTGTAATGCCCTCTATTGAGAACAACATACTTTGTCACACAACATACATACCGCATTACTTTACAGTAGTTATATTACTACTTATTAGTAAGTAAACAAATAATTTATTTTTTGAGTGGCGCAGTAATTGAGTGTGTGCTTATCATATAGATGATCGGCTGTTCAACCCCTAGCGAAGCTATTTGGTGTCTTAACAGTGTGTGCTTAGCGCGTAATAGCGTAGCTATAGACCAGTGACTGCCAGACTTGACATCGAACAACAATTTCTTCAAAACACGAGTTCAACACTGAAAGCGTACATTCAATTTATATTGCGTTTTGTGTATTCAATGAATTTTAAGTATTGACATATCGAAGTCATTAGTTGTAATCCGACGTGAAGTACTTGCCTCCAATGACATCGCCATCTTAAAGTAACTAGTTAACGAGAGAAGCATTGAATGCAATTCTCCATAAAAGTTTATACTGGGATGCGATACGAAGACAATAACTAACAAAATTATTATCGCATGGACTTTTTGTAACGTATCATAATTTGAAAGCTCAATATTGTCTTGTGTAGCATTAGTGTACATGAGGACGGATTGAAGGGAAAGTGACTGACAGATATGCGTAAATCCTTTGATATGTGTGGACGTTACATTCCTACGCGTTGGCTTTCTGATTGAGGTATTTTTATATAATCTTCAGCAATGGCAGTTCTTTGTCAGTACATTGAAATTACATTAAATTATTTAATTAATTTAGCTGTTTTTGATAAAAAAAAATTCGTGATTTAAGTGCCGTTGCGGGCTTTACAAAAAATGGAAGCCGGGTTGTTAATGATTTCAGGAAACTTAATTCTTATTTTTGATGATCTTTTTAGTCTGATATCAAATTCTAAATTAAAATATAGAGAATAATTATAATAATATTAGCTTCATTGATATTACTTACTATAAATATTTTATAGACTTAAATATATTTTAAATATTTTATAGAGTTTTACAGAAGCAATGTTGTAAAGGTACCACAGGACATGTATGCATTTGAAATATGACAAGTCAGATGTAAAAAATATGTCGTCTACGGTTGGCATTAAATTAGTTTTATACGTGCGCGAAAATAGTTGCTGGGTTTCATATTTTTAATAGTTTTAGTACATAATTTATGTCAGTAAATATATCTCTATTTTGGTATTCCTTTTAGTTTACACAAGTGTTTTATTTCTTGTTTATATAATTTTATGGATTTTATACCCCTCCCAAAAAATTTGAGAAGGTGAATATAAGTCATTCCAAATGGCTCAAAAAAAGTTCTTCCCACAACGAGTTCAACGTTTTTAATTTACCCAAACCCGAATTGAAAAATAAAAATATATATTTCCTTCAAGAGTTGAGTATTTGTATGAATTTTGTACACAAGATTAAGAACGATACAACGAATAATTCTGTATTTTTAGCTCAAAATCACGTTTTTTGAGATATGACTACGTTTAAATAAAAGAGCGATATGTAATTCCTAGATTATTCTATTAAGACCCCATAAAGTATGTATAGTCTGGATCGTTATAGATAGAGAAGCCGAATTAGCTATGTCCGTCTGTCCATCTGCTATCTTTAGAATATCTACCATGAATGCGTCACACAACATAAAGAACTAAATTTTGGAATCTTCCCCAGAATTTTTTGATTTGAAAATTAGAAAACTCGATCCAATAATTAATGAGATATAGCTGAAACCCCTTTTTTGTTATGTGTCCTATCCTGTTGTTTGTTATCGCCCCAGATATCCTACGATTTTATAAAGCAAAAGCAGGGTGCAAATTACGAATATCGAATGCTGTAATTTGCCCCAGCTCTCTTGTGTACATTTCTGGGAAAGTTTCTACTGAAAATAATCAAAGTCAGACCATCAATGGCTAAAATATTCGAAATAAATTTTAATTAAAATTTTTTTTTATTTGCGTTGAGTTTTAAACCTTCAACATACCGATCGTTAAGCACAAGCGCTTCTTATACACCACACAGGACTTATCTGTTTTTCAGTATTTTACGCGTTTAAGTAAATAATATTTCTTATTCATTTTGAAATACTTAAACTTAAAATTCTTGAATTCTTATCGTTTTAGGTCACACATTAGCACATTTTTATACGCATGCATGCCATTGTGTGTGAATAAATATAACAACCAAACATATCGAAAGGCAAAGATTTGATTTTTTCTTGAAACTTATTTTTGCATGGTCCTGCTAGGGAACAGCGGCTCACACCCTATCCCCTCGAAGGATTGGTTAAGGTTTTTACTGACGGTTCTAAAAAGGGGACAGGGTGGGCGAGGTTTTCTATGTGGAAAACTTTAACATAAAGTTTCCATTTAGACTTTAGTATGTCTGTAGTATCCTGCAAGCTGAAATCTCTACTATCACGCGTGCGGCAAGATGGCTTAGGTATTATAAGATCTCTGAGGATATCTATATTTTTACTGATAGTAAGGCGGCCATCGCCACCATAAATGGTGTCTACTCTATATCCCTCGCGGTTGTTGAATGCCGGGTATCTCTTGATGCAATAACGACACATTCGTGTAACTAATCTGGACTCCAGGACACGCTGTCCTGGTAACTGTTTCGCGGATGGTATTACAAGACAGGGTGTGGCATTGGACAACTCAATGACAGGCCCCTTCACTGGCATTCCTCTATCAGAATGTTAGTTGTTGACTCAGCGCGAATCGTATCGACTTGCTCAACATAGGTGGGAACACGAAAGTACTTGCCAAGTGGCTAGGTCAACGTGGCCCTATTACGACCTGAGCAGGACATGTGATCTACTTAGGTTCAAGAAAGGTCGGAAGCGACCGGAAGATAGCGAAACATGCTAGTAAAATTGGTCTTAGTTAAATCGACTATTGCAGAAGTTGTAATGATGAAGAGGAGAAAGAGACTGTGTCTCATCTTCTATATCAATGCCCTGCGCTGATAAGCGTAAGGAGTAAGATACTCGGCTCTGATACTTTGGCAGATCTAGATAATCTGGCAGGTATTGGGCTACTCAAACTATCCGTCTTTGTAAAAGAAACCGGGTGGTTTAAAGAGGCGGCGGGGCAGATGTAATTTCTTGTCGCACTCGCTCTAGGGCATCACAATGGGACCGAACTGACGGACAGTGGCTGCTCCATTAACCTAACCTAACTTGCATATACAGTTGATTAAACTGTACTGTACCACCACAGTACATTCACATTCAATTAAACAAAGTGTTCTATTGCGTCCTATTTGCATTATTACGTGAAATTTTATGTTACGTTAGTAAAATGTTGTATAGTGTACCTCACATGTACCAACATGTGCTGATCAATCGAAATATTTGAGTGACACGCATTTGAGTGTAAAATGTAAATAGAAGGCATTCAAATGCACCATATCGCGATTGGTAAATGCACAAAGTAATATAAATACTTTACTATTTTCATGGTGCCAAAAAAAGTAAACATAGAAATAAAAATACGCTAGAATAAGTTAAAAAGGTTAAGATTAATTCTTATAAGTAGTATACAAGTAGAATGAGTTTGGAATAAAGTCAGACTTATTTGATGATACGTAAATCGGCAACATCTGCCATGTATTTTTATTTAAGTCTCTTAAATACATATTTCATTAAAAATATGTATGAAGAAAATGAAAAATTCATAAAAAACAATGTAATACAAAAGTAATTTATTAAAAAAATTGCTTACACACACACAGTCTTTTTTCTTGGAATGGATGTCTTATTGAAAATCCCTTAAAAGCATAAAATTTTTGCTACTAATATTGTTTTGCTAATGATTTAATAAAAACTTGTAAGTGCTTAATGACATCATCGTGTTTTATTTTGAGCTGTAAAATTTCTGTTTCATCAAGCTGTTCATCATTTTAAAAATTCATCATCGCATTCATCTTCAGGTAAAGGTTTATTTTCAATGCATCTATTCAAATCATCGGCTGATATATTTTACATTTCATCGTTAAACCGAGTACAAAATAAAATATTTTTTTCGTAATAAAAGGTACTCACTCAGTAGAAAATATTTGGGTGTTCGTTAAATACGATGTTCATTAAATAGAATGTTCGTTAATTCGGAAAACTACTGTATTTACAAATTTTTGCTGCAGAAATTTCTTGTAGTAAAATTTTGTAAAACCAAAAAGCAAACAAAAGCAAGAAAACAGAAAGTATACAATTTGTAAAAAAGTTATTTACAAAAAGATAAATTGAAATAATAAAATAATAAAAACCACAAAGTGAATGATTATTTTTAAACTATTTGTTCGATAAACATGTATATTAGGGTGGGTCACTGATGTATGAGAAAAAATTAGAGTTCTCAAATTATATTCTAATAGCAATATTTTTTTGTCTTACGCTAAAACAATTAAAAATTGTTATAAAAAAGTTTTAAAAAGTAATATCTTGAGCCCGCGCCGGAGCTCCTAAGGATTAAGTATTTTTGAAAAAAAAATATTATTAAATTTATTATTATTAATTAAAACTAAAAAAAAATTCAATTAAACTCAAAAAAATAAAATATTGATTCTTATACAACATAAAACAATAAAATCACAAAATCATGTTAGTTATGTTTTGGTCACAAAATTTAGTTTACTGTAAAATCTGGGCATCTCTCGTCTTGATTCCAGTTTCGTCTGCATTAAACCTTCTCTTGATTTTTTATCGCAAAGAGTCATGGATGCTTCTTACATTATTTTCACAGTTCGTTCCACCACCTGTGTATGACCTGGTAGCTGGGCGAAAATTAGATTGTTAATTTCTTGGCACTAAACTACCGCAGTTATTTCTTCAGTAGTGACGTTCCGAAAAGAATTGGTGGATCGAAAAACTTTTGATTCCAATTTATAACTTCAAAGTAGTAGTTACTTGCCTCAAAATTGATAGTCGGGACCTCAAACACGCGAGGTTGCTTTCCAGTATGAGGTGAGCTTCGTGCTTCTTGAAATCGTCTGGCTACCGGTTCTCTTACTGTTTTATTTTCACCCAACAACATCGACAGAAGCATGTTTTCTGGGTGAGCAAAATAGACGTTAACTTGAATTGCGCGATTTATTAGTAGCTTTAACTCTGCACGAAGGTATCGTTAGTTTGTTATCAATTTCCAAAAATTTTTAGATCCATGTTTGCAAGTTAGATTTGTTTTTATTTCAAATATATCCCAGGCTTGATGGCCAACATGGCTCCATACTGGAGCATAAACTTTTACACAATACTCTGCTAAAACGTAAGATCCCATTTGCTTTTGTTGGCCATCAAGCCTGGGATATATTTCCTAGAGACCTATTAGCTAACCCATCGTGACAGTGTCCATTTATAACAAATTGTATTTCCGGATGCTGGCCTTCAATTCGAGTAGTTGGTACTTGGCTATGGGTAGTTTCTCGAGAATATCAATAAAATACTATGTTGTTATGTAAAAAAAGAACATGGTCGTTATATTCAAAATTTAAGAACATTTAAGATCAAAGCGCGCTCTCTTAAATTAAAAATAAATTAATAATCTTTTACAGGGATTTAATGCAAAAAAAATACAACATATTTACGCTATTAGAAGTCGATACGAGAAAAGAATTGTTTGACCCACCCTGATGTACGAGTACATGCCTTTTAAAAGGAAATAAATGTTGTAGAAACCATTTACAGCTATTGTCGTTATGTTATTATAATTATTTGGGGTTGTGAAAGTGCCAAGTATATGGTTACTTAGTACTGCACTTGTTGTAATCTATATCACAAACAAATAATCAGATACTTTTGAATAAATTTAATCAGACACAAATTAACAAAATCAAATAAAATAAAAATAAGCAAATGGAAGAGATTATAGAAAATAATTCGTTTATATTCTCTTAAAATATTGCCGCGAGTGCCAACAAGAATTGGGTAGTCAAAAGTGTAAATAAATTTCAACACTACATTTATTTGGAAGCAGCTGTTTTCTTAATCTTGCGACAGTTTTTTTTTGAAAGTAAATTTTTTAGTTTACTTAGTAAGAACTCATTTACTGCATTTTACTGCAAAAGTACTCGAACGCACCTATTATTTTATTTTACTTTCACAAATGAAAAAAAAATCTGATGAAAAAAGTATTAAAGAACTTGCTATATAAAAATATCAAAATATAAAATGCAATAAATAAAATAGAAACAGAAGGATATAATGTGTTTAGTGACGGTACATAAAATTTAGTTACTTGACATTGTTTTTCTTTAATAATAATTTCTGATATTTGAGTTTAACATTTTTATACGGCAATAGTGTTATTTGGCCTATAATAGTACTTTATTGCTTATCAATTTACAAAACTTTGTGAATTGACTAATTGTTGACGAACTTAACAAAAAAAAAACAATTTTAAATGGGATTGGGAGTCCCGATTTGGGATGTGGTTTTTAAAATATATTTCAGAGCCATGTTTTTAGATGTCCTAATAACAAACGAAGTAAACATGTTTTATGCTTTCCTAAACGAGATTTTTACTGTCTTTTTAGAAAGTATGAAAAAATGCAAATACATATAAGTTTTGTGAAATTTTTGGAACAGTTTAGGCTTAAGTTGAAAATTAAAAGTAATAAAAATAATAAATGTTTGATTTGGAGACGTCGATTTATAAAATAGTTGACGATATTAGATATACGCAGTTTTTTTTAAATCGTTTCTTGGACTAAACTCCCTCCACTGGCTTTTTGCTGAAGACATTACAACACTTTTTGGATATGTTAAGACTCAAATAAAAGCGCCAATAAGGGGCTGTTCATATATTACGTAATGCACTCCAGGAAAGGAGGGACTACAAATTTATTATGTAATTCGTAAAATATACTAAAAAAATACATGAAAAATACTCACTCATGTTGCACTAAAAAGTTAAGAGCAATTAAAACTATAATTATATATAAAACAATTTTATTCATAGCACAACAGCATTTTATACTCCAATCTTTGGTGAAGTTTATATAAGACTCGGTACAGCCGAATAAAACACTCTTACGCGTTTTGTTTTCTATTTTCTAGTACAACGATTTTGAAGTCTACACGATATCTTCGCCCAGTCGGTGTTTCTCTTGTTGTTGTTGGCCTCGTTGTTATTGTTTTCGCGTAATTTTTAAAATTTGATAACAAATCATGCTGCGGAGCTCTTACTATATCCATTTTTCTTGGTATTGATGTTGTAGCTATTGCTCTTCTTGTAGTTGTTGTTGCTGTATTCCATGGTGTTGCTGTTGTTGCAACTAATGTTTTAAAAAAAAATAGATATTAACATTATTAGTTAAGCAATTTCTATATTATCTGCTGCAAATAATAACGTATACCTTGACATACTACAAGTATGGTTAAAAGGAGTCCGATTGTGAATTTCATGTCTCCTTAGATTCACAGAATATTGACTGGGTCTCTCAAAAATATTATTTGACTTGATAACGTAAGAACACTTACGTGGGCTTTTTATACTATTTTTTTCTTTATAAATCGAAATAACAAAACGGCTTTATTTTATTTACAAAAATAAGTCAAATAATTTTGAAAGTTAATATGTATTTATTTTTCGTACCATTGAAGTAAACAACATAGAAAGCACTTTCAAACGTGTATTTTGTTTTAGCATAATTAAATATATCAAACTACGCAAAAGCACTGAAAAACATATATGGAAAACATACACGAATACCATCGCACCATGAAAGTCTTTCGGAATATATATGTATGTTCGGACTAAAATGTATACGAAATATGTATATGTATACGGAATAAAAATAAAAAATACCCAGCAAAACCTTTGTAATGCCCTCTATTGAGAACAACATACTTTGTCACACAACATACATACCGCATTACTTTACAGTAGTTATATTACTACTTATTAGTAAGTAAACAAATAATTTATTTTTTGAATGGCGCAGTAATTGAGTGTGTGCTTATCATACAGATGATCGGCTGTTCAATCCCTGGCGAAGCTATGTGTTTTCTTAACTGTGTGTGTTTAGTGCGTAATAGCGTAGCAATAGACCAGTGACTGCAAGACTTGACATCACACAACAATTCCTTCAAAACTACGAGTTCAGTACTGAAACCGTACATTTAATTTATGTTTCTTTATGTATTAAATGACTTTTAAGTTTTGACATTTCGAAATTGTTATGTGTAATCCGACGTGGTAAGTACTTGCCTCCGCCATATTCAAGTAACGAGTTAACGAGAGAAGCATTGAATGCAATTCATACGGTTATTTGCTTTTTAACTCATTACTTTTCCATAAAAGTTTTTACTAGAAAGCGATACGAACACAGTAACTAACAAAATAATTTTCACATAGACTTTTAGTAATATATTATAATTTGAAGCTGAATATTGTCTAGCGTACCATAAGTGTACATTAGGACAGGTGGAAAGAAAAAGTGAATGACAGATATTTTTATAGTATAATCTTCAGCTATAATAATTACTTGTCAATACTTTGTAATTACATTAAATTATTTAATTAATTTAATTGATATTGATAAAAAAAATATTTGTGCTTTAAGTGCCATTGCGGGCTTTACAAAAAATGAAAGCCGGGTTGTTGAAGATTTCACTAAAGCTTAATTCTTTCCTTTTTAGTCTGATATCAAATTCTAAATTAAAATATAAAGAATAATTATAATAATATTAGGTTCATTAACTTTATGGAATTAAATATATTTTAAATATTTTAAAGAGCAAAATACAGACATTTTTTAGATGAGTTTTCCTGTAGATATGAGTTACTAGAAAAGAGCAGAATTAAGTCATACTCACACCATTAGCGACACACAAAATGTTGCAGGAGGAATTAAAATGCAGACTCAATAAACATAATAAAGAATTTTCTTAAAAATTTTAAAAGAAATACTAAAAGTGAAATCTAGAAATGTATATCAGATGGAGAGCTTTCCAAAAAGAAGAGATAAACAGTAGTCAATTTATTGACACCGATTTATGATCGGACTAAAAATAGTGGTGAAATGAAGAAAATGCATTTTAGGGCGTGGCAAATATTTTTCTTAAATTTTACTTTTAGAAACCTTATTTACATATCAATCATCATAGGCGGTGACCGGTTAAAAAATTTTTTGTCAATAATGTCAATATTTTATCTTGTCTGCACGACATGTTCTTGAGGTCTGACTTGTCACTTTTGTGACTCATATGTGATTATCCATGTCTGTTAAAATTGTTATTTTAGAGAAGATACATCATATTAGCTCACAAGCGTTCATATACAGTTACGTCTGACGTTGTCAATGTTTATTTTCAACAGCTGATCTGATCGCAAATTTTATTAGTTTTTTTTTTGGTGAAATGTATTTAAAAAGTAACAAATTGCAGTGCGCAGTATTACTTCGATAATAACTGCAGTTAAAAAAAATCAAAGGAGAAAAACAGTTGATGTCAGAAGGTTTGTCAGATCAAAATAGAACACCCTCTAATTGAAATTTCATTATATGACTTCATGAGTTTGTATGTACGTATTTAACAGTGTGAAATTTTACAAGTCAGATGTAAAAAATATGTCGTGTACGGGTGGCAATAGGTTAATTTCTTTTGCGTGAAAATCGTTGCTGGGTTTCATATTGTAAATAGTTTTAATAGATAATTTTGGCAGTAATTATATCACTTGTTTTCATATTTCTTTTAGTTTATACAAGTGTTTTATAGTTTGTTTACACATTTTTATGGGGCTTTAATTTCAATTATTAAAAACTATAGTCAAAATGTATTATAAAAATTGTAAACGTTCTTACAAAGAGTTTACTTTGTAGACATCTGGTTAAAAAAAATTTTTTAAGTATTAAAAAATTCTGGGGTCTAATCGTCGCCTTCGACAACGAGTTAATTCGATCACGTTTTCTTAGATTGAGATACAGCACTGTTGTTTACAATGTTCGATAGCGAATGTCATGGTTATACCCCTGGGGTCTAACCCCTTCATTCTGTATCGTCAAAAATATATTGATCAAGTAACAATTTAAACGTTTTTTATTTCAATAAATCAATTAGAAGCGATAAATATAATCGTAAGATTATTTACTATGTATTCAATTAAAATAAATTTAGTTAAAAAATTATTTAAATAAACTAATTAACCCAAGTAAATAAATTAAAAAGGTAGAGAACTGAATCACACAATTTTTGCAATAGACAATATAGAGTTGAATGATCTATCTTTGTACATGAGTATGCTCATGTGCTCTCTATAAAATATCTACGTTCGAACTTAATGTAACTTTCTGAAACATGTTTGATTTACCTGTGACGTCTGTAAGCAAAAGTTTGTTCATACCATCAGCGCATGGACTCTATTTGTTATTAACTGAATGTTTTTTGTGTTCACTTGATTGTGAGCATATGTTTGCTTTTTCTTTTGTTCATGCAGCTGTCTGATATATAGACTTGGGTCCAACTCGTTCATTCGCTCGTTTTAGACAAGAGCCTTTGATCAAACCCATGTAATTTAAATGGGTTTGATCAAAGGTTCTTGTCTAAAACGAGCAACTGAACGAGTGATACCCAAGTCTACTAATATATAATATAAAAATACCATTAGAAAAAAATCAAAAGACTTTAGTTAAACCTAAACTGATAATCTCTAATACTACAATACCAATTTTAATTAAAGATATTGTGCTATTGATAAAAGTACAAAATATATTTTAATACGAGTATGTCGGCAATATTTTCTTCGCCGAAATGGAAGACAGTTAACAGTTAATGTACTTAAATACATTAAATAAATGTTATTGTTTTCGTGTTAGTTAGCGATTGTAAGAAAAGTAGCGTTGCACCTTATTTGAGAGTATTCTGCAAGTTATTGAAAAGTTTAGGGCCGGAGAACAAGAGTTTTTGGTTAAAAGTGTGTATAAAACAATTACCCTGCCAGTTGACTTACTCTACGAGTAAAATACAATCTTAAAAAAAACAAAAATACCTTAAATAATTCAACAAATGATTTGACTACCGCTGGCGCAAAATGACAACAGAAACAATCAAATATTAAATAAAATCAAACAAAACTCTATAGAGTATAGCAATATGGTAATTAATAATATATTTTTTAATTTTTAATCTCCGTAAATGAGAAAATTATTGTTTTCTTTGAAACACTGCACAGTGGGACGTTTTATGAAATATATGGCAGTGGAATCGCTACTTCTTGTACCGCGTGAGATAAAAATCTCAACAGTTCGTAGCAATCTGTTAATAACCTCGCTAACTATTATCTTGTAGTGCGATACAAGGTCTGTGTATAACCTCTTATAATTAGTAATTTAAATCACTACGCTAAATGTAAAAGTGATTTGGTTTTTATAGCTTCTTTTCATTATATTTGAATAGAAAAATCCAGTTTATTCGTATTATTCATTTAAACTTTTTAAATCAAAATTGTCCTATTTCTTAATCTATGATTCATTAAAAAAAAATACTGGTCCGTTGCGATTACGAATTAACGGGATTCTATAGTATATGTAGATACATATAACCAACATTTATTGAATGATGAGATTTGTTTAAAACTTGAAATATATTACATGTACATATGAATAGTAGGACACCTCCTATTTTATAACATTTTCTAAGAGAATATAAATACAATTCAATTACAGTGATCCAATAATGCGAAAAACTCAGGGCAGTAAACACAAAACATTATTTTCATCCGTGATAGCTAACTTTAACGCACTGAAGTCCGTCTGTGCTCCAAATACATATGTATCTACCTTAGCAAACACTAGTCCAAAAGCTCAGCTCCTCCGCTGTTACAATTTAAAACTTTTACAAGTTGTATGTGCAAATATTTATTAAAGAACCGCATGAGTGGCATTATACTCAAAATTATTCATTCATTACGCTAGTTTACAAAATGACATATTTTTTCATGTACATTTGATGAGAGATAGATTTCCTTGTGTATTTTCTTCCGCTGAATTCGAAAATCAAGGTTAAATTTTTTTATGGAACAGTTTTTGAGATATTGTAATAGTTTAATTTTTTCGACCTTTTTTCACTTGACAAATCATATCTCGAACTAGAAATGTCCGATTGGGTCGTTCTTGGTGCTCAAATGCAAGTTATTGAGATGACAAACAAATATGTATTATCGGATCTTCGATTGGTAAAGCAGTTCAAAATATATGGGTAAAAATAGTGCATTTTTAAAAAAACATATTTTACAGTGATTCTGTGCCGACGGAGAAGTACAAATCGTTAAAAAAAAGTCTGTTTTCTCTACATGTACGTAAAGATGATACTGTTACGTAAGAACTAAGACCAACCACAAGAAAATTAACCAAAAAATGCCAATGTTATAAGCAATTGAGTGAATAAATCCAAATCTCATATTTTCCGAATATTTTATGTTTTTTCGACAATATATGAGTTCAGTTGCTCACACTGAAATATATTGAATTTATTATTTGTTATTTTCAAAGATGTTCAAAAGCTTTTGTTTGTTAAGGGCTTTTTAAGTAGTCTATTTCCATGCATTTCATTGGTGCTAAAGCCAAATCATCAGTAGACCTTAAACCATATTTTGAAATGTTTCAAAACTCTTATCTTGTACAAAAACTTTTAAAAACTCAATGAGAATTCAAGAATGAGAACCCAAAAAAATTACAACTCATGTTACTTATACTTTTAAAGGATGTGACTGTACACCCGTTTATCTTAATGGGACTTTGATTCCCAAATCAAATTGTTATAAATATCTTGGTTTGAATATGGATAAACGTTTAACATGGAATAATCATTTACAACAGAAGAAAAAACAACTTGATATAAAAACAAGAAAAATGTACTGGCTACTGGATCCAAGTTCAGAATTGAGTCTAAATAACAAATTAATACTTTATAAGACAATTTTAAAGCCTATCGGGACTTATGGAATTCAGTTATGGGGAACAGCATCGTACTCTAACACTGACATTATTCAGAAATATCAGTCTAAAACTTTAAGACTTATAACAGAAGCGCCTTGGTGTCATCGTGTCCTTGACATATCCAAAGTCAAGGAAGAAATAAAAAAATATAGCATGAGATACTTGAACAGACTTAGCAACCATGAAACTACTCTAGCTATAGCTCTTTTAAATGACAGTGACGAAGTAAGACGGCTAAAATGACTGTAAGCGCTAGATGTTCCATTTATACTATAATCTAAAGTAACTTTAAAAAATTATGTACATAATAAAATAAAAAATTGGTTAATTACTTGTACTTCGATTGACTTGAAACAATAATATTGGAAGCAAACAGATACAAACTAGTATATCCTTCGTTATGTTCGCTGGAATTTAACGTTTCTGTAACATTTAATTATTTATAAGATTTGCTTATTATTTAAATGTAAATACATTGCAAATAAAGGTAACTAATAAAAAAAGATAAGATGCTTGAGACATTTCAAAATATGGTTTAAGGTCTACTGATGATTTGGCTTTAGCACCAATGAAATGCATGCATCTATATAGACTAGCTAAAAAACTCTCAACAAACAAAAGTTTTGAAAATCTTTGAAAAAAGATATCGATCAATAAATTTAATAATTATTTCTTATTTTTATGAATTTTGACTTTGTTATTAATGTCGTCATGCTATTATTATTATTATTTTTTTTTTAATTTTTTACGACATATAGTAAAGACATAGGAACTCACAAATTTGATTGAAATTATATTTCATCGTATTCACCAAAATGCCTAAAATAAAACGAGAATTTGAGTGCGTAAACAATTTTTGTTTGACGTAGATTCACCGATTGATTATAACATAATTATCTGCAATATTTTGGAATAGCACCTGCAACTTTTCATGAGCAACGGACTCCAAATAATGTTAGTTTATCGTGCCATATAACTTTTGCCGCGTGGGCTTCTGGTTTATCACAGTAAGATTAAATTTATATATATACATATATATATATGTATATATATACATATAATTGAATTAATAATAAAGTGTATTTTTATTCCCAATTAGACGATACGTGAAATTTGGTGTACCGATGATATGGCGAGAGTTGCTCTGCCATTCGGTTGATTGTTACTTTTGCCTGAGCAAATCCACTGGTTTTTGAAAGAGTGCCAAATGGGTTTATGCGATAGTAGCATCTGTTTCACTTCCAGTTCCACATTCAAGTGCATTTCCTCATCCTAAGTGCCCCGATTCAACGATTGAATCTTTCGAATCATAACAAGAGACAGACACAAGCGGTGATAATGAATTTCCACAGGAGTCGCAATTTTAACATTTTACGCAGCCTGAACTGAATGATTTGGTGAGAGATCTCGAGCTGTCAAAGGAAAAAGCGAAGTTACTTGCATCTCGCCTGCAGCAACGGAACTATTTGGCATTCGCATTTGAATTTTTGGTTACGTAAGTGACGAGCACGGCGAGAGATTTCACCAAAAAATTAAGGATTTTGGGATAAAGCAATGTTGGGAGACTATGTATGATTTCTCACTAGAGAAACGGATTCCAAAAGCAACCGAAGACAAAGCAAGAGCCACAACTATTTCTAACACACAAAAATGTCAAGAATGTATTGCAAGCGTTTAAACCCAACAAATTGTCGAAAAAAATAAAATATTCGGAAAATATGGGATTTGGATTTATTCACTCAATTGCTTCTAACTTTGTCATTTTTCGATCGATTTTCTTATGGTTGGTCTTAGTATTTAGTGGCATTAAGTGTTGATTTAACTGATACAACAAATTTAAAAATTTGCGAAAAAAAAACAATTCAAAATGTTTGCAAATGTGAACTTGGATGAAACAAAGAACATTATTCTAATTTGAAATTACATAAAAATTTCAATATCCAAAATATTTTGATGTTCTATTTATTCATAATTACGAAAAATTCATCAAGTCTCTACCATGAACTGTCATTTTACGCTCTCAATTTGTGTTCTCATTTACTGCATTTTGGGTAAACGAACTCAATTTAATAAAATGCAGTGAAGTTCAGTAAAAAATTTTAAAAACTTTTGCGTACTCGAACGCACTTAATGACTTTTGATCTACTTTGAGTGTCAATGAAACGAAAAGTGATGAGTAGTTTTGAAGGTAGTAGCACTAGAACAGCTGAATAACATGCCACTTGCATGCTCATTTGGAACTATGAAACACCGTTTTCCGTTTTATACAGCGTTTGACACATTCAACTGAGCCACCCGGATTTTTATTTATTTTGATACCTAACAAGGCATTTTGTACAACAAATTTATATTGTATTGCTGTAGAAACGCTACTACCTGGTCGATCTGATTTGGTAGCTACACAGCATTTTGTCTCCATTGCTGTGCTCTGGTGTATGCAGCTACACATGAATTCATATATATTTTAATTATATTTTTTCAATTCATTATGCGTTCACTGTTATAATAGGTGTGAATCCATTCATGCAGCTCTTTGATACATTTTTATGTTTGCATTTATTACACATTTTTTGTTAAAAGTCCCACTGTGTCCTGTTTAAAACCGCAGCTAGGAATGGCCAGAAATAATTACAATGAAATATTAATTTTTTGTATGAATCAACATTTTACTTATTATTTTTTTCTATTGCATTTGAATTTTAGATACTTAACAAAATGGTTCTAAAAACGTTTACTCTTAAATCAATTTTAATTATATTTAACAGCTTAAATATCGTAAGTAAAAATACTCATAAAATAAAAAATTAAGAAACAGCTTTAAAGCAAAAGTGAAACTCTTTTCAAAATTTACTCAAGACCAGCGCCATTGTGTATATTATAATTACACTGGTCACTTTGAATGATGAAAGAAAGACGGTTTCCATGCTGATGAACTACCTGTCGATGATCATATCAGCAATTTGTTGTGCGGCAGCGGTAATGGAATCTCCCTGCATATTACAAATCGCAAGTATTCAAGATATGCTAATGCTAATTTTTAATAACAACAACAAATAATGATTTCCCGGGGGAATACTTACTTACTCAATTTGGAACACAACACTTACTTACTCACTTGTCCGTTTCGCAAGTAATGCCCCATAATATTGTTCTTTGATTAGACAACAATATTATACATATTTATAATAGCCTTAATTTGATAATATGATTTAACTACAAGCATGTATTATCCCAGCAAAAAATAAATGAACGAGTTCAAAATTAAATAGCTGTTCAATTCACAAGCTCGTATTAACGTCGTATGTGTTGTGTAATCGTCTAATTATACAGTATTGTATTTTTGTTATTGGTAATTTTTATACAAAAGTGTGTTACAATTTGAATTTACGTTTGAATTTTATATGTTTTATAAGTGGTTGTATATCGCAAAAAGTTGCAATTTTTTTAAAAAGCCAGAGAAATTTGTAGCCATTTACCCGTGTAGCCTGCTGTCATGAATGTGCTTATATCTTAATTTATCTCGATTTTGTACTTGATAAGTTTTGCAATAGCTAGTGATATTTCCTCCGGCGACATCATTTACGTTTATTTTAATTTTTTATTTATAATAATAAATTTTATTGCAAAAATTATACGTATAAGTACATCAGATGAATAATAATTAGAAGCTGTTGTCAAACTCTCTAATTTCACAGACTACATTGAATTGACATTTAAAATACGAAAAAATGACGATACAACAAATATGTCTGTTCACAAGCCCATAAATAAATACCGTATTTTTTTAAACGATAAGCCATACGACTGAGCTTGTGAATTGAACAATTGTTTTTTAAATTTCTTACGCACTTATTTTTTCGAATGCATTCATATTTCCATCGTAACCCTTAATAAGGATTAATAAAATAATATTTTATTCATGCAACTTTGCTAGATGAATACTGCATTAAGTATTCAGTGAAGAAAGGCATACAGAAAAGGAATTAAAGCATTATATAAAGAGTGGGAGTCACATTTTAGTTTTCTTATGCCTCGCTCAAACAGATATTAACATACATACATATAAATACATGTATAAATATTAATGGTTGCACAATATGTTCGTTAGAGTCATAACTTTTTTCATTTATTGCAAATACCAAAGTTTGACAGATTGGTCTGAATGGTTCATGGGAAAATAAAAATAATTGCGTTTTTACTTTTACGCAATCGTTCAAAAAGGTTCCGCAACAAATGCGATGAAGTTTGGAGTACAATTATTAAATGTATGGACATTAAATGGCGTGATGATATGCAATTTTTTTTTTGAACTCAGTAAAGCATTCAGATATTATAATGAACATGCAAGGTTTCCGTTCATTAACTTTAAATCATTACCACCCGATGGAACTGCAGAGCAATGTTTTTCATCTTGGCATTTATTCTTCTTCCAAATTACCGGGAAAGGCTTCTCCCTATCTGTAAGTTTATATGTGGTCCATGGTATGATGTATGGTTTTCATATCTCTGTTTCCGTACAAATAACTTTTCGTCATTAAAAAACTCTCTTACCCCATTTAAGAAGGCTCAAGCATATTTTTTACGGGACTGGATGCAAGAACCGTCTGCAATTAATAGACAGCATCGCAGCAACATCTCGTATGTGCAGAACGAGCTTTGAAAAGAGTGCAAGATTTATTTCTGCTATGCAAATCTACGCGTACACTTAACCATGGCAGAATAATACAGGTAGTAGCGACTCGTTAACAGACTTTCTTTTTAGGTTTGCAGCTGTCAAAATATATGAATCATTTTCATCAACTTCTTTTATAATTTGTAGTTTTTGCTTAAGTGAAAGCGCCGTGACAATTTTCTTCTCGAATCACACTGGCAGCTGTCATCCGATTTTTCGAGAGTAACACTTGTGCGCTTTTTCCCCCAAAAATTGGCATTTTTAATACCCTTGGCATAATAATAATTTTTTGTTTTTGTGGTGCAGTAATGTCGGTATTAATTCATTAATTCAGCTATGTTATGCTTGCCTTAGGTAGTATGAGACGGCATTTAGATGGCAGTAGCAAATTTATAATGTGGATGGCGAATCAACTAACCAATTAACCAATTTTATCTAAATTTTATCCATAATCCAATCGAGGGCGTTAGTCTTTGTTTACAATTGCTATAAAGTGTTTTCATACAGATTTCTTAAATAATCTAATAGATCCTCGTTGCTGTTTCTAGAACTTTCTTGAATGTTCTGTTTCCATTAGTTTGAATTTGAGTGCTCAAATTTGCATACACACGGTTAATTATACTGTGTTTAATCACCACTGATTTTTTATGTCCGTTAAATTTGAATCTACATTTAAATTTTGTAACAATATATTTTCATTTTTTTCATTTTCAGACCGCCAATATATTCCTAAGTAAGGTTGTAGTAACAATAGTTTTGTGGATCTATAGAATAGCAACTGATCTACCTTTGTACACCTTTTTTGCATTGGTGAGTTAATAAATAAATTTTTAAGAATATTTAACCATGTATGACGGTTACGGGAAACATAGTTTTGTATATTTAGGTCCATATTAAAAACTAATTTTTCATTATGTGTATTTACCATAAGGAATTTTGCTTTTGCACTTCACCATATGAAAAAGGAGATAACTTTGGCTATTTATTTGATATGATGTTTGATAAAAGGAAAAAGTATCAAAAATAACAATAACCTGCGAAACCGTCCAACCGAATGCAATGAAATTTTCAAACATAAGATTATGCGATCTTTTAGTGCCAATAGATGTTGTCCATAACTAATTTTATTTTAAATAAATCACTATGTTTTAAGACGATCTGTGCCAGGACCCCGGCAATAATCAAAGTAAATATTCCATGACATGCAGTTATTATAAGAATGTATTGAAGTGGAACTAACGTGAAAGGACGCCTTTCGCTCAAAATATGTCACATAATGAGCTGGCATTATCGGTTCATGCATTGAATCGATGTTTTGTGGCACAACAACAGATTTTGGACGACCTGGGATCTTCCTCAACGTATGCCCGATCCAATTCCATTTACGTCGTCGAATTTCGGTTTTTATTGGTAGTTGGTCTATTGATGCCCACAATGTGATGTTTGATATGATGCTAGGCTAAATACTTGGAGAGCATTTATTTCCCTAGTGGCGGCGTGGTATTTTTCGCCCCCGCACCAAGCAACGGATTATACACAGGCGGAAAAGGTTTTGAGTTTGGTTCGCTTAGAAATTAATACTGATCGCTAGACTTTATTCAGCAGTCCAAACGATGTTCTATCCTTTGTGATGCGGGATATTATATCCACAATTACTGGAAACGATACTTCCGAGGTAGCAGAAAGAGTCGACAACTTCGATCGGTTTCCCGTAAAAAAATAAATGTTGAGTGTGGACGGAATTAATGCCGATTAGCCGGGTTTTCGCAATATTAATCCTATGGCCTGCTCAGATGTTGTAGTTTTGTCGCGATTTGGAAGTGTTTTTTTTTTTTGCCAGAATACATATATCATCTGCATAATCTAGGTCTCCAAGTGTACTTTGGGGCCTAATGTAATGCCGGTGTTGTTGTTTGTCACACGGTTCATTATGGTGTCAGGCGTCAGGTCGAACAGTAGAGGTGATAGAATACAACCCAGCCCGGAAGCGTTATTTTCTCGAAACACATCGCGTTATACTAAAAATAACGAATATTCTGAAAAAGTTATGTTTTAGTCGAACTTGCCTTAAAATCGTTGGAACCATAAACAAAGAGTAAGCCCTAGAAAAGAATCACTTCAATGATGAAACAGAACAAACTGCAGCTTATATTTTATTTTTACAGCGTTTTTTCTTACACTCTCAATTTTAGAAACTCATTCTCTCAACAATGTTACCGTGTTTTCATGAAATCACATACATTTTTCATACGAAAAATGCAAACAAAAGAAAATCAAACAATAACAAGAGAGAATTTGAAGTTACTGCCGTCGATTTTATTATGGACCATCAGCGATTGTTCCTGAAGTTGCAGATTTGTTCTGCTTCATCCTTTAGTCCAAAAATTATCAATATGAGGAAACAAATTTTGAAGAATCGGAAAACAGCTTTGAAGTTGGTTTAACATCGGTTAAACTGCGTATAAAGGTCTAGTCTTGGAAAAAAATCAGCAAATTTTACTCATGAAGCCATTTTATTTGTTATTTAAAATGAATGATAATATGGACATATTATGCATATGCACATATCTCTTTGGATGGGTTAAGAAGTGTAATTTTAAGTTTCATTTAAATTTTAAGTCTGCTGTAAAATAAGCAATAAGTCTGAAAAAAAATTATTATTTTTTATTTCTTAATTATAGATATTACACGTTATTATAACATTTGTTGCGTATTACATGGCACAAAGGATACATCTGACCAAGTTAAATAACTTAATTGCAACATACACAGGAGAGGCGGCCATCCCCTTAACACCTCCACCGCAAGTTCGGTCTGATGTCATATGAGAATGAAATCTATTAGTACGAAAATAGAAGTTGCCTCGAGCCAATGCGATTTTGATGAGCGAACTCTCGAACTACTGAACGATTTAGGTTTTCAAAGCGTGGTCGAAGACGACGTTTTAATAACAAAAAACTGAAAGTAGCTGAATAGATAAGTGTAATAAACTGAAAGAAAAAAATTAAAAAAAGTTATAGACGAAATTTTGAAAACAACACTAACTTGTTGCTTGAAATACAGTGGAACTCAACTTTAATAATAAAGAGTGGATTCTGCTATGCCACAGTCAAAGTTTACTTAGACAAAGTCTTTTTTCAATTTTCTTTTAAACTATGTTTCGCTTCTACACACACAAATTTTACTTTAAAAAATTTTGTGTTCTTTTGTTGGATGAACATGCAAACCAAAGTCACACATGCAACCAAATTAAAGTATGTGTAAACGACGCAGAAAGCAACTTTGCGAGTACAGCAAAATGTGTACTCACCTCTTTTTTCTTTCCTTTATCACCTTCAAACACAAGACTTTGAAAGTAAACTTTGACCTTGGAAAAGCAGTTCTTTCACTTTCTCTACAAATTTTCATTGCATCCCTAGATTAGTAGGAGACAGAGACCTACAACAAGTTAAAAATTCGGTACAAACCTATAACGCGTTCGGAACTTTTTTTCTCGTTCGATTATCATTTATGAACCAAAATATTCAGTAAGACGACTTTTCCACATGCAAAGTCTATTTTGATAAAGTTTCCTCAATTTTCCTTTAAACTTTCTTTGACTTCTCCACACGCAAAGTTTACTTTGACAAATTATGTGTTCTTTTGTTGCATGAACATTCAAACCAAACACACACATGTAACCAAATACAAGTCTGTGTAAACTTCGCCGTTGCAAAGAGGTAAAACAAGTAAACTTGCCTCGAAATCTTTTTGTTGCTCGTTTTGGACAAACATATTTGATCAAACCTTTTTAATTTAAATGGGATTGATCAAAAGTTTTTGTGTAAAACGAACGACTAAACGAGTTCGATCGAAGTCTAGTAACAAGTTTGTATCAGCCGCAATATTATATTTGGATTGATTTGTTTGGAAATTAATGCGTCTTGTTTATATGTTTGCAAAGCATTTCTCAAGACAGATCAACCAGGTAGTAGCAGTTCTACAACAATAGAAAAATTACTGTTGAAAATACCTAACTAGCTGTCAAAGCAAATATGGAGTTTGATGGTTTCAAATACCTGGTAGATCTTGTATTTCCCTGCAGATAACGCTACTAGTCCAATACACGCATGTAAAGTATACTACATAAAGGCCTAGTCCAAAAGTAACTCAAATGTATGTGGAAAACATGGTATATTTAACATTACGATGTTCTAGGGCTGGAACATGTGGTACATAGGACTAACCCAAAAACTACTCGATATCATTAAAAATGGACCACATACAAGTAGTTTGTTCGGCACGAGTACTATCGTGAAAGCACGAACAATTGACATAGCCCACGACTGCATTACATAGGAACTTGTTGAAACTAGTCCGTTTCAGCTATAATGAACAACGTAGTTCACTATTATCTGCAGGATTGTTGTTCCAAACAAATCCATTTGCATGTATGGTTGTGTAATGCAGATTGCGCAGCAATACGAATAGCTCGAAACTTCTGAATAGAATATTACAAGAATTGTGCGAACGACAAGTTCGTTTCAATCCCTTGGGACAAAATCATAGTATAATAATACAGGTAGTGTCGAAGTTACAACAACACTGCTTTTAGGTTCGAAGCTGTCAAAAATCACAAAAGAAAAATGGCAAAATGGTTGCATTTTCTGTTCTATAAAGAATTTTGTTTATTTTCCTTTTCTCATTTGCATTTGAAACAAATGTTAAAGTATGCTTTTTTAGAAGTCAAATTTTGACAGACCCAAACCCAAAAAAAAACCTTTAACGCTTCGACACTACCTGTATTATTCTACCATGAGACAAAATCATATCAAATAATAGACTTGTGTCCAACGCGTTCCGTCGCTCGTTTTAGACAACAACCTTTGATCAAACTCAAGCCATGTAAATGAGTTTGATCAAAGGTTTTTGTCTAAAATGCGCGACTGAACGAGTTGGACCCAAGTCTATCATATAAAACAATCACAAACTGAGAGAACACTGAAGATGGCACATAGCCGAAACCGGTCTGTTTATCAACCAAATTTGACGTGGGATGACGGAAATTCATTCCAAATTACAATCACAAACATTCATGTTGTTCATTGCGAATACCAGAATGATTGAAATGAACGCTTGTGCTTACAATCGTTCCTTGTTGTTGAGCAATTACGGCTGCATCATAAAAAATCAGAGTACATGGTCGCGTTTACTCGAAAGTTTTATACTCTTCGCAGCTCTCTGGTAGATGTTCTGAAATACCAGCGGACATCGACCGCGCAATCGCCACAAGAGAAGATCTTCGCTACAAAACTCTACTTAATTCAAATATATATTAAATATAACACTTGATCAACAAATGATTTATAAAACTAAAAATTCAATAATCCCACCAAGCACATTATAACCACATTCCACTGTACAAGCTTCAATATGAATAGTTACATACCTCGGTTATGATAAGAGCCCAGTTAAATAATATATGACGATGCACAGTAAATTTATAGTATTTCCACACAGTTTCCAAACAGCCGACATTATTTATTTGATAGGCAGTCGTTGGAAAATTTTCATCTTCAGAGTCAATAATAGATGCGTAGCAACTGTCGGGTATCGATAAATGTTTGTAGGAATAATCGTGAGCATTAAACAAACCGCAACAATAAAACTGTAATTAATGATAATTTAGCTTGTTTATTCGTTACGATTTTTACTTCACTAAAACTTACTTGTGCTTGAATGACATCCATATGTTTCGGTTGTGTCTCGACTAAACGCCATGCAGATTCCAGCTCTTGCAAATTGTTGAAATAGAACTCATGTGGTTGAAATGATCGCATTTGTAAATATTGTATGATCATCAGCGACAATATAAATATAGAATACTAAGAAATTTTTTTTTATTATTGGACGAAATTTATGCATATGAAACAAAGTCTATTTACAAATAATATTAGATGCGTTCGAGTACTTTTGCAGCAAGCTGCAGTAAATGAGTAATTACTGAATAAACTGAAAATTTTACTTCCAAAATAAGCTGTTGCCCAAAAAAGTACAAGAACGGAAAAATGTTTAAAATTAGGGAAACGGCTGATTGCAACTAAATGAAGTGTTCAAATATATTTACACTTTTGACTCTACTCAACTCTTTTTCTTGTTGGTACTCGGTGCAATATTTATTATAACACGATTTTAAGAAAATATTAACAAATTATTTTCTATATTCTTTTCCATTTGTTCATTTTATTCGATTTTGCTAATTTTTGTCTGATTAAATTTATTCAAAAGTATGTGATTATTTGTTTTGCTATTGCTATTAAAATGATACAAAGAAAAGAAAGTTCTAAGGTTGTTATAAACATTTATTCCTTTTTAAAAAGCATATCATCGGTCACAGGTTGACAACTCTTAACTCGCAAAAAAATCTAATCAGGTTTTTGATACCATAAGACTGTATTTGTCCTTTTGCATGTTAGTATATTTCATTTATATTTAAACAAAAAATCCTTCTCTACTTCTCCTACTAATTTTGGTTTTTTATTTACTTCCAGCACGGCTTAGTAGCGGAGTAATAACGTTTTTTTTGTGTCCTGAAAAGTACAAAAAAAAAGTTTAGAGTTGTCAACCTGTGACCGACGACATACTTCTGCCTTCATATGGAATAATAGCTTAAATAAAAATTCAAATTTTGAAATTTAGTGTAATTTTTATTCTAATTGTTTTTTATTTAAAATAAGTAACCTAAAATGTTAGCAACAAGTTTATTAGAGAACGAACGTATACATTTTGGAAAAGAATTGGTAAATAAAGATTTTCCATTTTTTCTACTTAAGGTCTTTTTCGGTACCATGATTGGCGTTTTAATGGACCTTAAGTTAACTTAAGTGCTTCTGTGGAAATAAATAGTATGTAATGCATGAATCATATTTCATTAAAAAAAACTTATTTAAATATAAGTTGTTTGAAAATAATCTATTTAGGGAAGATGGAAATATGCAAATAAAATTATGTGGATATAAGATGTTTTGACTAATGCAATGAATGTTGTTTGAAAAGAATTAAGCTAAAAAGTAAATGCACATTATCTGGTAAAAAATTAAGATTTCATAAAACAGATAAAATAAATTTAAGCGTCTAGACTTCTATAAAGGTCCCAATGCAATAACTAAATTCGCCCTTATGTCGACATAATCTACTCTTGCATATGACCACAGACTTGTTTAACGAACGAATAGTTTAAAAATAATTGTTCACTTTTTAGTTTTTATTATTTCAATTTATCTTTTTAAATAATTTTTTCACAAATTGTGTACTTTCTGTTTTCTTACTTTTGTTTATTTACCTTCTGAATCATATGTATATTTTTGTATGGAATCCGCGATTTTTATCAATTCAGTTCTCGCAGTAAATTTTGAACAAATTTGTGCACCGAATTCAAATTAATAAATCTCATTTCATTCGAATTATGTTTAACTAAATGTTTTTAGACCAAAACTGTGATTTTTGTCGCATATTTTAATGAATTTTTAAAGAATAAAATTTTTTATTGAAATCCATTTCTTCTTAATTTTTAGGCAATTGTTTTGGGTAAATTAATTATTTTATTAAGAGAGTACTTTTTTTTAGAACAATTTAGTACTGATTTCGAGGTCGCTCTACACCATCTCGTCAGCGTTCCTTGTTCGATTATACTACTTTTGACGGTGGAAACTAGAGACTGGGAATATCAACTATTTAACCGTATTGAAAGAAGAAATGGGTTAACTCAGATTTGAACTCAAGCCGAAAAATTCATTTTAATATAAACAAATTCAACAAATTACGTATAAATTTTAAGAATAACATTTTTTTTAATTGTTCGTTTTTTTCAAAACTTTAACGATATCTCTGAAGCTACTACTGGGTAAATTTAAAACTGATGTAAGCATGACTTAAACATGGAATCATACATGAACACTGATGTTGGGAGTGTAGCAGCTCCCGAAAAACAACGTTGTTTCTGTTCTGCCGTGTAAGTTGAAATTAATTGATGTTAAAATTTTCCCCTGTTCCTTTGGAATATTGTCTCATGTCCAATTCTTTTTGACTAAAAATGTTACGAACTTTAGCCAAAAAATAATAATCACTTTGGATTAAAAACCACTAACAACCAATTTGTTCGAAAAATAATCACATTAAATTAAAGATAATATCGTTGAGGAGTTTTATATTTTTTTTAACTGAATATGGTGAACCGTCTTCAAATTATTCTAATAGAAAAAAACCATGTGCAGATTTTGATTCAGCGTCCCAAAAAAAATCTTCATCAACAAAAACCTTGTTACCTTTTGTTTGGGAATAATATGAAATGTTAATACAAAAAGACATCTGCTTGCCACACGAAGTTTCTATCTAAATAATGTGTTTATTAAAGTTTTATTTATTTTAAAATTATTCTTTGTTGTGTTTTAAAAAATTAAAAAGAACATTTTGCATTAATCTAATGCACCCTTAATGTCATTTTCTGCCCCAATTTGACAGCAAATGATCTCTTTTATATGTAATAAATTAAAATTGATTGGGTATTTCAAAATTACAATTAACATTTTTCAAAGATGTTGTTCATATTTTAAAGCGTTCGCAAAAAGTTCATATTTTAGAGTAATCAAAAGTGTTCATATCTTGGGATATTCATCAAGCAGTTCATATTATCAAGATTGTCCTGTAGATATTTTAAACTTTGTTTTTATTTTCGATAAAAATTTTATTTCTAAACAAACGCATAAAAATGGGGCATTACTGGGTCTTTCACAGTCTAAATCCTAGAGTATCCATTTATTTCACTTTTGATTTTGTTCGAGTAAGGAATTAATTGATTTTGCAATTTTAAAATTGCTCGATTTATCGAGTATTGGCTTTAAATTGTTCGAATAACTCGAATAATTAAAATAATTAAAAAAAAGACTCAAATAATTGTATACAATGAAAGAAATATACATGTGAGTTTGAATTGATACTTACTTTTATTATATTAATAAACAAAAAAAGAAGAAATAGAAGAAAAAATTAGTTAAAATAATAATACCTTTGTACTACTTATAAAGATATAAAACTTTAAAAAATTAATAGTACATCAAAAATTATGTTTGAAGAAAAATTGTACTGTCAACGAGATTTGTATCGCATTTCTGAAAATAGTCCTTTAAAAATAGCATACAGTTTAGATGTTTGCTTCTTAAGCATTTGTTATGTATGGATATTATATCATTTGTCACACATACACATCTAAAAACGGATTAAAAAATATTTAAGAAAAACATGTCGCTCCTTTATTGCAACATAGTCATATCTCAAAAAAACTCGTTCGCTAGAAACGAGTTTAAAATTTTTAATTTCCACACACATCAATGGAAAAATAAAAATGTGTTCTCCCCTCAAGACGGGAGTAAACAAGATACTCGTATTTGTATACATTTTTCACAAATTTAAGGGCGATACGACGAATATTTCTGCATTCTTAGCACAAAAATCACGTTTTTTTAGATATGACTACGTTGCAATAAAGGGATTTAATCGGTTAGAAAAAAAATATTAAAAAAAGACGAATTTACTAAGAAATTCATTTTACTCGACATCAATTGTTCGAGTTATTCGTTAATCGAAATTAACTATTTTCATTATTCGATCAAATAATGGAAAAACTTTACCCGATTAATCGAACAAAGATTAATCGAGTGGATACTCTACTATCTATGTATATATATTATTTGCGAAAGATGTTTTTTGCCTGTATGAAATATCTTCCGTAATACTGTATCAATTTTATGTAAAGTTAGAATTTTTAAATTTATAACAGATTTTTCAAATTTCATCACTTAACGAAACACAAAGAAAAATCGCCGATTTAATGACAAATCCCTAAACTGGGAATGCTGCTTTGCATGAGAATATGCTGTCATCTTGATTATTAACAAAAAGGAGTGCAATAAACTAAAATATTTGCGTACAAATAGAAAGTAATTGCTTTCAAACGTTAATTCCGTTTATTTTTTGAAAAAATTATTACCTTGAAAATTATGTTATCAAAAAATATTTGCTGGTTGATGATGTATGTGGCCTACAAGGCTGTTGCGAAAATCCCAAAGGAATATGAAATACATATAAAACAGTCTCACAAACAAAGTGTATATCTTTAATATTTTATTAAAGGATTAATTTTTACAAATGCGTCCAGTTTGTAATGGGATCCTTAATGATTATTTTTGTAATTATTAAAGAGAAAATAATAAGAATCTAGAATCATTTCCTTCTTCCTAGAGAAAATATATATGGGCGAATGCCAGAAACAGTCCACCAACCAAAATTTTTATAAATTTGTATCTTTTTTTTTTAAGGAATATTAGACAAGATATACAATTTTATAAATAAAGTAAATGTATATCGATGATATTAATGCACAAATTATTAACAAATACTACCATATGTACCTCAGATCTTCTAATTCCATACCAGAAATTGAAAATTTTAGGTATTCATATCATTACTTTAGTGTTTGTTAAAGAAGATGGTCCGATCGAAAGCTATATTTTTGTACATTGACTGCCTGATCGCCGATATCGAAAGAAAATTTTCTTTCGTATAATTACATTTGAAACAAAAACAAAATTTTAAAAGTTCTTTTAATTGCAAATGTAATTATGCGAAAGAAATTTTTCTTTCGAGATCGGCGAACAGGCAGTGAATTCACTTAAATTTTAGTAAAAAAAATGATGTGTTTACTATTTTGGAAACATTGAAATTATATACATATGAAATTTCAGACTAGAAAATAGAATATAAAGAATGTAACGTGCGTCACGAAAAGTTTACGTCTTTTTATAAAAAACGACGAAATTTTTTTGGCTGCAAATAAGTTATTTTAGAGTTCTATTTCTTTAAGGAACTAGATTTTGTGTGCGTTATTATGCAAAATTCACTAAAAACTAAGTACGAAAACACACTTTAACATTCAAAGTTACTTCCGTTTTTTTTTGTAGCGTGCGTCACAAAACTTTGTGATCAACTATTTCGCAACAAATACCTGCTAAAAAAATATTTTTTATGCCATTCGAAGGTACACTTATATCCCACTGAACACCATGCATAAGTTGAAGGTACCTCTTTTAAAACGCGTACGAATGTAGCGTTCATCATGCAGTATTTTCTCATATGTACTTGTTTTAAAATAAAATCTACTTACAATAACATTAATGCCAAAAACTTCACTGACTACGCCATAACAACCAATAACTGTTGTTAAACACAAAAGGGAACACAACAAAATGGCTAAAATAAAAAACGTATGAGCATCTGTACCCGATTGTGCTCCCTTCACGCCCATTGCATTCACGCAAATATCACCAATTCCGAGAAACTTGAAAATGAAAATTTTTAAAAAAGCTTGTATAATAAAATATTTAAAATTTATGTCTTCCCGAACTTACCAGACATCCTATATTTAACGCAAAAACAAACCACTTAATAGTTTTAAATACAACTCCCATTATTAAAATTTTAAATTAGGTTTTTTATAATAATCAAATGATATCGACTGCAAGTGTTTCTTTATTCTTTAAATATTTTGTTTAAATGATGAATTCGTGTTTTGTAAGAGATGGAATAGCAGAAATCACGTTCAAGAAGCTTTAAAAGATAATAAATAAATGATGCCTCAGCATCTACAAATTAATTGCGTTGATAAGAATTATTCAATTCAGTCTTTAGATGAATAATTAATTATACAAGAATTAATGCAAAATAATACAACGAAAATACAATTTATGAAACAAACATTGCAAATAATTTTAACTTGTGACCCCAGATTGAATGAAACACGCAAAAAAAATAATATTCACACTTGAAAGGTACATGAAATAATTTTAAACAATCTGTAATTTGTTTTTTTTTCATGAATATAAAATCCATTCTTAAGTGTTATTAAACATTATTGGGCAAAATTTAATTTTAAATGTTAAAAAGACCAAGCAGAAAAAATATGATGAATGCTGATAAAATGTGCAGTGGCACAGAGAATACACATTTTATTCTGCCGGTATCTAATTATGGTGTAGAAATTTTTCTGTTATTGCGCCAAAGAGAACTCACGATCACAACTTTTTCAATCAAAATCGAAAATTTAATTAAATCTGCTAGAAAATTATGTAGTTTAAAATTAGGTACAGCATGTTTCCACTACAGACTTATTCGTAATTCACACTCCAATTAAATGCAAAATTACACACTTCAGGGAAAATCGC
Source organism: Gymnocheta viridis (assembly GCA_956483585.1). Taxonomy (NCBI): domain Eukaryota; kingdom Metazoa; phylum Arthropoda; class Insecta; order Diptera; family Tachinidae; genus Gymnocheta; species Gymnocheta viridis. Next base: position 46,805,018 of record OY101443.1, on the reverse strand, counting down.
CTCAGTTGTAGGTAGTTCAGGTTGAAGTATCTTCTGAATTATTTCCTTCAGGAATATTTTTTTCAATTACATACATTTTTCTAATACTGTAATTCTTTTTATTTTATATACACAAATTGGATGCCATTAGTTTAATGAATGTTTCATTCCATTTATGTAAAACTAAATAAAAAATTGAGAATATATAAAAAATTGTGTGTCCGTTATTATTTCCGATACTGTATATACAAAAAAAAATGGAAAAATAATAAAACTCAAGTTATAAACTTCTTAAATAAAACTTAATTTCGGTTAAATGCAACGAAAAGGTTAAAAATCACTATAAAAATGGCACAGAATAAAAACATATCATATGTGGTATGAAAATAGTATATTAGAGGAAATCACTGAACTTGCAAACTTTGCAGATTTTTTAAATACTGGACTTATGCAGATATATATATATATACATATATATGAATATATAAATGAATTCCTTTAACTCCCACTGGAGCATTAGGCGCCTAACGCAGATATGCTATTCTAAAAATGGTTGAAAGCTTTTCATTGTAAACTTTTTTGAAAAATTTTTTATGGTTCAGTATTGGCAAGTTAAAGACACAGTGTCTAAAAAAATTAATTGAAAAAATGGTTCTTGTTTAATAAAACTTATCAATATCATCATAATATGCAATAAATCACGCTTTACGACAGAAAATGATTACTTAAATATACATACATATGTATATATATGCAAGATTTGCAGATAGTGATGGGCAAATGAAAAAATGTATCGATATATTTCGTATCGATATTTCGGTCTATCTAAACGTATTTAACTAAAAATTTTAAAATACCCCAAGTTTAAAAATCAAGTACACATAAATACCAACATACATTGCCGGTCAAAAAAATAGTGCTTACATCCCGATATATCGGCGATACTTCAGGTTTGCCAATATATCGATATCCGCGATATTTTGCTATCGATACGATGATACTTCTTAAAGTTTTTTTTTTAATTTTCACACTTTTTTGTTGCATAACAACTAAGAGAAATAACATACATATATAAAGCAGAACATAAAATCAAAACAGAATAATGGAATTGTTTCTTTTAATTCTTAGCCGTTTCGCTTTGCACCATATTAGTGAAATGTTTGTGAGAATCAAAATCACATAGATCTCCTAAAAATTCTGATAAGTCTACGAGAAATACTCGCCTTTGGTGCGTTTTTTGAAAAAAATACAAGAGATTCCAAATAGGATAAGTCTCCATCCATCCTAAGCTGTAATTCTGTTAAAGAAAAAGTCGAGAGATACCTTAGATCTCCTAATATTTCTAGAGACGGAGATCCTCTTGTTTACTGGTACAATAACATGTAGTACCCGAACTTAAAGACAATCGCACAGAAATACTTAAGTTTTCAAATGAGTTCTATCGCATCTGAGAGACTATATTCCACTACAGGTCTCGTTCAAACGGATTTGCGAAATCGTCTATCTCCGCAAAAGTTGAGAACACTTTCATTTTTTTAAACAAAAACCTTATTAATTTCAAATTTAAATATTAATATCTTAAGCTAAGCTTAGACGATATGTTGAATCAGCATATTTATGCTGAAAAATTTGGTACATGTGCTTGCATATCGTGTAAACGCAAAATTATTTCAGCATACGTATGTTTAACATCATTTGCTAAGACTTTATTAACAATACCAACAACCGTAAATTGGTAATTTTAGCATATAAGTTGCAAACTTTTTAAAAAGCCAGCGACATTTGCAGCCATGTACTCGTGCCATGTGTTTATATATTAATATATCTAGATTTTGTAATTGGTAAGTTTTGCAATTTCCTCCGACGACATCATTTATGTTTATTTTTTATTTATCTTAATAAATTTTATTGCAAAAAGTATACGTATAAGTACATAAGTTGAATAATAATCAAAAAGTGATGCCAAACTCACAAATTTCACAAGCAAATGTTTATGCGACTCAGCATATGTACCACCAAATAAAATTGAACATATCGTATAAACTCAAATATCGTATGTTAACTCTTATGTTGACATTTCATTTGCTGACATATTCTGACATCAAAAAATTTGCTACTTTCAACATATCATGTAGACGCCAAATTGAATATGCTGATAGAGGCATTTGTTATTATTTTCAAGCATATAATTGTTAGCATACATATGCTGATTCAACATATCGTCTAAATTTAGCTTTACAAAGTTTTTTTTTATAAAAAATTATTTTTTTTTGTTAATTTTACCATAATTTCAAATTCTATTCGTTGTTTTTTTTAAATCTTATTAATCTCAATTTGAAATATTGGGCCAATTTAAACTGAATTTCATATTGTTTATTTCTTGAAATCATAAAAATGTTGCATACATTTTGTTGTTTAAAAACTTGAAGCTTAGAAAATGAAAATGTATTGAAATTTTTTATGATTTTAGAATCAACAGTATGACATTCAGTTTGAGTTGGCTCATGACTATTCTCTTTCACTTTCAAATGTAATTCAAATGACAATTTTGAATATTAATAATCTCTCACACTGTAATTTTGTATAATAAGCCAGCAGTCCGCAAGTTGTTATAAATTGAAATACATCGGATTGTATACTATTATGTCAATAAGAACATTTAAAATAAAATAGTTAAGCGTATACAACTTGCATCCGATTCGGATGCGTATTTTCCTATCGAATTGTAAAATTAGATGTACACTAGAAGAAAAGAATAAAACAAAGGAATAAAATAAAATTTAGCCTTCGCACTAGTTTCAATTATGAATTTCGTTTGTTTTCTGCAGTTTTTTTCCAATTTGTTCTTTTTAATTCAAGGCCTTGTTGATTCAGCCTTGTTTTTATTCTTCCAAAGTAAAATTTCAAAATTTAAATTTTAATTAAAAAATTAGAAATTGTTTCAATATTCATAAAGCCGCAATCTCTCCTATAACAAAAGAACTGGAAAAAAACTAATTAATTATATTATTTTACCAATTAATGTGATAAACAAATATAATAATAATAAAACTATCTGAAGAAAAATGCAATTGGATTTCTTGTTTATTTAAGTATTTGATAGTTCGAACCCATCCAATGATCGAACCGAATTTGACCCATCTAATATTAATATATAGCCCCAATTATAAATATGTATTCGCAAGGAATTTGTTTCATGAGGAAAGGTTTTTCTTGAGAAAAAATTTCTCCAATTAATTCAAACTCCTTTCTTTTTTGTGAGGGATTTTTTTAGGAAAAACCCAAAACTTAAATATATTTAGAATAAATACTTTATAGCTTATTTTTTTCTCCCTTTTACACGGTTTATAAAAACGGACTAAAAGGTAAAATGAGGGAATTTTTATTCATAGTAGGAAAAAAAGGAAAAATTTCATGAGGAATTTCTGTTCATAATTATGCTGATAATGTCTGTAACGAAAGACTAATTGCATCCAGGTACATCTTAATGCCCTCCGAATCACCATAGTAATTGGACCCATCCTACCTTCGCTTATAATGTCGGTAGTGTTGGATCTATCTGACAGCCTAGGCCATCGCTGTATAAATGTAAGAAGGAATTAGGATACAGACTCTGGACTCTACACAACAAAAACCGTTACACATGGTGGTTCTGACATTATGTTATGGGAGTGTTTTTTTATTATAGTGTACGACCAGGAAGTAATGCTACCGTATGCTTTTGAGAAAATGCCGCTGGTATGGGTCTTCCAGCAAGACAATGGCCCGAAGCATACGGGCAAACTCGCAAAATAATGGTTTTTGGACAATGAAGCACACGTGTTGGAGTGTCCCGCTCAGTTCCCAGATCTCAATCCAATTGATAATTTATGGGCAGGTATAAAAAAGGGAGTGTCTCAAATACAGCCCATCAGTAATGAAGCTCTTTGGACGACTGTTCAACAAATCTGGAACTTAATTTCGAAATAAAGATGCCAAAATCTCGTGCATTCCAAGCAAAAACGTTGTGAAGAGGTTATTACCACTAATGGTCACGCAACAAAATATTAATATCTTAAGACATCATAAATATAGTGAATTCAAAATCTTTAATTTATTTTAATTTTTCTTGGCTTAAGTATTTAATTTCAGTACAAAATGAACCATGGGGCAATTTTTTTGACTGAGTGTTTTTTAAGTTATTTTTAAAAAGTATAAAATTTGTTATAAAAGGAAAAACAAAATATACGTTTTTTTTGTTTAATTTATTAAATGTGTTTCCAAAATATTCAAAATAGCATGAATTCGTTTTTATAAATCTTAAAAATATTTTTTGTAAACATACTTAAAAGTTATCAAGCTTAATGTTAGTGTATGATTTAATTTGCTTTTTTTTTATTAATTTCGTTAATTTAAAAATAAAATTAAACAATTTCACAAATAGAAATAAAGGCCATTTCGCACTATATAATACAAGTATTACGTAAATTAACAAAAATGCAAGGTTTATGATATTCATTTTAAGCATAAAAAACAATAATTTATTATATCAGGGTTGCATTTCTTTTTAATTTTCGTAATACTTGTTGGCCTTAAGTAGCAGTAGTGGTATCGATATAACAATTATTCTCACTCAAAACATACATAGTAAATATATACAAGAAATAAATGTGGATTTTCTCCTCAAATATAAATTTGAAAATTAAGTATTATAGGAAAAGTGTATTGTCCAATAGAAACTAAATCAGGAAACAGTATTTAAGTTTAACTCAACTTATCAGGCAACATCCCTTTCAATATTATTAAAATAAAAAAATATCACATTTCGTATTAGCTGGTGGTGTAGTGGATTAAATTGAATTTTTCGGGCTTTCTCTATAAATTTCTCTAATTGCTTTAAATTAATTGCACTCTATTTGTAATATAGTTTCGGTCGGTGTGAAGTTACAATTTATAAGTGGTAGCACGTTTGAATTGTAAAATATTTTACATTTTCCATGGCAGTGGTATAAGTCCCCATTTTTGGGTAATATCGTTGAAATTACATTCCAGAGCCACGACAATTTTTTCCTGAAGGTGTGTTTTTACCGACGTGGTTGCCTTTAGGGTTAAACAAAGTTTATTGCCGTGATGGCTTATATGCTGAGTCTGCAAAAAACAATTAAATAACATAAATTTAAAAGAAGGGTTCATATGAAAAGCTCTCTGATTTTATTAAACGTTTTTATGATTTTTTAGAATACTTACATCCATATCGTAATGCCACAACTGACGCGGATCATTCGAACAGTGGCTCAGATGGATATTTGGTGTTGTAGCATTTCGATTTTTTAACATTTGTATGACATTCTGCTTAGGCTCACTGTATGTCAAACAAATATTGTTATTTGTCATAATTTTGCCCGTGGGTGTTATAACAAAAATATCCATAGTTTGTGAATGGGCATTACAATCTCCCACAGTCACTGGTTGTACTGAACTGCGTGGTGCATCATCTTTAGCCGGTCTTAAGCATTTATCGCGATCCAAATCGATAAGACTCATAAACATTTCTGCATTGTTTTCAATTTCGTCAAAAACTCGTGGCCACTCACGAGACAACAGACGTCCAGGTACATTTTTCATGTGATTACTATAGGCTTGCGCACATTCGGTTTCGCCATCCAACCAAATGATTTTGCCAAAGAAACGATCATGATCGGGAAAGAAATGATCGGGCCATATGTTGTGTAAATACCATGAAAATGGTTTGCATTGCAGTTGTTCGCGCAAAGATAAGCGACTGCTAATGTTAACTTTTTCCTGCATAGAAGTCGAGAGTCCTGCAGTATAAAGCATGCTGAAATACTTCCATTCATCCATCCAAACCATGGCTGCACGTGCCAAATTTTGACCCAAAACTTCGCTCATGCCACCGGGGAACGTATAAGGAGTAGTGCTTCGGAATACATGGCCAACATGAGAACAGGGACTTATTTCCACACTACCACCACACTGCCAAATGCGGAAAGACATTTCAACATTTTCCCCACCCCAAATCTATAAAAATAATACCAATTAATTCTCATATATGTACATATAATTCAATATACATACATGCATATGCATGCATATTTTGCATATAATGCTTAGATAAATATAAGTATACCTTCATTTCTTCATCGTAAGCTCCCATTTCATAGAAATAATTGCGCTCAATTGCAAATAAGCCTCCAGCCATTGCGGGCGTCATAATTGCTTTAGTGGGATTTTCTTTCAATGACATACCTTTGCGTTCAGTGGAAAACCAGCGGAAACTTAGCTGCCAATTGAATGCACCCCAATGATTTTCAAACGTTTTGGTATAACTAAAGTTATCATCTGATATAATATCGATAACTGGACAAATAACACTAGTGCGTGACTCTTTAATTCGTTGCAACAAAGGTTCAATCCATCCCCTTGAACATTCACAATGAGCATCAAGAAATGTCAAGACATCGCCTCGTGCATTCTTGGCACCCATTAAACGAGCAGGTACAAGGCCACCTCGTGTTGGCATTCGGAATATACGTGTTGGAACAGTTAAAACTTTAACGTAACTTTCCAGCTGCTTTTTCAAATAGGCTGCCATAAGAAACATAATAATAATAATGAAATCAAGAGAATTTAAATAAACTCCAAGCTTCATTTGCTTTGCAACTTACAGCGATCGCTTGCATCGTCAACCAAAATAATTTCTTTAAGTAGCCTTCGGGGTGTGCGGTTTATAACACTGGTTATTGTCCTTAATAGTACAGACCAGGCCTCATTGTGGAATACGATAATTACCGAGGTTGTTGGTAACACCTCAACAGCATAATTTATATCACGGCATCTAAATTGAAAAAAAAAATATATTTTGAATTTACAACTACAACATTACAACAAAAAAGGAATTTTTGTTTGTGTAAAGTTTACCAAAATGTCAAAAAAGATTGTAAATAAAAATTATCTGCCAGTCCCATGATGTCACACGTATTTAGCATTTGCTTTTGTTTTAAATGTAATTTTACGTAAGAACGAATACGAGTGACATCCTGGGACTGGCAGTACATTGAAACGCTGCACAGATGGTGAAACTTTTTTTTAATGGAAACTAAACTAAATATGGTGTTATTGAATTAAATCTTGTTGCTAATCTAACGCGGCATCAAAAAGCCATAAATGTAGTAAAATGGTCACCGAATGAGGAGCTTTTGGCATCAGGAAATGATGAAAGTGTGAAAGAATGTGAACCTTTGAATAATTTGGACTCTACAAGGATGATGATGGGCGTATTGTTGTGGTATCTAGTACAGATGGCTTCTGTTATCTTATTAATTTTGAGCAGGGCGAGCTAGGCAAAGAATATGAAAATTCGGAGGCGATGCTAGAAGCTGCTTTAGCACACCACAACTTATAAAGAAGACGAAAAAATAAAAGGATAGCGAAGTTGTAGCAAAGTCAAGAAAACCTACAGATGATACTGTTGCTGCTGTAGTTGTGGCCCTGGTGATGTAAATAAGTAAAAATTCGGTGCGTACTATTTTGCAAAACGATCAAGATTAAGAAGAAGCCTTAGCACGCAAACAACGATCCGAAGTAGATATTTCAAATAAGTACTGTGGAACCTCCCTTAACGGACACTTGCCATAAGCGGACACCCCTATTAGACGGACATTGTTGCCAGGTCCCAGCAGCGCTCCATAAGGAAAGCATTGCAGTCGCTTTCCCTTGAACGGGCGCTTCTCATGAGCGGACACGGACATCCGGTTGACAAAAAAAATTCTCTTGGACGGACATTTAGCTTATTTTTCAGATTTTCTCATGTCATAATTTAGAAAATAATCTTGCCAATAATATTTTCAATCTAACGCCTTTTCTACAATTACTTACGCGGTTTAGGGGATTCCCCAAATAACAGAAATGTGAGTACTCATAAAACATTTTAAACTTTTATTACTTATAGAGCTACATTTAATGATTTTTTTTTTGTTAATTAACCCAATTGAATTGTTTATTTTATTTTTTTAATAAAAGTATTTTTAAATAAAAACTAACAATCTTACACAAATTTTTGTTGATTTAAACTTGTAGTTTTCTCTTGGCCGGACAGCCCCCTTGTACGGACACATTTTAACGGTCCCTTCGGTGTCCGCTCAAGAGAGATTCCACTGTATGTACTGTATTGCAAATTCTTAACGAATTAACATTAATTTTCAGTCATTAACCTACTTTCTTATGACTTTATTTATTTTTTTATTTACTCAAGTACAATTAATAGACAATTAAATTTATTAAATAAATTAAAAAAATAATTAACGCTAAAATGGAAGCATGCAAAACTAATTACAGTTCCTAAATCAAACAATGAATATCGACCAATTGCTATAATAAGCTTCCTTTCGAAACCATTAGAAAATATTTTGCACCAACAAATAAACAATTAATTACATTCATAAATATAAATTATTGTGTGATAAGCAATCAGGCTTCCGACCAAACCACAGTTGTGTAACGGCTTTAGTAGATGTAACGGAGAATATTAGGCGTGATCTGGATGATGGGAAAATACATTTTTGTAGTGCTTCTCGTTCACTCGAAAGCATGAAATATTATATGGCAAGCTTAGATCTTTCTTTAACTTTTCTTCGGCCGCAGCACAACTTATGTTGTCTTAGAGATCGTACACAATCAGTATGTGAGAACAATACAGTGTCCAATCCAGTTAAACTAACTAGAGGTGTTCTTCAGAGGTCAATTTTGGGACCACTACTTTTCTCGATTTACGCTAACGATTAGCTAAATCATTTATCCCATTGCAAATGTCCACATGTATGCAGATGATGTGCAATTATTGCTCAGCAGCCCAGCTCAGTCAATCGCGGAAAACATAAACAAGCTTAATCATGATTTAAATAGCATTTATATGTGGGCGTCTAAAAATCATCCAAATTTGAATCCTAAAAAATCTAGAAGTCTAGTATTCATAAAAAAAACTATACCTCCATCTATAGAACATGATATTGTAATTAACAAACAAAAAATTGAGTTAGTAAATACAGCAAAAAATCTTGGAATTGTATTTAATAACAATCTGACATGGTCAAGTCATGTCAATGCACTTTTTGTTAAATTATATGCTAAATTGAGGATATTATGGACTGTTCAATACTTCACACACTTGAGAGTAAGAATTCTACTTGCTAAAGCGTATTTGGTTCCATGTCTTATCTATGTTTGTGAATTGTTTTCTTGTTGCGACAGTGTCAGTAAGAGGCAACTCGAAGTATTATACAATAACAAAGTAAGATACGTTTGTAATCTCAAGAGGCGTGATCATGTTTCATTGCACGTCAAAACATTATATGCTGTGTTTTTTGAAAATCTCTTAAAGATTAGAACATTAATTTTCCTCCACAAAATTATATATACCCAAAAGCCGGGATATCTATTTCAGAAGATTAGATTGGCCAGGTCTTTAAGAAGCAAAAATATTATAATCCCTAAATATAAATGTCTAGTTTCTGAATGGCAGTCCCTTTTACATGCTGTTCGTCTTTGGAATGCTCTTCGACATAATCAATAAGTTAACAGCAACGCAACAAATTTAAAAAAATTTCTTTTTAGTTACTTTGATTAGACGATTAAATGTTTTTATATACTTAAATATGTCCTTATTTTGTTAAACTTAATTCTGTATGCAACTTTAAATATTAAATATCTAAATTACTTTATTTATGTTAATTTTAGTTTATGTAGGCGAATTTATTGTACATTAAACAGCCTTGCATTGTAATTATAAGACTAGGTCTTATTTTGCAAGAGGACTCAATAAATAAATAAGTTTAGTTTCGGTGGTCTTCTTTTTCTTTGGCTTTTCTTTCTAAAATTAAATAATTGAAACTTAACAAAAAGATAAAAATTAAATTTATAATTTTACTTTCATCCAGATAACAAAAAAAAATCGCAAGAGTACTAGCGTTGTTTTTCTCGATATAGGAAAGGCTTTTGACACCATCTGGCACAATGCATTAGGTTTCCCATTGTATTTGCAAAAAATTATACAAAGTTTTCTAAAGAATATATATTTCCATATAATAAATCACCAAAACGTGTTTCTACTAAAATTTTGTACTGTCGGTGAAACGTAATCCCCATCAAAGATGATATTAAATATTAAGTATCACTTATTCTTATGTATATATTTTTTCGACGTTCTGTTTTTTAAATGAATCTAATTTATCTCGAGCTATAGGTAAATGTTTTTTTAATAATATCAAAAATTTATTAAAAACCCGATATTTCGCCACTTTTTTGTGTGGCTTCTTCAGGGATATATAAAATTGTTTAAATAAAAAATTATTGTAAAAAAAAAATGTCATCTGGCGTAGTTGTTAATTTTTGGTTTCAACTATTTTGGATTGATTGAAAATTATTGAATTAGATTTGGATTTGTTAATTCAAATGATTATAATATCGTCCTTAAAATTTTACCAAAATTAATGTTTTATACGCTAAAAAATAAAAAAATTAAAATGCAACGTGCAACTTCGGTATGAGTTACTCAATATATCGTCATATGAAACGTAAAACCATGTAATTAACAAAAATTTCAAAATAGGGATTTTTTATTGAATATTGTGTACCATGTAAATATGCACGTTCCTATATATAGGTGAGTCTGTTAATTTTATGCAAGTTTTAGAGAAACTTTTTTCCAGGTTGCTTAATTAAATATTTTATTAAGCTTCGTCCCTCTGCTGTAAAATCGAAAAAAGTGTATATACATGCTTTTACGTTTTATATGACGGTATGTAAGCATATTTTTATGAAAAAATCTTGTTGAGAATTTAAAAGAATATTGAAGGATAAAATTCTGAATGTCGATAATCAGCATGGAAACCAGAAATATGCTTTAAAAAGTGATTTACGCGCATTAAATATGCATTTAAAAAGTAAAAATATGCTTGAAAAATTTAAAAGATGTGCTCCTAAAAAGGAACAAAAATATCTTGTTTAAAAATAATATATTTTTTTATTCAACATTTCAATAACATAAAAACAAAATAAACGGAACAAAAAACAAAACAACTGAAAAAAAATAAAAATGCACTTCTATAAGGAGAACCCGATAAAAAAATTAAACAAAACTTCTTATTGAAAATTGTTATTGCAGTAAACAGCAACATATTTGTTCAATTCACAAGCTCGTATTAACTTCGTATGTATTATGTAATCGTCTAATTTTGTGTGATGAATGATATCGGTTTTATGTTAAGAACAGATAGTAATTTTGGATTGAACATAAAACCCATAACATTGAAATTCATCACACAAATTATTTTTTTGTCGCCTTTTCAAATCCAGTTCCGACAACATTGGATTCTGTGACAACCCTGATTGTATTTTTGTTTTTGGTAATCTTCATACAAAAGTGTGTTATGATTATGCGTTTGAATTTTATATACCTATGTATTTTATAAAATGGTTGTATTGAGGCCAGGTATGGAAAAATTCTATTTGTTAGATTAATTTGTAAAACTCTTTTAATTATGTGATAAATAAACCCAGAAAATACATTCTTCTTAATGATAAATATATTCGTATACTTGATTCATTTTAATTTATTTTGCAAACCATTTTAATTAAAATTGTTTGTCGTTTAGAATTCCCATATCTGGTTTAATTTCACAGTATCAACTGAATTGAGTGTCGACTATTGTGGAAGATTTTAATGAAAACAAAATTTAAGAAGCAGTAAAAAATTTCCCGTAAATAAATAAAAATTTAAAAATACAAATGGAAGCAAATTCTTCTTCAAGAAATTCAAAAGAAATTTGTTGTTCGACATAAATTATTTACTCACAATGAATTGCCTACATTGAATTGACATTTAAAATCCGAGAAAATGACGATACAACAAATTTGTCCTTTCACAAGCACATAAACAAATATCGTCTTTTTTCAAACGATACGACTGAGCTTGTGAATTGAACAATTGACTTAGATTTTCAACATCTAAATGAACTTGTATGTGTTGAAAATGTTCTCTCAACGTCTACTAATGTAAAAGATGTATATAGATGGCAACACGTTTCAACTGACAAATGGGCAAGTCCCAGAAACAGTCCACCATCCAAATTTTTTTTTAAATTTGTCTAACTTATTTTTTATATTTTTTTAAGGAATATTAGACTATATACTCGCATATAATTTTATAAATAAAATAAATGTATTTCGATGATTATTAATGTACAAATTATTTCCGAGTCCTTTTTATTTGTGTCCTTTAGTATGCAAAATTCGCTAAAAATTACGAAAACACACTTTAACTTTCAAAGTTACTTCCGTTTTTTGTAGCGTGCGGAACAAAGTTTTATGATCAATTATTTTGCAACAAATACCTGCTAAAAATTGTTTTTTATGCCATTCGAAAATATACTTATATCCCACTAAACAACATTCATAAGTTGAAGATACCTCTTTTGAAAGACCTAAAAATTTGCAGGATTTGGCCATACATATTTACAAAATAGAAACCCCTGTTGGCCCGAATTTCAAACAGTTAATAAAATATCTAAACATTCTCTAATGGCACTGCTACACCTTCAATATATATTGTAATATTTGGATCGCGATTAATTTTTTGGATTTCAAAATATTAAGTGATCCATCAGTAGTTGCGTCAATACTGCATGTCTAGACGTCGAATAAATATCGCAATACTGCATCGCATTCAATATACATTGAACGTGTAGCAGTGCTTTAAAAGTATCGGATATGCTGTATAAATTAAAAAAATCCTGCAAATATGCTCTTAAGATTGAAAATTGCAAAAAATGCTGTAAAGAGTAAAATATGCCAAAAAAAATTGCACTATCAAAATTCATAAAAGTTTCTGAAACGGATAAATATTTTATATCCGACTCCACAGGTTGCACATATTAGCAGATTTCGTAATTATCAGCATTCTTTTTTGCTTAGAGGAACAGATAATTATTTGCATAAAACAATTTTTATGTGACACCAACATTCACAATTTACGAAATTTTTGAATTGAAACGGGATAACTTCATTAAATACTTAAAACGCAGTTTTACTCGAAAAACTAACTTTTATATTACAGTACATATCGGTGTAAGAAACTTTAAAAATGTCAGAAAATTGTTTCTTATATGCGGTTTTTTTCTTATAAGCAATTATTGTTTATAAGAAAGTTATTTCTTATAAAAATATATATAGACATAAGAAACTTTTTTCTTATATCACAGTGCAACACGAAAAAAATAACCATATACGGATACCACTACGTGATAAAAGACCAAAAGAAAGAAGACCAATGTCTCCCAGTTTTGCCCAAAGTCATGCACTTTTTGTTTTATGGGCCCCCAAAGATTTGAAGCTTCGGTGTGATTTTTGCAAATTACTGATCATTTTCTCAGGCCCATATCTTGCAAATCGGTAGGAATTTTGATTTACTTTCTGAGGCAAAGTTGTAAATCTTGTTATAATTTTACTACGGTTAAATAGTTGATATTCCTAGTCACTAGTATCCACCGTCAAAAGTGGTAAAATCGAACAAAAAAAAAAGAACGCTGATGAGATGGTGTAGCGACCTCGAAATCAGTACTGATCCGTTCTGCTAGTCTGATGAATAAATTGTTTCAAATAAAAATACTCTCTTAATAAAATAATGAATTTATCCAAATATAATTTCTTATATTAAGAAGAAATCGCAAAAAATTTAAAAAAAAAATCGATTTTTTACCTTTTTTCCACTGTTCAGGTCCATAGGTAGCAAACCGTTAAAAATTTAAGAAAACAATTAACTATAAAAATGTACCTAAGACTTCAGTAAACAACTTTTTAGAACATATAAACTTCCTAGGAATGATTCTTAATACCGTTTAGGTAGCGCTTAGGTAGCCGCAAAAGTGAAATATTTGATCCCAATTACAAAGAAAACAAAATAATTTTGGAAATCCCTTGCAAAATGTTGACGACCCTCAAATCACAGCAAATCTTCCATTTATTTTCGTTGTACTATTTGATTTTTTTTTATTATATCTCTCAATGTTTCACAACTTTCATTCATGTTAATACTCATTGCTAGCGGAATGGAAGGTTTTCGGTTCGACGCATGCAACAACACTTCTTTCAAGCTTGAAACAGAACCATCAATAAATAATCTCCACTCGCTAGCGATGTAGTTCATTCCCATTTTTATCATCAAAGCTTTTATGTCGTTGCAGCAAGCGAACGAATTGTCATCATTTATAGTGTAGACGTTCTGAAATTCTGCTTGCCGTTTGCGGTACGCCGTATAGTTAACATTAGCATGTGTGAGTTTTCTTTGCTGTAAAAACGCTGTAAAAAATATGGCAAGTCGCTGCGATAGTCCCAATATGGCCACAATGAAATCCGTCTCCATTTGTGTTATTAGTTGTGGTCCATCTCTTCCCTGTTTAGGCACATAATCGCTATCAAATGGATCTTCTAGTCATTCACTTGCTCTAGTCATTCCTGTAAATTCTGTCCCACGATCTGGAGTTGGCAGCCTTGGTGATACAAAATTTTCAGGTGCAAGCACTGGTAGTGTGGCTATTATATTTGCTTTATAAATTTTGTTCTTCTCAGCGTGTGTAACTTACGCACGTTGGTTGCATCATGATCACCTTTCTTATAAGCGGGTTTTTCTTATATGCGAGGTGCTTATATCCGGTATCTACTGTATTCTCTTCGAGTGTAATATGTACTGTCGGACACTGTGAAATGACAATTGACACATTGGCTTTTACCAGGTGAATCCGCCCGAAGAAAGCTAGGGGAATAAAATCAGGGAACAAATTACGGCATTCGATATTGAACGAAATTTTCATACGAATTCAAAAAATTTTTATGGGATTTCGTTCGATATCAAATGTCGTAATTTGTCTCTAGATGGTATGATTATGGAAAAGGTATCTGAATGAACATGTAATTGTCTTCATTGAAGAAGGGGAAAAAATAAATGGAGAATATTCTTCATCAGAATTGGGCCAATTAAGGGAGAAAAAATAATAAAGACGTAATCAGGATAATGCTCATATGAATACTTGTGCAGTTTCGAACAAGGTCATGTTCAATTTGTTTTCACAAGTACCTTATTTTTCAGATTTTTAGCTCCCATAGAATTCAGTGTAATTGCTCAGCAAAAAAGATTCGAGTCGAATGAGGAGGCAAGCTTGGCAATAGAAGCCTGCACTGAGGACCTTCCGATACATTACTTTGTGGAGGGATTAAAAAGTTGGACTGGCAGATAGCGTACTAGACTATTGGTCGACGGGTCGCATGTTCGATTCCTGCCTAGAACCTGGGTGTTTCTGCAGACAAGCCAAAATGGTTTCGCGGTTTGTGTTTGTTTTTTGTATATTTAAAAAAAATAGGACAAAGTATCAAGCCATAAAGAGACTATATATGTGTACAAATGGAGGACAAAGAGGTGAAGTGAACCAAGTCACAAAAAGACAATTCGAAGATATTTTGAGTTTCAGTAAATGAATTGCTTCGAAAAAGAATTTAAAATGAGAGTCATTGACTTGGGGTTTTTACCGTTACCTTAGCAACGAAACACTTTTCTAATTAGTCCGTTGCAGAACTAAATAGAGTTAAACTTTGCAGAGAATTTAGCACAAATTTTTATATTTTTCATATTTTATGACTTGGTTCACTTCAGCTCTGAGCCCTTCATATGTTTAAAAAGAGAAATGTCTGTCCTGCCGTGTAAGTTGAAATTATTTAATGTTAATTTTTCCCTTGTTCCTTTGGAATATTGTCTAATATCTAATTCTTTCTGACTAAAAACGAACTACAGAACTTTAAGCAATTATCGAACAATTTTATGCTTTGTTTTGACTTTTTTATTTGTTTGTGATCAAATATTTATAATCCTTTAAAATAAAACCAATTTAATTTTCTTTCTGATAATCCTATACGTTAGCAAGTGTTAAGTATTAACATGCATTAAATACACCAGTAATGGATGCATCGCATTAAAATACACCTCAACGAATTTAATTCATTCCTACAAATCTTGGCTTAATGCCGGCAATTTATTGTATACAGACAGAATAATTAAATATTAAAAAGTGCTATAAATTCTATTTGTTTAAGTTATATACAATCGGATTTGAAAATCAAACTCACGGCTTATAAACTTTATCTATCTGCCGCAAAGTTTATTCTATTAAATAATTAAGAAACATCTTTATTATAATTGCAGCTGTAACTCTCATGAAGTTTATTAAACATTTTTTTGTTTAAATGAATTTCGATGATAAGACATTTCAATTATCTAGAAAATTCAATACAAAACTTTGCCAATAATGATTATGGCCACTGACTATTAAAATTGATTTAGTTAATTGTACTTTAAAAAAACGTTCCCGACTAAAACAAATTGAAATTTTAACAATATTTAATTTAATTGAAATTTATTTTCATAAGGCCAGATAATGAAACCCTAATTATTTAGTGAATCATTTTATATCATTGGAGCTTGCAGCTAAAGTTTGCACAGATGAAAATTAATTGAAAACTAAACAAACAGTTTTATTTACATGCATATCGCCAGGTCATTATTGATCTGGCGCATTTGCCAAAAAGTTGGAATGCAGAAAAACTACAAAGAAGGTTTACATTAAGTTTTCTCAATATACTCGATAGAATTTTTTTTGGATTTTCACCACTGCTCCCGGCATTCGTTTTGAACCAAAATTTATATTTTTGTAAAGTTTCATGAATGTATTCATACTCGTAGTTAAAAATAATTATTATATTATTGAAAATGAAAAATGTCGTGTTGTGCCGCATATGCATTTGTTTTCAAAAAGAGAATTTTGTGCTGCATACGTATACTGTCGGTCCTGTATTGAGTAACTTGTTATGTTTACCAAATTTAATTTCGAGAGTAACAAGTCAATCGGCTCTAACCCGGCGCCGTAATATTTTTAACTATCGATCCGCCGCAAAACTTAGGTAAGGCAAATAATTGAATTATGTTCAATATAGAATGAAATGAAATAACTTTGCTATAATCTATTACTAGTGTATCCAGCGGCCGACTCAATCGACCGCATTCTAGAAATTAATATTAAACATTTACGTAAATACATACAATAAAATACAAAAATAAAAAAAACATTCTAAATAAAAAACTTAAAAATTTGTCTCATTTCTATGCAAAAGCAAATTAGTTAAACACACATACACACTTTGTTTATTTTCCAAGTTGAAGTTGATACATGCATGTGTAATAAGTGTGCATGTTATTAGCAACTTTAAACGCTTATAGCTTCCTAAATATCAAACCGATTTAAATAAAATTAAGTTTGTGCACATCAATGTAAAAACCCTTTTAAAAATATATAAATCTTTCTCAGATAAATTCAGTATTACGGCCTTAAAAGGGAACTAAAAAACGTGTTTACCTATTAATATAAATAAATATATATATAGCCAAAGACAAATTTTTAGATCCCTTTTCTCCTTTGTTTGCCAACCGATTCTCTTCATTCTTTTACCAAATGGTAAACATTGTTGAGCTTTTAGTGACCCCACTATATATTATTTAAATCGGTTCAGTGTTAAAGGACTAAAAGGCTCCTAAAGTTGACACTACTACAAAGGCTAAAAATACACACGTACATACATTCACTTATGTAAATATTGGCACAAGCAAAGCAATGAGGATGGTTAAGAGCACTTAAATATTTATATGACTTTAAATTTTCTTGTCTTCAAATGAGTGAAGTTGAAAAAGAAAAAAAAAACACAAAACAAAACAATTGAAAGAGATGATGTACATGTTTCATTGCGTATGGATGTGTTAGCTTCGAACAAAAACTTAACAAAATAAATGTGCGTTTTTGCATGCAATTTTATTTCGTTTATTGTTTTTTCCATGGGGAAGGGAATGAGCAATTAGATAGTTTTTTCTCTTTAAATGAATGCAAGCAATGCGTATTTTAGTAAAATAAAATGCAACCGATTTTCTTTTATTTTTTGTATTTTTTTGAAATTTTTAATAATTTTATATTATAACATTTAATCGGCGGCTGCTAGTTGGTGATGATTTTTTTTACTTATTCGTCGCCGTTGAATTTTTGTTACGGCTCCTTCCTCTTTTTTGGTTTTATTTCATTACACTTTGTTTGTAATTGTTTTTTACATTTTTGTGTTAAAAATTTTCTGCAATAGCGTGTACAGCAAAGCAGTACTTATTAAACCTTATGGATGGATTGACAGGTTTTGTATTTAAAAAGGGAGTATTGAAAATATATACATATACATACCTCATTCCTAACTCATTAAGAAAAGGACGGTGCGCCACACCAATAATGAGCTGACGATATGTACATATTATCATAACCGTCACCAGTTTCATTAACATTTTTTATAATTTATCTATGTAAGTGCGATATTGTTAATGCAATTTTGCAAAAGCGAGTAAACTTCACCAAAATTTGTATTTTATTTTTAATAAAGAAATAAATTGTAAAATGGCCATAAAATACGAGGGGTAGGTACTATTTATTAGAGTGTCCAATCGATTAATCGGCGTAGAGTTAATCCAAGAATTTGTTTGTATTATCTCATTGAATAATTAAAAATAGGAAATTTCGAATAATGAATAACCGAACAATATATTTATGTCAATCGATTAAAAACTATTTCTTAGTAAACTCCCAGTATGTACTATAATTCTACAAAATATCAAGCATTCACAAAAACAATGATTCAACAATGTACCAAAATTGACATTTTTAAGTCGTTATTTATAATCCGAGGCAATAAAATTGCATTGTTATGAAAACCAGTTAAAACTCCACAGTAGAAGTAGTGAAAAGTATGTAGTCATATGTTTGTTAGCATTTCAGCTCATTACTTTGCCATCCAATTTTTTTAATGAGACAGGATCAAATAGTTTTAACAATAAACCATAATTTGGAGTTCTAAAAAGAGGAATTGAATGAACTACAATATAAAGGGTATTTTTTAAGCCCCGATCACAGGGTAGAACTTTGAAACTTTGAGGTTATGTTTTGGTCGAAATCTGCTTTTTCCCCCGTCTACTTTTGTTTAAAAAGAGTTATCAATATAATGTAGGAATAGGGAATATAAACAAAACAAAATTAAAGCATTTTGCAAGTAAGAAATGATGAATTGTAATGGAATATACTTCTATAGATCATGAAATAACTCTTAAAATATTTTATTTTTAATGTTATACTACCATTAGCATTTTTATTGCTTAAATTAATATTTTTCTACATTTTTTTTATTGCGCCAGATATTAGAACGAGTACAAAACTACAACAAAACATGAAAAATTCTTTGTTTACTACTTTTTGTGTGACAGGTTCAGCAAAACAACAACAATAGCATGTCGTCTCGTGTCACCTCTGATGTTCTTTGTGTTCGGATAGAGCTTAACGAGTAAATTAAAATAAAACACAGATAAATTATGTTAATTGCATCATTCATTGAATTTGGTTTCATTCGAAAGATAATTCTTTGCCATTAATGTTTGGACATGAATTCGGCCATGCGGCCGCCGCTTATGCTGCAATCTGGATGTCCAATTTTCATACACTTTTCGCAATAATTATTGGCGTAGACAAGCCGCAGAAAATAATTTGATAGAGTTAGATCACACGATAAATTTAAAATATTTTGAAAATACAACAATCTATTTATCTATTCATTATAAAATATGAAACCAAAATAACCACAAAGCAACTGTCACCTGTCAAATCGGTTGTAAACAAAGCAATAAAAAAGCTTCAAATATAGCCTTTATATAGAATAAAGATTTTACAAGCAATGAATAAATTGTTTAAAAAAATACATTTTTTCCATCGCTGATGGGATCACAATATAAATGGTTACTCTCGTATTACCACATTTATTAAGAATAAAAAAGATTTTAATGTATTTGAAATACACAAAAAATCATGGATAAAATAAGGTGGTTAAAATTAATGACTTTAACTTAAGAAACAATGCAAGTAGATGTTACTATGTATCGCTTTTGACTGGCAGCTATTCAAACGTAGTTGCAGCATATTTGCCACCTCAAAAACAACTCACTATTATAACCAAAATTATGTATTTAAATTACTATGAATTAGATTTATTTCTTAGAATGTTTGAAGTTTTTTTCTTAAGTTAAAAATAATATATCAAACTTACTCTTTGGTACGATAATCTTTAAGCGTACGATTCAATGGTATGCGATCACTAGCCAATATATTGAAACTGTTAAGTCTGAAGAAGCGTTGCATACGAAAGCGTTCTCTAGATGGAATCACTACAGGCCGACCATCCGAACCTTCACCTTGAATGGGATTGAACAGATTAATGTTGTAGTCATCTGAAAGAAGTTTATAGAACAGATAAACAAACATCTTAGTAAATGAACTTAATACACTTTGTGGATATTATGCTTATTTAGCAAATAGACTAAATACATAATTTAATCCTAATAGTTTTGTTTTCATAACTTATGAAAGCTTGTGAATCCATAAATGGTTAATCATTAAGTCGTTTCAATGAGTGCAGTTTTGCTTAAAATAACATATACAAATTTATATTCAAAATATACATATTTATAAATAAAAATAAATAAAAACAAAACCTTGAAACCCATAAATAAAGATTAAAAAAATGTATTTCAATATTAAGCCATAACTAAATGTATAACACATTATTACGTTGCATTTACTATGTGCAAAAACTTTATCGAAAGATTACGGGTAGATATTTTGAAATACTCGTACATATGTTCCTGTTTTCCAGTCAAAGGATATGGAAATTTCAATTCGATCGGTTTGCAGTAAAAAAAGTTAAGTAATTTAATAACAATTTTTTTTTGAAGTAAAAAGGAAAAAAATAAATAAATTGTTATATTAAAAGTGTGGCTTAATTATATTGAACTTGAACTATATATTAAATATGTATTAACGAAATAATAGCGACATACTACTCATTTAGTTTTGATAAAAAACAATGTGTGGGCATTATTGGAGTTTTTAACAGAAAATTTATGGTTTTAATCAATTGACGAGAAGCAAACACGTGTATGTGGTAACAAACAAGTGATTTAAATATAAACGACTGAATACAAAAAATATATATATATTTAGGATTAAACTACAAATTAATTATTTAGTATGTATGTATATATTGAGACAAACATTAATTATTTAGTAAATTTATATTTAAGGTTTAAGGTCTACTGATGATTTGGCATAAACACCAATGAAATATATAAAAACCTAATGTGTGATTACTCATATGATGTGTAATTTTTTTTTATGTGTAACCCATGTGTAATTGGCTGCATGTGTAACTCATGTGTAATTTAAAATTCTATCGTTTTTGAGCACCACTTTTTTATTGTGATGACGACAAATAAGGATTATCTGTGATATTTCAATTTATTTATATGCCTGTTTTGTCCTTTTTTTTCTTTAAATTTATTAAGTTTTTGTTTGTGATTGTCCTTTTGACACAAAACAAAACTGTGATATTTCTAAGGAGAATGATGTAGAATTGGTCTAAAGAAGATTATATATCTACAAAAATTAAAAAATTACCTGAAGAGGTTGGAAAATATCAACCGAAACGTCGGAATATTATGTAAAAAATAATCTTTTATTAAATGACCTTGAAAGCCCAAATATGGAATATAATATATCCAAATATATTATATTGATTCCAAAAAAGCTTTCTCCGACATTTAAAACCAAAACTGTTTTTTTTATTTAAAAAAAATACTCTAAATTAAAGTGTAAAAAAGATTATGAAATTCTTGCAATAAAATACATTTATTTTATCATGATTATTTAAAAAAGCAAAAATCTTTATCTACTGTAAGGCCCCGGCGAGATTCGAACTCACGATCTCCTGTTTACTAGACAGGCGCTTTAACCAACTAAGCCACGGCGCCCTTATAAATTTTTGGAGAAAATATAAATTTTTACAAATTAATTTAAGGTGAATTCATCCATTTGTTTCGAACAAATTTTTTGTCCGAACCAAATTTTGTTGACTGTAAGATTTCTGCAACACGATTCACTCATTGACTAAAAACAATGTTCGGGAAAATCTAAGCTACCATATGAAATATGTAAATAAAAAAGAAACATCTGTGACATATTGTTGAAAGAAAGCATGAAAGACAGGTGCTTATGTTAATACCTAATGAACTAAATAAAGCTTTTGAAACACTTTATGTTTTGACAACTCAGTTCAACTAAGTTCGAACAAAAATTAAAATTAATAAAATGGGGTAATTTTTAGTTATTATTTTTCTGTAATTTTGTATCTACATATGTATCAAAATAATCACGCTAGAAATTTAGTAATATACGCTCACGCACGCTAAATTATTTAAAACTCACGGATCATGCGTAATCACGCTAATCACGTGGCCGGTGCCCATTTCTAGTATGTACATATCGCCCAATTACTAAAAAAACGTCATAACAAAAAAATAGTTCTTCAGAAAATAGTTTAGAAGTTTTTAAATTATACACACTTAGATTTTTGTAGAACATTTCATCACCGCCGTACCCCTTTTTCTAGGTGTTTTTACAGTTTGTTAGAATAAAACAAAAATATGCCTTTATGAGGGGGAGTTAGAGGGTTAATATATTCTACAAAAATATTTGCCATAACATTTAGCAACCGATATGATCTTTCAAAACGCTGACACCCGTTCTACCAGAACCAATCGTGATAGCTCCGTAATTTTGGAAAAATTTTAAACTTGTACAGTGTTATCGGTTGTGACCACAGTTGCCAGATAAGTTTGCTGAAAAAATCTTCAAAACTGGGCCATAAAATCTGCAAGATCTGCATAATATTTTTAAAATCGGCGAAAATTCAATCAACTAAAATTACGTTAGTAGTGAATGTCAATCAATTTGCTGTCTGTACATAAGAAATTACTATTTATTTTTTTTTGGATATGCTGTTTGACAATCAGAGAACACCTCGAGGTAATGATGATCAACTCATCTTACAAGTAGTTGATATAAATAAAATATATTAATTTATTTCATTGAAATTCGATGTAATTTTTATGTAAAATAAAATTTAGAATATGCAAATTGAAGTTATGAACCTAATTAACTTTTAAAAGATTAAAAAGTACGTTCTTAAATTTTATTTGTTTCAATAAAAAAATAATGTATGTCTCAATTCTTGAATTAAAGGTTCAAACCGGGTTACTCGAAACTGCTTGTTCGAACCGGATTTTAATAGAAAAAACCAAAAACCGTTTATTAAAAATTATGGTTTTTTGAATTATATGAAAACCGTTTTTTTAATATGCCGAACTCTAAATAGCCTCTTCTTATTATTATTTTTAGATTCTAACAACTTTTAACTGTCTGTGTGAATGAATGTCTGTTAAATTTGTTAGACAATAAAAATACTATTTAATGGTCAGTTTATAATATTAATTAAGGCTGATAATATGTTTACCAAGTTCCTCTTCATATGCGGTTTTTTTATTTCCTATCTTATGAAATGCATTATTACCTGTGTAAATAGTTTATTACTTTTTAAACTTTTTCCTAGTTAGTGTTTATTTATTAATTTTTTGCTTTATTCTTTATTTGTATGCTAAACTTTAATTGAATATTTAAAACTAATACTAAGTACTTACCAGCTGACATATTACCAAATATGTTGCCCTTGCCTATATAATGGGCAATAACATTTTTTATAGGCAAAATTGAACGTCGTTTTGGTGGCGGCTTCGGCTGTCTGCAAAACAAGAAAACCAGTTAAATAAATGCAAAATACAACTGGCATATAAATAACTTTAGTAAAGCAATAACAACATGATGATTAACAAAATTTGTGATTATTGCAAATACAAAAAAATACATATCTTAATAACCTTACGAAAAACATACAAAACAAAAACTGAAGATGTTAAAAAATCTTTGCACATTAAGTCATTGTAGTAGAAAAATCACAACAATAGCTTAATGTGAACTCAGCTCAACCCAAATAAAGTGAGTTTCGCGCTAAAAACAAACCGCTTTAAAACCAAAGTAAGAAACTACTTAACTGTATTATCATGCAATGTACAATAACACTCATAGTGTATCCAAGAATAGGCGAAGAAATAGAAGAGAAGTAAAGAAGGTGACTCGCAATGAGAAATATGTGGCAAATATTTTAGAAACAAATAATTATCAATATTTCTAAAAAAAAAACTTGGTGCTTATTACACTATTCAACAATGAAAATGCATATTGCTTAAAAATATATAATACTTATAAATTTAAAATATTTTCAATAACCCATTTTCCAATTTTGAACATTTTAGCTTCTTTCCCAGATATTAAGAGACGATTAAAAAGGTTAATTGTTAACCTTTTGCAAACAGTAAGGAGATAATATCAAAACAAAATATTTTTTAACATTTATATTTTGTTCTTCCAGATGCTCTTAAAATTTATTATTTTATTATAAGTTTAATTATAATAAATCTTAAAAATAAATAAATAAATAAATAATATTAGACACACTTTTTAAATAAGAGATGATGAAAAAAAATTATCACAAAAAGATAGCAATTAATAGGCCGACAAAAAGTTAAATTTTATAGACCAGTGTTGTCAGGTGTTCTATTTTTGAGGGTGAAATTTGTTTTGGCCTTGGTTTGTCGTTCATCATGAATATTCTCTAGCCACAGCGAGGTTCGCAAATTATTCCAATCTAGTTCTAATTTACAACGTGCCTTTTTCGGAAATCAATATTTTATATTTCTGTAAAAAATTAAATTTTCTTTAAAAATTTTTGAAATCAATTGCTGAACTATAATAGGAGTCATCCCAGGACCATTTCAATGGTCTTCAGAAAATTTTTACACAAATGCTTAAGAAAGTTATAAATAATTTATGCCAGCCTAAATTAAACCAAAAAAAACCTATATACCACAACAAATAGAGATTCTACTATTAAATCTAGTTTAAAAATTCAAGTTTTATTAAAAAATATAAATGTTTTCAATAAAAGAAAATTTCTCAAAAATAACCAAGTTTCACAAAAAAACTTAGCAACTTTAGAAATTCGAAATTTCGACAGAAAATCGAAAACTTACAAAAAAATACGGAAATTCAAATACGAATTCCTTACAAAACAGAGATTTCAATAGTAAATCGGAATTTGAAAACAAAATTTAAAAAAAGCCTTTCTCCACAAAATCAAAAATTTGCCATAAATCAGGGGGCAAATTACAGCATTCGATATCGAACGAAATCCCATACAAAATTTATTGAATTTGTATAAAAATTTTGTTCGATATCGAATGACGTAATTTGCCCCCTGGATTTTACCAAAAATTAAAATTTTACTAAAAAGAAAGAGAAAAGAAAACTCGATTAGATTGTAAAAACAAAAAACTGGACGCTTTGATCGTTTTAAATACAAAACGAGGGCGTAATTTTAAAAATAATAAAATTATTTGAAAAATAAAAATCAGTGTCGATAATAGCTTCCTTCCTACTTGTATTGTATAATTATCATATAATAACTTTTGGTTCGAAAGTAAAAAAATCTATCATATTTAAAAGTAGACGAATACATTTTAGTAAGATAATATCTTTACAAATAGTTGTACAAATTATTACAAATGGGCTTTAGCTTTTGGTCAAATTAAATTGACCATAGTTGTCATGTAATAAATTTTGGGATGTCAATATAACCCTGCATACTGTATCTGCATTCTAAAGTTATGCTCCATTTAAAACCGGTGTTTAGGAACAGAAGATTTTTACTTTCATCTAGAACATGAATAGTGCAATAAAAACGTTAAAATCATTAGAACATAGCAATTACTTAACGACACGGTAATATATAAAAATAATTAATTTAGTTGTCATTTTTTTATTTCTTATAATTTTTAGTAATGACCCTGAAAAATTTGACTACAACTTTAATTAAATTACTAAATATTTTAATGGGAAAAAACGCGTTTATATCTATTAAAAGACGACGCGCTGCTTCGACTTAACAGTATGTCAATGTTGATAATTCGTTTTCATTTATGTATATAAAATTAACAAGTGAACATATATATGCATATGTACATATAAGTATGTATCTACATAAATACAATGTTTTTTAGCAATCTAGTAAAAAAAAACCTTTTTTAAATTAATTGATCGAGAATGCCTCGATATCTTTTTTTTTAAAGATTTTCAATAGCTAAAAAAAACCTGCAACAAACAAAGGTTTTTGAAAATTTAGTGAAAACTTTAGTAAAATATTCTTTGAAAAGCAATTTAAAAAGAAAGCAATCACTACCAATATTTAATTTTTTTATATTTATTTTATTTCACAAAGAAGAATTAAAGAAATTTTAGCAAAATTTACGCACAGTAGTCGATTGTGCTTTTATCAACCCGTGGTGAAGGATTGCGTTTGAGTTCATGGAAACTTGCTTTTATAGCGTAATAGAACAGTACAATAGACCAGTGAGTAAAACTCTTAACATAATAAAACACAACAATAATTGCAGTAGACATTTAATTTGAATTGTGTTTTGTGTATTAACTGGCTGTTTTTGGAAAATGAAAACAAAATTGTGAGTGAGAATTTATATTGAAAAAAAAAAATTTCGTATTTTATTGTTGTTTTCAATATTAATTCTCACTCACAATTTTGTTTTCATTTTCTAAAAACAGGCGGTAAATGACATCGCTATGTTAAAGTTGTGAGATAAAATGCCAAAGTCGAAGTAGTAAAAATTATGTACTTCATGCCGTCGTCCCGAAGTTATCTTCACGCCCTTAAAAAAATTTTTCTTTGCGAAATTGAGTCTAAGGTTTCAACATTATATACACAAAATTAGATGATCCGAAATTGCACACCTATCGAATCATGAGTTTTCATGTAAAACGAAAAATAGATTTCTTTGAAAAACATTTCCATAAAATGTAATGTAAATAAATAAATAAATGCTTTAAAGGTTCACAAGGTTGGTTAATTTTGGATCTCTCTCTCTCTCTTCTTTGCTATTTTTTCTTTCGAATTTGTTATGCTGGAATATCTAGGATACTATGGAATGCCAAACCGATTTCGATTACAATTTAAAATCAATTTTGTGCCATAAAAATCGACTTTTTGCAATCGACTTTATGTCTGCGATTTTTTACTGAAATCGATTATTGGAGCTTAACGACAAATTGCAAAATATCGAGAAAAACTCTTTCAAAAAACTTTACTTTAGTAGACATGAAATCGTCTCAAATATAGTATCGAAAATATGTAATAGTCCTTTTCTTATTTCGATATAATTATTTTGATTAAACTTTGAGAACGGTACGCAAAAATTTGCCTAATCAACAGAGATCGAAGAAAGCAGTCCCAAACGGATACATACCGAACTACACATTACGTATGGAATTTGGGAAATCCACAATATTGTAGGAGCAAAAATTTAAATGAAACCAATATTTAGTCAATGGCGTTTCTGTAGAATTGTGCCAATATTCAGCCAGACCAGTGTGTGAACGATTTGTAAGTCCACTAGAAGAGTAGGAAAATCCTAAGCAAATTTTTACAACGTTTATGAAGTGGCAAATTATTATTTAGACATCTTTGCGACATCATTGCCGTGCGAACGTTAGTTTTCAAAAGATGGATAAAGTCAAACATCTTAACAACGAAGATTGGTTTGAAAACTAAAAAAAAGGTCGGTAATAAAGAACAATATCTGAATTTTAAAATAGGACACATATTTTAATTAAAACAATAATTTTTTTATATGTACATATATATTTTTTATATTTCATATGTATCTTCCTTTCGTATGTGTTCCTTTAAATTAATTTTATGTTTATTTTTCATGTATATTTAATTTTGTTTTTAATATTCATTTTCCATGAAAATTAGCAACAAAATTAGTTTTATATATTTTTTATTATGAAAATTAAATCGATTTTGAGGTCCGAATAATCGAAAATAGATGTTTCAAGCCTAGTTTACCATTCCCTGTACGATATATTCACCAACTTGAATTTCTAATTTAATATCATACAACACAGTGCAATAAAAATATCATTATTTATGGAAATACTTGCATAAATCTATGTAAATGTTAAAAGTAAATTCAACATTGTAAAAAAATCTATACAAAAGATTCATCATTTCCTTTGTGTCATTAATCAAATGAGTTTCTAATTGGATATCAAATAATAAAATGTTCTAATACTTGCGCAATATAATAAACTAACACTTTTTAAAGGTTGCGTGCCGGACAAGACTTTTGGGTAGGAAATTTTGTTGATTTCAAAATTATTTAAAGTATTACTTTGATTATTTTTTAAAGTTTTTATTATTGAAATTATTAAAGAAAAGCATTTTAAGTATTCCATATTTTACATTTTATAGTATTGCTAGATGATTTCTACGTTTATTTTTCATTGTTTTTATGTGCTCAGTCAACTGTGAGGGACGTATTTGTATCCGCTGGCTACCAATATATTTACTACACACTACTCTTCTCCTACCTCCTTATCATTATATAAAACAAGCAAAATAAACTTATAAAAAAATCCTATGATGTAACTTACAGTCTTTCCTGTCCAAGTGTAGTCTGCATACTTGTAATATACAAATTAATACTGAGGGCAAACATAAAGAATGCAAAAAATAACAGGAACAAATACAACAGCCACAATTTCTTCAATTGCTGAAATCGCAATCCCATTATGTTACGTGTAAATAAACTTCTTGTTGACTTTATTTTGGTGAAATTTCTTTTTTCACTTCTTAATTAACTTGCCAAACTACGGCGGACAGACCGACCGACTGTGAGTATGCCTTTAGGTAAGTAAACCGTTATTGATCAAGACGTGATCAACGTAAGCAGCAACAAAACAAATCAACCGACAATATCGAGATGTTTTAGCTTTGACCGTTTACTACAGTATGTGGGTCTACTCTCTTGGTGTTGCTCACTTATACACCATTGTTGTTCTTCCACTATCGGCTTGATTAGACTACTTTGTGCAAATTGTCCGTCCTACTGTTTTCTTAAACAACTGGTAATTTTGTTTACTTGGCTTTATTTATGGCACTTATTTACTTTGATATTGTGAAACATTTGAAATGACAACGACTAGAGTTTTATTTGTTGTGTATTATACAAACTTTATTAAAAAATGCAAGTTGGAAATATTTTAACATCTGTATTTATTAATGTGTTTTTTAATTTGACCAACAATAAAAAATTCATCAAATAAACAGTTGGTTGTTTTAAAGTGGCACGCCATTTTCATAGTACCAAAGTAAGCAACTATGTGTATAAAACTTCATTCACTGTGTTTGATATCTTATTGGTAACCATGTTTAGTGAGCTTAAAAATTTTGTAACGAATATCAAGTGATTTAAAAATTCATAGAAATATAATTTTCGACCCATGACTTGTATCAAAAAAAAATTTGCAAAAGTGATTGTGCAGCTACAAAACCCTACAGCAACAGGCTCAAATTTTTCACTGCTTATCAAAATTAATTTAAATTGATAGCTGTGACGTAGGCTGCACGCTATTTTTAATCAATTATATTATTCTAGATGTTGTGTCACATAAGATTTTTTAATTTTAATTAGTAGCTTTAAATTGCGGAAACCACAAACTCAAGAATTCGCGAAGCAAAAGTCACTGCCTTTACAATTGTATCCGTGAGCTTGTTGCGGGATGAAGTTCAACGAATGAACACAACTTTCTGGCATGCAAATGAGTGCCTGATACCACCTTGCCTGATTTTGAGAATCGTGTTGGTTAGTTTTGGCGCAAAATATAAATATAGTTTTTGTGCTCCTTGTTGAAACAAAAATCAGACCATTTATACATAGATACCATATAAAATGAGTAAAATAGTATTCCTTTTCATTTTTCTTTAATAAGTAGATTTTATTATTAGGTAGTTTGTTTCTATTGTTTTCGTTTTGATTTTATGTGTGTATGTGCGCTACTGTCAGATTGTGGTGATTTACACCTGATACAGTTGTCACTACTGCAGTGTTGCTGCAATTTGTGGTATTGGAACGTATGTATGTGAAAAAAAACATGCATGCTCTTTTCATTCAAATACAGTAGATACAAGAGGATATAAAAACGGTTAAATTAGAAAAAAGTATATGAAAATAAGTTTATAATGAATGAAATTTAAAACGTTCTGTTTTCTTGAGACCCTGTTACAATAAAATGTAGGGAAGCTGGATTGAGCTATAGAATATGCAGGTAGCAGACAAATACACATAAGAGAAAAACATCTAGTCGAAGAAAAGCATACAAAATATATATATTTTCCAGAATAAAGAAGAAAGAAAACGGTTAATAATCAAAAAACTTGAAAAAACCTGATTTCACGCGCTGGTAGACAAAACAATGTATAGAATATTCACAAAATAAAATATGGACGAATTGGGGCGAAAATTGTTGGTAGTGGAAAAATTGGAAAACCTATGGAAAATATTATAGGTCGATAAAATACAATGTCAGGCAGCCAGCACAGAAATCAAAAACTAGTCAAACTGTTTACAAGAAAATAAAGGAAGAAAAAAATTAAAAAGTGATAAAAAAAATTAGTGAAACTAAAATATATAATTATATAGACTATTTTATTTGTTCCGGACAGTCGGAAAAAATATAAATAAAAGTAGTGCGCAGAAAACCCCAAGTCCTTAGATTGGGTATTTCAGGATATTTTTTTAAACAAAAAATTTTTAAACACACGTAAGAAAGAAAAAAACAGATTTTTGTTTAGTGTTAATTTTAATAAAATATTATATTGATAGCTGGCTACAACAAGGGGAGTGAAGGTAAGGGCAACAGCCTGCCAAGGAAAAAAACCTGTCCTTCAGAAAATAGCAGAGAAGGTTGTATATAAAAGATGAAAAAAAAGGATCTAAAGAACCCCCAACTTGATAGCCAGGTAAAGATTTTTATTCCAATATTAATATAAAACCTGTGGAACGAAGAACATAAGTAGAAAGACGGGAGATATTTTAAGAAAAAAAGAATACAAAAAACAAAAAAAGAAAGTAAAATTTACCTAAATAAAAAAATCACAAAAAAAGAAAAATTATTAATAAAAAAACTCAGTAAAATTTAGTAGTAATTTAAAAGCAAAGTTTAATGTATTAAACATATTAAATGAATAATCATGTATTCATTTTAATTTTTATATTATTGTAGTTAGTTGATTTGTATTATAATTGTTTTTTTGTATGTACATTAATTTTTTAGGTCATCCCCTGAAGTAGGTTTGGATTTTTGGTTTAATTTTAGTTGCGTTGCTAGGTGTTCAAGTTACACGGGAGTCCGTAAGAGTGCGTTCGGGAGTTATATTTCCCTTTTGTTATTAAAAGCTCAAATCAAAAAAGAAAAGAAATAGATTTTTGTTTTATACCGTAGAGAAGTCTTGAAATTAATTGAAGTGAAAACTAACCTTAGGGAGCTCCTTCAGGGTAGATTGGATTTATCAAGGTATTAAAATATATAATATAAGCAGAGAAAGATTAAATTGTTTGATTTGAGGTAAACACAGGAAAAAAGCATAAATTTTGTCAAAATTGTAAAAAAAGGAAAAAAAACCTAATAACGCGTGAAAATAAGCCAGGAATTTAAATGATAAAATAGAGAAATAAAGGTATAAGGAAAAAAACATAGAATTAGAAAAAAATACTAAGATTGAATTAAAGTGTATATAAAAAAACAGAAGGAAATATATTACTTTTTTTTGTTGTTGAATTATGTATTTAAAATTTTCATAAGTAAAACTATAAATATATGTATATAATTATTATACTTTAAGTATGAAGAGCACTTTAAATAAAACATGTAAACAATTTAGTTAAGGAATCGGATAGATGTCTGCTTAATTAATTTACGATACAGGCGATGATGAAAAGGTAAGGAAGGTAATAATATGATTAAAAGTCGCTGGAAATATGATTTCTTGGACTGTTTCGCGACAAGGTAGGGAGGGCATTAACAGGGAATAACATCTGTCTCTGGGTGTTGTGTCATGTGGTATACTAAAGTGTAGAAAGTTTTATTTGTGTTAAGAAAAAATATAATGTTTTGTGTTAGGATACGCGAATGGCGGGAAGGGTTGGGACTTCCTGAGCAAAGATATGAGCTAGTCGGAAACCTCGCCATGTCAACCGGTCCTCTAACAAGCTGACACCTTTAACATTTATATATTAAAAACTATAGTGGCCTCTTGGGCCAGTTCAAGCACCGGCAGCATGTATAACTTAACATAGCCTTGCGAACGTTGGAATTTTACAATTGCCTTATTGAATAACTGAACAACTCATGTTTAGTGTTGTGGATCATTATTAATTTATTGAATACATGTATAGCCAGCGAAGCCTTTCAAACCGTCGTCCGATTCTTTTTCGCATGCAAAGAATGTGTATAAATATTTAATAACCATTTTAATTACCAGTAAGAACTTTTCCGGGTGTTACAATATGCAGAACACTTAATTTTTAAAAGTATGAGCTTTTTTCACTAATTAAACGTGAATTAATTTAAAATGCTCTTGATACATATACAGTGTAACATCGGTGAACGCAACCAATAGAAATTTTGGGCTGTTGCGATAACTGAGTTGTTGCTCAAACCAAGTCACAAATTTCTAGTCATATTTTTTATTAAAAACCTAATTTTAAACCAATCAAGAATTTTATAAAAAATAGCTTAAGGTTAGGATTGAAATAATGAATAAAAACAGAAAAACAAAATATAGATACATCTAATAAAAAATTAATAAAGTACTGATGGTTGTTGTTGAGTTAAAGATTCATGTTTTTAAGGGAAAAAGTCTGAAATTTTTGACTGAGTTTTTGTGCTTGTCATATTTTTTTGAACTGCAATTTCACGAATCTTTTGCAATATCATTATATCCTCCAAAGAACAGCTATTCTCCTCTGTCTTTCATAAACAAAGAAGTTTCTAAACTAAATTGATTTCAAAAACAGAAGTAATACGCACGAAATATTTGTCATTCTTAAAATAACGCTAAATCAGAAAGACTATTGCACTTAAGCATAAGATTTTACAAACACGTTTTAGTTTTGAATTTATTTATCAAAAACCAAACTAAAAAAACAAAAAAAGCCTTACTTGTTCTGCAAAGTTGCGTTAATTGAGGCTTTGTTTTTTGAAAAGTTGCGTTTACAGAGTCACCAATGTTAAGAAATTGGGTGTTGCGTTAAGCGTGGGGTTGCACATATCGAGGTTTGCGTTCAACGAGGCTACACTGTATATATCGCAAGCCATAATAAACAAGGCATATGTATTTAACTAGTTACCAGCATTGTGGTAGCTGACTATTGTTAACTTTTTTGCTTATGTTTTACATTACAAAATACATTTGTCTTTTTTTTACTTTTTTCTGTATCTGCTTCCTACGTTTCATGGGGGAATGTTTTTGACAGAAACACAGAAATTACACAAACATCTTGTATTGATGTAATTGTTTTAATAATACTAATACCTAGTTTCATACGCCCGTGGTAGAATAATACAGGTAGTGTCGAAGCGTTAACGGACTTTTCTTTTTGGGTTCGAGTCTGTCAAAATTTGATTATGTATTACTAACACACACCCGCCCTGCTAAAAATGCACAAAATAAACAAAATTCTTTATAGAACAGAAAATGCAATCATTTTGCCATTTTTCTTTTGTACTTTTTGACAGCTTCGAACCTAAAAGCAGTGTTGTTGTAGCTTCGACACCACCATTATTATTTATTAATGCATACGGCTTGATAATAAAAATATTTGTTCATTACCGTAACGTAGAGTTAACCCAGCTGCTGTGTGCACAAAGCTAACATTGCCTTATCTTGTATTCTCTGTTTCATTGAGCATTCACACACGAGAAGAATTGTGCTGGCAAAATATGACAGCTTGTCTGTGAGCGAGGCTAAGAGAATGGTGTTTTGTTGACGTAAAGCTTAAACCACCTACAATTCCGCATTAGCATGAAACAAAAAACACTAAACACACAAAGCTGTGTATGGGAGAATAATACAGATAGTGTCGAAGCTACAACAACACTGCTTTTTACTGTTTTTAGGTTCGAAGTTGTCAAAAACACAAAAGAAAAATGGCAAAAAATTGTATATTCACCTGTGTGTTTGGTTGCATTTTCTACTCAGTAAAGAATTTTGTTTCTTTTCCTTTTCTTATTTGCAATTGAAACAAAGGCTCAAGTGTGCTTTTTTAGTAGTGTGGGTGTGTTTTAAGGGCCCCATACACTACACCAGATAGCACGCGCAATCAAGCGTTGGTGTCAGTGATAAGGTCGTGAATGGGCATTTTGTGTGATTGTACGCTTTGCTGTAGCGATATCAAATAGAATTTGATATTTTGTTGATGGAGCCAGTTTGTGGTACTGTGTATGGTGAATTTAGCTCAGTTGGGAAAAGTTGTCAAAGAGTAAACATCGGGATAAAACACATTTAATTGAATAAACTACTCATAAATTAAGAAAAAAGAAACAAAATATGTATTTTATAGTCTTTTTAAAATAAAACAAATCATTTCTAATACATTTTTAATAAAAATATGCGCATTTTAATTAATTTGTAGTTTCAAAACAATATCAATAATAAATGCGGTGCACACTAGGGGCAACAACTTTCCGTACAAAATTTTTAAAGAAATGAATATTGCACCAGTATGTTTGTATGGTATGTGTCTCTAGCACTATTCAACACCACTTGTTGGTGCCAGTATGCTGGAGTAGTGTATGGTTAGCTTTAGTAAAACATAAACAAATTTTGTCAGATGCGAACCTCCCAAAGAAAAGTCCGTTAACGTTTCGACACTATCTGTATTATTCTACCATGCGTATACATTTCATGCCAGAGGAATAATCATACCGTGTGTTATGAAGAGAACAAAAATTGTGCCGCTTAAAATTTTTTCTCGTTTGTGAATGCTCATTCAACACAAGGCAGATCTTACCTTATTGAGGATTCTTGTTATGTACTTATTTACATATGTATTTATTTATTAATTTTCATCTTTAGAACTTCAGTCTTACAGATTACTACAAGGTTTTGCCTAATTATAATATTTAAATAAAATTATCTTAAAAATAGCATAATTTACATTAAACTTTAAAGGGAGTGTAAAGCTGTTGCATAAATGCAATCACCTTTCAATTGGCTCATTTTGGGCATAGTTTGTTCCGTGAACAAGTCTCACAAACATTCTATTATTTCTTATATCTTTGGGAGGAAAATAAATGTTAAAGAAATTTGTAATTTCTGCACATTTTATTATTCCAGATAAAACATTGTAAGCAAACAATAGATAAGTACGTTCTTCTATCGGTTAAATCTTGCAAGCATATGAATTTTCTCCTGGCCTCATAGGATGCTAATGCAAAGATCCTATTTAACCTCAAAGCGGTTTTGGTAAAAAATTTTTGAACACGTTCAATACGATTTCAACAATATTCTAAAATACTGCGCAATAGTGAAACATATAAAGATTTAAGATCTAAAAATCTTTAGAATTCCTTTTTATAAAACCAATAATAATAAGGTATCAGGACTTCTATGACAATACAAAATCTATTGTCAAAAATACCTGACTAGCTGCCAAAACATATACAAAACCGGGTGGCACTGCCAACACAGGTGAATCTTTTAGAAAATATCAAACATCATATAAAACTGAATGCGTATAACGTTCTTGGCAGTTTGAAATCAGCCATTTTATTATGAGTATATTATGAACAAAAATTTAATTTTACACAATTGTCATCTAATCGGATTAGATGTGCTATCGCTACTTCCTTGTGATCTGCCTTGATGGCACAAGCTGATCAAAACCTAGGAAGGGAAGAGGAGGCCCTTGCGGAAAGTATGCTTGCAACTGACTGCGGTGAGCTCAAATTAACTTATAAAGTATAATAATAACAATAAATTTAATTTTGTATACAATATGTTATTTCTAAAATTTAAAAGACTTATTTCTTGTAATTTACACAAAAAAGGCACATCTCCAACAAATTTTGAAAAATACTTCTCATAAACGCAGTATAGAGTTCTTATGAAAATTCAGGTTCCCTAAGAACTGTGTGTAAAAAAAAACTTACGGAAATTCAGGTTAGTAAATTTCTTAAAGAAATTACAGACTTCTAACAGAAAAGTACACCATTTTCATTCGCATCGTAATGGGATGTAGCCCCTTGAATTTATCAAATAGTCTGTTTTTAAGCCAATTGACTTCATAACCTAAAATTTCCCCACCCATTCGAGTTATAAAAGTTTATAAACTGTCTTTGTGCAATATTTTATTTTTCAACAGAAAAACACATAGAGAAAAATATTTTGAATGGTAAATATGTGACGCCTTTTATTTAAGTATGACCTTAATTTATTTAAAATTTTCCGAGACAAATAAATAAAAATTTTAATGCTGACATTTTTTATCATACGAAGCAAATATTTTTGAAATGTACATATGTATATGCGGTTTGGCATTCTTTCTTTTGTGATGAAACAGAGCTAAGACATAACGTAATTTTATTAGATGTGGAAGTAGAACGCCTAGAATGTCCTCATAACAGTGGTGACCAATTCGCAAAAAAACAGTGCATGCGAGTTTTATTTCCCATCTTAACATAATTCTTGATGTTTGGGCGTAACCAGAAATACAAGAGTATGAAAACATAAAAATCTTCAGAGTATTTTTCGCCACAGTCGTTGCTTTTCACTACTGACTTTATTGTTTGATGTTACATTCTTATTCTGTTTCAACTTTATAATTTCCTCTATTTAATAATTAATGATATAATTTGCGTCGTTGCATATTTTTTAATGTTATCACAAGTATAGCAGCTACAAATGCTGAGGTTCCCTGTAATTAAAAAAAAGTATATGTAGGTATGTACATTAGGGTGCGCCGATTTGTAGAGAAATTTTTTCGATATTGTGTCATCGATTTTTCGGTAGCTTTTGGCATTAGGAAAAAAAGTTCCACTATGACATATCAAAAAAATCATTTTCGAGGCGCCCAAATTTAAATTGTTTACTTTTTCACAGGTTTTTTTCCCAACTATTTTTCTATCGGCAATTAATAGCAAACTGTCAATTTCATTAATAACTATTTCAATTTCATCAAAAATAATTCAAAAATAAATTTCACCTTGGATAGATAATATTTAAAAATAAATGAAATCGGCCGGTTCTTTTATTACCTACTAAAAAAAACTTTAAAATTAAAAGTTGAGAAAAAGTAAAAAAATGAAATTCGGGTTCCTCGAAAATGATTTTTCTGATGTGTCGCAGTGGAAATTTTCTTCCTCATGCTAAAAACTGGCAAAAAATCGATGGCAGAATATCGAAAAATTTTTGTCCTTAGAAATCGGCCAACCCTACTGCGTATATTATAAATTTTTAATATGAAAATATCAAACTTCTGATAAAAAATAATTTTTAAAAATATTTGAATAAAAGGATAAATAGTGAACTATTATTATTAATTTTGTATCCTTGCTATCAATCCTCTTTTTTAAAAAAGTTTAGTATAGAATTTAAGAAATACAAAATTATGATCTGTTATTGTTGTTTTATTTTTTTTAACTCTTAACTGTAGAAGACTGGTGTATTTTTATATTTTTAATGCAAAAATATTATATGTATATTTTATGCAAAATTATTTCAATAAACAGTTTTCTATAAAAGATAAATTCTAAACTTACTGGGTTTTTTTAATGGCGCGTTTTATGCACCACTTTGGCGCGTTTTGAAATTTTAAAGTTGACAACGTTTAAACTAAAGTACAGTTCATGGTAGAATAATACAGGTAGTAGCGAAGCGTTAACGAACTTTTTTTTTTGGGTTCGCATCTGTAAAAATTTGTTTATGTTTTACCAATACACCCACAGTACTAAAAAAGCACACTTGAACATTTGTTTACAAATGCAAATAAGAAATGGAAAAGAAACAAACTTATTTATATTTAGAGCTGAAAATGCAACCAAACACACATGCGAATATAAATACTTTTACCAATTTTCTTTTGTGCTTTTTGACAGCTTCGAACCTAAATGACAATAAAAAGCAGTGTTGTTTTTGCTGCTGTTTGTTTGTTGTGGCTTCGACACTACCTAGATTATTCTACCATGGCCAGCTCCTAAAACTTAAATTATCACTCAGTATTGAGGTTACTAGATCAACATCTGCATGAAACTAACTGCCAGTCCCACGATGTCACAAGTATTCGTTCTTTCGTACAACTACATTTCAAACAAAAACAAATTCTAAAATGTTGTTTTTGTTTTAAATATAATTGTAAAAAAGAACGAATATGTGTGACATCCTGGGACTGGCAGTAAATAATGATGTTCATGAAACATTCATCATAGTTTTTTTTATTTATTCGTTTCTATTCAATACAGATGAATAACTATGAAAAGAGAACAATCAACATCCATTCGCGGACAAGACGGCAAATACCGTCAAGTTGAGTGCAAAATGTTGGGACAAGGCGGAAATACCGTCACCTGTTTATTTGTAAGCGCCGTCGAGACGGGACTTCCCGTCGTGTCCTGTCTGATCGATTTGAAATTCTGGCTGGAACATGACGGGAATCGCCGTAATATTAAATTATTTAAAAATTCATGTAGTATAACTTTATTTTTAATTCCAATAATTTTGCAGTAATTCCGGATTAATTATCTTCAGTTTATCAGAAGAAACAGCCTATGCCCCACGAATGGACCAAGTGAAAATAAACTGTCTGCGAATGGGTTAAGAGACAAGGGGAATGAAGTTTGTTTGTTCACTTACATATACAAGAGCGTACTAACAGTTACAAATGTGAAACAGAACAAAACTTGAATAAATATCAATGGCCTTATTCACAAACGATTAATAAAGTTCTAGTAGGCTTAATGTGTTGGATTTTTATATGGGAAAACCGGTTTTAATGCACACATTAACTTTATTAATTGTTTGTGAATAAGGCCATAATAATTTTCATGCAAAAACAATATGCTTTTAAAGATCAGTGTTGCCATTTGTAGGAAAAAGGCAAATCATTTAAGAAATACTTAAAACATACACAACGAACTAAATCGCAATGACAAATAAAGGTAAAAACTCTACAGAATTTAAAGTTTATGGATTTCATAAATGATTTTATATGGTAAAATATCTCATTTTGATAAAATATTTATTCCATAGTATCTCCCGCTATGATGAAATTGTTTTTTAATGTTTAATGTACATATAATTATTGCAATGTTATCAATTTTTAAAATTTTGTATTTGCGGTTGAGAGGGATAATGAAGTTCTTAACATATCACCAATAGGTAGACAATGTATTACTAGATTTAACTGCTTTTTGTTTAAGCCCTCTTCTGATTTAACTGCCCGACTCTGATAACTTCTTTCACTATTTCTTAAAATCCCATACGAATTAGTTTTTTCAGTTCAGTTCTGTACCTGAACTTTTAAGATAAATGTCTTAAATTTGATTTCAGAAAATTGGCAACACTGCTATTGCGTATTAATAAGAGAGATGAGATAGGAGCGAGAACTACGAAATAAAAATCGTTTCAATGAATAATGACTTCGTGTTAACGAAGTGAAATAAAATGATCCTCTGATCGTATGAATAAAGCAACAGTTTGTTTGGTGTTTTGATTTTTATTCGAAATAAAGTTTTAGTCGTGGTAATCTATGACCATATTCATATGTTCATTGATGACCACGTTCATGCAACCCTATATTACTAGACTTTTCGAAAACACTTAGGTCATTGAAAGACCAAAAAAAGTTAAGGTATTGTTGGTAGATAAATAAGCAGTTGTGTGTTTCTATCGACTCGGACTCGAAAAAATATTATGTACGCTTGAAAACAAAATGATTTAGTTCTGCTATTTAAGTGATGACGCAAAGTTTACATGAATACGAGAACGATTTAAAAAATTTCATATACATATGTATGTATGTATGTAGGTACTTATATGTTAGTATTAATATTATCATTAATTAATTTTTTATACAAACCTCTAGGACGACTATAGTCCAATCAGATAGTTCTTCGATTTCTTTATTATGTGAATACATATCTGATAACCTTTTTACGCATCCAAAAACAAACTGATTTTCAATAGTTTTGTTGTTATTGGAATAACAACTCAAAGGTATTTGCCAGCCAGCTTCTGTATAATCGCTAGGTCCGAATTTGCCGCAGCATTTGTGCTATTTGGAAAATTTTATTAAACTATATGATACACATTTTGCATTTTCTTATTTATATAATTTTAAATTTCTTTTTAAACAAGAAGCTTATTTAAGAAGCAGAATTCCAGACCCACGTCATTTCCAAAAGCTGAGACTAATAAATTTTGCCTTTACTTTGCAATCACATCTACAAGCAATCTGCAGCTACATATCGTCATATGTTTTCAAAAAAGCCTTAAGTTACAAAAAAAAATCAAATCAACTTCTTGACTGATTACGATTATCAAAATACATGTCTCTGGAAAATTTTACTTTTTAAAAATGTACCAATTCCTTAATCAGAAATAAGCTTAAACTGAAAAAATTTTTAAAAATTTTGGTTTCCTTTCCATATTAGAAAGTGTTTTGCTTGGTCTCTAAAATTTTTTCAATGTAACTTAGGGCTTTTATGAATTCATATGACGATGTATGTATGTATGTATATGTGTCAGGGAGTGGGAACTTCCGAAAGTGGTTAACTGCTGGTTAAACAACTTTAAATAATTGGCCGAATAACGTGAAATACATATAAAATTCAGATTTCATAAAGAAACGTGCAATTTAAAAAGGACTGTCTGTAGATTGTAGGTTCGATTTCTGCCTAAACCATGGGTGTTTCTGCAGACAAAAAAATATATTTAATATAAATGAAATCATGGTTGGTTGGTTGATTTACGTGGCTGCCCTCTACACTTAGACATTCAAGTAGAATCTAAATTATTCTTTTTTGAAAAAGACCACTCACTCGTCGTCGTCAACCTATGTAGAGCCGTATCTAAGTGCTTGGTACTAGATCCAGCCCGTCGCATTGAGATATCTAATAAGGTCACTCAGCCCAATATCTGATAGATCTGAAAGGTCTTCTAGTACATGACTGCCTAAAAACTTGTGTCTCGAGAGATGCAAAGCTGGACATTCGCAAAGAAAGATTGTGGAAGATTTTTTTCCTCTTTGCTTTCTTCTCGGCAGCTTCGGCAGAACTCATTATAGGACAAGCCTATCCTACTAGCATGTCTGCCGACCGTACAGTACCCCGTCATCACTGCAACGAGTCTCGAGATGTTTCTGCGATTTCTGCTTGTTAAAAAAAAATATATATATATATATATATTGTATTGTAGCAAGGCCACATTTTCTTAGCAACCTTGCACGTGTCTATATTGCTTCATTTGCATTCACTCTTATAAAGATAATGCTTGAAGATGTAGTTTCTAATAGTGCCAAACGGCGTGGCTACCTCGGCGTTAGCGGCATTCGAGCAGAGCCAGCTCTAGCAAGCTCGTCCGCCTGTTTGTTGCCTCAGAAATTACTATGTTCTGGAGCCCAGATGAGGGTGAGTTCAGCCTGGCCACTCAATCTAGATAGCACGGTCTTGCACTGCACAACTAGAACAGAGGAAGTGGTATGTGATCTTAGGGATATAAGCGCTGCTTGACTGTCGACAAAGATACCAACTTTACCTTGTACGTTCTTATTGATCAGCATACTCGCTGCTCCCTAACACACAAAATTTCAAGTTTGAAATATAGTGGTTTCGTTAGGGACACGGAAGGAGCGTTCTATACTCAGATCGTCTGAAAAGACTCCAGACCATCGCAGACCATTCTTGATCCATCGGTATATACTCTGACGTCGTATTGTCTTACTATTGTGCCTCCCTTCCACTCCCGCTAGACGAGGTACCATGTAATCAGTAGATTTCCTCAGCGTAGGTGGTGGTTGATCCAGGATTCTGGCATGAACATAAGAAATTAATCTCCACCACCCAGATACCGCTAATCTTACCGCACTACTTGAGGATAACGCCAATACAAGAAAGTCGATCCCAACAAGGTTTAGTATAGCATTCAGAGCCTCCGTAGGACTAGTATGTAAACATTCTGTTATCCCGACGCAAGCGGATCTCTGTATTCTGTAAAGTTGATCTACCACATATTTCTTAGTTATGGCAGGCCAACATACTACAGAGACGTAAGTCAGTATTGGACGCACAATTGCTGTGTACATCCAAACATCCTGCGAGAGGAGTAGTAAGCCACCGTTGCCTTTCTTACCCTGTGTTAAATGTTCAGTTTCCATGTAAGTTTTTGATCCAATATAACTCCTAGATATTTTGCATTGTCCGATAGGGCCATTCATGATTTTTCAAACGGGGAAGTCTAAACTTCTGTACCTTGGTCTCTGTGGTAAATAGTATAAGTTTTGTTCTGCTTAGCTTCACTCCTAGACCGCACTCTGTAGCCCTGTTACTAAGTGTGCCCAAAACGTTGGATATGATGTCGCTTATCAAGTTCGTGAACATCCCAGAGACCATTATTACCACATAGTGTGCGTACGCTGCAACTTTAACTCCCCCGGCATCTAATCTGAAAAGTGTTGTGTTAACTACAAAAAGCCAAAGTAAGGGGGAGATCACCCCAACCCGGTGGTTACTATGCAGTTGCTGATGTAATCCTCCACACCAGTATCTCGGAGAGCATTTTGTATGTCACCGATACCTAGGAAGGCACCTAAAGTGTACTGTTTGTGCTCCAGGGATCTCTCTATGAACCTTACCACTTCATGTAGTGCTGTTTCCTTAGAGCGTCCCTTGAGGTAGGCATGCTGGCTATTTGAGAGTCTTGACGATTCTAATAACCGTTGCCTAATATGACTGTCTATTAGCCTTTCCAACGTCTCGACTAAAGGCTGATTGGTCGGAAGTCCTTTGCATTTTCATGACTTCTTTTGTCAATCTTTGGAATGAAGACGACTCTGACTTTACTCCAGCTAGTCGGAACGTAGGTTAAAGAGAGACAGAGTTTATAGAATTTAAAAAGCCAGAGGATGATGGAGCTTTTCGCTCTCTGTAGCATCTTTGGCATGATGCCATCCAGACACATTTCATAGCTTTTTAGAAGCTATTCAGAAGACTCTTATCACCTTAAGCCACAACAACTATTTTTTACAATAGCCAATTTTTTTTAATAGTCGTAGTAAAGTTCTTCCGCAATGTATTTGCAGCGTTTATAAAATGACGTGGGTCTGGCTTTCATAAGATCTTGGGTTATATGATTTACTCGCGATCTCATCTCTAATAGCCATTTTTAACGTTTTTTACCTTCATTTCAAACATTGTCATCATATACTCGCTTTCCAAATCAGATTTCCACATATCGTCAATCATTTCATTGGCAATGTTGTCATAATTAGCTGGTTCCAAAAATATCACAGCTATTTGACCCATCAACAGAAGCATCATTATAATTGCATACTGTAGAGACAGAAAGTTTAAGAAAGATCAATGAATTGAAAGAAGTTCGCTTAATGAAAACTTACTATCCAGGTGAAACGAATTGATTTGCGCAAAATTCCATACCATCCTAAAATGCTGTTTAAAAGTAAGACCGAACTCAAAACAATTCCCAAAATACAGGGAGTTTTAATAGCTTCAATTGCATCGAATTCAATCAGAGCATACGTGCAAGCTGAAAGTACTAAAATAGCTGAAACCTAAAAAGAATAAAAAAAACTTAAGTTCGAAGTAGAATTGAAAATAACATCTTGATCATTTAATAAAAGTAAATCTATACAAGATAAATTAAAATCTAAAATCTTTTGATAACAAGCGGGCAGGTTGTATCGCAAGGACTGCCGAATTGATAGCAAGCTTATTTTTGGACATTGTAGTAGTGCTTCCGAATGCTATCTATCAAAACCAGGCGTCATGAAAGCAGTCTCGAAAGCATAATAATTGGGAAATTAATGACATGCAGATTTCTGAAATCAGCTGACGTCAAGTAGATTGTTTAAGCATTAACTGAAAACTCAGCGAGATCTAGCGATTGACATGTCTTCTTATTACCAACGTAATGAGGGCATATCCAACCTTGGCCAATTGGATTCAATCCTACTTATATATATCCTCTTAGGAACTCTGCTTTTATAGATCTAGATCTGCCAAGTCAAAGAATTAACTGTGAACTGAGGCTCGGCAGCAGATTCACTGCCACCATCCCGAATAGGGCTACATATATGTTGCTAATGTGGCTTCCATAAGATCACGATAGTCGATTGGAACGCATGTTGTAATTTTTTCCAATTCAGAGAGTAGGAGTCTAGAGCATTAGCCATTTGACAAACACTGCTACCACGCTTCTGGCTTAAGCCACAGCCACCATGAAGGAGAAGGAGCCCCCTTAACAACTGGTGATACAGCCATCCTTTACATGGTGGCAATAAATTACATGCAGAAGACACAAAC
The DNA here is from genome assembly GCA_956483585.1 of Gymnocheta viridis. NCBI lineage: Eukaryota > Metazoa > Arthropoda > Insecta > Diptera > Tachinidae > Gymnocheta > Gymnocheta viridis. The sequence goes on along the minus strand of OY101443.1, from coordinate 46,760,475 downwards.
CCGAAGGCCATAATCAACTATTTAATCCCTTGGTTATTTTATTAAGTTCACCGACGGTCTGGTCCTTGATGAGCTGTCTAGGTAACCATCATCTTTTTAACCCCCTGTGAAGGCAAAGCGTAGGTATGGGTTACCGGTTCCCGAGGTACCAGTGTGATTGGTTTTTGGTAAGGTCCTTGTTCAAACAACTTCGCGAATGTAAGATTTATTTGAACCAAAGTTTATTTATATGCCATGAACTATTTATGGCACTGAATTCTATTTTTAAGTAAAGTACTTTGGTAGCTTATGGGGCTTCCATCGTTTCATATATAAACAACCGCTTTTTTCGCCTTCTATCTCAAAAACCTTCATCGAGTCAACATCGACATCTGCTGAACGTCGTACGGCTCCTTCATCATTTCATCACTAATTTGTACTTGGAAACTATATTTTGTAATAAATATTGATATACTTATGTAAGTAATATATTGATGTGAAAAAGGTGATTTTTTTATTTTCAACCCCGTGAAGATCCAGGTAACTCCTCCCCTCCTGCCCTTAATTAATCCATTAGAATCACCCTTGCGCATTCTGTAACGCTATTTTATTATTTACCCGAAATCCATATTGATCATTCCCAGGCGACCCTTCCCCTTCCCTAATTCTTGGAAGACTCGTCTAGTTTAGTTTGTAAGGTTTTAAATGTGGAATTAATAGCTCACATTTAGACAGTCCTTATAGTTTACTATTTACTATTATTAGTAATCAAAAAAAGTTAATCATGTGTAAAATCAGAATGACATTTTTAAAAAATTTCACTTCCGGGCTTACAGGGCGACAAGCAAGTAATAATTCGAAAAACTCAATACTTTTCTTTACTTGGAAGAGATTTTAGAAGACAGTAATTTTTCCCATACACACAGAGAAGACACCTAATATCATTTTAAAATATCAATTGCATTAAAAATAATACTTAAAATGAAAACGATGAAAACGACCCCATATGGCCTTTTTTAAGGACGTTGGACTAAGTGTATTGAGCTAAAAGGAGACTATGTTGAGAAATAAATGGTTTTTGAAAAAAAAAATGTTTTTTTCCTACTTAGGTAGCTTCAATATCAATCCGTCCTCCAGTAATAAGTATATCCTAGTCTAATTTCTGTTTAAAAATAAACAAAGTTAATGAAAAATCTTAGAAAAATTTTAATTTGAAATTATTAAATTTGTTTTAGTTTGAAAAAATAATTGAAAAAGACGCGAAATGTTAAAAACTCGATAAGTAAATATAAAATAAAAATATTTTTTTTATACACGCATTCATTTCTACTAGAAGTACAAAATATCAAAAAATTTCGGGAATGAAATTTCTGAGTTGACTGTTTCACAAATAAAGCGCCATACATTAGACCAACTCAAGGGGAAGTGGTTTTGCATTGCAGGTTTTAAGGATGAACGTTCGTGAGCTGCAACGTGTATAAAAAACGTAAATTTTTGTTGTTGTTGTTGTTTGTTAGTAGTTTTTATTCCAACGTGATTATTATTTTGGCTAAAGTTTGAATTCAAATGTCTGCAATTTCCTGTTCGCTTAGCGTTTGCGATGACAATAAAGAAATCTCAGGGACAATCTCTTCAATTATGCGGCTTAAAACATGAACAGCTTTATGTAGCATGCTCACGTGTAGGAAAACCCAGAGATTTATATGTGGGAAAACGAAAAATATCGTGTACAAGAAACCATTAGAATACGATACTTTTTAACCGACTTCAAAAACGGTGGAGGTTATGAATTCATTTTTACTTTTTAATTGTTCTTGAACCAGTTTCCAAAATTCTCTTTTATTTGTTTGAATGGTTTTGCTTGTAGTTTGGTCCCATAATACTTTTTTTTTAAATCGGAAAGGCGTATATATAATTCCTACAAGTGCTCGAAAAGCTTTGGTTGCAGTTAGCTTTGTATAATAATTGGTTGCAGAGTTATGCTTCGTTTAAAGAATATTAGAAATCTCCAGATTAAACAAAAACCTTTGTGTCCTCTTTTAGACGCGGAAAGTTTACTTTGCAAAGTCTTAGTTCAGCTTGGAAAAATACAAAGAGATGAAGTATTTCTCTCTCTCTCTTTCTCTATGTCATTCTACTAGCAGAATTAACACTTTTCAAGGCAAACTATTCATGTGTATCATAATTAAATTCCACAAGTAGGATATAAAAATCAATTATTTATACTTATAAATGTTACATTTATGTGTACGGGTGTAGCGAAGCACACCGGGTGTGGGTAGTATCTAATAGATACTATCTATATGTTTTTAAATACATAATTTAAAATTTTTTAACTTAAGTGCTGTTCCCACAATCCAGACGATCAACTTGAATGAAATTTTATATGAAAAGCACATTTTTTTAAAATACCATTCATACAAATTTTTTCATCTAGCAATCGTTTGGATTATGGAAACCGCACTTTAAGTGCAAATTAACAGAACCAAGACAGTCGACTAGTCCAGAAAATGTCAATTGAAATTACTAAAACTCAGCCTAACTGCTTTTCATAAAAATGTTCTGCTCAAGTCTATCGTCTGTGCTGTACATTTTTGCTTGAGGTAGTAACTCCCCTAGAAAATTGATATGGAAAGCACTGCTTATTTCGGAGATTTCAAAACAATTAAAAAAACAATAATCACTTATTGGTTAAAAAAATCTTCTTAACTCACACAGCACAGGATATTTAATACAAATAATGTAAATTTTAATATTGGTGATGCGCAACTCATTTTTTATATTCGTTAAAAATGATTTCACTATAAAGAAAAGTTATTGTTTTTTCTTTGTTACGGCACGATTGCATTCAAGTTACTGGACATTCCAAAGTAATAAAACTTTTCGTTAAATTTTCAGTTTGCTTGTTGAAACAATATAATTCAGGGCTTATGAAGGAATAACAACAATTAGAGTGTTTTGTTTGTTAGCAGTTACTTGTCAAACTGATAAGAAAGAACAGCCCTATTCTAGTATTTTGCTAAAAATACATACTTTAATATATTTCATTTTATTTCATTTAAATTATTTTTATCAGTTTTTTTAACTTACAAGAAAAAGTGAATTATTTTTGTTTGAAATGTTTAAAGAAAGTTTGTATGAAACATGTCACAAAGCTCTTGGTTTGCGTGGTGGCAAGTCGCTGATCATCTCCCAACTAATTTTATTTTTCCTACTGAGCGAACAATTTAAAAACAATTTATTTGTACCATTAGCTCCATCAACAATCTTGATTTTACCACATTCCCCATAAGTGATTATTCCATCATCGGATTGCGAGAGAATCAGTTTTTATTAAAATTCAAAATACATATGAGTTACGTTAAATTAAAGAAGTCATGAGTGACCTTCGGAAAATTATTTTGAACAGCGAATACATTTTATATTATTGTTACATCGACTGCACTAGTTACAAGAGCCCAATATACAATATATGTAAATATTGTAGAAAGATAAATCCGTTGGATATATTATAAACTGAACTGATTAATTCGTAATAGAAGAAGAAAGTGCGCAAACCATTTATTAAATATGAACACAATATAAAGCTACGTTTAGAAGATATGTTGAATCAGCTTATTTATGCTGAAAAATTTGTTAGAAGTGCTTGCATATCATGTTAACGCAAAATTTTTTCAGCATACGTATTTTTAACAGAATTTGCTAACACTTTGTTAACAATACCAACAAACGTATGTCGGTAATTTCAGCATATCGTGTAAACAGCAAATTATTAGTGCTTAACAAATTTCCTGCGTATGCTGACACATATGTTAGTTGTTTAAAGGCGTATGCAAGCCTTTCAGCATATGCCAAATTCGAATGCATATTCGTATCACGCCTAAGCCTAATCATTGGGAAAATTGAAATCTTTAATATCATTTATGAGTCGAGGAAACAATAAAAAACAGAAAAAGTCACCCAAAAGTTGCAAAATTTAGAAGAAGTCGTAAAATCTTCTAAAACGCGATAGAAATGCAAAAAAAAATACAAAAACTCGCATAAAAATACAAAAATGGCGAAAATTCGCAATAACTTCCAATCATTGGGAAGATTAAAATGTTTAATATCATTTAAAAGTCGATGAAACAATAAAAAATATAAAAAGTCACCCACATTGCAAAAATGCGAAATTCCGCTAAAAGTTAAAATTTTTTTAAAAAGCCAGCGACATTTGTACCCGTGTGGTCTGCTATCGTGAATGAGTTTATATCTTAATTTATCTCGATATTGTAATTGGTAAGTTTTGCAATAGCTAGTGATATTTCCTCTGGCGACATCATTTATGATTATTTTTATTTTTTATTTATATTAACAAATTTCATTGCAAAATTTATACGCATAAGTACATAAGTTGAATAATAATTAAAAATTGTTGTCAAACTCACTAATTTCACAAAGAAATGCTTATACGACTCAACATATGTAGGACTACATAAAATTCAACATATCGTATAAACACAAAAATCGTATGCTAACTCTTATGTTGACATTTCATTTCCTTACATATGCTGACATCAAAAAGTTTGCTCTTTCAACATATCATGTAGACACCAAACATATTGAATTTGTTATTATTTTCAAGCATATGAGTGTTAGCATACATATGCTGATTCAACATATCGTCTAAACTTAGATTAACACATGATTTTGGAACTCAATTCAGGGAATTACACGTAAAAGTAGCCCCAAAAAGAAGAACTTCTGTATTATTCGTTTTGTCAAGTTGGCTGCGTTAATAATTTAATCGCCATACGTTTTTTTTTCTTTAAGATGGATTTTTATCACTTTTTCTATATTTGAACCCTTTGACACGGGAATTAATTCTGGCCATTGCAAAATTTTATAAATGGTTTTTATAGCTTAAAAAGGCTTCAAAACACATGTGTAAAAGTTATGGAGACAAATTTTTATATTAAAGTGGGTTTGTAATATATACATTTTAATGTGCATTTTTCTTTTTTAGTTATCATTAACTCCTCAAACTTCGTACTTTTGTAAAACTTATGTTTACATTAGAAAAGTATCAAAAAAATAAGCAAACAAATTTTACTACCTTTGTTATAAAATACATTGAATTAAATATTTTTTTTAATTTGAAAATAAACTTTAACACATTATACGCTGCGACGATGATGACAAGACAAAATATGCAAAACTGATCTCACGTTGTTCTGAAATTTTAGAGCCTCTTAAGAATTTAAGCAACAACAAACCGATAACTGTAAATTAATTGTATGTGTGCGTCACAGGGTTAATACGGTTATATCTCGGTATACCGCACGTAAGAGTATACTTGTTATTTTCTATTGGTTTTAAAATGTAATTATTAATTAATTATTAATGCAGACAGCCAACTTGACAAAACGAATGATGCAGAAGTTATTATTTTGTTGGGGCTACTTTCACGTGCAATTCTCAGAATTGAGTCCAAATAAGCCAAAAAATGTTGTACTGTTGAATACAACAACAAGGAATTAAAAATATAAAGAAATAAAATTTTTGAGAATGGGGCAGAGAATTTGTGTTTTTTTGTTGTTCTCATAATCAAAGATATGGCAAAATAGTTCGATAACACAACTTGTTAAGAATAGAAATAAGTGCACTGAAAAAAACAGACATTAAAAGAAAACTTATGACTAATGCATGCATTTTCAGCGAAAAGTTGAAAGAATACGTTTATCGGCGATGTTTAAAATAAAAGAAATTATGAAATACTAGTAATAATAGTTCGTTATTGTAGTGTTCAAAATACTGTTCATTTTGTAGCAGTTTCTGATCATATATATTAATATACGTTCAACTCCTGTCATACAAAAAATAATCATGCGACTCTCATATAGAAAGAAAGATTATGGTCTGCCAGAACGCCCGTCCACGCCTATTAAAGTCAGAGAACCTCACAATCTGAAGAAAAACATGTTTACATGTCCCAAAAACGAAACTTGCACTTTTACTTTTAACCATTGAGCTGCCAAATTTCAGCCTTCATAATACAGCAGAAGTTTTCAATAAGAATTAGTTTTTCTTTTTCGAACTTCTTCATTTTCCTAGCAATTGAGAATAAATTTAAATGTAAAACAAAATCGTGGTTCTGAAATATGTTGATTTTCTTCTACAATATGTGTATATCTAATGATTTCGGGATTAAAAGCGTTTGGAAATTCTCGTGAATCCCCATGAAAAATTCTAAAGAAACATAAATATTTATATAAATATAAAATATTTTTCAAGCGCAAATTTTTATTTACATAAATAAGCTTAATAATCAAAAATGCTCAGTAGGGCTTTCGCCAAATAAATGGTAATAAATCTGGTACTTCTAAACTGTTTTGATTGGATTTGTCTGAAGCTTCGAATAGCTTTAGAATAGGAGTCAGGTTTTTTAAGCTGTATCTTCCTGGCCTTTCAGCTTAAACACGAACAGAGCCACAGGGGGCCTCGGAGTAAAAAAACTTCAGAAGCTTGTAATTTGATTTAATGTTATTTGATTTAAATAAAATAAAAGAGCTTCAAGTTTTGCTAAAAAATTAAAATAATAATATTATAATACTTGTTTCCGTATCTTTCATAATATTGAAGATATTTTAATTCAAAACCAAAAAAAACCATTTTCGTCTTGACTTTTTCCAATTCTTTGCTAATAACTTTTTTGTTATAGTTTGATATTAATTTAATTTATTTGAATTGCGATGTTTGATTTCTGTATTCTTTAAATTGAAAAAAGGTTAAAAATTAAACATTTCGAAATTGACCTGACAAAAAAATGTTTTTTTAAAACATCATTTAATTAAATTTAGTACAAAATTTTGTTAAACACATTTATTGTTTCAACACATATTGTGCAAAGGGCAATCCATAAGCAATTTTTTATAGTTTCAAAATAATTTTTGTGTTTAAGGACTGTGATTACGGATTTTCGAAATTTCATCGATTAAGTTTTATAATGTAGACAGACTTAAAATTCCTGGCGAAAATTGGAGACGGCGTGTTCATGAACACACGCTCAGATTTTTTTGGAAAAGTCAAAAATTAGACAAATTAAAGTTTTTTTTCATATAAAATATACAGAAAAATTATTTTTAATTTTTTTAATTAATATTTTTGAATTATATTTATTAGGCAAAAAAAAATTATTCAAATGTATTTTGCAGATCTCGAGATATTGCTACTGAGTAGCACAATCAACGACGGAGTAAAATAAAATTAATAAAAGAAGTGGCTACTAAACTAAACACAGCTTCAAAACTAGTAATGTCCTCCTCGCCACCAGAGGCGCTGCAACACTGCTCTACGAATAAACGTGCAGAAAAAAAGCAGAGTTGTAAAGAACGAATGAAGCTTCACCTCCTTTCATATCTATCACTATTCCTTTCCACTAGTTCCAGCACAATGCATTGCATGTGTAGGGGTCATCCCCTGAGTGCTGGTCCAAGATAAAAAAAAAAATAAAAGCAATTCGAAGAATATATAGAATGCTCTCAACTTACTTCCTACATATTACCCTCACAATTTTTAGTTTAGGATTGTTATAATTACTAAAATTCCACCTAAGCCTAATAAGAAAAACAAAACTATTTTAATATAATATTTATAATACTTCTGCGTACGCAGAAGTACGCTTTTTATTGTTACTTATACTCAAAATTTTGAATACAACTCGTACTCAAAGTAAGTATAAAATATTTGAATTTAGTACGGCATTTTTCTTTCTGTGTAGTGTATGACTATACACGAATAAACTAGTCGGGCTCCTATGAAAACCTAATGTTAAAATCAATAGTTCGATATATGAATAAAAGACCGACAGGCAACTAGTCTGAAGTTGAAAGCAACTAGTATAATTCTAGCCAAATACTAGATATTTTGTCTGCAGGGTAATGCAGCCAGCGAACTTGACAAAACGAATGATGCAGAAGTTCTAATTTTTTAAGTCCCAAATCAATGATCTGAAAAATGTCGTACTGTGTTATTAATCATAGCAAAAATTATGACTATTTTGTCTATCAAGTGTTTGGTCCAATTTTACAATTAAATGGAAACAAATATACAAAAAGCTTTAATCACAAACAATTAAGAAAATTTAAAAAGAATTTTAAAAAATGTAAAAGGTAAAAAATATGGTAAAAACTCAATTGTGTTCTAAAATTCGGAAAAAAACTTTAAAGAAAAGTTGAAAAACATTTGGTGAAATCTCTGAAATTTCAAGAACTTCGAAGAACAAAAAATTTAAAAAAATCACAAGAACAAAAAACAAATTAAAAATTAAAACCAAGCAAATATCATTAGTCCATAAAAAGTAATATTTCTCATAACAAGTATATTTTCAAGAAAATCAATTAATATTTATTTGTTCGCAGCCCTCTTACTTCATTTTTTATTTTTATTATTTTGCAAATCCTTTTTTTCAGTATGTTTTAACTAATGTTAGGTCGGAGAACAAGTTCAACTAATATTAAAATATAAATTGATTGTAAAGAAATAAAAATAAAAATTTTTGTTTAATTTTTGTAAAAGATATACTTACAAAAATCTTTTTACCGTGGCAACACTGGTAGTGATAAACATTTACGAGTACAATCTCATCAAACAAGTAATCTTTAAAGTATTTATTGTTTCTATTATACCATTAGTTTATATCAGGGTTGCCAGCAATATTCTCCGAAAATTCATCAAATTTCTGTGGTTTTCACGAATAATCGCGTAAGTCGGTTTTTACCGAAATTGAGATAATGATGTCAAAGTACTACATTTTGCATTAGGTTTTTATAAGTATTAGGCTTTTTAGAACATAATGTAGTATTATTAATTTTTTTCTGCTAAAAACAACTTAAGTTAACTGTTTAATAAAATATTTTGCTATTATAACGATTTATGTCGACATACATCGTTAAAAATTGTAAAATTGCTGAATATGTTTCCAAATAAAAAGCATATGTGATGTTATGTTGTTATTCGTGCAAAAAATATGAAAGTATTTTTTGAAAATTTTTCTATTAATAACAACTTATATGTACATGTGTGTTTATTGTTGACTTCTTTAGTATCAACAACAGCAGATGAGCGGTTGTTTGTAATTTTAAGTGCCGTTATGTTGTTTTTTGAGAAAAATATTTGTTATATTGGGCGAGATGTCAATGCTTTTGTCTATCATTTTAGTATTAGATTTTGATGTGAATGCACACAACATTCGTTCTTAGAGAAGTGAAATATTTTTTAATAAATTAACGATTAATACTATTAATTAATACTATGAGTCTCATTATTCCCGAGCTCATACAAATCAGAAGTATTTAGCGGAAAATTTAAACCTATTTAAAATGTATGAGCTTTATAAAGATAATAAGGAAAATTGCGTTTCATATGCCACCTATCGTCGGCTCTTTAAAAAAGAAAAATTGAAATTTAAAAAACCTAGTCTAGATACTTGCTCGAAGTGTGATCAGTTTTCTATAGCTATCAAACATGCAAAATCGTGTGAGATTAAAAATCAGCTTATTGTTGATCGTGATAAACACCAAAAAATAGCCGAAGAGGCATACGCAAACAAAAAATCTGACAAAACTGATGTAACAAAAACTGTCTTATGTATGGATCTTCAAAAATGCTTACCAACACCAAATCTTAATTCTTCCATAGCATTTTATAAACGATGTCTCTGGACATTTAACTTTACAATAAGAAATTGTTCGTCAAAGAAGACCTACTGTTTTGTTTGGAATGAAACAATAGGTGGAAGAGGAGCTAATGAAATTGCATCATGCATATGGAAATATTTTGAAATGAATATTATTGATCTTAAAAGCCATGTTGTGATTTATTCGGATACATGTTCTGGTCAAAATAAGAACAATATTGTTACTGCTATGCTTGTTCTCCTCGTTAATCAACGTGGGACAAACGTAGAACTTATCGAGCAAAAATTTTTAGAACCTGGCCATACTCACTTAGAATGTGACAGCGATCACAGTATAATTGAACGACAGAAGAAGAAAAATGTACTGGAAATTTACCATCCTCACGATTGGATTCAGCTTATAAAAACATGCGGCAGAAAATCTAATAAATTTGAAGTTTTTGAAATGAACACCGCTGACTTCCTCAACTTTGAAAAGACATTTAAGCATATCTTTCAAAAAGTAAATAAAAATATAAACGGGGAAAAAGTTTTGTGGAAAAATATGCGAAATATTATTTATAAAAAAGGTTCGTTTGATAAAATTGAATTTAAAGAATATTTTAATAGTGTTCCTGTCGAAACTAAGATACTTAAAAATAAAAAAGTTTCATCAGAAGATGTTTTCAACTATAGACTTCAGCCTAAGAATGTTGAAAAACTTCCTATTTCTTCCGAGAAAAAAAAAGACTTAATACATTTGTTGCCATTAATTCCGGATTTATTCCACGATTTTTATAAAAATATCAAAGTTTCCGAAACATCTAAAAATACATTATACATAGATGAGGAAGATGTAGAAAACTAATAAATAAATATTGTACTACAGAATTTGTTTCAGTTCCTTTTTTATGTATGTTAAGGAAATAAATATACTTTTTTAAATGAATTATTTTATGCTTTATAATGTTATTCTCTGAATAATTGTTTTGTTACTTCTTGTTCGCAATACAAAACAGGTGTATTTTATTGAATTAATTATCTTAAGTTTCATAAATTTGCTTTATAAATCATCAAAAATAAATTTAAATAAAAATATATAAATAAATCGATTTTGTTTTACTGCATACGTTGTGCTATAAGTATCAAAAACTCTGAATATGTCGCCAACTTGTGTGCTAAAAATAACAACGTAAGTCGTCATGTGTGATTAAAATGATAACATTTATTTTCACAAAAAATAACTTATGTGGATATATGATGTTATATTGCACACACTTAATGAGTCAATCAAACATATGAATTTTTAATCCTTTTACAGATTGTGATCCTGTGAGGATTTTTTCATGAAAACTATGTATAATACGTAGAAAGTCACTGTTAAGAGGATAGTAAAGAAAAAAGTTTAAAAAAGCATCTACAGAAGCCGCAATTGAAAAAAATAATTGTTTTTGCTCTCCTGAAAAGTTTGGTTTTATAACTTACGCGATTATTCGTGAAAACCACAGATTTTGGAAATAAAATCGTCAATATTAAAAAAAATCGACAAACAAAATTCTTCTGATTTATACAACAACCAATAGTATTTTATATAAATTTAACAATCTTTCTTTTGAAAATTAACAATTCAACGGATTTATTACACAAAACACAAAATAATGGAAAACTCAACAATATCATAAACATGTTTGGTCAATTCAAAGCAAGATTTGAACATATATTGTGTCGAAACAGTTAATACATTAAAATAAAACGTTAATTTTATATTTGATATGTTTTATAATTTAGTTCAATATTTATTTCAATATAAACCTAAACAGCTCAACAAATTACGCATAAACGCATTAATTATTAAAAACGAAGGCAGCCGTCATAAGCTCTATGTTTACATTGTCACAGGTGGTTGAATACTAAGAAAGTTAAATACAAAAGACAAAAACAAGGCAAAAAATGGGAAAAAAACTGGATTTCTGCAGCCAATGGCTCTGAAAAAAGTATGGGATATATGGAATAATTAATCATCAGAGATGAAAATTTCGTTCTAACCGAAATTGGTTTAAATTGTAAGAATAAATAAGCTGCTATTTTTCTTTAAATAATACGATTAAATAGTTGATATTCCAAGTCACTAATATCTAACGTCAAAAGGGGCAAAGGCGAACAAAAAACGCTGACGAGATGGTGTAGCGACCTCAAAATCAGTACTGATCTATTCTGCTAGTATGATGAACAATACATTGTTCCAAATAATACCTCTCCTTAATAAAACAATGAATTTATCCAAAAACAATTTTTAAAAATTAAGAAGAAATTGGTAAACTCAGATTTGAACTCAAGCCACACAATGCATTTTAATTGAGCAAAAAGTAGTGAAGTCAAAAAATCGTCAATCGACATTTTTTTGAAATTCGCTCTAAAAAATCGACAAACTGACTTAAAATCGTCATGTTTGGCACCTCTGGCTTATACGAGGGCAGATTGATATTGAAGCTACATAAGTAGGAAAAAACATTTTTTTCAAAAACCATTTATTTCTCAACATAGTCTCCTTTTAGCTCAATACACTTAGTAAGAGGATATTCCAACTTTTTTGTACCATCTGAATAATATGGTTTTGGGAACCCCTAAAAATACGCGTTAGTTTCGGTAATCACTTCTTCGTTTGAGATGAATCTTTTCCCTGCGAACCATTTTTCATGTTGGGAAAGAGTAAAGTCACTAGGAGCTAAGTCTGGACTACATACCAATTCGAAGTGTATATCACGTAATTTTAGCATCGTATCTAATGCTGTATGAACCGGTGCGTTGTCTTGAAGAAAGAACACTTTTTTCTTCTTTAAATGTGGTCGTTTTTTCTTGATTGCATCAAATAATTGATCCAATAATGCACGATAATACTTTCCTGTAATTGTGGATCCTTTTTCAAGATAATCGATGAGCAATATTCCGTGTACATCCCAAAATACAGTGGCCATAACCTTGCCAGCCGATTTCACTGTCTTCGCCTTCTTCGGAGCTCTTCCACCAGCTTCCACCCTTTGTTTCGATATATTTTTGGTTTCAGGTGTATGGTGGTGGACCAACGTTTCATCAACAGTTATTAATCGATGCAAAAAATCAACAGGATTACGATTTATCATGTCTAAACACCGCTGTGAAGTGGTCTGTCGAACTCGTTTTAGTTCGACACTGAGCATACGCAGCACCCATCTTGCCGATATCTTTTTCATATGCAAATATTCATGCAAAATGTTGAACACACATATGATATGTTTACCATTTTAACAATCTCACGAAACTTGACTCGGCGGTTATTTATAACGATATCGAGGGTTTTCTTGATATTTTCTTCAGTAACCACCTCTTTTGGCCTTCCTGTTGATGGTATTGTTGCAGTGCTTGTTCGGCCGCGTTTAAATTCAGCAATCCAATATTTTACCATTTAATCTGACGGAGCAGACTCACCGTAATATTTATCGAGCTTTTCTTTTGTTTCTTTTGTCGTTTTCCCTTTCAAATAATAGTGTTTAATCACTGCACGAAATTCACTTTTTTCCATTTTTAAAGAAACACAAAAGTTGCTTACTTCAAACGACTACAACAAATAAACTAATCGTTGAACTTGAGTGAAATTTAAACAGCTGACGTTTAACAGATCGTAATTTCTAAAAAAAAAAGTTTTTGTGTTTGTGCTACCATCTAGCGCTAGGTAGCTTCAATAGCAATACGCCCTCGTATACTGTTCGTTTCTCTTATGCTAATTAAATATACAATCTCTTCATGGGAATATTCTCTTAAAATATAAAGAAACAACATTGTTTATTTATTTTTAATATAATAAAATAAAAAAACAAAATTCATTAGCTAGTAACTCTAAATATGTATTTATATACCATGCAGGTGTAGGAAAAGTATAGAAAAATTATTAATAATCTTGGCTAAAGTTATGTAAACAAAACTTCACGAGCAAATTATTTGTGGAATATTTTAACTCTCTATCTCTCCTCTGAATGAGTCTTTTTTGTCCGTTTCTTGAAAAGCTATAAAGAACTCTTCTGCAACGGAGATGTAGATGGATGAATGTGAATCATATGCCAAATCACTTTAACAATGTACAATGGACGGGTGGGAAATTGAACTCGTCTAAAATGAATACCAGGGGGCAAATTACAGCATTCGATATCGAACGAAATCCCATACAAGTTTTTTGCATTTGTATGGAAATTTCGCTCAATATCGAATGCCGTGATTTGCCCCCAGGTGTAAGCTTCGAAACACTGATACGCGTATATCCTGTTATCACAAATAGAAAGACACTGATTCCACGCCGATTTTCAAATCAGATCTGGTCGTTTGAGGTCATAAGAATCTATTCAGACTATTTTTACGATGGTTTACATATGGGTGCGCGTGTGTGTGTGTGCGTGTACGTGTCTGTGTTTATTTGAATGGCTAACCGATCGGTATCAAATTTACGGCATTCTAAAAGCATTGATTTCACTTAGATTTGGTTGAGAGAATTATGAGAATTTTCGAAAATAAAGTTTTTGGAAAAAGTATATCGTTATCAAATAAATTTCAAACTACTAAGCCGCGGTAATCCAAAATGTAATCGTTGACAATATTGCGTTGACCAAAAATTTCAATAAAGCGCCTTATTGATATCTCTAAATGAAAACTCCAACCAACTTTTAGAATCCATTTACTTCTTTGAACTTGAAAAACTGTCTCGAGTGCCGTAAGCTTTACTTAAATCGATTACCTCTCTGAGGTTGAGCTTAGCGGGAAGTTGTACGTCAACTGTTTTAATTTTTTATGTTTTCTCTACCAGAATCAGTCATTAGAACCTGTTTACTATTTTTTGTGTTGTACAGTGTTTTTAGTAAACTATTAATATGCTGTGAACATAATTTTTCAGGTCAACTCTGATACTAGAGTTTAATAATTAAGCAGCAATTATTGAGTATTATTACAATAATAATCGACGCTTTCTAATCACAGGATCTATATAAAATAGTTGACATTCTGTGTGTTGCATGAACATATTTATTTTTTTCCCCAACTGTTTTGTTATCAGCTAAACAACCATTGAAAGTTAGATTTATGAAAAAATTACAACAACAAAATATACAAATAGAAACTGAATACAACTGATACTCAAATACATTCTCTCATTCAGTCACAACCTCAGCCGTTTTGCAATAAACTTAGACTGATTCAGTAATAAAATGACTGTGACTTAATAAAGAATCGTTAAAATGGGATGTGAATTACCAACAATTAAATATTCTGTATTTCTTTTCAATACAATTAGTGCGGTAGGTTGTTACAAATTTGTTAAAAATTTTGAATGTGACCGATGAAAAGTAAAATTGAAATAATCATTTAATACTGAAAGATTATCTTATCTAAAATGACGATAACAACCGAAACGTTAAAAATAAAACTTCTAAAAGTTGAAAACTTTTAGCTCCAAAGTCATTAACTTGGTAATTTTAAAATAAAGATTAGTCGGGACTTTGGTCTATATAATTCTTAACGAATTTAACCGTTTCGGGTACAAAAATATAAACAAATAAAATAAAACAACAAACAGAAGAATGAGTTGTGCAACAGCGACTTTAAAATATTTAGTTTTTACTTTAAATGCATTGTGTTCGGTGAGGATTTATTCGGATAACGATAATTTACAAGTGAACCGATATTCGATATCTTGATTCCAAAATTTGTAATTAATGTAAAAAATATAGTTATATAAAATAAAGGCAATGGCAATATTAAAGACTATTGTCATTATTTATCTGAAATATTCTCATATGTGCTCATTAAAATTTAAATTATCTGTTGCCTCTTAACTGTCTTACTAAAAACGATTAACAATCTTCTCACAAAGAAAAATTTACTAAAAACATGAAACGTTCCAACCTTTGTTTAATTTTATAATTGTTTATGATTAAGATTATATTGATAACGAAAAATACACACATATTAAATTAAACCACTTGTAAAAAAAGTCTCAATGAGTCAACAGTTTGAAAATAGTTTTATTATTTAAAACTAACTATACAATAACAATAAATAACTAACAACATTTTATTAGAAACAACTAAGATCCCCTACATACTTACTCAGAATCATCATACACTGAAAACAAAAAGTGTAAAAAATGGTCAAATTAAAAAAAAAAAAAAAAACGGTTGACTTAAGTAAACAACAAAAGAATTTAGAAAAAAAACACAGGAAAGAAAACAGAAAACCAGTGCGTAACATGGGTTAATTTAACGTTAATTTATATTTGATAATTGCTGTCAATTCAATTTGGGAAACTAATTAAATATGTTGAATTTATATGTAATTTTCGAATTCCTATTAAAAAAGGTACTACCTGAAAAGTGATAAAATACATGAAGGGTGAACTTGTAATTGCAGTCAATTGGAGCAACCTGTCTGCCAAATATTGCATCAGTAAAGAATATTTTGCAAAATTGTGTGGTAACACTGCCAATTGTTTGCATAAATCAAGGCAGATCCGCAACAGGTAGTCTCATCCGACTTCGCCTTGAAAATTAGAACATATGTGTCAAAAATGGTTGATAAATTTATAAGAAGAAAAAAATTTTTGGAATAATGTAAAAGAAAAATTTACAAAATCAAAATAAAATTGTGCTAAATAAAATTAAAGTAAAAGTGAATAGAATTTGTGCTTTAATAAGAGAAGTATTAATTAATTTTAATCTTGGCTTCAATACGTTTTGTGCATAAGTGTTTTCAAAGGCCGCCAAAGTTTCTACAAATACTTTTCTTGACGAAAAAGGTGAACAATAAAAGCTCCAGTACCATCATGAAGGCATTTTCACTTTTATTTTTAATTCTTTTTACCGTGCACAAATGTTTACTAATTATTTCACAAATTGGCACTTTTATCACTATTATCACCTTTGAATTTGAAATTCAGACTTTAAGCAGTCTTTTTATTTTCCTTATCCAATTATAATTGGAATTTAAGTTTTAAATGAAAACTGTAACGAGTTATTATTATTTTTTTCAATCAAAACAATAACAAAATAAAGTAAACAAATTTTGGCAACCAAAATTCGAGCGAATTGAGTCACCTGATCTCTCGACGCCACATGTTGTGAATTCGCCTTGGCATAAATAAGTTTTTGACGAAAAAATATGCTGTCAAATGGTGGTTTTCATTATTGTTAAAGTACTACTTTGACGAATTTAACCGACATGCAAATGGACGGTGAACATAGAGATGTAGCATTCTCCAAAAATATATTTTCTGTTCTGCAAGTGTAGGTTGTCGTTATTAATTAATTATATTATTATTAATGTTAACTTTTCCATTGTTTCTTAGAATATTCTCTCATGTTCAATACTTTGTGCATAAGGCCGTTGCAAACTTTACCCGTAATGACAAAGCAGAACTGGGTCGAGACGAGTAGTTCCAAAATATTTTTTATTAATTACTCGCCGCAGAAAGTAGTAGTGATATAGAATCTACATTATTTTTATAGCTCTTTAATTTTAGACAATATTTCAAAAGAAAAGAATATAAAACAATAATAAGAGAGCATTTGAAACTACTGTTGTGCTCAGCGTTGCAATTTTTTTTTAAATTTCGCACTGCGCAAAAAAGTCTTATTTTGCCATTAAAAATCTTCATTTAGTAATTTTGTTGGAATTTATTGTTTAGATCAGTTTTAATTACAAAAAATAAAGAAATCAAGAAAGTAACATAAAATAAGTGTATGTATATTTAAATTCGTTTTTTCATATACATATACACACAGACGTATTTATTAATTTATTTCAGTCATATGTATGTGGGAGACTTATTTATTTTTCATTGTTTCATGGACTTTGAAATTATTTTAAACATTTTTATTTCCCAATGATTGGAAGTTATTGCGAATTTTCGTCATTTCTGCAGTTTTTTGTCGGTTTTTCATATTCCTTGCATTTGTAGCTCGTTTTAGAAGATTTTACGACTTTTTCTAAATATTGGAAAATTTAGCGCATTTTCACGATTATCGCGATATGACTGACTCAGTGGCCTTTTTATTGCTTCATTGAATTTTTAAGATTTTATAAAAGGAGAACAAAGAATATTCGTGTAATATGTAGTAATTTCACTGCCCTTATTTTTATGCAAAAACTATTTTTAGTCATAGCTTTCTGTGAACGTATTTGTTTGTACCCATACATTTTAATACTCCTACACTTTTGAATATCGATATGTGCTATGTATTGAAAATTGTACACCATTGTCCTTCACTAATTTGTATTTACATGCATTAAATATTTGCGTTCAAATATAAAAAAAATTATCTATAAAAAATATAATATGATATAAAATTCTTATTTTGCTGATAAAAATCTTCAAATGTTTTGGACGCCTCAAAAATCTTAAAAAATAAGATAAATCTTCACATATGGCACCGCTGGTTGTGTTCACTGAAACACTTTCGCATCGCAATAGATAGAGTAACTAACCCAGCCTACAAGTTGCGTTCTTTTGAAAAGATAAAAATATCTACCATACTCTTGCTAGTTCTGGAATTTTATTATTTGTTTTATATTTGGGGAATTCAAACGGTGTCCTATTGTCATAATTTCGTAATATTTTACAATAGTTAAAAAAAAACTTTTGTTGTGCTTCAAACAAAAAATTCATAAAATAATAAGAATTTTTTAAGTATGTTTATTGTTTTGTCATATCCAAACAGTAGAAATTTGAGAGAATTGTGAGAGAAATTATATAGAGCTTGTTCTTCCTCGTTATATTTTTTAATTTTATTATTTCAAAACTTATAATTTTATGACAACCATTTGAGTACCCCAATTGTTTTATTTAAATTTATTTATATTTTCTTTTATTTTATTATTTTGTTTTATTTTATTTTGTTTTAGTTTATTTTATTATGATTTATTTTATTGTTTTAATTTAGTTTATTTTGATTTATTTATTTTTTTGTTTTAATTTATTTTATTTTGATTTATTTCATTTTTTCACGTTTTGTTTAATTTTTTGCATTATTTTATTTCATTTTCTTTTTTTTTATTGTTTGTTATTTTATTTCATTTTATTTTATGGTTTTATTGTTTTTTTATTATACTTTATTTCATTTGATTTTAGTTTTGTATTTTTATATTATATCATTGTCAAAGATTTAAAAAACTTTTGTTTGTTGAGGGTTTTTAGCTAGTCTATATAGATGCATTTCATTGGTGCTAAAGCCAAATCATCAGTAGACCTTAAACCTAATTTTTAAATGTTTCAAACCTCTTTACTTATACAAAAACTTTTAAAAACTCAATGAGAGTTATAAAAATTACAATAGTATAAGCACAGCAGGCTTTGAAACTTATTCAAAAATCCCAACAAACAAATTATTATATTCGATATGAATCTATTTTATTTTCTTTACAGCCTGCTCACATATGGCACCGCTGGTTGTGTTCACTGAAACACTTTCGCATCGCAATAGATAGAGTAACTAACCCAGCCTACAAGTTGCGTTCTTTTGAAAAGATAAAAATATCTACCATACTCTTGCTAGTTCTGGAATTTTATTATTTGTTTTATATTTGGGGAATTCAAACGGTGTCCTATTGTCATAATTTCGTAATATTTTACAATAGTTAAAAAAAAACTTTTGTTGTGCTTCAAACAAAAAATTCATAAAATAATAAGAATTTTTTAAGTATGTTTATTGTTTTGTCATATCCAAACAGTAGAAATTTGAGAGAATTGTGAGAGAAATTATATAGAGCTTGTTCTTCCTCGTTATATTTTTTAATTTTATTATTTCAAAACTTATAATTTTATGACAACCATTTGAGTACCCCAATTGTTTTATTTAAATTTATTTATATTTTCTTTTATTTTATTATTTTGTTTTATTTTATTTTGTTTTAGTTTATTTTATTATGATTTATTTTATTGTTTTAATTTAGTTTATTTTGATTTATTTATTTTTTTGTTTTAATTTATTTTATTTTGATTTATTTCATTTTTTCACGTTTTGTTTAATTTTTTGCATTATTTTATTTCATTTTCTTTTTTTTTATTGTTTGTTATTTTATTTCATTTTATTTTATGGTTTTATTGTTTTTTTATTATACTTTATTTCATTTGATTTTAGTTTTGTATTTTTATATTATATCATTGTCAAAGATTTAAAAAACTTTTGTTTGTTGAGGGTTTTTAGCTAGTCTATATAGATGCATTTCATTGGTGCTAAAGCCAAATCATCAGTAGACCTTAAACCTAATTTTTAAATGTTTCAAACCTCTTTACTTATACAAAAACTTTTAAAAACTCAATGAGAGTTATAAAAATTACAATAGTATAAGCACAGCAGGCTTTGAAACTTATTCAAAAATCCCAACAAACAAATTATTATATTCGATATGAATCTATTTTATTTTCTTTACACACATGTTAATCAGCGATGATAGAACATGTCGCACAGAGGAGTATTTGACCCAAAAAGCTGGCCAAAAAGGCAAATATGAATTTAAAGAAATCTTAAGAATTAAGTGTAAATCTCGATACACAACAACATTTAACATCATGTAGTAAATTTTGAAGACTTTATATTGCGATTTGTAGCTCTGAGACAGTGCTGAAGTCAGGAAAGTGAAGAAAATTGTATGCGCTTTTAAATTTTTTTTTTTTTGGTTTATATAATATTTTTGTTATTGTGGTTAAACGATTGCTTTTTTTTCACTGAAAGATTTGACCAAAAGCTATTTTTGATATTTAAAAAAGAAATTATCTTGAATATTAATGTTGAAAAAGTTCGGGATTTGTTGTAAAATTACACCTAAAACTATCAAAAAAAGCCCATCTTTCAATTCAAAAAATATGTTTAATAATTTTGGCTAGCTTTTTAGCTCAAATACTCCTCCGTGCGATATGTGCTTTATATCGAACCCTTGCGTGAAATTAAACTTTTTTTAGATTTGTTTACAATTTCCCATCTTACAATGGGGTTTTTCAACAACTTTGTCTTTTGGACAATCTTAAACTATTTATAGGCAAATTTTGAAATTTGAGGTGGCATAACTCAGCCATTTCTTGCCAGATACCAATTTGCAGCATATCGACGGAAAAAACATTCGATTACCTTTCCAACGATATGACACTTATCTCGATCGAACTTTTGGTTGGGCTCCACAAGGGTTTGAGTGGGACCATACACGGTACTTAGAAACAAAATTACAGCGTTTTTCGTGTTCAGGAGGTCCCAATTAACATTATCTTTTGGCTGCAAACCAGTGTAATAAAACATGTTTTCCATACAATTTGACATAAAATTTTGCCAGAGAAAGTGGTCGTGAGATAGCATCTATTTTGACAGCGTTTTTTCTTATACTCTCAATTTCAAACACTCATTCTCTCAACAATGTTACCGTGTTTTCATGAAATCACATACATTTTTCATACGAAAATGCAAACAATAAGAGAGAATTTGAAGGTACTGCCGTCGATTTTGTTATGGGCCATCAGCGTTTGTTCCTGAAGTTGCAGATTTGTTCTGTTTCATCATTTAATTATTATGAGAGAAAGGCTCTAATTTTTTAAATAGTTTTTTTCATATTTCGATATGATTATTTGTCTGAATAATAAATACTATTATAATTTTGATTTGCGGTTGATATATTAATGATTTTTCCTGGTCGGAAAAAAACTCGGTTTAGCACGGTTTTTCTCGGTTTTTCATTCCTGTATGCACTTTTCTAGTCTTTTCAACGGTGAAGATTTAAAAGAAAGCTTTAGAAATAAATTTTTCTATACAAAGAACTTTAAAAAATCATTCGAATGAGCAAACAAAAATAACAGGCTTAAAAAAATAACAGTACTTGGTGATGAAGAATAAATTTAATGATGAACATTTTTTATAGTTCTATGTTCACACATTTATGAAATGTTTTTTTTAGGATTTCGTTGTTATTCGAGATTTGGCTCGATATCTTATTTCAAAAAGATTTTTGTTTGTTGTGGATTGAGATAGTCTAGACTCTACACATATTTCATTGGTCCTTATGCCAAATCATCAATAGACCTTAAACCAGAACTTCATTTATAAGGTAAGAGATTTGAAATTTTTCAAGAATATGGTTGATGATTTGGTATAAGCACTAATAAAACGAGACTACCTCAACCAACAACAAATAAAAAACTGTTTGTTAATTGTTAAAAAATAGCGCCATGATAAAACAAAATTTTCTTCGTCATATTTTTAAATACGTTAAACGCATTTTATTGAAAATGTGTCGTAAGATAGTTATAAGACTGTGTAACAATATTAAATAAAAAAAGTTTATTTTGTTTTTTTTTATTATAAATTTTGAACTTAAAAAAAACGTAAAAAATACTCAGTCAAAAAAATAGCACCCTAGTTCATTCTGTACTGAAACTAAATACTTATGCCAAGAATATTTTTAAAATATATCAAAGATTTTTAATTCACTATATTTATGATGTCTTGAGATATTAAAATTAATATTTTGCTCAACGTTTTGGCATGGAATTCACGAGATTTTGGTATATTTCTTTCGGAATTGAAATCCAGATTTGTTAAACAGCCAACCGAAGGGCTTCATTACTAGTTGGCTATATTTGAGACACTTCCTTTTTTATACCTGTTCATAAATTATCAATTGGAATTTTCTTGGAACGTAGCTCCCGTGTCAAACGGGGTTTATCTACCTCAACAACAAATCATTTGTGAAACATCTTCTGTTTATCAAACTCCATATAAAATAAAATAAACAACAATTTTTATATATATGGAATTTGTTTGAGAGTCAGACGATTTTAAGATTTTGTTGTAGAGATGTATATAATTGTAGTAAACATCTTTACTTTATCTAATTACTTTATGGAACAATAAAAAAATTATTGCTTAAAGTCAATTAGTTTTTAGTAAAAACTGCATCGATACTCGCACAAAAGTTTCAGTGTAACGTACTACAGGTTAAACAATTTGGAGGAAACACACAAATTTTTACACGTTTCAATAATAATTCAGGTTTATTATAAAATTAATTTAACATTCCATAACTTTTAATAAAGTAAAATACTTACATACATATATACATATAAGCATGATTGTATGTCTATACAACAGAATGAAAAACGTGCTTAACTGCAATTAAAGTGGTAGTTGACTAATAACATATAAAAAAACTAAAAAAATCAACATTTTTGGGGCTGACTCCCTTCGAATCGAACTATAGACATTTACGTTAAAATAAAACTCAGATAAATTGCGCCAATTGCCATGAGTTTGTCTTATAAAATGGCAAACCGAACAAAGCAACTGTCAGCTGTCATACAAAGCAGTGCTGCCAATTCAAAGTTCTATAGGGTTGAAGAAAACCTTATATAATAAGGAGAGCTGGCACAACTAGGAGGTTGATAAAAAAATAATTAAAGGACTTGTCCCAATTGTTTCCTAATTGTGCCGCGTATAGTGCGGGGAAAATTACAAAAATTACTTGAAACTGCTCTTATTGAATTGGCTATAACTTTTAAGTTTGAGCCAGATTCATGGTTGATGCTTTGTTTTGTAGGTATTCTTATCGTCTTAACACTTAAAAAAATAAGAATAAATAGCTATAGAAACTGTTTTTTCACAATATGAAAAGCTCTAATTAAAAAAATGGTATTTTTATAATTAAAAAAATTCTTTTGTTCCCATGAAACGCAAACTGGCATCTTGAAGTTCGCGTGAGCTTTTGTAAGCTTATGCATTAAACAAATTTAACCTTAATAATAAAAAATACATATTTTTGGATTTAAATGAAATTCTATTAAGTTTAAATGAATATCAGTTTTTAAATATTCCAGCTACAGTGAATGATTACACTGTAAAACAAAAAAAGGAAATACAAGGTTCGGCCTATAAATTTTGATAGAAGAAAAAAAATACTCGTGTATCGGCGTTTCGAAAGTTTACATCTGAATATCATTTGATGTGGGGGTTAAAGTTCCCAGCTCTGGCACGTTCTTATTGTTAATTGGCATAAAAAACCACGTGACAATTACATTTTAGGTCTAAAATCCCTGTTTTAATGGTGTTTATGTTTTTTAAAAGAAGGACAAAAAAGACCCATACCTTTTCACATAAATTTGCTGAACACATTTTATACTTAAAATGTGAGGGTGTCACATGGTTTTTTATGCCGATTAACAATAAGAATGTGCTAGAGCTGGAAAACTTTAACACCCCTTAAATGAAATTCAAATGAAAACTTTCAAAACGCCGATACACGTGTCTGTTTCCTGTGTTTCCTCTTTTAGGCCGGACCTTGAAATTTGTTAAAATTTTATTTTGTTGTATAGTGTTATCATTGATTTGCGACTCAATTCTGAGATCATTTATCTCCATTAATAATTACATTTTAAAACCAGAAGAACATTGAATATTTCAATATAGAAAATAACAAGTATACGTACGGTATACCGAGATATAACCGTGTTAAAATATAGAAAAAGTAATAAAAATCCACCTTGAACAAAAAAACTCGTATGGCGATTAATGCAGCCAACTTGACAAAATGAATGATGCAGAAGTTCTTATTTTTGGGGTTACTTTCACTTGCAACTCTCAGAATTGAATCCCAAAATCATGTGTTTTACTGTGTTATACAAAAAAAGTGCAATTTCGGTATTTTTTACTTACATATATGGTTTTACTTTTTAGGCAAGGACGTGTGCTATATTGGTTTTGCGCTTGTATTTTTATAACTATATATAATTAATATGAAATGTTTTTATTTTGTTTTATTTTAAAATCAATGAATTAACTTTTATTTGTTAATAATGGTTTCTTTAATCCAAAGTGATTATTATTTTTGGCTAAAGTTCGTAACATTTTTAGTCAGAAAGAATTGGACATGAGATAACAAAGCAACAAGGGAAAATTTTAACACCAATTAATTTCAACTTACACGGCATTTGTTAAATTTTTAAGTGTTTTCCTTTTAAATGTACAAAATTGTAATATTTTACTTCTGTTTTTTATTTGCAAAGAAAATGAGGAATTCTAGAATTTCAAAATCTGAATCGCGATGAATCAGGCGGCCTAAGATTTAAATTTTTGAGATTCCGAAACGCAGGATTTATGAATCCCAGTATACCCTGTATACTACTATCTAGTATATCTAAATCGTTTCAGTGGTTCGATAGTTATAAATTACTCCTATAGATTTTAGATCGGGTTTTACTTGAAATTAGAAGAAAAACCCAGGGATAGCATGTAAAGTCGGAATTATATATTTATATTCAAACATATTTTCGTTTCAGATTTTGGGCATTTGCACCATTGCGGTCAGTTCTCTGGCATTGGAAAACTATCATGATGATGAACGTACGATTTGCATATTTATGATTGTATTGGGAGCGATTGTTTTTCTAATTTCATTCTTCGGTTGCTGCGGAGCCATTCGTGAGAATATCTGCTTAACATGGATCGCAAGTTTTTAATACATATAATTAAAGGGAACTTCTTTAAAAAAATTAAACATACTTATATTTTCTCTTCAGTATGCTATTTGTTTGTTGTTATTGATAATTGGAAATTCAATTATTATATTTAAATATCTTGCACAAATCGATGGTGAGACGAAAGCTCGCGAGGACATTAATAGCGCTTGGGCGCGACAATTAAATGGCAAAGATGGCATGGCGAATATTCAGAATAGCGTAAGTAGTTTTCACAATCACAATTCTATTAAAAACTTTTTTAATAATGAACATACTTATAGCTTAAATGTTGTGGCATTAATAATTCCACCGATTATATTAATGCCAATTTGACAATTCCGAATAGTTGTTTCGTTGGTGGCGATTATACCAAGTCGACCATATTGTTTTCTGAAGGTTGCTTAGCAAAACTGATTGCAATATATGAAACGGCCGAACATTGGATGACAATCTTCATCTGGTCCAGTTTAAGTATAGAGGTGAAATTTGTTTCCATGGTTTCTAAGCACATATTCATATTTAAAAACAACCTGCTTATATTTTAATTCTTTCAGGTGGTTGCATTTATATCGGCCTGTGTATTGGCCATAAAATTTACCAATCAAAAACGTAGGGCCCGCTACTAAGCAGTATGAATATATTGGAATTTATTTTATATATTTTTAAATAGCTTAAGAAATTTCCTTTCCAAATCAAAAATACATACAGACATACATAAGTATGTATTTGAAGTTTTTTATCGTATTGAAATAATAATAAAAAAAGTATTTAAAAAATTTACTTATAAAAGTCAGCAAGAGTATTCTTTAAAACATGATATACTGCCAGGCCCACGATGTCACACGTATTCGTTCTTTCGTGCAATTATATTTAA
Organism: Gymnocheta viridis; assembly: GCA_956483585.1. Taxonomy (NCBI): domain Eukaryota; kingdom Metazoa; phylum Arthropoda; class Insecta; order Diptera; family Tachinidae; genus Gymnocheta; species Gymnocheta viridis. The sequence continues at coordinate 46,734,459 of OY101443.1, read as the reverse complement.
AACAAAGACAAATTCTAAAAACAAATTCAAAAATTTAGTTTTTGTGATAGAAAATTTTCAACGCTTTATTACTCAGGTTAGCGGGATATTCCAGGGATGGCCTGCAAGGTTTACTTATTTCCATATTTTTAATATATGTACGAATCATTGCAAGAATTTTGATTGCTTTGTTAAAGGTGAAGATTAGCAGGTGAATACTTCCGTTTTAAACCTGCTTAAGTAAACCTCAAAATGAATGTGCAGGCTCATAGCACTTTCGGTTTTCAAAATACTCTATTTGAAACTTTATTGAACAATATAAGAAAGATAAAATTTGTTAAAATAAAATTATCGACATTCCTGCAATTAATCCTACAATATACAGTGAAATGAGAGCTGAAAACATAAATGTGGTAAATTTGTGCAACCTGTAAACAGAATTTTGCCTTAGTTGCAGAAATGTATAGCAGCACTATTAATTGTTAGCATAAAGAAACTTTTGATGAAAATATGTGCTGTCAACTGGAGCTTTTTGAATGCTAAGCTTTCAATATTGCGCATTTATTGAAGATATGAATTCATTCGATATTGTGCAAATAGTTTCTTTCTGATTTTAAATACGAAATTTGGCGAAATGGCTGCGTTTATAAAAAATAAATTTAAATAATTTTAAAAACTTTTGTTTGTTGAGGGTTTTTGAAATTATTTGAAAAAAGATATCGAGGCAATATCGATTTATAAATTAAAAAAAATAAATTTTAATAAACATGTAATTTTTTAAGCAAAATCTAGTCACGAAAATGCAAAAAAAAAATTGTTTTTTAGCTTTAAAGTTCAAACATTTTAAAATGGCGCCTTGAGGTGTGCACACAAACGTAGCTGAAGTGCGTCACACCCGTCGCACTGTGGCTGAAAATCGTTTTTCATTGGCCAAAACTCAAATTTTTTTTTGTCACCGATTTTTAAAATTTTTACGCCCTTTTGCAGCTAATATATCCAGATTAAGGTAGCCAAAAAATTAGGTTAAACTATTGATAATTGTGAGCGTGGCATGCTGTCAAACTCAACGGTTTTTTTAATTTCAGAAAAAGGTGTTTTTCTTTTGTTTTTTATAAAAAATAAATGGTTACTACTCGCAAGCTATCATCGATAATGGCCTGCGGTCTTTTTTATAATGTTGGTAGGATTATAGTCTTTAGTTTTTGTAAGTGGTCAGAGCTCTAGCGTTTAATATTAAGGGCGTTACGGAATATTTATGAAACTACTATATTTTTCTCAAATTTAAACTTTAGTGGAATAGAACTTCTAGGGAACAAAAGGGAACAAGAAATGTATACCACCCGGAGAAAGGTGAAAGTGTCCTCTTTAACGCTATATATACTTTTGCACCCGCGACGAGCCGTCTGTAGAACACTTTTTTCATTTTAATGAAATTACTCCAAAGTACTCGTATACAATGGTGTATATAATTTTCACTTTTTTGCCTAAAAGTTTATGTTTTTTACTTTAGACTACGTAAAACTAAAAAAATTAAATATAATACCTGCGAAAGGGTTTAATGGCTTTGTTTTGATCAGCAAAAAATAAGTCATAAAATTATCACAAATTATCACAAAATTCTACAGTAAACATATGATCTGTTTCTAAATTTACCTGTTATCAAATGTTAGGGTCAACCAAAGTCATAAGCAATTTTATAACAATAATCGGGACAGTAAACCACTAAAAATAAAAAAACAACCCAACAACAACAACAAATATTGGCGAGATACTAATTAGTTTTACCTGATATTAAGGTCTGGACAACATGTGCAGTTTTGTGCAATTTAAGCACTACCTGCTATGAAATTAAAGATCAATGTGTGAATAACATGTATCTAAAAATGTATACAACTACGGATTCGATAAGGGATTACTCAGTTAATCCTCTAAGTGTACGGATAAAACATAACAGACGCAAATAAATATATTCAGAAAAATATGAAGAGCTTCAGTTATAAAGAACTGGCGGAAGAGTATTTTAGAAACAAAAACCAGGAAGATGTTCTTAGTTACGTTAAAATAAAATTAAACTTAAATTCGTGTAGCACCGAAATGGAAGAGGAATTATCTAATTTCGTCAAAGCACTAAAAAAACGCTACAAAGAAGTTCGCTACAGTAAACAAAACTTTTATATAAAAAGTGGAAACTGGTTAGATGGCCAACTTACTGTCGCTGCAGAAACAGCAAAGCAAGATCAGGCTGGAAGACCACGCAAATCATTGGACAACTGCAGCGATAGATTTAAGAGGCGGAAACTTAAAGATATTAACGATGCAATTGGTTGTACAAATATAAAAGAATCTTTCCTATATCAATTACGATGACACAACCAATTAACAAAAGTGGATATCATTGAAAAAGTTGTTAAAGCTAGCCCGGATTCTTAAAAGTATACCAACTCCGAGTGATGCAATACAGTACACAAATGAGGAGGCATTAGCATTATTTCTGGATTTTAAATTAACAAGACAGCAATATATTAAGCTCAGACTGCGTACGATTGAAAAAGTTTCAAATATGTATCCAGCATATCATTACATAACCGCTGCTAAAATGGACTGTTTGCCATCAAAGGACACTATTACAATCACACCAATTTCGGCAGAGGTACAACTACAATCTCTACTTGATCACACAGCAGAACGCTTGCTACAATTAATAACAGGAAATGAGTTAAAGCAATATGGAAACACAAAGTTAATTCTTTTTTGTAAATGGGGATGTGATGGTTCTTCGGGACAAAAACAATAAAAACAAGTTGTATGTGAAAATATTTCGGAATCAGATATGTTCATGGTATCATTTGTACCATTGCGATTGAAAAACATTTTAGAAGATTCAGAGCCTTCAACTAGTACAACGCAAACAATGGATATTTGGAAAAATGAGACACCATCTTCTACGAAATACTGCAGGCCAATCAAATTTGAATTCAAAAAAGAAACTCATGTTGCCATTAACAAAGAAGTTAGTGATATCAAGGCCTAAATTGCAACACTACAGCCATTACAATTACAGTTAGATGGGCAGCAAATTGAAGTAAGCTACCAATTAGTGCTGAAAAGTAGGTCAGGCTTTGACTAGCACGAAGGCTGCATCCAGCTGCATTATATGCCAAGCAACATCAACCCAATTAAACCAGGTCCCGACAAAATCATTAGATAATAAAGATGCATATGAATTTGGATTATCACCACTACATGCAAGAATACGACTTATGGAACACATACTAAAAATCAGTTATGATTTGGATTTCGGGTCTTCAGGATCAATAAGAAACAACGAAACCAACAAAGAGTTAAGAAGTGCAAAAAAGAAACATGTTCAAGATGAATATCGCAAATTAGGATTGATTATAGATCAGCCAAAACAAGGGTCAGGCAATACAAATGATGGCAATACCGCAAGAAGATTCTTTTCAGATCCAGAAACAGCATCTGAAATAACAGGAGTGGATTTAAACCTCATTTTCAGATTTAAAATAATCCTAGAAGTACTTGCGTGCAATGAAGAAATTGACTCTAGAAAATTTGGAGATTATGCAAAGGAAACTGCAAAAATATATACAACCAACTACCCATGGAGAAATATGTCTGCAACAGTTCACAAAATCCTTTATCATGGAGAAGATGTCATTAAATATCATTTGGTGCCACTTGGAGATCTATCAGAGGAGGCTCAGGAAAAAAGGAACAAGGATTACAGATTTTATAGAGAGCACAATACTAGAAAAATTTCAAGAAATTCAACAAATGAAGATCTATTTAATATATTATTGGCAACGTCAGATCCGTTTATCTCCAGTATTCGAAATCAATGGAAAGTGGAACATCGGGATTTAGATGAAGAAGCCAAAAAACTACTAAAGAACAGAGATAGCACAGAACAAAATATGGAATATTTGCAATCAATATTTGAGTCAAATGAATAATAATTATAATTGCCTTTCATTGTTATTTAAGTACGAAAAACATAGTATTAGTAAAAAATAATAATAAACGAACCTACCATTGTTACAAATGCTATTAAAATTTATTGCAGTTTTTATTTTAAAATGTTTTTAAAATTATCAAATTTGACAGCAAAAAATAATAAATTTTTCTGTAGTAATAGCAATATTTTTAGATAATATTATTAACGTTTTTTTTAAGTGTAACTATTCTTTGAGTGTAAACAAATTTGCAAATTTGTCAGCAAAAAATTTTAAATTTTTCAGTAATAGCAAAATCTCCAGTTGATTTTACTATTTTTTTCAGTGTACAATTTTTTTAAGTGTAACATAAAAAAAATTCCATTATTACAAAAATTATTTATAATTATTATTAATTTCCAAATATTCAATTTTTTTAATAAATAAAAAAATAATAATTCCATATTTCACTCTAAAAGTTAAAAAAAATTCAAAAGTTCAACTTTGACCTAGAATTCCTTAAAAAGTCCTCAATCAATTTTAATAAAATTTAAACTGAGTCAAGCTGAACTAAATATCTATCCAATAAAAAAAAAATTACTTCAATATTTTGATCGGTTCAAAAGTTACAGAGTTTTGGCCAATGAAAAACGATTTTCAGCCACTGTGCGTCGTACGCTTGTTTTCGGTTTGATTAATCGACCAACTCCAAAGTCCTACTAGTATTATTTTCTTTTAAATTTCGTCTCTGATCATAAAAATATAAAAAAATGTTTTTCGATGGTGTTTGATGGTTTTCGAACTCGAAACCTACAAACAAATTTTATTTGATTTATCTATATATAAATAGGCAAACATACATTTTTGGAGCCCTTTTTCTCCTTTGTTTGCCAACCGATTTTCTTCATTCTTTTCAGTTCAGTGTCCCAAAGTTGACACACGTACATTCACTTATGTAAGTATTGTTTCAAATTTAAATATGCGCGTTTGCATGCAGTTTTATTTTGTTTATCGTTTTTTCCATGGGGAAGGATATGTGAAATTAGTTAGTTTTCTCTCTGTAAATGATTGTAACTTAAAGAAGTATATGTTTAAACTGGCGGTCGAATTTCGACCACTATGCGAACTCTAATTAATATAATTGGACTAAAAATAAAATCAATGACAACACAAATTTCTTAAATGTGCAGCGCTTTATTAGATACAAGAAGAAAATTCTTTCAGTGTACTACACGGAAAAGGGCTTTCTAATATAATTTCCTAAATTCTGATTTCATTTCTATTTTAACATTTCTCTGCATGATATTTTAAAGCTTATAAAGAAAACGATAAACTTGTCTAGGATTTAAACAAGCAATTTAAATTGAATTAAATTAATCGCTTGGAGGTAGTGGCAGTCATAAATTAAAGTGAAGAAAATATAATGCATATAATCAAACTATTTACTCGTATTAATAAACGAAATGTGTAAATTCAAGTTACATACATATGTACATATGTACACATATACCTATAAAATTTTTTGATTTCGAATGCGTGTTTGATTTATATCGTGAGAAAAAAATGTATGGCCAATAAAAGTTTATGAAACTAAATTATGCAAAACTTTAAGGTTTAAATTAAACTATAAAAGTGTTAATTGGGAAAATCCTTCCATTGAACGTGAAAGGAAATACTTTGATTTAAAACAACAAGACACAAGTGCATTAGAAATACTAAAGTGAAAAACCTTCAAACTAATAGTTTGCAGTACATACATTCATTTATGTATGTGGTTTGATGTTAGTAATCTAGGTAATAACTTTCATTAAGAACCACATACTTTTCCACATAAACTACATTCCGTCTGCATTACTTTTCGTTAGTTATACTAAAATTACTAGTAAGTAAACAATTAATTTACTATCTGAGTGAACCAGCATTAGAGCGTGCGCTTATCATACGGATGGTCGGCCGTTCAACACAACTTTGTAATCAAAACCCTGCACTACCTGCAAAAGCACGATTTCAACAGCTCCAAACAGACATTTAATTTTTAATGTGTTTCGTGATGGAATGGCTTCTAAATATTAACATTTTTGAGACGTTATTTGTAAGCGAGGGTTGTAAGTACTTGAAATAAAATGCACTATAATGTTATTAGCGTTTTATCGCATTAAGCACGGTACTCTGTTCATCATTTCGTGCGAACTGCTGTCAAAAGTCCATATAAAAAATTCATGCGAAATAATTGCAAATACTGCTGAAGTTGTACTCTGTTCATTTTGTGAAACCGTATGAAATGTTTCTGGCAACATATTTTCCAACTGCGGAATAATAGCTGTGTTCATTTACTAAAAATTTGTAAAATTGTTGCAAGTTTTCACAAGTAAAATTTTTACTTGCAATAATTATTCAAACAGCTGTTTTGTGTTTGTGTTTACAAAATAATATTTCTAAATTAAGTTGAAAATAAAAATATTTTGGAAATTTTAAGAAATTGTAAGTAAATGTAAACTTTTAAAACGATAAAAAGTATTAAAAAGGTAACAAATTTATTTTTGTGTAAAGCTAAGTACTCTGTTCATCATTTCGTGCGAACTGCTGTCAAAAGTCCATATAAAAAAAATTCATGCGAAATAATTGCAAAAAAAAATGGCCGAAGTTGTACTCTGTTCAAATTGTGAAAACATACGAAATGTTTCTGGCAGCATGATTTTTTCAAATACAACATGTTTCTGGCAACATATTTTCCAACTGCGAAATAATGTAAGCACCACTTATTTCGTGCGGAATTGCAAACAACAGATGCTCAGCTTTTAATTAGCATTGAATTTGTTGCGCACAATTAACTAAAATAAAGGAAAATAGTGTGAAAATAACATAAAATGAAGGTATGGGATTGAATGAGAACGTGTGGCTTCAAAGCAGCACAAGCTCTTAAAATTATTTTGTTCTCCATTTGTTTTCACACATGGTTTTTGTTTACATAAGAAAAACAATGTTGCTTACTTCAAGGCAATAAAAACGATAAATTTCTTCTAAATCGTAGTGTTGTCACCACTGGCTAATTGTCAAAATTTTCAAACGAAATAATCAATGTTGCTCAACATTTTTCGCAAATTCAAACAGAGTACTTAGCTTAACTTGGAACAACAGAAGCAAAATAAGATGTCTAATGGAAGTAAATTAAGCAACACAGTATCTGATACATCAGTGGCAAAAGATGTTCCGGCAAACAGTGTTGTAAATATTATGAGTACCTAGCTACTCGGCAATTTACAATAAGCAGGCAAATAATTCATTTAGTTCCGTTATATATTTGCAAATAAATTTAAATTTGGATAAAGCTTTTTTATTACAATGAAAATTTCTTTTATATATTTCTTTTAAAAAATATATTTAACCTGTTTTTTGTTATTTCCGATGTTTGAAATAAAAATGCTGTGTGTATGCAGGCTGTTATAACGTATAAACTAATTAAAAATAGATATTTTATTTATTAATTTTATTCAAAAGTAGCTAATCATCCTTATCGTGTTTAGCATATTTCGACTACGCCTAGTACCATATTAAATAAAATTGCAAAACTTTTCATTACTCTATTACAATCCGTACTTGAAAAACGCCAGTCACGACAATGCTGAATATAAATGACCATAATCACATTATTTTTATAATAATATACATACATATATGTATAATTTGTCCAAAAATATAGGGCTAGCTATTGAGTATTCATATACACCTGTACATTACAACACTACTTTAACTTGCAAATTTTTGCTAGTAAAGTGTTCATTTACTTTTTCACATTTTTGAGAGTAATTTTGGAAAATTTCTTGTTACTCTGTCGTTGCTAATTTTTAATAGTAAAGTAAATGAACACACCTAATATCAGCATCAATTATTTCGTACGGAATTGTAAACAAAATATGATCAGATATTACTTGGCATTGTGGTTTTAATTTTAAGTTTGTTGCGCACAAATAATTATCATTGCTTTCCTGTAGGTAAGGACTTTTTGCAGAACGTGCGTCTTCAAAGAGCTCCGCCGTAGCAGCTGCAATTCGCAATAATGGATACCTTGCAGCACAAGCTCCAAATATTATTTTGTTGTCCATTTGTTTTCACTTTTTTTTATTAAATACTTTAAAGATAAACATATCGTTCCTTTATTGCAACGTAGTCATATCTAAAAAAAAACGAGTTTAAAGTTTTTAATTTACACACACATCAATGGAAAAATAAAAAAGTATTCTCTCCTCAAGAGCTGGGTAAACAAGATATTTGTATGAATTTTTGGCACAATATCAAAAATGATTCAACGAATAATTCTGAATTCTTAACCCAAAAATTAAGTTTTTTGAGATATGACTACGTTGCAATAAAAGAGCGATATTTGCATATGGATAACAGCGTTGCGTACTTCAAGGCAATAAAACCGAAATAAAATTAAACGTGCGAAGAGCCATTGCATTCCCTCAAAGTAACTGTTTGATTTGAATTGAAAAAATGGTTCGCTCTTATTTTTTTGAAGACGCTGAAGGCACCATCGTAACCGTAAATGGTGAGCGTTACAGGCAGATGATAAACGAGTTTTTTGCCGCAAGTCGCTGCATTGGGTACCGATTATTGTAAGTGTCAATCGCATTGAGCAACCGCTCACGCAGCTCAGGCAGAGATGGAGATTTTGAAACACCAATTCCTAGGTCGATTGATCTTTAATTTACCACAATAACCCAAGAAGTCTGGAAAGTTAAAACTAAAGAAGAAATCGCCAATATGGAGCTAGATGTTTTGCTAGCAACAATTCAAAATGTCATAAAACGAGCGCATCAACTCCGAAGATGGTAATTTTTTCAACAACTTTACACTTTTAAATAAAGTTTTTATGTAAACATAGCTTTTTTTAATTTATAACAAAATGTCAGCCAGTTCAAAATGTTTTTTTTATTACTGATTAAATATGTAAATAGTAGTGCTTATAAATGACTATTTCAGTGTGATTATATCACTAATATACCATCGAAAGAACCTACAAAAAGCGTTTAAGAAGTTAATCGTAACATTACAAAAATCATGTGCCTCTGTACTCGTTTACGCCAACCGATTTCAATGAAAATGCATACTTCTGACTCTTGGAACCGATAGGTGGCGTTGTTGTCGAAATATATATATTTTTTTGAAATTCCTATGAATTTAAGGCGATCTATGGTAGGTCAACTTCTGCCCTGGACAGTAGCAATATTATAGAATCCTATATGAATTCACAGGCTTTTGATTTTAAAACATATAAATTTAAAATAAACTGGGTTCTTTTTGTATAACAAAAGGTATGTTTGGGATTTTTACTCTAGTGCTTGCGAAATCTTAAGCAGTATTTACCGAGTATCGAGCATTTTGAAATTTTTTGCAGCTATTCAATACTCAAACGTAGTTACTTAACACTTTCGGAGTTACATAAAAAAAAGATCAAATAGAAAATTTAACGGTCAAAATTTAGGTTTCGCTAAAAGTGTACAGCTTTTCCTAAAATCACATCTGTTAGAAGTATCTGCTAAAATTATAGAGTGGTATTGGGTACATGAAAAGTATTGAGTATTCAAAAGTAGCAGAATTTGCCAGCACTACTTTAAACTTGGGCGTTCCACGAATTAGCACCTACAGTAGTGTTAGTATAAAAGAAATTGTACCCACACCTTTCAACGTTAATGTGCCAACTTTCCGCTGTTGTTTACATGTTTAAACTACCGACAATAAATAACTATAAACATTAAATACAAAATACCAGAAGTATCAATAAACGAAAACATGACCAAAAGAGCTTACGTCGTTACGTTACACACAGAAAAAAATCATTGTAAAATCAACCAAAATAAGGTTGATTCAATTAGTTTTGTCAACAAATTTGCTTCACAAGCGTTTCATGTTAATTTAACATTATATTAAAGTAAAATAAAAGTTATAGTTATCATGTTGAATTGACTTTGTACGCCAATTGAATCAAACAGGTTGTCATGTCAAAATATGTCCTAATTGAAACAATATTATGAAAATTTATAACAACATGAATTTCATGTTGAATCAAAATAAATTAATGTTGAATCAACTATTAAGCCAATTAGAATTAATGTTACAGCCATATTGAAATAATATTAAAAGATGTTAAAATTACAGGAAATTCCATGGTAAATTGACATGGTTTCTATATTTACGCAATGTTGTTTAACAATGGGACAGGCAGTTAAGTAGTAAAAATCAGTTAATTCATTTGTTTTATCTTTATTCATTTACAAACACATACATTCATATAGCAAATACATTTAGGTTTACAATTATTTGTTTCTTAAATATATTTTACGATTATTAATTAATTAATTGGAAAAACATGTAAAGGTGGGCTTGGGAGCCTTGTGCCGTATTTTGAACAGCTGGATTGTTTACTATGATATTTCGTCACTAACAGGATTAATATCTTCTCCTCCGGTTGATAAATTTTCCACAAGCTTTTTTAAATTAATATGATCGTTGTTAGCTGCAGACATAATGAGATTTAAAGAATTTAATTCACTTAAAATTTATAACACTGCTCTTCTGATACGTACTAAAGCTGCGATAGAATGAAACTTGCTGTTTCTTTAATGCTGTAAAGTAGCGCTACTTTTTGAATTTTTCTAATTTATCATGAATTAATTTTATTTCAACATGTTTCACGTTGTTTCAACGTGTCTCATGTTTTTTTTAATATTGATTTAACTCTTTTAACATGTTGATTTAATATTTAAAATTGAAAATTCTTTTTAAAGTCTTCCAATGTAATTTTTAATGTTTATAACAATGTTGATTTTACGATAGTTAATCTTGTTTCAACTATATGCAATGTTAATTTTACATGAAAAACTGTATTTATTACTTCAAAAACGGAATTTACAAAATTAAATATTGATGGATATTATTTTAACTCTGTAAAAGGTAAAATTTAAAATGAACAATGTTATTTCAATGTGATTAATTTTAAATCAACATATTTTAATACTAAATTAACAATTTCAACCATTGATTTAACTTAAAACAATGTTAAAAGTAAATTCTATTGCTTTTTTCCACATATTAACATTTCTTCATGTTCATTTTACATTGAGTTTTTTCTCTGTGTAGAAATGTCATTATATACGGAAGTGCAATTTTATATTGAGTACGCTAGTCACAAATATCGTTGACGGTGACCAAAATCTACTAACATTAAAAAAATTTCAACGACAGCGGCGAAAATACAACCGTCGGCTGTACAAAATAATGTATGGCGCGACTTTAATGTTTGTTGTTTACAAAATATCTGCAAATAATTAAAAACTAAATTTTTAGTTTATAAAAATATTTGGGCGTTTAAAAATTAAATAAAAAGGTTGTTGTTTTTACTATAAAGAAATTGTTGAATATAAATGAAATGTACAGTGAAGCGTTGGTTTGGTATTTTAACAATTTTATCTCACCGCGTTTTTGTTTGCGAGTATATTTGACAGTTGAAAGCGGCACCTTTTCTTGCAAAAATTTTACAGACACTCTTTTTCTGTAAATTGGCGACTAATTTGCTTACGTGACAGCTATTACTCGCAAAAAAAAATTACAGAAACAGTTTAATGAGAAAAACAGTTGTTTGTATCAAATTATTGCATTTTTGTTTCATATCACACATTTTAATAGAAAAGTTTCTCGACGCGAGAGTTACAAAATACAGTAAAGTTTCGCTACCTAATGGTGCTTTCTGCGTAATAATACGTTACATAATGCTTAACCTTACGTTACGTTATATGCTATATCACTGTACGTGTGATAATACGTCATATATTATGAGTAACAATTGGTATAATTAGTACACTTTTCGTTTTATATTTTCGTTACATGTATTCGATTCATATTTTCCTTACTTCTAAACTTTTCGTTTCTGAAATGAAATAATGATTTAATATATTTAAAGTTCAGGTATTGCATGCATTTTAAAATAATCGTTGTTATAAAATAGATCAGTTTATGCACGCAAACTGTCTTAATAACTCAACAAAATTGGCGCAAAAAATCAACAAACAAATAGTCAGACATATACACACAATGTGGTATGTGGAACTTCGTGTGTCTGGTAAAAGAGAAAAGTGCCACCTGAAATTGTGGGCGGATAAAGCAACATGAACTGTCAATAACGAAATTTAAAAAAGAGTACTAAAAATTGTTTATTTTTTCAATAAAAAGAACACCAACGAAAAAAATAAAATAAATAAAAATTAGCATAAGAAAATATAATTGATTTCATTAGCAATGACTTTATAAAGTTCTTGGTTAATTTGAATTTAATAAAAGGTTATTTAGATTTTTCAGATTTAGATAAAGTTGGCATAAAGAATAGAATCCGACGTGATGAGATATTCTTTTGCACAAGTGGCAAATACTCGTATTAAACGCTGATTTAGGGAAAGGAAAAAGCACTCCTTCCCCCTAATACGATGCAAATATCTATATTTATATAAAGTTGCCGTAAAAATATTTGGTTTCTCCCAAAAAACAATTATGGAACTGCGCCTGCACCTCGTTTTAGGCATCATCGACATGTCTCTTAAGAGGCCTTTTGAGCACTTGCAACTAAATGTTTAGATGTATGTTTGTGTTCTGCACAGCCTGTACGAAGGCTAATACTGAGCACTTTCGGGTTTGAAGGAGCTAAATGAAATGGATAACAAAGCCTAGCAAAGGTCAGAGATGTTGGTATCTGAGTTAAACTCAGTTCGTTCTGCGACAACGATTCAAAGTCGATGTGAATCACGCAGGAACAAGAGTGACTGAAGTGGAAGACCAAGATTAATTGTAGGATAGAAAATAATATGCAAAACTTAGAAGGAATGCTAGATAAGCTTAGAAAGCCATTCGTACGCGGAAGACTATAATCGGATATGATCACTTGAAGTCAATCACATAGAATGGTTAAAGTTTGGTCAAAAAAGAATCACATTGCGCTCGAAGTACGAATAATGTACGACTGTGAAAGGGATAGAGTACTTGGTTGGATACAGTGTATCCAAATCATCTATTAAGGCAAATCTTAGTTGCAAGCCTAGCGCGAGACAGAAGGCAAACACAAAGGAAACGGTAGCCCCACCTTAGAGATCACGAGCACGTAGCAGGAGGAAACCCCTAGAGAAGACAAACGTGAATGTCTGCATTGAGCTCTGGAGTAACACTGTATAGCACTGGGGATAGGAGTTTCATAGGAAATGCAAAAGATTTTATGCTATACGGGCGACTTATATTTTCTGTCGATATTAAGGATATCATCTTTGAAGGCCTTCAAAAGCCAAATAAAAGTGAAAGAACACCTCGTAGGAAGAAGAGTATCACAACGTTGTTCTTGATCGATCCAACATTCAACTAAGTACCAGACAAGACGTCCATCCAGTGACAGTTACAGGACGCGGAAACTTCGTATATCATCTCAAAAACCAAAAACGAGGAAGTTGACTTACAGACCGTGCTTTTAACTTTTTAAAACAACCGGAAATGTTGTTATTTGTGCATGTCCTGCCATCGATAATATTAGATTGAGAACCAAAATCAGTCAAGGTTATATGTAAAAGCTATGGAGCACCTGTTCTTAAAGCAAATGATTATGATTAAAGGCCGTGCAAAGAAAATTAATACTCAGAAATTAACTTAGTCTAAAAACACACGTTATTGACAGCGCAGAAGTCGATCACCGACTGGATTGCAATCACTGAGGAGTGAAGCGGGCTTAAAATTTCTAAGACAGAAGAGCCCGTGATGTTCATTCATTTAAATTAATTTTATTTTTTATTTTCACAGCATGTCAAAAGTGATTGATTACCAATTGTCATCATTGAGAAAGTTTCATCATTGAACTGTACCTCCTGAGCATCAAAGAAGATAATATTCTTTTCATTTAGAGCATGTAGTATATATTAGTGCTCTCCTTAATATAATATCTTTCATGTCCAGTAAAGCACGTGCGATTGCATCGAGTCAAGTAAACTCATACTAACTTCGATTCACCTGTAAGTCATAGAGCCCAGAAACAAAAGTGGGCCTAAAATTTAATTGTTTAGTAGCCTCATTAGGAGATGAGCGGCTAATGAGGGCAGGTTTCATGCTCAGGGAAGAGTGTTCGTTGCGTTTACATCTGTTATGTAGGGTATACTAAAGGATTATTTTCTGAATAACAGATCCCAACAAAAACTTAGCAATGACCATGGCAGTATAATACAGGTTAGTGATGGCAAATTCTACTACTTTTCATTACTCAATAATATTCAATACTTTTCATTTGGGTACTCAATACTACTCGATACTTTTAACGGATTTTTCTAATTTGTAACGCATAGTTTTTATCTGCAAATTGAAGTAAAAAATTATTTAGTTTTGATTTGATTAAAGAATCTTACATCTAGTTGTCTTTTTATACAGTGATGTATTTTTAGCCACTCAACTTGCTTAAAAATACAACTCTGAAAGTATCGAGTAACTACTTTTGAGTATTGAGTAGCCAAAAAAAAAGTAAATACTCGATACTCACTACTCAATACTTTGCCAGCACTAATACAGGTACATGCACACCTGCAACAAAAACGTTAACATATTGACAACGTTGAAAACTCCATATAGAAATTTTTTTGGTAATTTGACAGCATCACAAATCAGTAATGGTGAACTGTTGACTTGCATAGACCTGTTCAATAGGACTGTGCAATGAATTGCTCTTAATAAAAATATATTTTTCAATGGAAAAATTACATACAATCTGCAAGACTTTTAAAATAGAAAATTAACATGAGATTTATTTGCCGTGTTGCTATTAAACAAGAGATTACATGATCAACCTTATCCGAAGCAAATTTATTAAATAGGTCTGCAATAGATCGGTGTTCATATCGTAGCCAGGATGACATTTTGAAGTCGTATTTATAATCGATGGTGTTAAGTACTTGTCACCAATGACATTATCTGTCATGTTAAAGAAATTAATTAAAAAGTCAAAGTAGTAATAGTAAATGTTATACGAGTATACTTAATTTTTTTATAGCATCTGAAGAGTTCATAATACTTGGCAATCAAAATGTGTGCTGGGATACTTACCCATATAAGATTACAGTTAGCAAAAGTGAGGTGAAAGAAACTTTAGCTTGTGGAATGCAATAACAAATATTAATAAAACTAAATGTTTACAATTTTATTTGAGAAGCTTCTGACTTCTTGGAAATGTTGCAATTTTTTGCAATTTCAGTTACGTGCAACTCACAAGCAGTGAAACACATAAATTTTATATTTATAATTTTATTCATAAACAAAATGGCTTCATGGAGTAACATGAAATCTCGGTGGGTTAAAAATAAAAACTAAAGAATGTGCACGAATTAACAAACTAAATGATAAATTATAAATGGTAAACTATTTATTTTAGCATAACTGCCTCTGTGCGCACTACAAGTCGCATGAATGCATTACTTTCTGAGTCCATGTTGGGAAAACGTAAAGCCTTGTTAAAATTATCAACATTTGAGGATGAAAACGATGCGGCCGATGATAATGAAAACCCCAAAAACGATTGGGACTTCTTTCGCACGAATTTTAGTATGGAGCAGGTGCATAAACTAATAGAAGCAACAATTGAGGAACGTTTGACTTGGGATCGCTTGAGTCGTTCGTACGATTCGTGGCGTTCTGTACAATTGGCTGAGAATTTAGCTTCAGACATAAGAGATGGTGTTCGCCGATTGAATCACAAACGGTGAGAGTTTTTTTTCTTTTGAGAAAAAGCAAATACAATTATAATGTGCAATAATTTATTACAGGCATCGTATTGTCTGTATGTTGTCTGTCGTTGAAAAACAGAATCAGGGGGTAACGATGCGCATGCGCCATTTGATGGATGAGAAAATGGATAATTTTACAAGTCTCATTTATGAACGTCCAACGTATTTTATCACTGCTACTGTCTATTTAATTTATAAAGATTGATTTTTGCATCAATTATTACATTAAGTTGTATTTTAACAAGTAAAAGTAATTTGATCTTTGGAATTTTTAAACTATCATTTTTCTATAGGTATTATATAATTAAGCGTAAGTTGAGCCTTAAAATTCAAAGAAGTGATTTTTTTATTATATCTAACCTTAAATCTATCCAATTAACAAATTTAACTGCCTGTTATTAACAAGACCAGGCAATGCTTAGAAAAACATGGAGCTGATATCTGATCATGCAAAATTTTGCTATTAGTGTTATCAAGCCGAGAATTATTATTATATTATGATTATATTTATTATATAAATAAGAACATTTTATGTTGATCTCACTTACAAAAAATGTATTACTTCACTGATCTTTCTGTTATTCTGTTAGTTTAGTACATGCTTATGTGATATTTAATGAAATTTTGCTTTGTTTTTTATGTTTGTTTTACTATTGAGTACAATAACAAGTATTAAAAATTAAATATATTGTCCAAAAATATGGGTATAATGTGAAGAAATTAACGTTTTCTACGCTTAGGTCTTGGAGACCGATGTTAGTAAGGGTGTTATGAAATTTATGTTCGTAACGGAAGGTTAACTTTACGCGTCGACATAATGCTATCAGCAACTAACAAGATGTGATCGGTTTATTTATTTATTGGTACATATTTTACAAAGTAAATTTGCAGAATATGGTTGCACAAAAATGGCGCCATGATGTTATTAACAGTATTTTAAAAATGTTTTTGTGACTGACTATACTCGATCTATGCCTTCACATAGGAAGTATCAACGTGGTTGTCAACGAAATTCCACAAAAGAACCGCAAGACTATACGGTTATTCGTGGCAAATCAGTCAACCAGTGCGAGCGAGACGAAAAACGCACGCAAGCCTGACCGCATTTAAGAAATAATTACGATGACGCGAGAGCTGTTCTTCAGTCCAGAGCTGCTTAACGACTTGATCGGTTTATGTTCTCTTATTTTTGCGAGTTGTTATAATTGTAAAGTGCTTATGTGTTGTTGTTTATGATTGATTGTTTAGTGCTTATTATTGTTAATATGTTTTCTTGTTTTAATTTTATTTTTTCCTACTCTTTAAAGATTAATGAACTCTTGGTTATTTCAGAGAAAAATAAAAGCATTTTGTTGTTACTTTTTTATGTATTTTTGGTATATTTTTGTTTACAATTTTTTGTAGGCCTTTTTGTGCTTAATTTTAGAATTTAAACATTTTATATTTGTGCAAATTTATTTAAACAGAAATTATGTTTATTTAATATTTAATATCAATCACTAGCACTTTTTTTAAATGCTTAATTTTGTTAACTGTGAGGAGCGAAAAATCAAACAAGTCCGTTTTCTTCAAAAGATCGTATTAAATTCATGAAATAAATTTTTTACATTTATACTTTATATGAACATTTATTTATTTATGCTGAAAAGAAATATACTCACAGTGACCGCATTCCTATATAAAAGACGTACAGGTTCCCGGCTATCTTGGTGTGCATTTATGGGTGTTAAGAGTAAATTGGTTGTACGCCTGCAAAAATATTAAATTTGTTGAAAGTTAGTATTTCTCAAGACGTTTCAGACATGCAGATTATCAATTTCAATGTAAAAATTTTGGTTGAAAACGGCTGCCTTCGTACGCAGTTAAGGGTTAAATAAGAGTATTTATTTAAGACTGAGAACTGATACAGTATTTAGTACAACTTTAAATTTAAATGAAAATTAACTAAATGCGCATTTAAATATCAAGTCGAAAACTGGCCAAAAACTTTAACTCAAATGCTATATGAAATTTTATTTATATCCGACGAGTGGTTTGGAATTACAAATCTATTTGCAATTTCTATACATATTTCCCACACTGTGGGAGGAAGAAAAAAACAAAATAAAAATTGCCATACTGGCAACTCTTAGGCCTTTATTTCTTTTATCAAAGACATAAACCTAAACGATGCACAGGGTGCTAGTAATTAATTTTTCATCAAGCACGCTAGTGCTGCCGATTGGTGGAAGTATTTTCGCGTGTAATTGCTCGCAGGTCTAGTTCACGACTAATTTGAAGTCTTTTTATTTTATTACACCACATGTAATATTCTTTTCAATCTAAATTTTTTCAACCCATACCAGGAAAAATATCAATATTTTTTTGGTTCGCCTGCAAAAAAGGTCCAAAACGGAAAATCGTTTTAGGCAAACTACAAATGTGCAAATGTGGTGATTTCGAACAAAACAATTTTGAATCGTTTTCCTACACCCATAAATTGGTGTTGTGTTTTGTGTGGATTCTATGAACAGACTAAATAATTAAATTGTAAAATTAAAAGTAAACAAAGAAGAAATTAATAGTACAAGAGATCAATTACAAAAAAAAATTCTTAACAAAGACTACGGTTCATGCGTAATTAGTGAAACTGTTTAGGTTTATATTGAAATGCACTGCTTGGCTTGAGTTAAAATCTGAGTTTGCCCTATTTCTTTTGAATTTAAGAATTTTTTTATTTTATTTTTATAAATTCGTTATTTTGTTAAGAGAGTAAAATAGAACAAAGAACGCTGATGAGATGGTGTAGCGACATCGAAATCAGTACTGATCCGTTCCGCTAATCTGATGAATAATAAATTGTTCCATATAGTACACTCTTAAAAGAAATAATGAATCCAACAAATTTTCTAAGAATTTTAAAAAATAAATGGGAAAACTCGGATTTGAACTTGAGCCAAACGATTTGTTTCTATATCAGAGTAGGAAAATAAACAAAACGAAACGTTTCTTTCGTTTTGTTTTGCTCTTTCCAATGAGTAAAACAGAAACAAAACACAAACAATGAGAACGATTGTCCCATTTACTTTTGTACTGTTTTTGTTTGTGAGCACTAAATGTACATTAATTTAAACGTACGCAGCTAGAAAAGAAAATAATGGGAGCAAAATTGAAAAGTTTCAAGAAGAAATGTTTGCAAACGTTTGATGCTTGATTTGCTCACTATACAATGACGAACAAAATGAAACACTAAAAAAAATACGTTTGAGCATTTGTTTCGTTCTCAATTGTACAATTGTAACGGGATATTAAAGCAAGCAGATGAGTGAAAAGCCAATAGTTTTGTTTGCGCTCTTTGTCATTTAAAAGGTATTTGTTTTGGTTTTGCTCATGTACAAAACGATTGAAAAAAGTTTAAAAGTTTGGATTTTCATAGGAAACGTTTGCGAAAAGTTTTGTTTGTTTTCCCACTCTGTTAAATATACATATACGAGTATACAATAATTAAGTTTGACTAATTTCCAACAAACCGTTTTTGTAAATTTTCATCTGCAATGAAGTATGATGGGATTTGAGCTTCAAGGATCCCATATAAATAAAGAAACAACTGTTAGTTCTTGAAAATGAAACAATTTACAGAAATGTGTAAAGTAGTGCAATTCAAACTCCAATAAATTTATGTCAATACTGTTTTCCCGCTTTATTTTATTTTATTTTACTTTTTCAACATGCCATACCCACGACCTAAAGTTACTCATTGGACCAAATTACATTGACTTTTTTCACTTTATCTTAAAATCTGTGAAAAATCTTGAACAATTTCCAATGAGATTTTAATTTACGGATAATAAATTTAAGAGCCAACTGTATATTAAAATTATCTGACCCTCAAATCTGTTCGCTTATTTTGCTTAACATAGACACCAACGTTTAGAATGCTTGGGTTGTATGAATTTGATTTTATTCTAATAAATTACAGCTCTTAAGAGAGCTTTAAAATTTCTGATTTTTTGGTAAATTGAAATTTTTTTTTTGGAAAATTCGAGTAACGCCCTTTACTTTTACTTTTTTCACATCCAATTTGTTATCTTATTCAATACGTATGCAATTTTCTAAGAACATGAACCACATTTACGTAGTATTTAACGCTATTTTTGTTATTTTTTGACCCACCTAATATGTTTTAAAAGTTTATGAAACCTGATAATTTTATCAAAATATCTCGAAATTGTTAAAATTTTGCAAATAAGAAATGTGTAAAATGAAATATTGATCTTAGCCCTTTCAGACCTGTACTTTATATTGCGTATAAATTCCTTTTAATCCTCAATATCAAAAGAATTCTTTTACATATAGGATAAAATTTACGTACATAACTATTTTAATAAATACTTTTTCGTGAACAGGACATTGCACAATTGTGTCGTTTCGGACATAACATGTGAAATAATGTCCCAAAATAATGAAAATTTTTTTTTATTTCAAAAATTACCTCAACGTTTTGTTATCTAATGTGTTTTCTTTGGTTTAAATTATGCAAGTACTTACTTCATTGCACAAAAAAATTATTAAATAAAAAAAAGAAAAAATATTTTATAAAAAACCATTAACTAAAAGCAAAACAAACGATGATTTAGTATAATTTTAAAAAAATGAAAAATACAAGTTTATACGATTATTTTAATTGATATCAATCAAGGCGAATTCACAACAGGTGGCCTCGATGGATCAGGTGACTGAATTCACTTGGCTGCCAACATTTTTTAAATTATTTTGTTTGTTTGTTTACATAAAATAGAAAAAAATATTCATGTAAAATAATACAAAAAAGATTTTTTATTTAAAATAGCATGTTTCATATATAAAAAACTTCTTGCATTGCGCTCTATTTTATAAATTACTCATTTGCTATTGCTTATCAATACCAGCCTATAGAGCTGAGGCAGTACAAGAAACCGGCGTGCCATCAACTGAACCACCTGCGCAAACTGGAAAGCTACTAATAAACTGAGATATTATGTAGTTGTCGGGATTAAAAAGTATGGCATGTATCAATTGCACTGGACAGGACTAGCCGCCATGCAAACAGTCCTGTTGATATAACTGTTGCGACTCACAGAACTGCGATGAATTAAGTTTAACGTAGTATTTATACCAGTAACCAATAACCACAGCGCAAGTAGCTATAACCGAAGCTGTTGTAGTGCGAATGAGTGGGTGTAACTAAACTTTGACTTGCAGGCACAAAGCGTTACTCTGTGCTGCCTACACCAACACCAATCATTTGTGTGGCCGTAACATTAGCATGGGGTAAATAAATGGCTAGCGTTGCTGCATTAGTAACGGCAATCCAAGTATTTGGCACTGATATGGCTAGAACTGTAGGAGCAGTAACTGCTGCTTCGGCCATCTATGTGTCCAATAAACTGACGTGATTTATTGGGAATATACTTCGTACTATTTGTTCCTTTGCAGATACGGTTGGTGATATCGCATCCGAAATACTTTCTGGTTTTCCGTAATCATTTTTATATCCACATTTTCCCAAGATACATGCTTATATTTTTAATTTTTTTTGCTATCTTTGTTATTTTCTCATAAATTTGTCAAACGTTTTTGACACATCTGTTTAATTTTTTAGGCGAATTCGGATGAGACTACCTGATGTAGATCTGCCTTGATATCAATATTTTGAATGATATTTCTCGAAGCAGTCTTTGTTCTTTGCTAGTTCAAATGTTGCTTTACATTTTTGTCATCGTCCTCTGGAACGAATGTTACAATTATTGGAACATTCTCTTGGTGGATCTTGAATCTAATAAAATTTCAACATGCTCAAGAACTTGAAAAGAATACGCTAACAAAGTATCTAGCTCCATTTTAAAATTTAGGACCGAGCTCACTTTTGCTTTAGGTAATCCCACAAGCTTGCATTATTTTCTATAAGATACTTTTATGGTCCATTTCTTAGTTTTCATTTTAATCTCGAAATATTCTAGCAATCGGTCGCACAAATCAAACCCACCCATAAAAGAGTTATATATTTTAATAATTGCGGGCTGATGGTCAGGGGAAACCCGCTTTAGATTTTTGTTCCACGTTCCACCATTCGATGTCATCTACAGGATCTTTGACAGACATACATGAGGCAGCTATAACCGCTCTTGTGTCCTTCAATTTAACAATGTATACGTGTTCATTTATAAATATCACACCAGTTCATGTCTTTTGTTTAAGGTGAATTTAACACTTTTTGGTATTAGATTGGCCGTAACTATGCCTATCTCTAGATAATCCATATGATGTAACGATTCTACACATAGAAAAAAACATCAATGTAAAACCAAAATTAAACAATGTTGATTTCATGTCATTTAGTTTTTTGCAAAAACCTTGACTTTATGTTGATTCAATGTTTAAAACTTTAAATTGGAAGAAACAAATAGTAGATTGAAAATTTTTCGTAGTTAATATAACATTTTGCAATGTTGAATTTACACAACTTAGCTTCGTAGTAAAATAAAAAATTATTACGTTAAATTAACTTTGGATTTGATAAAAACAACATTGAGTAGTGTAAAGATAACATTTCTACATTCTAAACCAACATTGCTAATAAGTATTCCACGAATTTCAATAGGAATTTCAAAAATTACAAAAGTATAAGAAATTCTCATTGAAACTTTTCAAAAATATGGTTTAAGATCTACTGATGATTTAGCGTTAGCACCAAATGTACATATGTAAATAAAATAAATATCAAAAATATAAATACATAATAGAAATCGTTTTTATTAAAATTTTTATGGGTTATTTAAGGGCATCATTTTAAATCAACAAACTTTTAGTGTTATTTTAATATGACAATCGCTTTAATTTTAAAAGAGTTTCATGTTAGATCAATCAGTGAATCGTATTAACTCAACATTGTAATCACTTACACATTAAATGAATTTCATGATGTTTCAAACTGAAATAATTTTGATTCAACAAGATTCGTCATATTATTTTAATGTGACGTACATTTTTATTCAATTAGACTCGCATATTATATTGAAATGGGCTGCTGTTCTTTGCAAGTTATCGTAAAGTAATGTTGATTAACACGAAATGACTATGAAGCAAAATCATTAACGAATAATTTAAAATTAACCTTGTTTTCTCTGGTTTTACATTGTGTATTATTCTGTGTGTAAAAGTGGAATTATTATAAAAAACCTGTGTATTTCGTCTTATAACTAAAAGACTTTAAAGTCAATTACTATACCAACAGAAGTTGGGCAGACCAGATTTTTCAATCCAACTGGTCGTGGTAAATGGAATCATTTGTTCGTCAATTGAATAGTTTGAGGCTTCAGTTGCCAATTCGTTGCACCGCTTTCTAACCATATCGATGACTGATTAGATTCTCTATAATTTATGTGTGGAGTCTGATGAGAAATAGTCTGAAAAGTGTATTTCCGACCGAAATGAATATCACGAGACATGGTCGAAATTTTACATTCGTGGGACCAGAACATCCGTATGCTAGACTAACCAAGACACTCCATTTCGATCGTGCATCCGTAGAAAAGTTTAATATCTTATGGTATCCAGCAGCATTATCGTCGTCGCTGAAGTCAGCATCAGATTCATCCAAAGTCCTTAAAACTGCTTCCACATCATAAAATATATAAACTATGCTAAAAGTTAAAGTTAAGCAGCCAAATGATTTATTTCACTTATTCGTTATGCAGTTGCCACAAAAGCTAGATCTAATTTCTTTTTAATAATTATAAGAACAACACTTACTGCATGGACTCATGTTTGCTCGCGTGAAAGGCATAATCAAAATGATGATAATATTTTTATTTTTACAAGTTTTTTTTATTACTTTTTTAGCATTTGTGTTAGTAAATCACACAACGCACAATCACTGCCTCCAGGTTAATTGAAGAAAATTAATTTCTTCATATAATTATAATTTATTGTATGTATATTAAGGCCACCCTCACAATCGATTAAGATAGGTCTGAAAAACGATTTAAAACTTTTAACAATTTCTCCAAAAACACCTGGTTCAAATGGCGCCGTGGCTTAGTTGGTTAAAGCGCCTGTCTAGTAAACAGGAGATCGTGAGTTCGAATCTCGCCGGGGCCTTTCATGTGGTCGTGTTTTTTAATTAACAAAATCGGAGAACATACATAAATAAGTTAGAGATGGAATCGTGAGTGACTTTTCACTCACGCTTACGATAACAAAGTGTTACTCGTGCACGCTCATGGAGGACCGCATGAAAAAAGGCAGGCAACACAATCACTAAAACTCAAAAAATACAAAATAATTAAAACGATTACGTCGCGAATCTACTCATGCTCACTCACGCTCAATTATTTTTATACTGACGTTCATGCACGCTCACGTGATTGCAACAAGAAACAAAATCCACACATGATTTGCGCTAATTACGTGAGCGTGAAAAAATAAAAAATTCGCTTTCTTTAGTGACAATAAACTTTTATTAAAAAAATGTGTATCTTAAAAATGAAATAAACAACAAGTATGGGGGTTACATTTGGTTGCGCCGAATATCAAATGAGGCACGGCCAGGATTATCAAGTCGCCGTTCGAAAATTATTGAGTTCTCTGTCGCAAAATAGGAAATAATTGGATAAGATTGATATTTAGGCAAATATTTCGAGATCTGTCGACCTGTGTAATCAGTTTGTTGCTCTCATTTATAGTTTTCGAAGAGAGATCGACTTTGTGTTACTAGTATATAACACTTTAGTGGCAAGCTTCGTATCCTATAGAGATGTCTATGCAAAAGCTAAGCCGCAGACAATATTTCAACGCGAACGCCGCCGATAAAATTTTCACGCGAAACAAGCGTTCGGGTTTTGAACAAATTTTCTAAAATTGTATACAAATTTAGCTTGACATTGAATTTTTATTATTTTAGCAATAATTCTTTCAGCAGTCTTAACGCCAATTTAATTCCAGCGCATGCAGTTTTCGTGGTGGCTCCGTCGCCGTAAAATTTTTTAAGCACAGGAGTCTACTTGTTTTGATTGTAAAAATAAAACGATAAACGCAGCTGTTATAGCATTACTAACCTTTGCAATTACCAATCTGCAACGGTTTTTAATTATGCATATTTGTTGAAGTGATGCAAATCTCAGTTTCATGTATTTTGTTGTTGTGGTCTTGCAGAATTTAGCACGTATGCTAGATTTGCAATATCTGCAAGGTTTGCAAGGGTAATTTGCAACCAAGGATGATTTCCGCTAAAATATGAATGTTATAGCTGTGTTATTCTAACGAAAATGTTTTACTATTTCTTTACTTGAACTTTACTTCATTTCAGTGCGTTGGCCTTGTTTAAGCAAAACCCAGTGAACTTTAAAATATATTGAGAAAAAATGGGAATATAATTACTCAGTGAAAATATTTTAGAAGAATTTCACGTAAATTCAAACTAAATTAAATTACTTAAAGGAATTTATCAAGGAAGAAAAAAATCATCTTTCTGCAGTATTTGATTGTTACTGTTTGGTGTAATTTCGTTTAGGTGGTCTGAAATTTTGGTTTTTGCATACTATAGCGGTTTTTTCAGTTTTCATATTTTTTCGATAAAGTTTTAATTTTTCGGTGAAAAATGTTTTGACTCTTTTGAAATGTTTTGATTTCGTTTTTGGATTTTTTTCTATTGAATTACATATTAGGTTTTTGGTGATATGCATCTTAATTTTTTTGCATCTACATTTTTTTAAAGAAATTCCGCACAAATGTGAAATGTTTTGATGTCCTTACAACAAAAACTGGGGATGCATCAATAAGCCTTTTTGGCGATACGACTCGAATACCGATACTCAAAAAAATTATACATTTATCGACGCTACCGATACGCGTATTGAATTAGAATTCAATACAAAATTATAGCATACGAGATTATTAGCATTTAAAATTGATATTAATAAAGTTTTTGTTCAAAAATAAAGTACATATTTTAAAATTTTGCGGAGAAAGTCGATTTCAGCCCGTTTTTATTACGGAACTTTTGTCGCTGCAATTTTTACTTTATTGGCGAGAGAGGAGAGATGATTTAAAATGATTACACATACATTCATACATGCACGCATGAAATTAGTTTTGCTCCTTCGTTCTTAAAAATACAAATGTATGGCATCAACGAAAAATTTCTGTAATAAAAATTTCACAACATAAACGCAAATGCAACTTTAAAGAAGAAAAGGCATAAATTGCAGCGACAAAAGTTGCTTAACGTAAAGTGGCAATCTTTACAGATTTTGAAAACTGAAGTACTTCTGAGCCATTTGCTTCAAGTTTGGTGTGAGATGTCAGTGAACAAGAGAATCTGCGTCTCTAGATAAGGAGATTTAAGGTACATATATCGCGGATTCTCTAATACGGCTGCAAAACTAAAGGAAAATATTTCATTATTCTCTTTTGATTTCATGCTATGCTTGTTGTAGTGTTGTTTTAGTTGTTGTTATGCGGCGAATTAATCACTGAATGTAGTTAAGCAGATTCAATAAAAATATCGCCTATACCGATATATCGCCAAACATGAGGTATTGAAGATATACCGGCATCGTATGCAGCCCTAAGAAAAACACAATTTTTAATAAATAATTCGCTGAACATATTTTTACATTAAAAAAAATGTCGAAAATTCAACGGGGCGCCGTGGCTTAGTTGGTTAAAGCGCCTGTCTAGTAAACAGGAGATCGTGAGTTCGAATCTCGCCGGGGCCTTGTCTCTTAAAACAATTGTTATATTTTACCTGTTAGTAAATACATACAAGTAAATTAAATAAATACAAGTACATAGCGCGCGCAGGTCTTTCTTAAAATTTTCTTTACATAACAAAAAAGCTTCCTGTCCATATTAGTACTCGCTAGGAAATCGGAAAATGAAATCTAGATGAGCTCTAACTATCCCACGTATTCCGTTTTCTTTGCGGATTTTCAATAAAAAGTGCAAGCAGTGTTACACTTTTTTAAAAGCACTTTTTGAAGAAGACAAAAGAAAACTTCTCCACAAAATTCGCCAACCAGACCGTAGCTTAGACATTGCATCAGTTGCTGGAAATAAGTTACTTTGGCCGTTTAGTATTTGTATTCATAATACCTTTTCATCGTTAATATATTTTATGGCATGGAAAAGTTTAAATTTTTTAAAAAGTCACTTAAAAAAACAACACATGAAAATATTATAGTTTTGTAATTCTAGCGCTATTTTTGCTTTAATGATACTGCTAAGCATTTCCTCATGAACATTGTTACGAGCATAATCTTAATGCTTTCAGAAATCTAGAATTAATATTAATGTATTCGTATATTTATGGAGAACATACTTCTACAATTGTAACATTACCGCAACAGGGTGCTGCGGCGTAGTTGGTTAAGGCGCCTATCTAGTAAACAGGAGATCGTGAGTTCGAATCTCGCTGGGGCCTTGATAGTTTGATGAGTTTGAGACGCAATGTTACGTTTTTGCTATAATTAAAATACAGCATATTTGCGCAACATATTTAAAAACTATTGCAATGGTAACTAAAATTAAAATCTATCTGTAGTTGTAAAAATCTGTGTCAGCGCGAAAAGGTCTTTTCCTTAAAAATGTCAACTTAAGAATGGGGTCAACTTATTATCTGTGAAGCGGGCAACTCAAAAAATATGTTTCTCCAAATTCCTTAATATTTTGTCTAACTTATTTGTAATAGATTTGAATATGTATACACAATATTTTTGTGTTTTAGAAATTTAGTTTTTTAAAAGAATTTTTTCAAATAAAAATGAAATAAAATAATTTCGAGATATACATTTTTCATTGTAAAACGGGATTTGACTATTGAAATTAAAGTTTTTCTATGGTCGACCCATCCATCTACTTTTTTTCCTTGACAGAAATTAGCCTAGGTTGTCCATATTGTAGTGCAAAAGTTTTGAAATGAATTACGAAGAAGTTAATATTAAAAGCTACAGCTACAAATGTGAAAATTTTTATCTGCATAATTATTTATAGCAAAAACTCGTTCAACTCGCGCCATTTGTGAATGATACGACGACTGTGTAGAACCATGTTGCCAGTTTAACAAAACATCAAACTACCAAAGGCCCCGGCGAGATTCGAACTCACGATCTCCTGTTTACTAGACAGGCGCTTTAACCAACTAAGCCACGGCGCCATAAATATTAGGATACATGCGACGGAAATAAAGTAAAGTTTTCGGTAAAAAAAATAAATCGATCAAGTTAATTTTTAATTCAATAAAAATATATTCTATGATATTCTGGAAAAAAAGATAACGCAGAGATTCAACATTATACTGAATAAATGCAGGTGAATAGTAGCAAAATACATTGTTGTTTTGTACATTCTTATCAGTGAAGTATTTGATAACTAAGTAAATGCGGTATTCAACTAAAACCCAAACCGTACTTTCGCATGTATGTATGTTCATACATACCGCTCTTTCATATGAAAATAGTCATATCTCAAGAAACGTGATTTTTGAGTTAATAATGCAAAATAATTCGTCGTATCGTTCTTCATCTTGAAGATACATCAGTGTTGCCACCTTATGTGTAATTACACATATCATGTGTAATTTTTATTTTCATGTGTAGCCCATGTGTAATTTGCTGCATGTGTAACTCATGTGTAATTTAAAATTTATTGTTTCTTAACTCTACTTTTTTTATTGTGATGACGACAAATAGGGATTGGCTGTGATATTTTAATTTATTTATGTACCTGTTTTGTCCTTTTTTTTTTTGCTTTAAATTTATTAAGTTTTGTTTGTGATTGTCGTTTTTTCACAAAACCAAACTATAATACCTTTAAGGAGAATGATGTAGAATTGGTCTAAAGAAGATTATATATCTACAAAAATAAAAAAATTCCATGAAGAAGTTGGAAAATACCAACGAAACGTCGGAATAATACGTAAAAAATAATTTTTTATTAAATGCCCTTGAAAGCCCAAACATTGAAAATATATTCAATATCAAAAAATTTTGGAATTACACCAAAATGGTCAAATATTGGATCTAAACGAAAAAAGAAAACGTGTAATTCCTAATTTCATGTGTAAGTTTTGCATGATGCATGTGTAATTTAACATTTCGTTGGTGGAAACACTGAGATACATACATATTATTATTTTTCTATTGATATGTGAGTAAATTAAAAAGTTTAAGCTCGTTTTCTCAAGAACGAGTTAGTCATTATCATTATCTTTCATATAACGAGTATCGAAAAAATTTTAAATTTCTCAGAACTGTTTTAGTTTTGCCCTTACGTTAATGTTTTGTTGCGCGTTGCACTGGTACTTTAAGGCAGTTTAAGTTATCAGTACCTGTTCAGGTTTCGGGACCACACCAGCGTTTTTCTACCCACTTTAAGGTATTGGAGTATTACTTACTATATTGGAATATCATTATGTAGAAAGACAAGAAGTAGAGAGGGAACATAAATTTAGTTGAAAAAAGTAGACGTTAGAGCACGTGTCTGTAAATCATTGAGATGGCGAAAGGATGGCATTTAATATGTTGCTGGATATTACGCTGTAAAAAAGAGCTTCGTTTAATATTATTTACGAGTGCCATCTTGATATTTTAAAATGCTAATCTATCTAGACAATATTTTTGCGTTTGCAAGATATGGAGATTATTTTCTGAGGCCCAGACATGTCACATTATAAGTATATATATTTGTGCTCTACAATATGCATTTATTACAAAACTTTTTTCAGTTGCCCAACAGAGAAAGGCAATAATCACTTTTTTCCTGATTTAATCATACATTCAATTTGTTATCTTCTATCTACTCGTATATTATTAATAGGCAAACACGTTTTTTTAGATCATTTTTACGGCCGCAATACTGAAACGATTTTGGGTTTTTACATACATGTGCACAATCTTGCTTTTATTTAAATCGGTTCAGTATTTTGGATGCTATATGTTTAAAGTTGCTACTAACCCATGCATGTATCGGCTTCAACTTGAAAAATAAACAAAGTGTACATGTGTGTTTGTCCAATTTGCTTTTGCATAGAAATGAGAGAGATTTTTAAGTTGTTTGTAGAGAATATTTTTTGTTTTTATATTTTATTGTATGTATTTGTGTAAATGTTTTATATTAATATCTAGAATGCGGTCGATTGAGTCGACGATTGCTGGCTCCTATGAAATCATTTTTCTTTTGTTCATATGTTAGCTCTTTCCCATCATCTCTACAATCATACGCGCTCACTATTGCCTTTTGTATTTCATTTTTCATCAAAACACCCGAACTGATTGGTATGATGATTAAAATCACAGAGCCAACAACAACCGCATGATTGGAATGAAAAAGTTTTAATCTTTAACTACAAGGGCATGTTGTTTAATATGTTGATTACTTATGAATATTTTTGCAATCAGATTTTGTCGTTCTTTGATGCCCAAGCAATATATTAATCTATAAATATATATACAAAAAAATAGCTTCACAATAATTAATTGCCCCGAATATTATATTTACAATTAAAAGTAAATACGTACATACTTGGGGAATTCAAACGGTGTTCTATTAAATCATATTGTCATAAATCATATTTTATAATAGTCTGAAAAAATTTTTGTTGTGCTTCAAACAAAACAGTTCTAAAATAATATAAAATAATATAATAAGACTTTTTGAAGTATGTTTATTGTTTTGTCATATCCATACAGTTGAAATTTGAAAGAAGTGTGAGAGAAATTACATGGTACTGCTTCTTTCATATTTTTTCGTGTTATTATTTTAAAATAAATAATTTTATGACTACCATTTGAATCCCCCAACTATTTCATTTTTATTTTGTCCATTTTTCAACTATTTCTTAGTTTTAAGTTATATAAATTTTTATAACTCAAAAACTATGGGCCAGAGCAACTAGACCCTTGTGTGAAATCGATATTTTGCCTATACACTTCGTAGGAAATGAAGCACCTAATATACATAAACAAAAGTGACAAAAGAAAGAACAAACTATACTGGCCAACAGAAGGGAAAAGGGGGGAATTTTCACCCCGATTTTCACTTCCTCCGGGAAACAGATCTAGTTGAGGTGTTCTAGCACCTGGCAAGGTATACAATAGATCTTCGGTGGCAGTGTCCCTGCTTCCCGAACAGCAACAATTCATTCATTCATTCATACACATATCCAGCAATACATATGTAGCAACCTATTCATTGTAAATATCTTCGCCAATTTCATTATTTTGACTCCTTGTTAACTAAAACAATATATTTACAGTTGTACATATATAAATGTTAATGCTCACATATTTCTATTGATATCAAAATTGGTATTTACATTACAGACGCATATCTGCACAGCCACTCACACTAATTAAAGTTTCATGACATTAATTTGAATTTCAATCTATTTTAATGTAAACGAAAAAGGAAATTGTGATGGAGATTGCAGCATTTAACTCGATCCTTATCTTCTTCACTTTTGCTTTCATTTGCTATTTTATTGGTTGTTTGAGTAAATGAGTGTAGTCAGGATTTTATAAAAATCTTGGTTATTTAGCCAGTAGTCAAATGCAGGATTAGAGGGCCATTCTAGAAGGCCTTATTAAGCAGACTCAAGGACACCAAGTACCACTTCATACTCATATCTTTTTTCTCTACGTTGTTGTTGCGGCGCAAGTCTATTACAAGCGCTTCCACTTTGAGGGATTCTAAAAGGATTGAGAAAGAGTCTTTTAGAAGCTTGAATATCAAATGTTAAAATTTTTTCATTAAAGGCCCTGATTCACTAACCTACACGATCGCACGATTCATTCAAATTTTACATAAGTCTGACCGACTTTAAAAAATCGCTTCGGAATGGCGTTTTAGGTGCCACACTCTTCAACAATAATGATGCACAAACATCTCTTTGTTTTTTTGTGTATATACATGAAATCCATTATTATTAAAATTACTTTGCTTTCATTGTTTTAAAAATAGAGAAAGTGAATATAAAATTTTAACCAATGAAGAAAATGTTCAAATATTATCATCATTGGTGCTGTTTAATAATAAATACTACTCTGATCGCACGAAAACTATAATTTTCTGAACATTTTCATAAGATTTACCAAATCGCACAAATTGCCAAAAAGATATGTCACACAGTAGCATTTTTAGTCCACACTACCACACTTTTATAGCACACATGCCATACATATTTGGCAGATCGTACGATTATGTAGGATAGTGAATCACAGCCTTAAGCTAATAGGAAAATCTTGTAATGAAAGCCAAATAAAAAGTTTTTAAATGATGGTTTACTTAAAGGAATTCGATCTAAAATTTTCTAAAAGATCGTCTGTTTTTTTTAGTAACAACTACTTAATGTTGCAGCATAAAAGCATGTTAAAATCTAACTAAATTATTTTTTCTATTTTTATTTAATTTTTTACTTCAGTTCCACCTTGGGCTTATAAAGGCTATTGTATTCTTTTGTTGTTGCTAACAAATTAAAATAAAATAAAACTACCAGTGATGCAAGTTTAGCGTTTTCGAGGCTAGATTTAGCTTTTTTTCTTGTTTTTTAGGCCCGAAATTTTCGTTTTATCTTCGTGGCTTTTTTTAGCCTTCTTTTATTTTAAATTTAGCCTCAGAAAAGCTAAATTTTTCTAGTGAACTCTTAATATTATCTTGAAATATTAAAAAATAAATCCAATGTACAAACGTTAATATGTACACAGAAGACGAAGCTACAAAATTACATAAATGGACAAATGTTGGGTCAATAGTTGACTTCTGGGAGGAGGTGTGACAATTTCAGAATGCAGTGCAAAAATATTAATATCTTGATTTGGTTAATGTAGTATTTAGCTATCTGTACGTTCTTCCTATAAGAAGTTTAATTTTGATATGTAAAAAAAGAGTATTTTTAAGGGAAATTATAGGATGTTTATTTAATTGTATAAACAAGGGTCTCCAATTCATAATGGAAAAAATATCCATCTCCAATTTGCAAATTTGCTGCTGAAAATCTTGACGAATTCTTTTTTGAGGTCTTGAATCGATTGTGTGTCATTGGCATAGAACATATGTTATACGTAGCTTAAAATAAAAAAGTCTAATGGTTGAATCCGCAAGATCTCGACGGAAAATTGTGATCGCCTCTACGAAAAATCACACGTGAGGAGACTTTTCTCATGTCGTTTGTGGCAGAATGCCCAATTCCAAAGATCAACATGAAATATACAAACCTAAGACTTCCCCAACACTATGGTCTACAAGAGCAATATTCTCAGATGAGCGACGTACACGAGTTTAATTTTTCATGCCTAAATACAAATATTCTGTTGATGCATTAAACGGTGAATTATTAATAAAAATTTTTAGCCTTTTTTAGTTTTTTTTTGTTGATTATTTAATTTTTCTGGCTTTTTTTCAAAAACCAATTTGGCCTTATTTTGTTACAGCTCCTGGCAACACTGTCCTGAACGTACCTGTCTCATGACTGGTGTAAATGAGAATGGTACAAAGAGTTCCTGCGTTGTGACTGGAAAAAAGAGGACGTACCACAAAACTAGAACAGAAGTGCTTACAAAATTCCCTCGCTCTGCGCAACATCGGAAGTTTTACATTTTATTTCTAAAATTTTTCGGGAGCAAAAACTTTTAGGTATCTTTTTCTATTTTGTTTTTTATTTATGGTCATAGATTACATTAATTAAGATATTATCGGATTAAAACAATAATGCACTTGGTGATTTACAACAAAAAAAAATTAAGAAACTTATCTTAATCTAAATAGAAATTATACCGACTGAAAAGCCAATACCAGCCATATAGGGTACATTCTTAAATGCAGTAATTGTGCAATAATCGAAGCTTAGCGTTCGGAAACCATCACCTCGCAATAATTTTTTTGTCAAAAGTCTCCTAAACCAAATCATTAACCGTGTGGCTACATATCGGTGCAACTACGGCAGCATTTTATTTACTGCGGCAATATTTTGCAGGCTGGTTGCACATATTTATTAGATTTACGATTATACCCTATAAAATAAAAAAAAAATATAATAAAATTTTTATTTTTTAAATACATTTTTTACATACAGATTTATTATTGTGAAACTTTTAGACTCGTTCGGTGAAAGGTTATCGAAGGACTAGATTTTATACCAGGCCTTAAGGAACTATTCTGTGGCATGTTTATTGAGGACTAGACTTGGACAGATTACTCTAGGATAGTTCTATTACCAGTTTTTTAAGAAACCATTACTGGGACTGGTACGAAGAATACAACCACAGGGAAGTTATATAAAGGTCCTGTCACTGAGAATTTTAATTATGTCAATTGAACCCTGCAATGAAAAGCAAGGCAAAAGTTACCGGTACATCTCATATAAACTCGAAGTGGTTGCTACCCACTGGGTAACCAGTCACGTGAGGTGTCTTGTGACATGTTCTTTTCCCTCTAGTGTAGTTACACCACATTCCCTTCCAATAGAAAGGCAGTTGGATTGTGTTGCTGGTCTATATGAAGGTACAGGCGTTTAACAAACCTTTCTTTAGAATGCAAGAAACAATTTTAACTGGATAAAAGAATAAAGTCGTACAGTTCTTCAAGAAGGGCAGAGATTCGAAAGCCTTCTGAATTTTACCGCTGGGCTACAGTTGTAGGTTTTGCAAATGCGTTTCTGTGTGTTAACTTGTAAAATATTTATATCTTTCCATTAAAGTTTTGTTGCTTCTAATACGTTTTTTGTTTTTGTCGTTTATTTCCCTGTCATCGTTACAATTGAAGTAGTCATTTTAACTATCAGTGTTATCATGATCATGAATTCGTAAAATACTTATTTGTTTCTTATACTTTTGAACATTGTGTTTGTGGTTTTCTCATTGTCTGTGTGTGTGTGTGTGGGTGGGTGGCTTAATGCTTTTTTTCATTCCAAGACAAATCAGTGTAAATCTGATTTTAATCTGATTTAAAAAAAATAATACCAACCAACATTTTTCTTTTGCACCTTGTTAAGGTCTATCGTTTACTTTTTTATCTTGGTGGGAAAGTTGACATTTGGAAAAGGGATTTTTGGTTTTTGTATTAGGATTTAGTTAACATGTAAGTTATTTCTGTGGATGGAGGGTGCATTTGTAAGAAAGACGGACTAAATGAGTATCAGAAAAAGATTTCAAAATATTAGCTGTACAAAGTGTACGCATTGATAAAAATTTTAAGTTTCATCTAATTGTTGGCAATGTGTAAAAATAGATACTCACTGGGTAACCAGTCACGTGAGGTGTCTTGTGACATGTTCTTTTCCCTCTAGTGTAGTTACACCACGTTCCCTTCTAATAGAAAAGCAGTTGGATTGTGTTGCAGGTCTATATGAAGGTACAGGCGTTTAACAAACCTTTTTTTAGAATGCAAGAAACAATTTTAACTGGATAAAAGAATAAAGTCGTACAGTTCTTCAAGAAGGGCAGAGATTCGAAAGCCTTCTGAATTTTACCGCTGGGCTACAGTTGTAGGTTTTGCAAATGCGTTTCTGTGTGTTAACTTGTAAAATATTTATATCTTTCCATTAAAGTTTTGTTGCTTCTAACACGTTTTTTGTTTGGTTTTCTCATTGTCTGTGTGTGTGTGTTAAAAAATCATCCAAGTTGCAATGCACAGCATGTGAGAATTTAAAATGCCTGCAAGTTTGGTGGCCACTTAATAAAACATTCATCCTGCATTTAGCTTGTGTCAATAGCCACAACGCAAAACGTTTAAAAGACAGATGACAACATTTTTCTGAGCTGTTTTACCTTTTATATATATCGGTAATAGCCTTCCCTATTGAAGTTAATAGCGTTGACACTAATGTCGGCTATTACCGGCGGCCAAAGCAATACATACTTACATACATACATACATATATAATGAAAATTTAAAGTTTATTCCTTACAAATTATAAGCCTGTGTAAGACGGGCGAGTATCTTAGCAAAATCAAATAGGGTTCCTTTTTTACATTTTGCGTACGAAGCACTAAAAAGAATTTAAAGTTAAAAACATAGTTCTGTAGCCAGCTTCCGGCTTCATCATCGGACCAACTCTATGACATTATATTTCAAGATTGCAAAAGCCGAGGCACATATAATACGTCATACGTTATACGTTGCTGTTTTCAACTGACGTTAAAGTATCGGCGGAGGAGGTTGACACAATGAGCACTTTGTTGACGGACAGTAAATCAGCTTGATTTGATTAAAGTACACATTTTCAATGGAGTTCCAGGATATTCTGTTAATCTTTTTTGAATTTTGATTTTCATTTAATTTAATTTTGTCACAACGCAAAACAAAAAGCTTAATAAAAACAAAGCAAAAAAATTATATTTTTCAAGGTATTAACGAACTTTAAAAGTTAAAGCTTGCCCAACTTTAGTCCTCTGAGTTGACGGAGACGTACGAAATGGGACAAAGCTTATAATAGGTTTTTTACACTAAACAACATCTTTGTGAAACACATGGAAGATGTTAAAACGTGAAACTTGAATTTACATTGGCAACATTTTTCATCTGTCATTTATTCAGCTGTCAAAAAAAATAAGGAAGCAAAAGCACAATTTTTGTTAAAGATCAAAGATATTAAAAAATGGTTTTAGAAAAGATTAGTTGTTGCTTTGCAAGAACAACCGCAAATTTTAATGCAGTACATTGAAATATTGAAGGCCATTCTGGAATAAGATGATGAGAAACAAGAATTTTTGGTATATTCTTCAAACTCATTTTGCTAGTGATGGCACAAAGAAAATCGATAAATGTAAGGGAAAACAAAATGAGAAAAGATCATCTTCTGTAGATTAAGAAAGATGTAGAATTTTTGCCTTGTATAATTCTAATGGGAAGATGTTAATTAACATCTTTGCAAATTAGTAATAGATGTAGGACAGTGGAAAAAGCCTATTTGTATTTCAACTTATGTAGTTGTCAGTTGAAAAAAGCGGCGTATAACGTACGACGGATTCTATGTGTCTAGGTCTCAGGAAACATTTGGTTCATAGAGAAATATGTTTTTATGAAAATGTTGATATTTATTTCCTATTTTTAGTTCCAAATCATGGAAAGTTTATTTTTAGATCTAGAGAATTAATTCAACACCAAATTTCTTATACTCTGCAATTCCCTTAGAAAGAGAAAGTCAATACATTGTCTATCACATTGTTTGTTTTTTGTTTTCATAGAACCTCTCAAGCGATGTTAAAAAAGAAGCAGGCAAGAACCTTCTTCATCTCAGATACTCGTATCAAAATTAAGCTGTGGAATTTATTTTATAGTTAACGAAAGAGTATTCTCTTATTTACGCAGTTTCTACAAAAGGTTGGAAATGAAAATCAGTTCAGTTTTGATTAAAAATATTGAAACCAACATGAAAATCAAGTTGAAAGCTTTTGAAATGCCTTTAAAAGCTCTTGAATAATGAACCTAATCAACTATTTACACACAATTTCCTAAACATAAAAACGGAAACCTTCTAACCAAGCAAAGCTATATAAATGTTTTTGAATTTTCGCATTTATCTATCGGTGAGTTTGTATTAAATCACTGATCCTTAAAATCTTAATCATTATTACATTTCTTAAATGTCCCACAAGAGTCAAATAAACTGTTCAAGCTCTAATAATCTTAATTGAAAGACATTTTCCAATGGTAATTGCCATGGTAAACAAATTTAATAAGTACACGCACACAAAAATAATCCACAGTAAATATACACAGAAGCATACTTTTAAGGGTGGTTAGTGTTAAAAAGCAAAGCATATGGTTGCATGTTAAAAAATATAATTTTAGGAAGAGCGAACATAAAAACGCTTATGAAAATGCCTAAAGATATAATGAATAAAATTAAAAATAAAATATTTTTATAGCCAACACCAACGACTACAACAAATAAAATCCAGAGTTTTAACGGGGAGAACTTCAAATCAACTTAATATGGCCAGAGTAATAAAATAATAGGAGAATCACAAGATTGTACTCTACAGGCTAAAGTACTTAAAAATTTTAATTATTATAGCCTACAATTAAATGTAGAAATGAAAAGAAATCCAGAACAATACCAATAGAGAATTTAACAAATTTAATGCAAATGCCAATTAAAACGAAAATATTATAATAAAAGAAATATAATTGAATAAATTTCAAAATTAAAAGTTTCTTTTAAATTACTTTTCATAAATTATTGGTCTCTGCAGAGTTTTGCAAAGGGTTTTCCAGGCTGGCAAAACGTTCAAACTGTTATTCATTTAACAATTGGCAATTCATCAATGAATCTACTAAATACTTGGTTGGAGACAAGCGATGGCCCCCATTCAACTTGTTCATGTAGCATGTGACAAACATAGTATAACAATTGATTTTGGGAACCAATTCTGAGAATCAAACGTGAAAGTAGCCCCAACAAAATAAGAACTTCTGCATCATTTGTTTTGTCAAGTTGGCTGCATTAATAATTTGAGGTGGATTTTTATCACTTGTTCTATATTTTAACACGGTTATATCTACGTATACTTGTTATTTTCTATATTGAAATATTCAATGTTCTTCTGGTTTTAAAATGTAATTATTAATTATTAATGCTTATTCTTATTTTGTTGGGGCTACTTTCACGTGCAATTCTCAGAATTGAGTCCCAAATCAATCAGCTGAAAAATGTTGTACTGTGAAGTTCATGCTTCAAGTATTCTTCTATTCGTTCAAAATTGTGGGTATTTTTTCTTTAATTTTCTCACACATGAAACTTCTAACTGTTGCTAAATTGTTTGTTTTGACACTTCATCATGTTGTGATTCTTTTCCAACATACAGATCTCCTTATTTTTAAAGCAATTCAAAAGCAATGCATCATCCGCACATTTCTATTTATTTCGACATACTTCGTTTTATGCAATCCATTTCCTTCATCAACAGTTCTATATCTATCAAGTTTCTAAAACTAAATACTCCTCTCGCTCTTCGGAACATTTGCTCCAAAACATAACCTCAAAGTTACATCTCTGGTCTACCCTGTGTCTTCGGTCTAAATATTTTAAGTTAATTATACGACAAAAATATATCAGCTGTGCTTACAACTTCACTTTAAAAGTCTTTAATTAAACAATTTAATATGTTCTAAATCCGAAATTGCTCTATTCAAATTCGAAATTTATTTGTTTGACGTTCTCAAAATATATTCTATCAAGTACGCTCGTCTCAACAACAACAAAAACAGCAGAGGCCTAATTACCGCTTTCGATATCGAATGAGCTATCGAGCAAA
This sequence comes from Gymnocheta viridis, assembly GCA_956483585.1. Lineage (NCBI taxonomy): Eukaryota > Metazoa > Arthropoda > Insecta > Diptera > Tachinidae > Gymnocheta > Gymnocheta viridis. The sequence goes on along the minus strand of OY101443.1, from coordinate 46,695,462 downwards.
AGTAAAACTCGATTCCTATCGAGTTGCTTCATGATAGCATTCGATCGCAATCGAATCGAGTCTCACACTAATTGTAAAAGATTTTATTAAATTTGTATCAGAGAGGCAACAAATGTTTGTATGAAAGAAATATAAACAAAATACAAAGAAATGTAAGTAAGAACTAGGATTTTTGTTATTTTAAATAAAAGTTTGTAATTTTTTTTAAATGGATCAACAAATATTGATGCTTTCGTATTTATCTTCGTCGAAATCAAAAGATGAACCTACTTTGGTGCGTATTAGGAAACAAATGCGGTATAAGAGCGACATTCTATCTTTTCCAACGAAAGTGTAAATAAAAAATTTTTTATTTTGGATGAAATAAATTCTTAACTGGATATTTTTTTTATTTCAGCAGCGGTTTAAATTTTCGAAGGACGTATTCAATTATGTCTTATCACATGTCAACGGCAGCGCCACCAAAGCGGTTGGTAACAATTGGAATGTGCCAAAGTACGATTAGCAAAATAAAGACTAAACTGGACAAGGAAATGGATTCGGCAATCGGTTTTTTGTTAAATTCGGGTATTTGGACATAAATTCTGCCAGTATTACTTTTTGCTTTAAATTTATATTTTTCACATTTGTCCTGATATGTACACCATAATTCCTATTGTTTTAACTCAAAAATTAAATAAAGCTTACATTTTTTACAATTTATTGTTTGCCGTTAAAATTTAGAAAGCCATTTGTTTTGTTTACGATATACATATATACATATACATATATCGAACAATATTTGCAAAATAACACTCGATCGAAGACTCGCTATCGACAGCTTTCGTCTCAAGTTTTATTTATTTTTGTTCGATATCGAATGTCATAATCCCAAAACAAAAATTTTCGGTCTAAGTAGCTCGATGTCGAACGCGGTAATTAGACCCCATGCATTTAATTAGTGCTATTTCTCCTGAATTGTCAGTTCGAATACCAATAAAATTAGTTCAATAATTTTTCTACTTTTATTATTATTTTTTTAAATATTGAAAGTACAAATATTTGACAATTCAGGAGAGCTCTGCAGCTAATCAGCTGGCGAAGTGAGTTTATTTTATAATTAATATCTCGGTCGTTCTTATATACGTTCTGTGACAAATGTATTTGTACTTTTGAATTATTCGCCGCCTGATACCATCCAATATCTATGATATATTAAAGAAATTAAATGACGTAAGACCATTTTCTCATGTTCAAGGGTCTGCGTTTGAATTGTTCTAAAAATATTGGAAAATACAAAATTTTTTGAATTTGTATGGAAATTTCGTTCGATATCGAATGCAATATAATTTGCCCCTTGTAATCTTATCGAATGATTAAATTTCTGAAGTTGAAGTTTTTGAAATATAAGTACTTTGGTAGACGAGTATTACACAAACTAAAAAGCTGAATATCTTTGTAAAAAAAATTTTTTTATGATGGATTTTATGTAAAAATTTAAAAATCAACAAATTAATTAGTTGGCGTGAAACTTAAAAAAGGCAGTAAATAAAACTTAAGGGCTTTTTTCTAAGTACGGCAGTATATTATTAAGAAATAAGGTTGTCTGTCGACGATAGAGTAAAGGATACCTCGCTCGGAAAAATAGAAGAGGAGGTAAACAGGTTTACTAAGTCTAGTAATGAGATATTTGGGCTCTCCGGTCCAATAATCTTTCCTAGAAAGCAAAAATAACGGGCAGAATGGAGAATTAGGACAGTCACAAAATGGTGTTCTACAGGGAAAAATAAAAAAGGGCGAAGAAGGGTTCATGGCAACATTATTGATTTTATCAACGAAAAATTCAGATTCAATATTGTCCAAGGACCTAACGGCTCCCGAATGAATTCAATGGACGGATGGTTCATGTACAGAATCTTGTTCAGAAGCTCTACCCATACTCACTCATTATCTGAGATTCATGAAAGTAGTTAACGAAGACACGGGATTTAAACTATCCCACACTGTGTATAAGAGGTGCAATTGACGAGATATTGACTTTGGATAAGGTAGTATGGCCGAAAAATATCTTTGAACCTTAGAAATCACCGTGTGCAAGGGTGGTGAGATATTAGGGGCATTCTTCACTATTCTAAGCGATATCCTACAAAGGCGTCTTTCACATTTAATAAGATGGGCGGAAAAACGAGGTCTTGCCGTTAATCCTAATTAAACGGAACTATTCCTCTTCTCCAGGAAATATGAGAAACCAGTTTTCCAACTCTTAATAACACGGAGATAAAAGTGTCCAACACTGCAAAATATCTTGGGGTTATTCTTGACTCTAAACTGGGTTTCAAAATTATTATCCTAAAGAGAATGAAGAAAGCAACAATTTCACTCTATCTATGCAACAAGTCCATTGGAAAGAACTTACCTCGAAAATCGTTCATTGGATCTATACTACAATAGTACGCCCTAGAGAAAAATTCATATCTACATATGGAAGTGTCAGAAGCTAAAAGGCCTAACTCCACAAAACCAAAAGTAGAGCAAATTAGAAATCCTTAAAAAATTGATTTCTAAAATTCATGAAAATTATATTAATTTAAAAAAAATGGTTGGAGGCCTCTTTACAAATTAAATAATTTTTTAAAGTTAAAATTTGTGAAATAATTTTTTTTAAAGAATTCACAACTAATAAGATAATAATATAAAAAATTGAGAAATTTTTTTTTAAATTTTTTATCTTCTGACACATCGATATGTTACACAAGATTCAAAGACTTGCATCCTTGATTTTTATACGAACGGTTCCAAAACACAAGAAGGTGCGGGTTATAAAGTCCTTTCACGGACTTTAGGTCTTCGTATTGCTGCAGTGTCTTCCAGGCAGAGATCATATTGCTATAAAAAAAGTTGCAGATTAGTTGAAAGTGAATGTTACTTCAACGACTTTAATCAACATATACACTGATGGTCGTCGAGCAGTTATTATGGCCCTTGAATCCCCGGTTCTAAGAACACCAACAGCTCATTACTGCCAATCATCTCTCAACGAGATGGCAGAGCAGTTTGTTATTAGGATCATCATGGATCCCGGGGCATGGAGACTTTTAAGGGAACTATATTGCTGATGAGTTTGCTAGAACTGGGACAACCTTACAGGTTCCACCGGAATTGGAATGCATGGGTTTACCCCTACTCTCTTGAAAACTCGGACTTAGGCGTAAGACAGAAGATGAAACAAATAGAAGATGGGTCACAAGAATTAATTGCATGATTACCGGGAAGTTATGGACTCATCTAAACAGAGATACAGCTTTTTTGCTTTAAAAAAATATCAAACAAATCACGATTCAAGTGTCCATATTAACCGGACACTGTCTTAAAGACCGGCATGCACAAATAACCTTTGTTATTTATGACATTTAACCAATGTCGAACATAGGACTTGCAAGAAAGAGAATGGCTACAATGGGCGCTACTGAGTTCACGGAACTTTCTGACGTCGCCTGTGTTGAACTGCAACGTATTAGTAGCTTTATATTGAGCTCTGGTTGTTTCGACGGTGGGGACTCCACATAAGTACAGTCTCCGTGGTATCACAACGGACCTAAATTGTCTCAGTGAGCCCGGGATCCTGGCTAACACCCTTACCTAACCTATATTGTTTTATATTATTTCAGTGTTGTGTCTTAAAAAAAACAATCTTCTTTTTTTATGCTAATACTTATTTATTTACTAGACTTTTACACTAATCTTTTTATTTAAATGAAACTGCTTATTTATACCTTTAAATTTAATTACAATCTGCTTAGTATTAATATTCTTAATAAAAAATTACCTTCGTGTACATATAAAGTATACAAGTTTGCTATTAAGCATAACTTAATGTAATTGTTAGCTTTTGACTCAATTGATTTTCGATTGTTAAAACTGTACATTGCACAACTTGTCAACGCAAACAATTTCACAATTAATCAAGTGAAAGAATTGATTAATGCTGCGCTAACCAATTTATAAAATATACAGGAGGGTTGTTCAGTTCTGCCTCACATCATCAGACCAATCAGTCTGTCATTTTGAAAACTTCATTGATATTCATCTTGGTACTGCAATTGAACGCGCCTACCAAAACAGTAGATCCGTGCAGAGCGCGCTTCATGACTTTGTTGTTTACATAGAGGAGGAGTGTAGGATCTATAGCTTCGTTTTTGAGTACTTGGGTGTCAACGTCCAGGGTTCCCTAGTGCTGTAAATAATTCGTACGCTTTGCAGTGGAATTATAACTCGAGATTGGGGAACGGATTTCAGCGTATGCCATTACGTGATCTAGATTCTTGGAATGATAGTTAAGTTTGAACCCTCACCGGCTACGGTTGCTAAAGATTTTTACATAATTTTTAATATATTTTGGTCTTATTTCATATTTTTTCAACGGTTTTTTCATTAGGACTTAATATATCTTTTCGCATGCGAAAAAATCCCAAAATAATTTTGTTTCGTATTTTTAGATTTATTTAATTTTTTTTTTAAATTTATTAGGAACTCATTTCTTTTCTTCGTGGTCTATTTCACTGGGTGTTATTTCATTTGCTGATATTTCATTTAGCCGTCTCGGATATATATAATGTGTACTGAAATAAACACTCATCAGCAATTGGTTCTAAGTAGGACATCGCGAACAAATAACATAATATCCGTAAGCAGGTTTGTGTTCTATACCAACGAAGCAATTCCCTACAAACATGACGAATCAGTAGTTTTTATTTCGTTAGTACTTAAATTATTTTTAAAAAAAATATGTGGAGTAACAAAACTCCCCCATTTTAATACTATTTATTAAATTTACATGTGTAAAACATTTGTGAGCACACACACAGATACACACATTTAAGTAAAAGCTCCTTCCACATACCCATACAAACATAAATTTACAAAAGAATAATATTTCGATGGCATTGCATGTGTGTTGTGGAAAATAATGGAAAACACTGAATGAAAATGTCATAAAATTTCATTATATAAATGGCCAAATAAATTTCGAGTAAAAAATGAAAATCTTAAAACGTGACTCAATTATTATTCTATTTCATCAAGATGTCAATTTTATCGTTTTCCATATGAATATTTTAAATAAATTTTCGTGCTCCTGCCGTCAGAATAAAAAATAAAAATGGTTATTTATGTTAAAACAAATAAAATTAAATTGTTTTTCGTATACGATTAAAGAAGTAAAAAAAGTTTTGCAGATTCTTTCACATATAGAAATAAAAAACGAAATAGAATAATATGCAAAACAAAACGATGGAAGAGAAAATAAAACTCACTTTTCAAAATTATGTTAAAAAAAATAATAAATTGTAAAATTCTGTTTTTATGTTGAGTTGGAAAAGTTGCTTTTAAAAAGAGAGAGCCCTTGTTCAAATCATTGACATACCCTTTTGTCGTATTATTACAACATTCATACATTATTGTAGCTGCGACACATGTTTCTAAGTTTCTTTAGATTTTATTTCAAGTATAATTCATGCAAGTACTTTAGAAATGCACACAGAAATACACTTTACTAAAACATTTATGTCTATGGTGTGGGCTTGTATATTTAAACATCAGTTTTATTTATATCCTGATGATCTGCCTTTTTGCAGTTAAAATAATAAAGTTTTACCGCCTCATATAAATTGTGAGCGACTATGGCTTATTGGCACGTCAGCAGCCCAGCAAAAATACAAAAGAAAGCTAGAAAGTAACAGGAAAGAAAAGAATTAAGTAAAGTTTATACATTTTGCTAGTAAGTATATACTTATTGAGTCAGTGTTTCCCAATCGATTTTGAAAGATATACTCGTATATATATGTATTTGTCATATGCTACTACATGAAGGGTTTGCACGAAAATATAAAACGTGATTAAGACGCACATTTTGAAACAGAAACATATTATGATTGAATGATATGGTTGTATTCAAATCATATTCCTATGAAACCTATAAATAAATAATATGGAACTACATAAATAGCAAGAAAAGTATCCAAAACTATATTAATATGATCGAGTTTAATCAAAATGTGGTCCAACGAGATCATCACATAACTCTTGATTAGTCAATTTAGAAAGTTGTAGTATTGCAGATATTCTTATTCATGTGGCACTGCGAAGTAAGGCCCCAGAACAGAAAACGAAATATAGCCCCAGAAAACAGAAACAAGAACATTTTGGGCCGTTTCCGTATATTTTTTGGACTTTATTTAATTTTTTAATAAAATAATATTTTATATTTTCGAAAACGAAATATAGCTGCAAAAAACGAAAACGAATTAAGGCCCCACAAAATATAACCATCTTTTCACTTTGGACCTATCTTTCATTCGTCAACTACGCAGATATCACTAATCTTTAAATACATGAAATATGGTACCAAAGATTTCATATAAGCTTTTGGGACCTTATTTCATTTTCACTAATTTAAGATGATTATTAAAATTAAATATATTTTTTTAAATATATTTAACGGTACACTTTTGAGATTCTTACTTTTGCTTTATAAAGACAAAATGAGATTCATTTATTGAAGTGTTTTTGACGTGAAAGGTAGTGCAGCTTACATAAATTAAAATGGAATGCGTGTTTTTTACGGGAAAAAGATCCAATTCAACGCTCCTTTTCGTCAAAGAAGAAAAAATTATATATCGGAAGAAATCTTCTTACAAAGATGTCATTATTGTTGTTAAAATTGTAAATCGTGCGATTTTTAAAATACAGTGCCAGCTCGTTAATCCGAATTAATGATTGTAGACCCTGATTCGGATTAACGGATTACTGGATGTGCTGGTGTTATGTATTATAATTCACTATATTCCAAAATAAAACACAAGCCAGGATTTCAAAACTAATTTATTTTATTTTTATTAATCAAGAACGCAAAAATTAAAGCTTTTTTATATATTATGTTTTTTTAACATAATTTATGATGTAGGTTTGCTTCTCTTTCTTTGCACATGCTTCCAAAGCTTTGTTCCTCAATTCTTTTAGTATCAATATGTAATCTGTTTCCATACCTCGGTCTTTTGTCCAATCTCTTGAAGTATTTAAGGCCTGCACAGCTTCACGATTTCTAACGTGTTTCATAATTAAATGCTGAGATTCCAAATTTTCTGTGTCTGACTCTGAACTACTACACGAAGTATTGTCAGAGTTAATAATCCAACTAAGAATAATTTCATTTTCGGATATTAGCACCTCATTATTGCGGTGAAATAAGTTGGTTATTGTGCGAAAATCTTTTGTTTTTCCAACACAATCATTCTCAGGCAATTCTTGTTGTAACAATCATAGTGGGATGTTATCATCTAAAGCCCACCTTTGAAGATGAATATGCTTCCAACAAGAATTTATAATAGAATATAAATACTTACATACATGCATATATGTATATATATATACCCGCCCGTTAATTTTAAAATTCCACACATAGTTTTGTAAAAAAAACACAAAAAACCAGAAAAATAAAAAAATAAAAATTCGGTTTAACGAACTTGCAACCAATTCGGACTATAGAGTATGTAATACGTCATAAATTCAATTCGGATTAGCGAGCTAGCACTGTTTATACATTTTCACTAAATTATCTTTAACTAACATCCCAATATTTACTAACTAAAATAAAAAAACGCAATTACAATTATGTATATCAAGTTAAAAATTCTAAATCTAGATAATCCTAATTGCATTTTTTTTAAGGTGATTTCAATCTTTAATCAATCATCTATCGATTTTTATTATAAAGGTTTTTGTTTAATATCACGATTAAAAATTAAAAAATTTATTTAAAATATACATATAGTATATGAGCCATATTTTTTCCCTTTAGGTTTTACTATTGACAAGAAATGTAAGTAGCCGCAAATTTTTACTCCAATATGTTAGATCTTCCAAACATGCTTCGGTAGCTTATCATAAGATAATGCCACTAGCACTGCTTTCACCTAATTTAATTAAAGATGCTTCCAATCAACTTAAAACGGGAATTTATGTTATGGACAGCGAAAATATATTCACAAGCTTTTTAAAATATTTTGAAAAATAGTGGATAAAAAAGGTCAGTTGAATTGTTTGAAATTTAAGATTGTATGTTGTTTTATATTTGAGTAAGGTTGAGTGTGAAAACTTCAGTGTTTACAAACCAGATAACCGTACTACTTCAAGGAAGTATTTGTTTAAAATTTTACTATACGACATAAGAAACCATTTAAATAAATAATTTATTTTTACTCTACTGGGGTGTTTTTTTCAAAATGAAAAATTGTCGCAAGAACAATATGTGAGTAAATCTTAAACACACATATTAACTTTCCAATTGCTGCTTAATTAAGCCTTTCCGAAAAAATCTGAATTACATACTTTTTTAAAAACACACTTCACAAATTCTCTTCCTGTCCTTCTTTAATTCTTTAATTAATTATAAATATTGTACTGCTCAGCATCGGCAGTTTTACAAAATAGTGCAACTTAAGCTAAATTAATTTTAAAATAAATAATAATTTAATTGCTGAACAATATTGATGGACCTCAATAAAGTTTATTGCTTTGTTATGTGTTATGTACTGAGTAAAAAATGCAAATGTAACTCATAACAACATTAACGAAATCAAAATTTTATTATACAAAGTTGACCACTAGAGTACTAAATTAAAAACTTTGATATTTTTCCTAATGCGTTTTCGTTTTGTTCTCCCAACAAACACAATGGTTTTGTCATTTTAAAGTATAAATAGAATTACATTCTGTTTTTGGAAATAGTAGAAATCAATTAATAAAAAAGTTAAAAGAAGATTTTCGATTCAAAGTAGATACGCAAATAGTTCTGTCAATTATCCTACTGATAGTCAAATTAAGGCTACATACATATATATTCACTTTAGCTTTAGCTTTTTAAAGATTTATGTTTATCAATAATGGATTTATTTGGAGAAATCATTATTGAAATGTCTCTATCTGATGCAAGAATAACTCGCCGAACGGAAGATATAGGCCTTTTTATACAATGGGAAATAAAAGAACGGATTAAAAATGTCAGATACTTGTCGGTATGTTTCGCTGAAAGTGTTAACATATCCAATACTAGCTAAATGATTATTTGCATAAGAATGTTTGATAATTTTTTCAACTAATTTGAGGAGATATTAAAAGTGGAGTCCTTTGATGGAAATGCCACTGGTGAATCTATTCATAATTCTGAAAAAAAATTTTGGAAATAAAATCGTTAAAATCGTCAATATTAAAAAAAGTCTTCAAAAAATCGTCAAGCCTCTAACTTCTGTTTTATACAACAACCAATATTATTTTATATAAATAAAACAATTTTTCTTTTGAAAATTAACAATTCAACGCATTTATTAAAAACTTCAAACACAAACTAATGGAAAACTCAACAATATCTTAAACATGTTTAGTCAATTCAAGGCAAGATTTGAACAGATTTTGTGTCGAAACAGTTAATATATTTTCCATAATAAACGTTAATTTTTTGTTTGACATGTTTTATAACTTAGTTCAATATTCATTTCAAAATAAACCTAAACAGTTCAACAAATTACGCATAAACGCATTAATTATTAAAAACGTAGGCACCCGTCATACTCTTCATGTTTACATTGTCACAAGTGGTTGAATACTAAGAAAGTTAAATATAAAAGACAAAAACAAGGTAAAAAATAGCTTGATCTCTGCAGCCAATGGCTCTGAAAAAAGCGGGAGAGTATGGGATATATGGAATAATTAATCATCAGAGATGGAAGTTTCGTTCTAACCGAAATTGATTTAAATTGTAAGAATGAATAAACTGCTATTTTTGTATTCTAATTCTTTAAATAATACGATTAAATAGTTGATATTCCAAGTCACTAATATCTAACGTCAAAAGGGGCAAAGGCGAACAAAAAAGGCTGACGAGATGGTGTAGCGACCTCGAAATCAGTTCTGATCTGTTCTGCTAGTATGATGAACAATACATTATTCCAAATAGAACCTCTCTAAATAAAATAATGAATTTATCCAAAAAAAAATTTTAAAAATTAAGAAGAAATGGGTAAACTCAGATTTGAGCTCAAGCCACACAATGCATTTCAATTGAGCAAAAAGTTGTGAAGTCAAAAAATCGTCAATGTATTAGGGATACTAAACAAAAATCGTCAATCGTCATTTTCTGAAATTAGCTCTAAAAATCGACAAATGACAAAATCGTCAAGTTCGGCACCCCTGCTTATGCGCTGTATTTAAATGTATAATATGCGCATTCATTTTACTCATAATTTGATTACAAACAAAAAATTGGGTTGGGTTAATTTAACGTTAATTAGTGATGGTAAAATTTGAATATTGATCGTGGTCAAGTTGTGTTTGCTTTAAAAATAACGAATAATACCTTCCACATGGTATCACTTTACCCAGTTGTTTTTTAAATGTCGTATAAGGCCACTTGTGCTCCTGCTTTTGCATAAAATAAATTTTGCACACAACTTTCAAGCAACAGTGTCTGGCGATTCCCTTATAAAAAATCCCGTGCAAAATATTATATGTATTTATGATAAAAATTCAATAAAATTACACATCTACCTTGTAAACGCAACTATATCAACTATTTTTAATAAAAACTTCAAATAAACACCTAAATAAATGTCAAAGTATTGACAGCTGTTTGTAGAACCATAAGAGTTGTGATTTCCACAGTAAAAAAAATTTCGCGGGGATTCCCGCTCTATTTCCCGGGAATCCAGTATTGAAAAACTCTAGTCACGTTCCACAAAACCGTAGTTTACTCGATATGAGCCCAAGTTTTGATCTCATCAGAGTTCATCCTTACATTGTTATATCGTTAGTCGACGAGGACGCGAAAGGGTAGCAAATTTAAATTCCAATAAATATGGGGAATTCGGTTTGCAAAGACGCAGAAGGACATCTGCCTAAACAATTCAAGAGTGTAAAGATAAAAATGTACTTGAGCTTTTCTGTACATCTAAGGATATAGACTTTCGAAAAACGTGAAAAGGGTAAACACATCAACTGCAACCGAATTGTTTTTTAATAGATTTGTAGTATCAATGGGAATCTCTGCCTTCGAAAATAGTAAAGTTATTAACTCAAAACCCATATTAAGTATTTTTCATACTGAAGTATTTTCATGTACCCGAAAATAAGTAAAAATAAGTTTCTTTTTGAAACAATAAAAGGAAATCTCAGTAAGTAACTCATACATACGCCCACATTGATTTCCATTTCAATTGTAACAGTCTTCTGTTGTTTTTAGCACATCTAATTCATACTCCATAAAAGGAACTGATTTTGGTTTCTATTTTCTTTTTTTTGTGTTCATCAGCAATAACCGTTTATACTTTTTTTATATCATTTTTCTTTATTTTTTCTTTTAGCTGTTATTGCTAACATTTTCATTTTTTACAACATTTATATGGCAAAATATATAGTTAAATACACATGTACTCATACGTGAAAAAGAAAAACTTACTGCTTATCACGGTGGTGTAGCACTCAAATAGTATCCCTGCATGTTGTGGCAGATATACAAGAGTGTGTGTTCTTAAGCCACTCAATGGAGATGGCACAGACTGTGGTAACATATTTGGCTTTTTTATTTATGAAGACTCAGCGGAAGTTGAACGCTACAAATGCTATCGTAATAATAATATGAAATGATTGCTGCAAACAACTGACGACATTGCCAAAGGATTTATTATCATATTATAGTCATTTAATTTTTTATATTTACTTGTTTATTTTTGGATTCTGTTGTAGATAAGGGTGGCTGCTAAAAATTTAATATATTTATTCCTAAGATCTAAAGTTCATTTCACGTAGCAGAGTTCTTATATTTAAGTAAGTCAATTAACATGATGTCTAAACATGTTGCAGTTGAAGCAATTATATAAAATTTTTTAATTTTGTTTTCACTTTGTTAACTTTCTTTTTATAAAAATTCTCAGCCGTCAGCTGTCTCAAAAAAGGTTTTTTTTCAATTTTAGGATAGCAAAACATGTTACATATGATTCAATAAAAAATTAAATAAAACATTAGCCCTATTCACAATCTTGTGTATTTGATATTGAATTTTTTTGACATCGCTTTAGCTTGCAATATTTATTGCAAAACACAGAGTTCACACTAGCTGAATTCACAATCTAGTGCAAATGGTCTTGCATCGTAGCATTTGCAAAGTGGTGTAGCATATTTTTACTCTACACTAACAAAATGCAAAAATATGTACTTGCTACTCTTGTAAAAATAAGCAACACCTAAAGGTAGTAGTATATACATATTTGCACTCTCCGTATGCAACAAATAATTGCAAAAAAGAATACCGAAATGTTCTTTCGCCACTCATTCGCGAATGTGTATGTGTAACAGTGCTTCCACCTAATATGTAATTACACATATCATGTGTAATTTTTTTTTCATATGTAGCCAATGTGTAATTAAAAATTTTATCTTTTTTGTGATGACAACTGCGATGGCGACAAATAAGGATTGGCTGTGATATTTTAATATATTTATGAAACTGTTTTGCATTTATTTTGCTTTATATGGCATTTACACCAAACCGAAATCTAGTAGATTTCAATTGAAATTTCTATCAAAATCTCTAACGTTTACACCGGGTTATTCGTGAAATTTTTTGAGATTTCGTATCCATGACAAAAACAATTGATTGGAATTTTAATTTTTGTGTCAAATTCCATACAAAAATTTATTATTTAAATGCAAAACAGCTGGCGATCACACCCTTCAAAGAATTCATGCAAAAACAAATAATTGGAATTTTAAGTGCCAAACTCCATACAAAAAACTTATCATTCAAATGCGAAACAGCGGTGAGCACACTCTTCAAAGATATGTTATTAAACAGCGTAGTATTTTTCAGTACAATTTAGGAAAAACCACATTTGCATTACTAAGTGCTACGAGATCTTAAATCAAAAGCAAAACAATTGTATGGGAAATCTAGTCAAAATCAACAAGATATTGTAAGTACTAGATTTTGGCCTGGTGTAAATGCCATATTAAATTTATTAAGTTTTTGTTTGTGATTGTCCTTTTTACACAAAACAAAACCATGATATTTTTAAGAAGAACGATGTAGAGTTGGTCTATAGAAAATTATGCATACACAGAAATAAAAAAATTCCCTGGAGAAGTTAAAAAATACCAACGAAACGTCGTAACAATATTAAAAAAATCTTTTATTAAGTGACCTTGAAGGCCCAAATATTGAATATATATTCATCATCAAAAAAATGTTGGAATTACACCGAAAAAGTCAAATATTTAATCTAAGAAAATCATGATGCATTTGTAATTTAAGATTTCGTTGGTGACAACACTGATATGTAAATGTAAATAAATTAAAAAACCTTTCCTTTTTCGTTTTTGCTAAAAATTATTGCAAACTAAACCAACAAAACTGTTAAAGTTTTATGGAAAATGTTTAAAATTGCAAAAATATGCCATCTCAAATCAAGATTGTGAATTGTGCTACTGTGATTTTTTATCTTATTTATTTAAATTTATACATACACATACACACACATGTTAATCAGCGATGATAGAACATGTCGCACAGAGGAGTATTTGACCCAAAAAGCTGGCCAAAAAGGCAAATATGAATTTAAAGAAATCTTAAGAATTAAGTGTAAATCTCGATACACAACAAAATTTTACATCATATTTTAAATTGTTTAGACTTTATGTTGCGACTTGTAGCTCTAAGACACTGCTAAAGTCAGAAAAGTGAAGAAAATTATATGCGCTTTTAATGTTTTTTTCGGTTTCAAGATGTTTATATGATATTTTTGTTGCGGCTAAACGAAGAAAGTTATTACATTGATTTCGCTGAAAGATTTCTTCAAAATTTTTTTTTGATATATAAAAAAGAAATTATCTTGAATATTAATGTTAAAAAAATTCGTTTAAAAATTTAAAAAAAATAAATTTCTACACTTTTTTGTAAAAAAAATATGAAAAATTTTTTTAAAAGTGAAGGTAGCAAATGAAGAAATTATGTTTTATATAACAATAAAATTTAGAATCTCTAATTTTAGACCCGAAAAAAAGTTTGCGAAAGTTTGCGGCATTAATTTTAACGATTTTTTTTAATTTTTAAATATAATTTTTTGTTACTCATCAAGTATTTCTTCAAATACTTTTTTGACATCATAATCTTTTGTGTCTGTTGAATCATTGATTTTAAATCTTATTCCTATCACTTTTAGCACTTCACAATGTGACTGATTACCTTCCTATAAATATGAATTTGCAAAATGCTTTAATACCGATAATAGTTATAAGGGAATGCTCCACACCGCAATAAAACAGTTTGTTATTTACTTGCGCTTTATATAACATTATTTATTTGTTAGAAAAATATATGTACATACCAAACTAAAGTCATTTTTAAAAGCCTTAATCACAAAATTTATATTAAAAATAGTAAATATAGTTACGTAAAAAATGGTCAAAGACCAAGGTGCACTTACTAACACATAAAAACATAAGTATAAAAATACATATTCCTGTACGGGTTATTGCATTCAACTTTTCTCAGAACCGTTTTGCAACTTCGAGAGATAACACAGAAAAAATTTACACAATATTGCAGTTATTCCAAATAGTAAAAGAGCTGTTATTCCAATTAGTTGGAAAATTATGCGGAATTTCAAGGAGATCAGGACATATGACAATGATTTCAACGTTTTTAATTACTATAACTTTTGCGCGTGTAAAGTATTAAATAATATAAAATAAATATTTGTTGGAGAGGGGGGTTGTTGGAAAAACAGACAAGAATCAGCCCCTAGAATTTTTATATGAAAATACACTTAAAACTATCAAAAAACTCAATCTGTCGATTCAAAAAACATGTTTAATATTTTTGGCCAGCTTTTTGGCTCAAATACTCCTCTCTGTGTCCGTATTCTGAGGTAAACTAGAGGTTTTAAGTCATGCATATTTGCAAAATAGTAGCAAGGGCATCTCTGTATATTTTGAAAATGTAATGGGGCCATTGTTAGCTAATTGAGCAAAAAATAACTGGTTCTTCTTGTCGTTAATCCACACGTATTAATTCTTGTATAAATATTATAATTCGCTCTTCATTCATGAATTCATCTTTTCATTGAAATAAACTTTAATTTAATCCACAGAGTATATTATTATCCTAAACTTCGTAATGTTTAGGGTAAACTGAAAAAGTATAATTACTTAGTTTAAGCTTACACGCCCGAACAAATACTTCCTGTATTCTTTTCAAGTCAAAGTTTGCATAAATAAGATTTTAAGTCACATTCAACCGTTCCATCTAATATGTGGCAAATACATGGAAGTACACATGAAGACAGAAAGGAGAAGCAACGTTATTTTGCTTCTGCCGCGTAAGTTTTCCGTTAATCAAGCCAATTTAGTAATCATATCAAAATGAATTTCAATTTGTTTTTTAGATATCTAATTACCTAATCCTTTAATGCAGCTCATATTAATTCAGTTAAAAATCGCATTGAATGTTTGTATTCGTACAGCTGTGTTTATTTTTAAATTCAATACCTTCCAAATAGAAACTGACAAATACATTAACTGCAACATGATTCACAAATTATCAACTTTCACTCCCACCTTTCAATGCACAACCAACTGACACACTGCCACCAATTTAATACGGCCGATCATCACGTTTGTTGGGTAATTTGAGATTCCGTTTAATGAAAATTCAATTACAACACATTCGTTTCGCGTTTATTAAATCAATATTAAATCCTTGCGGGCAACACAAACGGCAGAGATTTATGACATCAATGTTTTCGATGGCATTTGTTGATGTGCAGCCAGTTGGTAGGAAAGAATTGGGCAGACTGCTTTTTCTCCCTAAAATCAAATTAATTTTGATAAAGCGTCAGTGTTTGTGTTAATTTTTGAGTAATGGAATTTTAACCCCAAATTTTATTAATGAGTTTGTTAAAACATATTAACCCAATATCCTTTTTTTAAAGCTGAAAGAGTTTTTCATCATTAGAAGCGTGAAAAAAACGGAAAAGTTCATATTTCAAAAATCATTAAAAAAGGGTGTGCTACCAATTTTTCTTCAAGAACAAGGAGTATCTGTATAGATGTCTGCTGTAGATTATGGATTGTTTGCATGAACATTGAAAATGAACGTTAGCGAATGATTAATTAATAAATTTAACATTTAATATACGAAATATGGTTTCTTTTTAGGACTTTAATGGTGTAAATATTAAAGTTATAAGAAAGTGTATTAATATAATGACTTGAAGAATATCAAATTTCATTTAAACTATTATGTTAATCCATAAAATAATAATAATAGTATTTTCATCTGCAAAAAAAATATTTCTATACTTAGAAAACCCTTAAAACTGATGCCAATCACTAAAGCTGTATGTTTAATTAAATGTGCTGTTAAACAAAAAAATAGTTACACTTTTTAAAAATTCAATTAAAAATGAATGGAAAACATTGTTCATAACAAAATAATTGATTTACACAAGCTTCGTATTATTTCCCCAAAAACATTTGCAGTCGACTCTTGATAATTTGAAATTGGTTAATTTGAATCTAGCGATATTTCGAACTGTTTTCCAGGTCCCTTGAAAAACATTCAACAAATTGAAAAAAAATCTATGCAATTTGGTCCGCTCTGTAATTTGAATTACATATTGATCGCCTACGCGTATAATTTGATTTTTTTGACTCTACGGTCAATAATTTAAATTATTTTAATGCGCTTTATATGCGCTGCTCTAAAGGAATGACATCTTGCCTGTTCTTCAATTTGAAGTTTGGTTTTTCTACACTCTAAAATTTGTATTCGTAATGTGATTTTGATTTTGCTTTTGAAACAAAAAAAAAAAATTAAAATCGTTTTAGCATAAACCACAAAGGTGTACGGTGTCATAACCGATGGTGAACGATTGAATTTGACT
Source organism: Gymnocheta viridis (assembly GCA_956483585.1). Taxonomy (NCBI): domain Eukaryota; kingdom Metazoa; phylum Arthropoda; class Insecta; order Diptera; family Tachinidae; genus Gymnocheta; species Gymnocheta viridis. Next base: position 46,678,495 of record OY101443.1, on the reverse strand, counting down.
TCTTTGAATGGGGAAGATGAAGCAGACGAAGATGAGCAACCACCGATTTCAGTTTCCTGCACAAGTAAAGCAATGCCAAGTCTCAATGCATTACGCTCCTTCGCGTAAGTGAATATTTTTTTCAGCACTAATCACAATTGAAAATTTATTGAGCAAAGACAGATTGAAGTTGTTCACTAAAAATTAAATAACGGATTATTTTTCATTAAAATTATGTACCTATACATATGCACATAACTGTAAAAAAGTTCACAATAAAAAAATCTGAAATTTTAATTAAACTCTTGTTAATATGAATTTTTTTATATCCCTCTTGATAATTTGAGTTAATATGAAATCTCGATTTGAACTTTTTGTCTGGTCCCTTGAATTTTAAATTGTCGAGATTAGTTTAAATAATAATGATGCTTGCCAAAAAACTGCTCAAGCGGATAGAATATGGTCCAGTTGAGGTATGTTGCTGTCCCGAGAACATGCAAAAGTTATTCCAGCCAGAATTTTCTGTCTACTCCAATCATAACGCAGTTTGATGACATTCGAACTCGAGCATATTACAAAAAATCATCGTTCGAAATTTTCAAAGCAGTTCGACTATAAATAGAGCTAAAATTTGCGGTCCAAAGAACGACAATGCGACATAAAATGGATCTTTTGTTCCATAAGGCACTGCTACTCGTTCAATATACATTATAATATTTTAATCGCGATCCATTTTCTGGATTTCGATAAATTGAACGTGTAGCAGTGTTCATAGATCACTAAATTATTCCAACCTTTATACGAAACACTTAACGAATGGCAGTAAGGAGTGAAAGACCGACCGATAAATTTACAAATAATGTGTGCCGTTGTTTTATCTTCTTCCGTGCACAAACAATACAAAGATGAAAGAAAGATAGTCACTTCTACACAGAAGATAGTTTAGACTAAAATAGGCAGAGAAGAAACCGATAACCAGTAACCGTCTAGCTTACTACACTATTTTGTTCTACAACATGACAAAAGGAGGCGTAGATGTTGTAGATCAGAAGTGTGGTAGTTACGATTAGCTTCTGTAGTGCGTCAAGACATTTCAAAACAAGCTTGTATCTACACTCCCACGAAAGAAAGACTCAAGAGATGCTTGGCCATGCGAAAAAAATAGCTACATGCGCGTCATTACGACGTGTGGACCATTAACCCATGGATACAGAAATTTTCGCAATGGTTCCAAAGATGCCAGCGTTAGCGGCATTTAAAGTTTTGGTTCCGTCTGAGTACCACGGTATGCTGCTGGATTCCACAGGAACTCCACCATCTTGCCGAGCCTCAGTTCACACTAAATCCTTTGACTGGGTTTTTCCAACAATTCACTACTGTGCCTAAAGTACTCAGGATTAATGAATGTTCATTGCCAACACAGTGAGCAGAGTTGCCAGGGCCCAACCTGTTAGCAACTTTTGCTGTAGAGGATTTTTGAATAGCACTTAGATTAATCAAGGCGTTAGTGGTCAGTGTTGGAAAGGTCCTAAAGACATCGGTAGCGTGTGAACCTTGCATGTTTAAAGTGCAACCTGCGCAATTCTTCACTGCCTAAAATGCACTAATGACTTTTTGAGTTGCGAATTTGAAATGATGATTTCATGACAGCCATCTCTCAAGAAAAACACCTAAATAATTTACATCGTTAGAATAACGGGTGATATATCCATTTAACAGAACTATTCCGAGATCAAGTATTCTTATGAGAAAGGAACAACAAGAGTTTTATCTGGATTAGCCGAAATACCGTGCTTCCCACATCATGTTCTAATAAAGAACAAATCATAACGTCTGAAAGAATGCATTCGAATTTTCATTTGCCTTATCCAGCAGGTTCTTGGCATAGACGATAATTTTATGTCCTCATTTACTAAGAACTTCAGGAAGTTCGTCAATCACCACCGATCAAAGAAGTGTGTATAGGACCCCCCCCCCCCCCACCACTCTTTCCCTGCGTTAGTAGTAACCATGTCGTATCCAAAAGCTGCAAATATAGATCCAAGCCACTTCACAGAAGCGTGGGCAAAACCCTTTTGCCTGAGAGTCCTTGCTATTCAACCATATCCTTTATTATCAAAGGTACACAAGGCGGTACCAGTGAAAGTATTTTTAAATTAAAAACTATAGGACTATGTGTGTATAAGGAGGTCCTTAAAAAGTATGCAGACATTTAAACACTCATATTTGAATACATATGTGCCGTCGAAATACATCTGTTAAAGTAGTATCTATTTTGGTAACATATAAATTCATACATGCAAGACATGGAACTGATATGGATAAATTAAATTCTTTAGCATTGTGACATGCATTATTTGTTGCTGTTGCTCATGTCAATTTATGCAACATCCCACTAAAACAACCAAATAAAGAAAATTGAACAAGAGTTATACAAAATATGTATTTTTAAATTCCTGCACGTCCTGTTTTAAGCCAAGAAAGAAGAAAAGGCAAAGTTGGAAAACAAAACTTACATACCAAATATTATCACGTACAAGTTGAGTTCTCATTGAAATGTTACAGGATTCGACAACTGAATTCAAAACAAAAAAGGGGAAACTGAAAAAAATGAAAACATGTTGTTTTCTTAATTTCGTTTGTCATACAGGAAATAAGAAAAACAAAAAATTAAATTGGTTTTAAAATGATAGATGATGATATTAGCGGAATGAAGTTGAGATGAGTAGTGGAGTAGTGGATGCCGCATACGCAACAATATGCTACAAAATAGAATACACCATCTCGGTAATCCGGACACATCTATAATCAAGGCACTGTTATATACCGAACAATATTACTTTTTTACTCTTTACTCCGGAAATAATTTATTTTAATTTTATAATTTTCTCATTCATGAGATGCTATTTGTGTGATAACGGATCTTTTTATCGTAATCCGCGTCCACGTTTGGAATTTTTGCAATTTTGCTTTATTTAGTTTGAATGTATTTGGTGACATAGTAAGCAGTTATGGACAGGCAGGAAGGAAGCACGGAGTGAGGAAGACTTAACACCTCTTGCATTTCTTCGTAGCTCACAAAACAAACAAAAAATTAACTTTAATATAATTATAATAAGGAGTTATAGTTCTCTAGAAATATTCGAATAATCTAACGATAGGCTGCTAAAAAGGTTTGCAAAATATCAGAAAAGTGACATAAAACTAAACAAAAATAATATAAAGATCTAATATAACTTTATATTATGAAATTTTGATTGTATAGTAAAATATTTTTTTTTATATTTTTAAAGAGAAATGATTACCTATTCTCACATAAAATAGTTGAATACATGGAAAAGATACATTCTATATCAGTAGATAATACTGGAGCAAAATTGAGTGCCTCCGTTTGGTTTTTATTAAAACTCATGTTTCCAGATTTACGATTGGATGGAAAGGTTGTATTAAATATATGATTAACATATTTGCATTCATCTTCAGTACATTTTTTCACGTTATCAAAAACTTTCAGCAACTGCTTTCAGTGTGCAATTTTGTAATACTTGAACACATATACACTCCGGTTCACTTATTTAAAGGCAATAAAAATTCCATATTCAGCTGCCTGCGTCTTTTGCAATTTTTTAACCGATTGCAGAATTTTAAAATAGAAATGAAAGCTAGACATCTTTAGATATGAAAAAAATCATGAAAATAGTGGTTTCTTTACTAAAGAACTTTTTTTTAAGCAATTTATCAAAAAAGTCCAAATATATGCTATTTTTTCTGGCTCAGTTAATTATTTATTTAATATTTTTAAAGTCAGCGATGATTTTTTGTAAGGAGCGTTTATTTATTACAATTTATTAAATCTCAATTATTTTACGAGTCAAAATGGCAAAACAAACAATTTTAAATGTATCGGAAATAACTAAGACCGATGTTTACCGCTCTGAAGGATATTCTAACCGCGCAATAGCTGAAAAAATTGAACGAAGCCCAACAATTGTCGACAATTACATCAAGGACCACGTGGGGTATGAATAAATTTTAAAGGAAGGTTTTCATGAGAAAAGAAAAATAATTAGAATTGCTTCTAATTCTGCCTTATCCTTGTCAAAAATAATAGATCAAGCTGGAGTGCAAGCGAGCAAGTCATCAGTACCCAGAGTAATTAAGAGCTGTGAGTATCTTAAATACCTGAAATTACAAAAAAATCCGCCACTTAATGCTCCTCGGAAGGAAAAGCGGCTTCAATTCGCAAGAGACTACATGGTTTGGGATGTGCAGCAAAGTGGTCATGTAAATGACTGGAGAACCGTTGTATTTACGGATGAGAAGAAGTATAATTTGGATAGGCCTTATGGTTACAACTACTATTTCCATGATCTGCGCAAAGAAAAGTAATGTTTGAACCGACATCACAGCCGAGAGGGCGGCGTTATAGTGTGGGGTGCTATTACGTACTTTGGCACCATCAATCTTGAATTTCAATGTGCAAAAATTACTAAAGGGTCCGCCAGATAACTTTTTTTTTGAAAACTACTGAATATTTTCTCAAATTTTTTTTTTATTTGAAAGTACAATCCTTCCGGTTAATAATGAGAAATAACTTCATTCAATTGGCTGCCTCGGCTGGCCATGCAGTAGCCTACACGATCGGTCCAATTTTTAAGCACATTATCGCTTGTGTGCAGCTGTATTTCCCCAATGGCTTCACGAATATTGTCCTTTAAAGCGTCAATTGTCTCTGGCTTGTCGGCGTAACACTTATCTTTGACGGCACCCCACAAATAATAGTCCAACGGTGTCAAATCGCAGCTCCGAGGTGGCCAAACGACATCAGCTCTGCGGCTGATAATGCGATCTTCAAAAACAGGGCGCAACACATCGAGTGTAGCTTCGGCTGTGTGGCACGTAGCTCCGTCCTGTTGAAACCAAATGTTGCCAATATCCTCCTCTTCAATTTTTGTGAACAAAAAATCTTTCAACATGGCCTGATAACGATCGCCATTGACTGTAACGGCCACTCCTTGGCCCAATTATGCCTCTAGACCAAAATTCGCACCAAACAGTGACTCGTTTTGGGTGCGTCGGCTTTTCAATGTATGCGTGCGGGTGTTATGTGCCCCAAATGTGACAATTTTGCTTGTTTAAATACCCGCCAAGATCAAAATGAGCTTCATCTGAAAAGATTATTTTTTTTTGGAAAAATCGTCATCTTCTGTAGTAAAGTAATTTCGCAATATTTCCCAGCGTTGTTCAAGCGTATACACAACCATATTCGTTCAGCGGAAGGATAGAGCTAATTATCTGTCAAATCAGACATGAGCTAAGTGTTACCATTCACGAAATAAGCACTAGTTGAAAAAAAAAACGTTAAACATCGAAAATGTCTGGGGTTGGTTACCTCGTAAGGAGGTAGACAATTTGATGACAATCAGTCACTAATTCAGGCCATTAAGGATGCTTGGAATCAAATTTCGTTGGATTACACAAATTCTCTTTATCTGTCAATGAAAGCTAGTAAATTAGAAGTTATTAAAAAAAAGGTGGTTGTACCCATTACTAATAATTCTTAAATAAAGTAAAATAAATTTAAAAAAAAAAAACAAGAAAAACTGTTTTTCATTAAAACTAGTTAAAGTGCCTTTATTCAAGTGAACCAAAAAAGCTCATTTTTGGACTTTTTTATAAATTGCTAAAAAACTTTATTTAAAAAACCGCTAATCTTATGATTTATTTATATCTCAAGATGCTTAGTTTCTATTTTTATTTTAAAATTCTGCAATCGGGTAAAAATTTCAAAAAATACAGGTTGCTGAATATAGAATTTTTAGTGCATTTATATAAGTGAAACGGAGTGTATTTACAATGAAGCACTGTCGAATCGGCTCTTGGCATTTTCGAACACAACACGCCTGATATTTTTGGTTAGCGAATTTCATATTTAAGAAATACCTGCTGTTCACTGACAGCCCCTTTGTGCAGTTGAGATACCTTGGAATTCACTTTATAGTGCTATTTTCAAAAGTAGCTGCATAGAACAAAGTCAGACTTTAAAAATCGGATTTCATAGCAAAATATATTAAAAGGGGTTTTTCATGCGAAATAATTAATAAAATGACAAATGACATATAAACTTGTCCGGCTAATAAATAACCTGCTGGAAAACTTGAAATATGCTCTAAAAAGTTGTTTTATGCAGATTAAATATGCATTAAATAATTTAAAATATGCCCGTAAAAGATCTCGATATCAGAAATACTTTTTATTGGCAATTGTTATTGAAACAAAAAGCGTTGCTTATTACATCAAATAATCTTTAATAAATTAAAAATGTTCTTTCTCACTTCTGATGTAATAAGACAATATTTAAAAGTTAATCTTTTTTTAATATCATATTTTAAAGTTGCTTTGGTTTAAACAAATGCATGTTGGAGACGCGATTTAGATGGTGGAAATGTAGCAACACGTTTCAACTGATAGTTATAAAACATTGAAAAGCCATTTATCTGTTGATCAGATTTTAAAACAGAATATTTGCTTCCGTTGCGAAAGAAAGCGTAAACGTATTAAAAAGGGCCAATAAAGTGAAAAAATATCCCCTAAAAGGGCCGAATATGCTTTATAAATTATAAAACGCTGCAAATAGACTCGTAAGATTGAAATATGCAAAAAATACTTTGAAGGGCAAAATGTGCCAAAAATCTAGGCTTTGACTACTTTGTGCCTGCTCTGTATTATTTAAATTTTAAGTTTATAAGCTGACTAATATACTATAGATACATTTATTTTTGTGTGTTTACACTAAATTGCTTATGGTTTTTGAGTTTATTCATGTATTCATAACCATACTATAAATGTTAAAGTTGTGAAAAGTATGCACATCATATTTTTATTATCATCTTAACTCGTTATTTTGCCATCAATGTTTGCAATGGGTACATGAGGGGAACTATTTATATTTTGGGAACTGGCAACACTAATGTCAATAGCTAAAATCTGGCAACATCATTATAAAATAAAAAGAATCAAATTTCAAAGTGTACTTACAACACATTCTATGGATATTGAAAACGTAAGACATTGCAATAGAAAAATTTCTCTACAAAGGGTTTGATCGTATGTAGAATAAAAATCTTCCGGTAAATAAATGGGTTGATGCTGAAACAAAAAGACAAACAGCTTCACTTTAATTTTACTGAAAACGGACATGATTTGAATGCCCATCCATAGGATGGCTTAAAAAATTTAAACAATGATATGGAGTTCGATTTGTTCCAATCAGCACAACCTCAACCGATCCATTTAAAATGAAGTTGAAAGCAAAAATAGAAGTTGGTCTATCTACTGATCAGCTGTACAATGGTGACGAGTCTGGCTTATTTTAGAAACTTCTTCCTCCAGGTGCAAAGATGGCGAATCAAAGAGTAACGATTCTATGTTGCGCAAATGCATATGAATCCCATAAAACACAATTTCTTGTTATAACTTTAAAAATTTCATCTGCCTCGTACACTACAAGAACTCAAACTCTGCTTGGTTTCACTACTCTTTTGTGGCTGAGATACATAAACATATTAAATGCATTCAACTCATCACGTTAATGTTTTTATTTTCTCACTAAGGTTAGAGATTTTTAAGGTTTTATTGTTAATTGGTAATGGTCATGAATCAGATCTCAAATCTGAAAAATGCTATAACTCTATTTTGTTGCTTTCTTCCATAAAAAGATACAAAATATTCATACGAAAAAAGAATATACTAAAATATTTTAAATTTTTAATCGCACTATTTTCCAAAAATTAATTTTTTGTATATTTAGTAAAATATTAATAGTTTAATTAAAAGCAAATTGAAATTGATAATTTCAGGGTATATCTTGTTCCTATGCGCATTTCACTGTTGCTAATGCAGATCATCAGGGAACTTTACCCAAATATTTCTTAGAACAACTTAAATATAACTTTAAAACTTACTATCTGAGTTAATTCCTTGCCGGTGGAACTTTTATATTCATAACGAAAACTAACTAATAAATTTAATTTATACAATTCATAATGATTTCTTTATAATATATTTTTATTACTATGAGAAGAGTGCTCCTTATAAATGTATAATTTAAAAGTGTTTAAGTAAAAGATGTCCTAAGAAAGATAAGCAGCTTAAAAAAAATTATATATTCACCTTGGAGCATGACCCTTAAAATGATGGAAGAAATACTTAATCCACAGCTCTATGATATTTAGCATATGGTGTCTTCAAATAAGTAAACAACAAAGAATTATGAAAAATGCACAAGTATGTAAAATAAATGCCTTTGCTATTCGTATTATTAAACTGCTTACGCCCCCCTCCTATATTTATTTTCATAAATCCCTTAGCAGCCTGTCAGTCTGCCAAACAACTGGCTCACTCCTTATTAAACAACGACCCTTAAGCGAATATATTCCTTTTTTGTATATAAGATAAATGATCACCTTTTGTATTTTTGTACGATTCTCTCAATGAAAAGAAGTCACAACTTTTTACAATGTAGCAGGAGAAAGAAAGAATTGGTCACGTACGCTCCATTTGGCAGCAATACGACAATGGAACGAGAGTCAATATAGTGTCGACTACAATAATGGGTGGTTGAGTGAAAGAGTATTTTTCAGGACTGTTGCTGTTGGTATCACCTCAAATTTTGTTTACTTATTTTTTTTTTACTTTTTAAAGATTTTAAAATTCAGGACACACCGCATTGGCTTAAACGTTTTAGAAATCTATTTTTCACAAAAACTTACATCTCGTTGTATGAATGCGAGTATGTGTATGTGAACTTATGAATGGATGGAAATACTAGAAAGTGTTATTTACATTATAATTGTTGTTGTTGTCGTTGTCATTTTTGCAAGTCGTGTTGTCACAGCATTGGAGAAGTGGTGGAAGAAACGATTTAATGATGCCATCCCATGTGCGTCTAGCAGATATCTGCTACCAACTTCAGGCTTTAGCGTACTTTTTTATTATTTTTAAAATTTATTCTTAATAATATATATGTATATATTTTCAACCTTTGTTGTTGCTGTTCTTGATGTTGTTGGGAACACAACATATGGTTCCGCAAACAGACAAACAACAATTTGAGATTCATGTTTGGAATGGCACTAGAATGAGATTTTCAAGCAAAAATATAACAAAGGCAGGTGAATAAACATTATTATTTGATTGCATTTATTTTCGCAATGAGAGTAAATTTAATTAGTGCTAAAATGCATCAAGATGTAAAAGTATTGAATTAAGCGGGCTTAAGGGAAATTAATATAAAATCTACATGATTTATAAAAGAATTAGTTAAATTTAAAAGACTTTTTATTAGCAATTTATGTATGTATTTAAATATTCTGACTCGTGGTATACTACTGTCCCTTGTATTCTAATAAAAAAGATTAAATATTCCAAACATTATAATAAATAAATACTTTCCCTAACAAATGCTGTTAAATACTTAAAGATTATAAGAAAATATATTAAATTCATATTTCTTGGCTTTCTTAGATCTTGCAACAAATTTTTGAAACTATTTTTAACATCAAAACCATAACTAAACCCGTACATGCACATTTATTCATGTGAATATATCTCTACATTAATAAATGGACGTATGGAAAAGTTTGATTACAGAGTGATAACAACTCAAGTGTACACACTTATATTTTGGACTATTTCAGTTTAGCTTTTCAGAAGGATTTCCAAGACATCCTTCATGATTAATTTTTGTGATATCAATTAGTTATATTAAAGTTAAAAAACTTATATTATCATACATAACAACATTTCGTTAACCGTTTAATTAAATGTTAATGCCGATTGATGAATTTCAAATTGCTCGAAGTAGTGATTGGCCGTACGTAAATCTCTATATAGAAATTTTGCCATTCGACAAGAATGTATTTTTCAAGTAACACATTTTTTCAAACAAAAGAATTTTCTTAAGATTGATTTGCATATGAAGTAGTATTACTCGATGGTAGTGCCAGTTTAAGATTCATGTGCTCTTAAAACAAAAATTTTTTCTCTCAAGAGGGATGATTAATTGTAAATTTTAGTTGAAAACGTAAAAAATATATAATTTTTTTTTCTAAAAAAAGAAAATGGCCAAGACGTACTAACTATAAATTTCTGTACAGACGGTTGTCAGAACTTACACTATTGTCAGTAAAATGTGTTAAAAGTACAAACATTTGAGCTGGTAATATTCGTCTGACAACGGTGTCAGTCCACTATAAGACAGCGAACTGCCAACAGTATTGTCATCTATCCAGACGTTGAACAGTGGTGCCAATTAGAACAAAAGGGTAAGAAATATGTATCTGTATGATTTTTTTCACGACTACATGAATTGAGATAAATTAGAAATTTTTTCTGCTAATTATTGAAAACACTGTTGAAAATCATATAATACTTTCTTTTTAACTTTATCTATGATGATGCCGGAAATATTCACGAAATTGAGAGCAAAGTCAAGGCAAAAAACCACAATTCAAAAATTGATAGCCAAATACGAGTACGTATCTTAGAGACATTAGATATTAGAGACATTTTTATGAAATAAAATGTATTTTCTTTATCTACTAATAAGCTTTACAAAAAGCATAAATTGTTAAAATCAAGCTTGCATTACATTGGACCAACCCAAAAACTATTCCATGTTAATAGAAATGGATCATGCGCAAATAGTTTGTTCGGCATGAGTACTATCGCGAATGCACGAACAATTGTCGTATAGCAATAAGATCTTGTTTGACGTAGTCCATGACTGCATTACATAGTATCATATTGGAACCAGTCCGATTCAGCTCTAATGGACCATGTAAACCAATATTATCTGCAGCGTCTGATAATTTTTGGCATACAACAATCTGACAACCGTGTGAAACGATAATTTTGGTTGGCAGATAAATGTCTTGTCTGACAATTGTCTAGCAGTGAAATTGTGAGGTGTTCTCACAATCATCTGAGCTGACAATTTACCTTGGGCTAACAATTTTTCATTGTCAGTAAATTACATACATACATGCCTTAAGTCTAAGACAAGTGGCATTTCCATACAGGCTTTCGTTTTTGATAGCTATACAAGCTATATATAGTGTAGAGTACTTGACATCCGTCGTTTTTACAGAGAATATATGTACGAGGGGAACTGTTTATATTTCGGGAACTGGCACACTAATGTCAACAGCTAAAATCTAAAAACACCGTAATAAAGTTTGATATTTTTTAGCATAAACGTACTCACAAAGTTTTGATGTACAAGTGCTATTATTTTTGTTTGCAGTAAGTTCGGAAAATGTGTTTGAATAAAAATGGAAACATCAAGAGTAGAATTTCGTTGGATTATTTTTCACAACTTACGACGTGGATTATCTTAACAAGAATGTGTCGATGAACTCAGTTTTTTATGTGGCGATAAAGCACCATCAAAAACGACGGTATATCGCTAGTATAGTGAATTCAATCGTGGTCTTAGTTCCGCCGCCGAAGAATTCCGTGAAGGTCGTCCAAAATCGGTTGTTGTGCCACAAAACATCGATGCAGTGCATGAACTGATAATGCAAGATCATCATGTGACATATTTTGAGATAAAGGCATCCTTGATCATTAGTTCCACTTCAATATATTCGATTTTGGATGCTCACTTAGTTTTGCATTTTGTTCTCGTTGGATACCCCATAAGGCTTGCGTCTATTGGTGTAAGGTAATCATTAAAAGTGTTGTGTTTTTCTTCCGACGGGGTTTGATGCAATTTGGAATGAATTTCCGTCATCCCACGTCAAATTTGGTTGATAAACAGTTACTGAGAGAACACTGAAGATGGCACATAGCCGAAACCGGTCTGTTTATCAACCAAATTTGACGTGGGATGACGGAAATTCATTCCAAATTTAATCATTAAAAAGTTTAAGCGTGGTGCTTCAAAAGTCGTGTATAAAATCGTGAATTTACGCTTATGAGCCGGAAATAAAGCATCAATCGAATGTGTGGTATTCCAATACGACATAAATCCAACATAAGTTGGTCGTGGAAGAAGCACAGCGAAGCAAATTGTCGCCTGTTTTTTCGGCCGAATGGGTCATGTGGCCACTGTTCCGCTTGAGCAACGTAGAACTGTCAATTCTGAGTGGTACACGACCATTTGTAAAACTAGCCCCCAAAGACGAATCATTCTTCATCATAACAATGCAAAACATTCAATTAATAACTAGTCCGCCGTACAGTGCTGACTTGGCATCGCATGACTTTTTCTTGTTCCCGAATGTCAAAGGTTGGTCAACGATTTACGAGCGCCGAAGAAGCAGTTGAAGCGTTCAAAAATCATGTTTTTGAGGTGTCTCAAGAGGAATGGAAAAACTGCCATCACAAATTGTTTAAATGAATGCAAAAAGGTATTGATCATCAAGGGGAATATTTCGAAAAACAATAAAGCTATTTTCATTTAATAACGTTTGTTATTATTTGATATTTCAGAAATATAAATATTTCCAGTATTCAGCATTATTCCAGTTGGCGGCGTCGACGTCACGTCAACATAATACCAAAAAAAAATGGAACTTTCGAGAACAATTTTGTGCTTATGAAAATGTACTTCTGTTCTATAAGTCTAGAAAATGACATTATCCTGTCAATAGTAGTCAGTTGTTTTCGACAATGGGTAGACAAGACCCAATTTTTTGGTATTGTGTTGTCGTGACGTTGATGTCGCCAAATGGAATAAGTTGTGCATATTCAAACCATTATTTTCTTCCCAATTATAAGTTTTTATAAATGTTTTTTATTTTTATGAGGAAATAGTAAACTAAATAAGACTTCTAACTGGTTGGCATTTTAATTTTATAAGTTTTCTAAACTTTATTATAATTGTTTACAGAAATTTCGCAAACGGGTAATGAGGAATACTTAAAGGCGGGTATCCTGGAATTTTCAATAAGACAAAATATAGCATCATACAAAAAAGATTAATGAGATAATCGGAATTAGTGGAATTAACTAAAATCAAATGGGAAATAACTCCATTAGACGAAAAACCATGTTCTTCACACCACATTTTATAGAATTCCAAGAGCTGCGAGGGGCAGAAACAATGCTTAAGGTACGGTCACACATGGCAAACATTTGCCCGAAAAAAAAACGTAACTATTACTTTTCGTTAGGGTTAGTGTGATTTAACTTGGATTTTATATCACAAAATGAAGTCAATTATGCCGCAAAATGCTATTTTTATACTATTTTTAACAAATTTATGGGTTTGCATATAACAAAATTTTGGAATTAAAGAAAATGCAAATTTAGCTTGTCTGTTGGTTACGTGTTTTTCGGCAAATGTTTGTCAGATGTGACCGTACCTTTAGTCTTACTCTTTGAATTAATGGCAATAAAAATACAACATTCTCTAACAAATTTAACTTGTCTTATTATTTATATTTTGATTCTGTTGGTATGGCATATTATTCCACATTACCCATCTGGAGAGTCCCACATTACCCTCCAATTTTGAAAATGACTATTTTTGGGATGTCTTAGATTTTTCCTGTATACATTTTTTAATACTAAAATATGATTTCTGCCCTACACGCAGCTGGGCAATCGATTAACAATTATATTGTAATCAATCCGGTGAGAATGTGGCAATATGTTTTTGAAGAGTGTGCCATGAAATAAAGGGGTTTTAACAATACCCAAAGTTACTTTGACTCACATTTTTGTGTCTCTTATTATTAGTCACAGTGTACAGTAAGCATATGGATGGATATTCGGTTCTAAGGTATTAATATAAATGTCTTTTATATGGCCAAAGTTCTTAATGGTATCATAACTTCTTTGGCACATAACAATGTCCCTACTTGTTTCAAATAAACGACTCGTTAATATTCTAACAATGTCCTTATACAACACAGGCACCCATAAACACACAAATACATATAGATTTGAGAACACAATCCACCAAGATAACTTAACAACAACAACAAGAACAACCACAAACCAAATAACATACAATCAAACACGCATCTTGTGAGTACAAACGAGCGTTTACTTTAAAATATTTCGTTGTTTTTTAGCTGCTGGCAGGTTGAATTAATGCCTTAATATCCTTAAATAGTCCCGTGTATTTAACGAACCAGCAAAACAATAAAGTACGGCAAGAAACACAACAAAGAACAATAAAGAATAAAGCAAAGAAATCGAACATTTTTGTTAATAAACCTGAAAGAGAGTTCGAAGAAAACCTGAACACAAATTTCCGCTCTCATGAACAAATAACCAATGAATTTTAATAAATAGATACCAAAATAATTTCTTTATTCTATAGGTATTTGTTGATTTGATTAGAATTTAACAACAATCAATACCAGCAGATTTAATATGTTTTCAGCTAAATTTGGTTTAATTAACTGAAAGGTAACCTTTTAAGCGAACAACAACTCTAGAGTCGAAGTCGGTGTGTTTGCTGCAATACGCCTGCGGCTTGTGTAGCCCTCAATTACCACAACTCGGTTATCGCAACTTTTAATTTTTTTTCTTCTCAGTTTGCTAGTTTTTTCGTATACAATTTGCATTTTAACAAAATTGGTTTAAGAGATTTTTGTTCTTCGAAACCTTTCTGAATATTCGTTACACGAGAAGCAAGAAAATTTTTAAAAGTTATAGAGGTTTCAAATCAGATTCACATCAAGTAGTCGCAATCGAATTCCCCGTACAACTGCCGTCAGCGGGCGATATCGTCAATTTTTTTGATTTTATTGCCATTTTTTGTGGAAATTGTTGTGAAAATTAACGAATATTTCACTTCGTCATAATGCAATTTAAAATTTTAAATAACCCAAATTGTTTATCGTTAAACATAAGGGGCAGGGGTGCTCATTTACGATCTATATCGATTTCATTCAATCTAAGACTGTTTAGAAATAAACAATGTAAAATATATAAGATTTAAGTGATGTTGAATTAACTACCGAAGCTTCTTCGAATGACCAATAGAGCCCATAGAATCGCGATGTGCTTTGTACATTTTTTCAGTCCCCTATATATATATATATATATCTATTTTATACATTATATACTTTTATGTATTTCCGACATCTTATCTACCCCTTTGCGCCAATTTATCGGAAACGCCAAAAACAAAAATTTCAAATGAGTGTGTATTCCTTCATATTGTTACGCTTAGCCTTTTTAAACACTGGTATCTGGTAAAAATAATGTGGTTAATAATAGTGATTGCAAACAATTACCTTGCATTAGCAGAAATCGTGCTTTTGCTTTTTCGGATGCTTCTGAAACGCTTATGAATATCCAATCTAATGCCACCGCTGAAGATGGTTTACACTTAAAATTCTTGAAGATCGTCCTACCTTTTATTATAACTACATCGTACAATTTCGATTCCAAAAACATCTACTGCCACATGTCCTAATGATTACCTACCAATCAGCATATTGCCCGTTCTAGCTAAAGTTTTTCAGTCCCGTATGTCTAATCAAATTACAATTATTTGAAAAGAAACGCTCTCATACATCCGCTACAGTCCGGATTTCGTGAATATCATAGCTGTACTACTGCTGCTTTGAAAGTTATAGATAATATTAGACTATAATATCATGTGTTTTTTAGATTTCTCTAAAGCCTTTGATAAAATTGATTGAGTATTATCTCTGGCGTATCTCAAGGACCCGTTCTTGGCCCCTTCTATTCAGCATGTTCGTCAATGATATTTTTAGTGTTGTACAAAAATACATTCATATGCTGATGCAATACAGTTGTATTTATCTTATCGTGTTGGTCTTCTTGAGGATATGTGTCATAGATTGAACAACGACCTGATTTCTATTGTTGGGATAGCTAAACTTAATAATCTAATTCTTAATCCAGTAAAATCATTTGTCTTACCAGTCACTAGAACTAAACTGGACTCCATCGATTTTTCAGATATTTACCTTGATGAAACTGTGCTCAAGTATGCTGACAAAGTGAAATACTTGGGTTTCTACATTAATTCAACCTTAAAGCAGGGTACTCTGTTCAACATTTCGTGCGAACTGCTGTCAAAAGTCCATGTAAAAAAATGCATGCGAAATAATTGCAAAATGAGATGGCCGAAGTTGTACTCTGTTCATCTTGTGGAAACATACGAAATGTTTCTGGCAGCATTATTTTTTCAACCACAAAATGTTTCTGGCAACATATTTTCCAACTGCGAAATAATGTAAGCACCACTTATTTCGTACGGAATTTCAAACAACAGCTGAATAAATTAGGAAATTACACTTACATCTAAAACAAACCTTCCTTTATCATTTCTATCCTGAAGGTAGGGACTTCTTGCAGAGCGTGTTTCTTCAAAGAGCTCCTCCATAGATTCTGCAATTTCCATTAATTGACACGTTGCACCGCAAGCTACTAATATTATTTTGTTTTCCATTTTCCAATTTTTTTTTTAAATTAATCACTTCAAATATAAACATATGGTTTTTGTTTACATAAGAAAAATAATGGTGCTTACTTCAAGGCAATAAAACAGATAAATTTGTTGTAAATCGTGGTATTGTCACCACTGATCAGTTGTCAAAATTTTCAAACGAAATAATCAATGTTGCTCAACATTTTTCGCAAGTTCAAACAGAGTACTAAGCTTAAGATGTAAAGACCGTATAAATATTGTTGTTCGGAAAGTGTTTCCTACACTTCGTAATTTGGGAATGTCTTCTGAATTTGTCCCAATAGCAGTGAAGAATAAATTGGTGGTTCAACTTATAGTACAGCTGATAAGTTATTCCGCAGAAGTTTACAGTAATATCGATTCGCAATCACTACATAAGCTTCAAGTAGCTTTTAACAATGCTACACAATATGTTTATGGCATTGGTCGATACAGTATTTCTTCTTGGCATATGATTATCGTAGGTTGTGATTTATTTGACTACTTACGCATAAGAAACTTGTTATTTTTGCATGGCTTATTATATATGTAGAAAAACTCTGTCCTATTTGTATGAAAAATTTACTTTTGGAACTTCCACCCGTTGAATGAATCTTTTGCACCAAAATATTTACATCTTAATACAGGGTGTCCGCCGGGAAGGTATACTTCATTGTTTGTTTATAATTTTTTATTAAATGAAAGAGAATCGATCTTATATTTATAAATGTTTTATTTAATATCGGCAATTATGTATGGAATACAATATCAGATAAATGTCCGCCTCTGTCAGCCTCACAAATGAGAGTCCTTTTGAGCACATTTTTTATTACATTCTCACACATTTCACACGGTATTTCATTATTTTAATCACGAATATTTTGTTTGAGTTGCTCAAGCGTTTCTGGTTTGTTTGTATAAACTTTGCTTTTCAGATATCCCCACAAAAAGTATCCCGGAGCAGTCAAATCAGGCGACCGTGGTGGCCAATCAACATCACCATTTCTTGAAATAACTTGTTGTTGAAAGAGGTCACGCAGTAATTCCATTGTAATCCTGTATGTGATGTGGCACCGTCTTGTTGATACCACATGTTAATCATGCCCAAAGCATGCAGTTGTGGCGTTAAAAAGTTTTCAATTATATCACGATATCGCTCCCCATTCACAGTCACCGTTACGCCGTTTTCATTTTCAAAGAAGTAAAATAATGAAAAGTCAAATAAGGGCCAATGGTTCCTCCTGACCAAATTGCACACCAGACTGTCACTTTTAATGGATGCAAAGGTGACTAATGAATAATTTGAGGGTTTTCCATTGCCCAGAACTGACTATTCTGTTTATTCACATATCCATTCAAATGAAATGTGTCTCGTCACTCATTATGATTTTTCATGAAAATCGGGATTGTCATGGGCTGTAACATCCTATTGGAATATGTACGGCGCACAGTGGACCATTTCGCGAGAACGCGGTCAAAAATCTGTAACTTTTGACTGGATTGGAGTTTTGATACGCGGTTTCTCTAGGTGAGACTATAGGCTTCAAGTAAAACTTTAAAATCGACTGGTTAGAAAAATAGTTATGATGGGTTTAAGACGCATTTTAAGTTTGAGCTGATTCTTGTTGCAAAAGAGAAGTATTAAAACTTGTTAAAAAAGTTTGTTTTACACAGAGTGTAATATTTTTAGTCACGTTTACAACTTATATTTATTAAAAACTTAAATTTTGTCAGAAAGTAAAAAACTTTGGCCAATGATATTTTTAATACGAAGGACCAAAGGTTGGTTTTTTGAAGCAGATTGGGTTAAAAATTAGTTTTTTAAGTAGCGAGAACACAAACTGCAAACATTGGTTCAAATTTACTTTAGATAAAGAGGTCTTACTGAAGAAGACGTAGGTTTCTATTTAAGTCCAAAATAGACATTATAAATATTATGTGTAAACTTTTATTATAAATTTGTAAATTTTAAGTTGATTAATGTACATTAAATGTTAAAACGATAAAATGACGATACCTCTAGTGTTTTGAAAAATTACTATTAATTAAACAATTTTAGTAAATATTTCTTCTTCAAGGCTATTTGATTTTCATCTTCTAGAAGTACTTTAGCTTCTACGTCTAATTCATTAGATTTAGTTTTACATTTTTGCCGGATATTGGACAGAAGTCTATAATGTTTTTCGCCAAATGCGGTATCCTTTTTGATTTTTACTTCTATCTGTAAGAGCGCTTGTTACAAATCAATGGTGTTTACCATAATTAGTTGTGATCTGCTTCATATTGTGCGCAGTTGTGAATATATATATATTATCCCTAAATCAAAACAGTTTAACAATTCTAAGAAAAAACTATTTTATACCTTTACAATAATTTACATTGTATTGACGTGACGTCGATGTTGACAACTGGAATAAGGGCGATTACTTCTTCGTGCTTTTGTCTATTGTTTTTGACATTCGGGGTAAATATAACAAAAACAAAATGTTGTTTTTGTTGTTGTAAAATCTAATGTACTTGTATAAATATAATTTGGGTAAATCCAGCTTTATGGTAAAATTATATACAATTCATGTTTTGAAAATTATTCTAAATGCTAACAATTTTAAACTAATGAAAAATTTAAATAAATTTAATTTTTTTTATAAGAAATGTCGCTTATAATGATTTTCTGCTAATTGGTCGATATTTTCTTTACTTTCTTCTGTAGTTATTTGACATTTTTGTACTCGTATAAAATCAAATTCTTTGAACTGTATCAATATCCTTTTGTTATCCTTTTTTATTGAACATCGTAGTACAAGTAAAGATATTTATCTAATTTATTTTGTTGTTCTTTATCATTATCTTCATCATGAGCTGATTTGCATTTTTCCCATTTCAATTTCCACTCCTTGTTAATTTAAGGGAAACGGAAGAAAGAGAAATTGAAATATTTTACATTCCAACATTCTGTCGATATTTTTTCTTGTTACATGATGGAATGTTTTAAAAACAAAATTAAAATTTACAACAGCAAACTAAATTATCTTTTTTTGTTGCTGTCGTTGCTTAAGCAAATTTGCATTGTTGACTTGACAACATTATTATTTTAAAATTCTGAAGCAGCATGTCAGTTGCTGCTCTTTTTTTCTAATAATGTTTCTTAAACAAATTTAATGCTTTATTAAATTTATGAATTTTAATGAAACTTTTCACAAAGAGATTGTGGAAACAAAAAAAGAACAACTTGAGTGATTTTGCAAATGTGTAATCCATTTTCTTAATTATAAGTTTTGCTTCTTAATATGTATTTCAAATATTGCGATTTAATTCAATTGAAATAAAATCATTGGGGAATATTAAAAATGCTGTTTAAATTAATTAAATAACGCCACCAAAAACAAAAAAATATATACTTATATAAACTTTAGTTTAATTGGTTACATTATCTTTAAAATCTTAAATAACGTTTAAGTTACAGAGCTCGATAATATATTATTTGAGAGGACTTAAAAGCCGCTCGACAATGATAAAAATTAAAACTTGCCGGTAAACGTGGATTTTATAAACACTTTATACAAATGAACCGTCTCTTTGAATCTTAATCCTTCGTGATACAGATGATTAATATTTCACATTAGAGGCGTGGCCACACTCCATATTAATATCAATGTAATTACGAATATAAATATCAATTTTGCATGAAAATAATTATAAAAATAGCTTAAATCATGTTAAATGTAAATATTAATTTTTTAATTTTATTTTTTTAGTTCATAAGAAAGCAGGATAAGTAATTACAAATTAAAAATTTATTACTTTTTGAATCGAGGCAACTAAAACACGTATGATAATATTGTTGGATACGTGCGTCAATGTTTATTTGATTTTTATCGCATCTAGTACCATCTTTTTCAAAGAAACAAGTATTGACATTATAATGTTTATCTATTTCCGAATCATACTCTTCCTCTTCTTCATCAGCGTCTTGTTCCGTATTTGGTTCGATCACTTTATACATCCGATACCCGGCTTTTTCAATAGCTCTTTCGCGTTCTAAGTCATTGGCCAAAGCCTCGGTAACTCGGGAGTAAAAATTTATATAAAAATCACGGGAATGTCTTGTATTAAATATGAATTCCACTTCTTCATTGATTTTTGATCGTCTAAACACTTTCAAAGTTTGCAATAAGCTAAAAAAAAGAACACACAAAGATTGTTTCAATGAAGACAACTTATCTGTTATTTTGCCATATAAAGCTAATTCTTTTACTGAAAACTTATTTTTTGTAAATTCGTGAATACGTTTTATGCATTTAAAAAAATACAAATAAAATCAGTAGAATTAAATACAAAGACTATAAAAATGTTCAAACAAAATATATATGGGTCCGGCCAGACCTAATGTGCTACTAAAGTCTAAAGTTACGTTAAAAACTCCTGGTAATTCCTTTTATGTTTTCTTTTTTCATCCTGTTTTACACCATTAGATAGCTAAGTAAATTTTTGAAGGGTAACTTAAAAATCAAGTTCTTAGCAATACTGCAAATACGTTTAAATTGCAGAAAAAAAATCAAAAACGTCTGATCAGATCTATGCGTATTTCTAACTTGGGGGCACACAGTTAAATTTTTGCCTTTCAGTTCCTTTCAATTTGTAATACACTTACACTTTCTTACTAACACAGTCAAACTATTTAAATTGAAACTAGATTGCTACCAAATTCACCTATCCATTTATTTGGCAATTTTATGTTCAATTTGAAATTCATTTTTGTGCTTCCTTTCATATGTATACAAAAAACCTTATGTTTTTTATAATTTTTTGGTTTGTTTTTTACAAATATTCTACCTCAATTTAAAAGTTCTAATTAAAATTAAATAATAAAATATATTTATGAATAAACGTAATGATATTGTGCGATGAGCATATCAAGGCGTTTTCTTTGAACAATGTGCTAAAATCCACCCCCAGTCGAAAACTAATTATTTGAATTTAAAAAAACCTTAGCTAAAAATTCAAAACACTAAAAATTCTTCTACCATCATAAGCTTTCAGATTTTGGTGATCTCCATTGGTTCAAGATTTTGAAGTTGAAAAATGTGCTACTGTGTTATCAGTGTCACATTCATTTACAATAGTGAAAAAATATTTTCCTACCAAAATATAATTTAAACTAAAGAGAAATCCAGTCTACAAACTGCAACTCTTTTCGGCTTGGTCCAAACAATGGATTTACTAAATCCAAAAAACTGCAATTGTTTTATTATATAAATATACTAAGTAAGTTATTATTAAAATTGCAATTGTGATCTCGAAATCAATTTAAAAGTACCTTGATTTTCTTTATACGTAAATAATTTATACATGTTCAATACTGAGCTGCTTCTTGTTATATTATAGTACAAATGAAATTTAATACTCTTTTTTCGCTATGTTCTTAATAAATCTAAATAAAAATAATATAAATTGAAAAAAAATATGTTCCAGAACAAATAAATACAAAAAAAAGCAAAAATTTTCAAGCTGTTTGGTACAATTTTGCAATTCGTGATGTCCTGATGTACATATAGAAACATGTAAGAGAGATATATTCGGCTGTGCCGAATCTTATATACCCTTTATCATAGTATGGAGTGACAAAAGAAGTCACAACCACAAAAATTCGCGCCCACGAAATACGAAAAAAATAAAAAAAAAAGAATTTAAATGGAAAAAATTACATTAAAGCAAAAAAATTGCCACTCACCGTCTCACGAATGCACCCCCACGTGATGGAAACAAAAAATTAATCACGATCACGCATTATTGGTTCTAATCTCTATTTCATAGTATATGCAGACTTCATAAACACAGCATCCAAAGCAACACTGGAAGCGTGAGTTTACAAGGCATTCTAGTGTTGCTTTGCAAACTGCGTTTATGAAGTCAGCCATAAATTATGAATTCCGTAACAAATTTGTAATACTTCCTTGCCTGGGGTGCATTATAAAAATATTAACATCCCCTTATTAGCACTTATATTATTTTTCAAACATCCAAGAAATGTTTCAACGTCTTTATCAAAAAGCCTGTGGTCTTCGACTATGCAAAGAAATGATTTGAAACGTTAGAAACGATTTAATAATGAAGAAATTCTCCAAAAATCGATAAAAAATATCGCCAACTATTACATAAATCTGTTAATCTAATGATTCAAATGTTTCAATATTATCTTCATATTTATCGAAATTTTTCAAATAAAAAGTAAAAGTAATAAAAATAACTAAAATGTATCAAAAATTAATAAATGGTTGGTCAGTATTTGAAACCGTACCTTCTTACCCGGTGGCACAGTTTCGAATCCTGAACACAACAAAATGCTACTTTTTTTTTAATTTTCGATACATTTTATTTGTTTTTATTACTTTTAATTTTTATTTGAAGTTTGTTCCACAATTTATTTAAAAAACCAGGAAAAATCTCATTTATAACATATTTTTTTAATTTTTGCGTTTTTTCCAATTTTATGAACGATAAAAGGTTTATTTATTATATCCAATATGTTCTCAGATAGGATTTTGTACAGTGATAAAATAATTATATAATGAATTCAGTAAGTTGTCGACGTTTTTCTTTGATATAATTTATTAATAATAAAAATCAAAATAACTTGACGTAAGAAAGAATATTAAATTATAAAATATAACAACATATTTTAATTCTTTATTTTAATTTAATTTTTTCTTTGAAACTCGTATGATGTACGTATGTATGTATGTAAACTACTGGTATTCTGATAGTCTTTTTAAAATTTTGTTAACTTTTCCATTTACTTATCTGTATTGCGGTTGGACCAGACGATAAAGGTTTTGGTTCAATATAACCTGTATATTTCTGATATACAAACACAATGGAATTTCAACCACAGTTGATTTAAAATATACGAATTCGGTAATTCATATTCAGCATGCTAAGAAAACAGCTGGATTTAATTAAAAACATTTTTTATTTAAATCTTCTTCTGCGTTTACTGTGTCAGACAGAGAACTAAATATGAAAAATTACGTTAAATCGCAAATAGAAAACTTTTTGCTCCCAAATCCAACCCATAATTCGACTTATTTTCATAATATTTTACCATTAATCTGCCCTCGCGAATGGGTAGTCATCTTGTCGCGATGCGAGGGCTTAAGTACTGTGACATTTAGAGTCATGCTGGCGGTAGTGATGTTAGTCACGACCGGTAGGGCATTCCATGCCTACCCCTCCCCTCTCTATTAGCGTCTGTTTCTCCTAGTTGGAGCGGCTAATGGAGTTTCCTAGTCCACTGGCCTGAAACGGTCATCTTAGGTTCTCTGAGGTGTGTCGGTCCGTGAAAATCCATCAACGTCTGTCCTCATATTGAGCGGCTGATGGTCTGCGTCTGTCTCCAGTGGAGCGGCAGCAATCCTTTCGCCTGGCAGTAGGCATAAAATGCAAACACCCCCTGTCTTCCAAATGTCAGACAATAACTCAGGCCCTACGTATCCGGTAAAGGGATTCATAATCTCCGGAGAACCAATTACTACAACGTCGGTTTCAGGCTGTAGTAAGTTGTTAGCTACTGAGACCCCGTCTAGGAGAGTGGTTGTGCCAGGCTCTGCTAGTCGGTCTGCTACTAGTGCGCAATAAATCATGACCAAGCCTTCAGGCGGTCGCAAACCAAGCCTGGTACAAGGTTCTTCGAAACCAAGTACCTCTAAGGCTTCTTAGGTCCGGACGGAAGTAAACCCCGTCAAAATCCCTTCCAAAATCCCGGACGCAGGTTCAACGGTTAAGACACAGTCTGCCGTTAAACCAGCTTCCCATGTGCCGAATCTTGTGCATACAGGGCACCCGAAGAACGATTCGATGCCCCCATCAGCACCTCCCTCGGCCTCTACGGCCTCACTTAAAAACCCCAAAGGCACATAAATCCCGCCAAACGGGCCTGCACCACTGGGCGCTCCGCCTATAAAATCGTCAGCCGAATTGGTGGAAACCCGGTCAGTGAGCTCACGGAGCAAGAGGAAAGCTCTCTACAGTGGGCGAAATCCCATATTGAGGAAATTGAACGGGTCCAACCCACTGCGATGGAAGGTAATCCTGCACGGAAGCCAACTGAAGCAGCGCCTAAACGGCAAAGATCAGGGGAGGACACCCTTCCTGGGACTAAAAGACCCAAAAATACGCCTCAACGGCCGTTAACAAGATCGTACAAGGAGGTGGCAAAGGACCATCTGATTTGGGCGATCATTGACCGCAACGCCAGTTACGGCACCATTTCTTCCAAAAACTGGAAACTGGTTGTCGTCGAACTCTCCAAGGCTTTTAGGGGTAACCCTGGACCACCACCCGAATGTGATGATGCCGGCTGGTATCAAGGACACATCAAGTTAATAGCGTGTGCAGATGAGCGGTCGTCGCTGCTGTACAAAAAAGCCGTGGAGTCCCTGGGGGAATTATGGCGAGGCGCGAAGATTGAGGCAATACCTCTGGCCGATGTACTGCAAAGGCCCAAATCTGTTGCCAGGATCCCCGCTGAGCCATCCGACCCCAAGGAGATCCTGGAAATCATGCGGGTCAGTAACCCAAAGCTACCCACACAAGACTGGAAAATAGTGCGGGTTACAGACGCTGTTGATGAAACCAGGAAGGCCACTGTTATAATTAACAGTGACTCTTTGGCGTCACTTCGGGAGACGCAGGGGAAGATATTGTATGGTTTTGGTACTATCTTCCTCTGCGTCTACAAGGGCGATGACATGGAGAAGCCTCAAGCTCCGGTGACGAAGGCTAATATGGCAACTATGGAGGACGATTCCGCTGCTTCATCGGCCAGCGAGGACACCCAGTCGACCACAGGACTATCGGGTGACTTGTTTGGCAGGATGAAGGTTGCGGACGATGAGAACATCCTTCTGGAATCGGACGACAACCCAGTGGATGCCAACGTCACAGTCGTCCATAGTGATGAAGGTCACACAAATTAACCTTCATCACTCTAAAGCGGCGACAGCTGCCCTTCTCCACCGATTAGCTTCAGGCGCGGAGGAGCTTATTTGCATCCAAGAACCATTGTTGTATAAAGACAGGGTTTGCGGACTCAGTTTAGACGGCTATAGTACTTTGTACGCAGCTGAACAAGGTAAGACCAGAGCTTGTGTTATGGTCAAAAATGCCCTCAAAGTATTTATTCTCTCTGATTTTAACGATAAAGACACTTGTCCCGTCGCGGTGGAAAACAAAACACGGACAGTATGGTTTATGAGCTGCTACATGGCTCACGATCAGGACGATCCTCCAAACGGTTTAACCAGGAAGGCGATGTCGTATGCCAATAGGCGCAACATTCCCCTCATAATATGTGCAGACGCTAATGCTCACCATACCATCTGGGGCAGCTCGGATGTCAATCTACGAGGTGAGTTACTTCTAAACTTTATAGTAGAAAATGAACTAACAGTAGTTAATAGGGGTAATGAGCCCAACTTTATTGTGACTAACACAAGGGAAGTTCTTGATATTACGCTTATTAGCGATAGGTTCTCTGATATGATTAGCGATTGGAATGTGTCAAAGGACTGTTCCTTCTCTGACCACATGTACACTGATTTCAATTTTTCTCTTAGAGTTGATTCAGTGAAACCCTATACGAACAGAAGAAAGACCAACTGGTCTGTCTATGCTAGTGTACTCGAAGACAAGCTGCCTCCATGCCAAGTTTGCATAGGCAATGTGTTCACGCTTGACTCCGCAGTGGAATCACTAACGAGTGTCTTAACCGAGGCAACAGAAAAATCCTGTAAAAGAATCGACAGGAAAGGCAAGGCTAAGCCTATTTGGTGGAATGCGGAAATTGCTGAAAACCGCAAGGAAAGCAGGAAGCTCTTTAACGAGGCGAAACGTAATGGTGTACGGAACAGTTACAAATCTTCAGTGAATGGATTCAAGAATCTTATAAGGAAGGCTAAAAGACGGTCATGGAGGGAATTCTGCAGTGATGTAGAAAACTCCTCGGAGACAAGTCAGCTACGTAAGATCTTATCTTCAAGACCAGTTATTTCATCGTATATACAGAAGTCAGATGGATCCTGGACAACAAATAGTCAGGAGACCCTTGAGGTTCTGATGAATACTCACTTCCCAGGCTGCACTGATGATTTGCCGAGGGAGGTAATTCTTAATGGCGCTCGGAATAACTCTATTATCTCGATCACTCGTCTGTTAAAAGCTTTCATCCCTTCAAATTTCCAGGTCCGGATGGGATTATCCCAGCGGATCTGCAAACTAACCTAGATTTTGCCATCGCTCTTGGTGATTTTCGGAGCCTGCCTAAGTCTCTCACATGTCCCATCTATATGGACAACAGATAATATAGTCTTCAACCCCAAGGGGGGAAAATATCGCACACTAAGGCTAAAGACTTCAGGCCAATTAGTCTATCCTTCTTTCTGCTGAAAACCTTGGAGAGGATTATAGACATTCATATCAGATCAAAACTGGGACATAATTCCTTATCAATGGCTCAACATGCCTATACGAAAGGGATGTCCACCGAAACTGCGCTCCACTTATTGGTGGGTCACACAGAGAGATCCCTACAATACAAGGAATTGGCATTAGTTGCTTTCCTGGATATTGAGGGAGCTTTCAACAATGTTAAACCAGAGTCGGTTATTAATGCGATGAGGCTACTGGAGATCGACCCAGAGATCATCCAATTTGTTAGTAGCATCTTGCACTTTCGGCGTATTGAATCTAACTGGGGCGCCGCAACCATTTCCAAAGTGGCTACCAGGGGCACACCGCAAGGAGGTGTACTCTCGCCATTACTTTGGAACCTAAATATAAATTTCCTCCTCAGGGCCATGGATAAGACGTGCTGCAGAACGATTGCGTATGCGGATGACGTCGCATTCATGGCTATGGGTAAGGATCTCAGACTACTGTCTGAACTCATGGAATCCGCACTGGATGTCCTCGTAAAATGGTGCCGGTTATGTGGTCTGGATGTGAATCCTGCCAAAACGGAACTGGTACTTTTCACTAGGAGATACAAAATTCCCAAATTTGTTACCCCAAAGCTGAATGGGTTTTCACTGAAACTATCCGATAGTGCCAAATATCTTGGAATAATACTAGATAGTAAATTGAACTGGAATATGAATATCACTTCCAGAACCACTAAGGCAGCAACTGTATTATATTGCTGTAAAAAAGCCATTGGTCTAAATTGGGGTATCAACACGAAAAATGTATACTGGCTATACGAATGTGTCATTAAGCCCATTCTATTCTACGGTGCAGTCGTTTGGTGGCCGGCGCTTAGGCGGAAGAGTCATCAAACTAAGTTTGAACATATAATGAGAATGATGGCAATAACAGTAACAGGTGCCATTAGAACAACTCCTTCTAAGGCACTGTTCACGATATTGAACTGGCTACCACCAGACATTTTGGCTAAAAAGTTGGCTGCGAACACGGCAGTACGACTAAAAGCCACCAGCGCATGGAGAGATTACAATATCGGTCATGCCAACATCCTACATAATATAAATTGGCACATGAACGTTGACTATGTCACACCTGAGCCAATCTTTGATCCTGGCTTCTCTGTAAGCTTTTCGGATAACGCGGTCCACCCTGATGACCTACATACACCCGCGAATGTGATTCAAATTTTCACGGACGGGTCAAAATCACTGAATGGTGTCGGTTCTGGCATTTACTCCGAGCAGCTAAACTGGTGCATTCCTCTAAGGCTGCCGGACCACTGCAGTGTCATTCAGGCTGAAATAACGGCCATCTACACAGCCGCAAAATTCATTCGGTATGGCGAAATATCTGGTAGGGATATTCAGATCATTACCGATAGTAAGGCGGCCATTATATCCCTGGAGAATGTGTTCATCACATCAAAAATTTTAAAAGGAATGCCGGATATCTCTGGACGAGATAGCGAGACATTCAACGGTCACCCTTAAGAGGGTACCAGGACACAGGGACATACACGGAAACTGTATGGCGGATGCGTTGGCGCATGCAGGCTCCACTTTAAATCGAAACGATTCAACACATGACCTAGGCGTCTCTCTCCCAATGAGTAAACAACTTATTGCACATAAGTTTCACCTTACTGCAATTCAGAAATGGTTAGATGAAACTACCTGTAGGGAAACTAGAAAAATCTGACCCATAATAGATGAAAAAAGGACTAGGCGGGCACTACAGCTATCCAGACTTCATCTCAGAAACCTAATTAATAACTGGACACTGGCCTATTGGGAGGCACGCCCAAAGGTTGGGGCTCAATTACAATGACATATGTAGAAGTTGCGGCGATGAAGAAGAGGAAGAATCGACGGAATATCTTCTCTTTCATTGTCCGGCATTCGATGATCTAAGACTTAAACTTTTCGGTCAAAGAACCCTTGGGGACAAAACTTGTCTCTCTAATATTAATTTTTTTTAGGTGTTTTTAATGAATGTAAGACCAGTTAATTTTATATGAATATGAAGAAATCAATTTTTTATCTCCTAAGATCTTAACTTATCATTTTGTATATGCTGAATTGGCGGAAATCCGAAAATATGCAACAAAAAAATACAAATATGTATGCATATACCATTTTTAGACACGGCACAGCTCTGCGAACTATTATCGGTACGCTTTACAAATGTTTTTGAAATTTTCGCCAAACATTCCGATCTAAAAATCCACGATAGGAACTGATTGTTTGAAAAATATATGATGAATTGCGAACTATTCTTAGAATACATTTTAATTAAACCAACATTAAATTATTCAATTGGATAATGCAATCTAGAAGCTAAATATAAATTTGTGGAAAGTAGGTATTTGCAATACTTTTATTCAAAATACAAAT
Source organism: Gymnocheta viridis (assembly GCA_956483585.1). Lineage (NCBI taxonomy): Eukaryota > Metazoa > Arthropoda > Insecta > Diptera > Tachinidae > Gymnocheta > Gymnocheta viridis. The sequence goes on along the minus strand of OY101443.1, from coordinate 46,649,203 downwards.
GCATTTTAAATTTCTATTCCAAATACAAAATAGTTTTCAATAAAAGTGTAATTTTCGCAATGGAAATGATATTTTTTAAGTTTTTTTACTCTATAATTTTGCTTTTTTTTAATCAATATTGAATCATACAATTTTCCTGATGTTCGCATATTTTTAAGAATTTTTGGCATTTTAGAGATTTTTTAATATTTTTGGCTGCCAATTGCCAGTTATATGATTTTTTTAAAAATAAATTTTGGAAATAATTTCCAATATTGCAGTTGCAATTTTTAGAATATGCGCTATTTTCGCGGGGTTTTCAATTTTTTAGTTTCTTTGCTAATTACGTTTTGGAGCTTGATATCAAATTAAATTCTTACATCAAACTTTGTTTTTATTTTATAGAAGAGGCAATTAAATGAAGTGCTTTTGAAGATTAACTCACTGATGTTACAGAATGAAAGAAAACATTTCTTATCAAATTCTAGCCGGGAAGAGATTTTTCTCCTTTGTTTTGTGTTACTAATATTCCATCGGACTCTACCAACTACATCAGCGTTGTGATAGGGTTTCTTTCATTATATCCTCCAACCCATATTCAAATAGCGTCATACAATCTGTTGCCGAATAACCAACAGTGGGTAAACATTGGATTCAGCAAATACCAAATCCCGGGATTTTGGGGCTTCACTGAATCCCTTGGGAACACAATTGATCTTTTATATTTGTTTGTTTTACTGTCAATGGAATCGAAAGATAAAGTGAAACTTTGTTATTCTGTACAAGCGCGTCTAACAATTATAAAGAAATCTTAATGTGAGAAGTATTGAAAATAATTAAAGGAAATAAATTGCAGATAAAATGTCTTTGAAATGCACAAAAAAGCAAAACCAAAAGTTCGGTGTGGTTTTATTTTCTAGTTTATTCTTTATCGAGTTTTGTAAAGGAGAAATGAAAACTGATTAAAGTGATCATTTTCGTGTTTGATATGTCGATAAAGTTGATAAAATAGAAAAAATTCAAAAATTTTTAGAAAGTCACCAACTAAAAACGAAGTTTTGCAAAAATATGTTAAAATGTTAAAGAGGAGAAAGGTGAAGAACTTAAACTTATTTTAGACTGCAAGACTAGGTGAAACACTCTTTTCGACATGTGCCAAAGATTTCATGAATTAAAAATACCCGTAAAGAGGTATTTAATTAATATTAACCAACAACCAATAACGGATATTTTGAAACCTATAAGGACTATAAAGAATCCTGAAAGTTGAAGCTTTATGTCAAGGCGAAATGAATCTTTGGAAAGCAGATCTTGGCTTTTCTTTTATGATAAAAGAAGTATCAAAACTGGAATGCAAATTAGGCCAAGAACTGGAAAAGTCTCTTTACAAACCAATTACAGAAAAAAGAACGATTGATTCATCATTATTTTATTAAGAGAGTACTTTTATTTGAAACAATTTATTCATCAGACTATCAGACTAGAAGGGATCAGTACAGTGATTTCGAAGTCGCTACACCATCTCATCAGCGTTCTTCGTTCGATTTTACCACTATTGACGGCGGAGACAATTGACTAGGAATATAAATTATTTAATTGTTTTATTATTTGTACAAACTATGTTCATCGATGGCAGTTGGCTTTTTGTATGAACATTTAAAATTTTTATACGAGTAATACATTTTGACAATAGTTTTTCTTAATTAAAATTTAAAAATCATAAAAATAAAACACTAAAAGCTAAACTAAAAGAAATACCAAAACAATTGATATATTAACTGCTAAAAATTGTGTATTAAATTTATTAACAGCAAACATTTTCACGTACACAAAAGCTAATCTGAGCAGACAAAATAAAATATGTACATTAGAATCAGTGATGACAGTTTATTATGTGTTTTAGCGTATTTGCTAAAACACATATTTTCTGCTGAATCTATAAAATCATCTTGAAACATATTAAAAAATTAATTCAATGTACAAACGCAAGTACAGTGAATAAATCGGATTGCGAAATATTTTAAGTTATAATCAGACAAATGTTGAGTTATCAGTTGAGTGGAGGTACGATAATTTAAGAATCATAAAAGCATAAAAATCAATTTATTGATTTGATTTAATTAGTATTTAAATATCTTGTACTAACTTTCAGTAACGCTGTTTAATAAAATTGTTAGACTCTCGTGATATTTATGCAAATGATAATTTCGATTATACTGCCGATGAGGAAATTATGAAACCTATTATATGAATTAATAAAGTGCGAACTCGATTTGCTGGCCGTCCCGAAATATTGATTATTGATTATTAATGCTAAGATCTCCATATTTGATGTAATGTAAAAATTGAAAAGTACAAGAACTTAAAATAGATGAAGACAATAAAGCCCTGAACATTTCCATTGAAGGGGAAATCAAAACTTCAGGATTCTTCTGAATCATGAATTAATAGTAATTTAAGTTGAATTTCCTATTAAATTTATAATGGTCGGTTATTGCAAATTTTCGGAGAAAGCATCAAGCCCGATTTCCGTTCGGTTGCGCAAATTGAGTTCGTACTGTATAAATATATAAGATATATATATATATATATACGATAGTTGTTGTATCGTACCTAAATACAAATATTCTGTTATATTTTTGACTCAATAATGAATTGAACTCAAAAGAAATACATGATTTATTAATATAAATTTGAAAATAAGCAGGGTTTTATTCACTTTTTTATGTACCTAAAGTGCATTTTTGTTTAATAACTTTTAAGATGTTTTATGAATTTTTCTATTTATAAGAAAAAAAAAACTTTGAATTAAAAATATAAATTTGTTAGTCTTTTTTTTTGTTACTTTGTGGACGATTTCGCTTATACCAGGCAATACTGGTCCTTATACAAAAAACTATTTTGAGCCAGTCACCGCCTGAGATGATAGTTATATAAAGTTTTCAATAGTAAAATTAAAAAAAAATACTTGCCACACTCTCAAGTGTATTTTTTTTATCCCGCCACTATTTTTAGTCTAATCATATATCGTTGTTAATATATTAACTACAATCTATTTTTTCTCTTTGGGAGGCTCTTCGTATGATATAAATTTCTAGATTTCAATTTTGGCATTTGGGATCCTTCTCCGTAATACACTTTTTCTTCTTACATCACTCTTTTAACATTTTTATGGAAAGTTTTTTTTTGTGTCGCCATACGGATTAAATATCCTTCCCTCTTATTTTTCAATATTAGTAAATTGCAGGAAAAAGTACCTGAAACATGTCTGTAATCTACTTTTTAAAATATTTAAAATATCTTAAAATTTATAAAATATTACTTACTATAAATTCAATGAAGCTAATATTATTATAATTGTTCTTTATTTTTTATTTTAGCATTTGACATCAGACCAAAAAGATCAACGAAGATAAGAATTAAGCTTTAGTGAAATTATTAACAATCATGGATATTTTTTTCTCGAAAACAGTTAAATTAATTAATTTTTTAATTTCAAATAATTGACAATGAACTGTTATTGGTGAAGGTTATATAAAAACACTTCAATCAACACACCAACGGAACTAATAGAAAAAAATATGTACAAAGGAATGTAACTTCCACACGTAGCAAAAGAGAATTTTCCCATATCTGTCAATCTTTTGTCTAAGCCCAATGTAAACTAATGTTACACTACACAATATTTAGCTTCAAATTATTAAACATTACTAAAAGTCAATGCGAAAGTAATTTTGTTAGTAATTTTGTAAGTTATTGTGTTCGTATCGTATCCCATTAAAAACTTTGATGGAAAAGTAGTGAGCCAATAACCCTATGAATTGCATTATTTTCAATACTTCTGCTTTAGCATTTTAACTCATTACTCTAACGTGGCGATGCCATTGCAGGTAAGTACTTACCACGTCAGATTACAAATAACGACTTCGATATGTCAATACTTAAAAATCATTTAATACACAAAACACAATAAAAATTAAACGTACGACTTCATTATTGAAGACGTGTTTTTGAAGGAATTGTTGTGTGATGTCAAGCGTTGCTACACACCCAGTTAAGAAAACATATACCTTCACCAGGTGTTGAATAATGAGCAGACTCAGAAGATAATCTACTTATTTACTTACTAATAAGTAGTAATATAAATGCTGTAAAGTAATGGGATATGTATGTTGTCTGACAAAGTATGCTGTTCTCAATAGAAGGTATTGTCAAGTTTTCGATGTAGATATATATTGCGAAAGACTTTTATGGTACGATAGGTTTCGTGATTTTCAGTGCTTTTTGCGTAGTTTGAAATATATAAATAGGTTAAAATAATATAAACGTTTTAAACTGTTTTCTAAGTCGTCTGTATAAATAAATATATATTGTTTACTTTAACAGCATGCTAAATAAATACAGATTATCTTTCGGCATCATTTAAGTTATTTAAAAAAAACCCGTTTTATTATCTCGAATTATAAAGAAAGAAAACAGATTGTAGAAACCGGAAAATGTATAAAAAGCCCACAGCAGTGTCCTACGTTATCAAGTCGAATAATATCTTTTGAGAGACTCAGTCAATATTCTTTGAATCTAAGGTGACATGAAATTAACAATCGGACTCGTTTTAACCATACTTATAGTATGTCAAGGTACACGTTATTATTTGCAGCAGTTAATATAGAAATTGCTTAATTACTTATGTTAATATATGTGTTTTTACAGTAGTTGGAACAATCGCAACACCATCGCAAAAACCAGCAACAGGAGTGGGTCCTCGACAAGGTTATATATCATATTATAATTCTTACCCAACAACAACAACAACAACAAGAAAAGCGATCCCAAATGATCCTAAAAACCGTGATTAATTAATTGTTTGAAATTGCTTAATTAATTATGTTTATATAAGTGTTTTTACAGTAGTTGGAACAATCGCAACACTATCGCAAAAACCAGCAACAGGAGTGGGTCCTCGACAAGGTTATATATCATATTATAATTCTTACCCAACATCAACAACAAGAAAAGCAATCCCAAAATATTCCTAAAAACCGTGCTCTACATTATATTTTTGTTAAACCTCGTTAGATTCCATAAAAAAAATTCCAACAAAAATCCTTTTTTATAATTAATAATGCATTTTTCCCAATATTAATATTTTAATTATTAATTGTTTATTTCAATCTTTTTGTAATAAAACTATTAATTTCTTACTAAATGTATAAAATTGTAATATTGGGGAAAAGTTCAAATATAAATTTAAAAAACTTAAACTTTAGCAATTCCAATAAAAAGCACCAAAGATCATATTATTTGTATACGTAGCTTGTTTTTCTTCCTCCACAGCAGATTCCAGTTCTCACTAGTTGGACTCTAAATTTTTTCTTCAAAAGGGTACTGTTATGATTAAGATAATTTTTCAAAGAGTCTGCTTCAGTTGCATCTTCGCCATCGGCTGCATCATAATCGTCCACACGCATAAACGAAGTTATAAAAACTGAATTGCGGCCATCATTACATTTTCAATAAATTTAACATTTCTTGAGATAATAATTTGTTAGTGGCTTTATCAAGAATTCTGTACGCCCGGGATTTATCACAAAATCCAACAAGAAATCCTCCTTTCGCTACGATATCCAATTCGTGCCGCCACTTCGGATTCCTATGGAAACACTCTTCTCATATGTATGTAAACTAGTGGTATTCTGATAGTTGTCTTTTTAAAATTTTGTTAACTTTTCCATTTACTTATCTGTATTGCAGTTGAACCAGACGATAAAGTTTTTGGTTCAATATAACCTGTATATTTCTGATATAGAAACACAATGGAATTTCAACCACAATTAATTTAAAATATACGAATTCGGTAATTCATATTCAGCCTGCTAAGAAAACAGATGAATTTAATTAAAAACAAATTTTATTTAAATCTTCTGCGTTTACTAAGTAAGATAGACAACTAAATATGAAAAATTACGATACAGTCGCAAACAGAAATCATTTTGCTCTCAAATCCAACCCATAATTCGGCTTATTTTCGTAATATTTTACCATTAATCCGCGTCCAGTTCCGTAGTGCGTGCTATCGACAATGCGATATTCCGCAAAACTATGATTTTTTAGGTGTTTTTAATTTAATATGAATATGGAGAAATCAATTTTTTATCTTCTAAGATCTGAACTTATCATTTTGTATATGTTGAATTGGGGAAAATACGAAAATATGCAACAAAAAAATACAAATATGTATGCATATACCATTTTTAGACACGGCACAGCTCTGCGAACTATTATCGGTACGCTTTACAAATGTTTTTGAAATTTTCGCCAAACATTCCGATCTAAAAATCCACGATAGGAACTATGTAAAAGCATTTATATGTAAAGGCAAATTGGACAAACTTACATGCATACTTTTTTTTATTTTTCAACTTGATGCTGATACATGCATGTGTAATAATAAGTGTACACATGTGTTTGTAGAAACTTTAAACGCTTATAACTCCTACAATACTAAACCGATTTAAATAAAATTAAGATTGCGCACGTCTATGTCAAACCCCCTTTAAAAACGTATAAATTTTTCGAAATCAGTTAAGTATTACAGTCGTAAAAGGGATCTAAAAAAACGTGTTTGCCTATTAATAATATAGATATTAAACTTGATCTAAAAGTGTAACATTCTTTCAACAATAAGGTGAAGTTTTTACGGACCCTTTTATGAAGACTAAATCTGAACATGAATCGTTTTCTCAGTTATTTTATTAGTGCAGTATTACGTTGTTTATCGAGTTTGGTCGAATTATTATAAAAATTGAGATATTAATCTTCTGAAAATGATCCAAAAATCAAGATATGAAATACAAGTATCTTGTTTTTCAGAGCTAACACTAGAAAAATTGCTTGCGTACATTAGCTCCAGTAATTTTATCTATTATATCTCATTAAAAGATATGTGAATATCTTTTCCATAATAGTAAGTATTATGCGCGCTCGCGAGCAGAACTTTTTTAATGTTCATGCATTCTAAATAGGTTGTAAAAAAACGTAATCACAATCACAATATATGTGGGTAAGCTGGTCACAAGATTGGAACGCGCTCCAATAAACTACTTAAGAAAAATCTAGTTTAAGTTGGATTACTTTTTCCTTTTAGCAATTATTGTTATTACTAAGCCTGCTAGGGATTGACTTTAAGCTAAAAAATCCAACTTCATGAAAAGTAGGCTTGATATGATATGTATGTACGTATGTACATAATTTCATACATAAATATATTTTGAAGCAAAACTTAACATTTCAACATACCAACCAGAGTGCACAATATTCCATAAAAAATATATTTTTTTTTTATTTAAAGTCATTATTTTTGAAACAAATTGGTTGTTAGTAGTTTTTAATCCAAAGTGGTTATTATTTTGGCTAATGTTCGTAACATTTTTAGTCAGAAAGAATTGGACATGAGACAAAATTTTAACATCAATTAATTTCAACTTACACGGCAGAACAGAAACAACGTTGTTTTTCGGGAGCCGCACAATCCCATCATCAGTGTTCATGTGTGTTTCCATATATCCGCCACTGCTTAGGTGGCTCGGTTGAATGTGACTTCAAATTTGTATTTTTACAAATAATGACTCGAAAAAGGATACGAGAGTTATTTGTATTGTGGAAGGTATTATTAGTTGTTTTTACAGCAAACACTGCTTTTTAACGTTAACCACTAATTAACGTTAAATTAACCAATTGTCTATTCAAACACAAATACAGCGAAACACAACAAAAATTAAAAATTTGTATTTATGAATATGAGTGATAAATGAGTGAATATTTGGTACTCTGATGAATTCACATGGAGTAGTGTGTCCATATATTCATCGTATTGCTATTAGAAGTACCAGAGTGAGATTAGAAGTACTGGTTCAATTTCCCTGAACTGAGGCATGCAAAGCTTAAGATTGAAACGTATAACCAAACTCGTTTGTTAGCTCTCATATCTCATATTTGCATCCAATCAAAAGCGATCACGATTCGTGCCTTAAACAAACCCCAATTTTTCTTGATGTAAATTTTTTTGGTTTAAACCAAGCGCGACTTAGAGTAATTTTTATGTAACCTCGAAACAGATGTGATTGAAAATTATTGATTCATACTTTTATAAAATGATTGCTATTTTTACTTTCTACTTTAATTTTATGTTTTTAATCGATGTCGGCATCATACATCGAACCTGCTGCGTTGCAAAAACTTATCGCATGTTTGTAAACCACCGCAGCCACAAATCAAAATTATGCGCAAGTGAAATGTCCTTGATAGTTGTAGAGGAAGTAATGAGGAGGAAATAATATTTTGTATTTAATTTAAGAGTTCTACGATTATATTAAGATGCAAATTTTTGTTTCAAGAATATCATAATTAAGAATTTTATTCTTATTTGAAAAAAATCCATGATTGATTTACTTATTTAATTCTGTTTTCAACTTGATTTGAGCACTATTACATGTTATTTTTTCTAAAAACAACTTGTACTAAAACTAAGAAGAAAACACTTAATTTATTAATTTAATCTTGTTGTGTAAGAAATACAACATTGTTTTATTGAAATAATGTATTTTTTATTAAGCAGAATTTTTAAAGAAAACATTTTGTTTAATTCTTCTTGTGTCCACAGGTACGATGTCTGCCTGTCTGCCCTTCGAAAGGAAGTTTAAGTGGCATTTTAATGACACACATAGAGCGAGCAATGTTTGGAACAACAATCGGAACTGGTAGTACAGGCTTCCAATAGACTTCTACAGTTCAAATCAGGAGTTCTCTGTAAAAATAAAGTAGAGATCAAGATTATCCTAAATATGGGGTAAAAGTAGAAAAAAATTTTTAAATTTACTTTGGTGGCTGCAGAAAATTGCACAAAAATTGTCATGACAACGGCAATAATGAAGAAAATATTCATATAATTCATTTTAAAATTTAAAAAATTATAATAAATAACCGGAGTGTGGAATGAGAATGTCACTGTATTTAAACCGTTCCGTAGCCATCTATTTATATAAAAGATGTTCTGCACTTAATCAGTCGTCAGCAAGCAATTTATCAGAAAATCTCGGGCTTTTATCAACCTACATAAATTGTTTTATATTATTGTTAATAGTTACTCAAAGAATTGGTCTTTGTTTTTTTTTTTCTTTTTTATGGTCTTAATTAATTAGTTAGTAAAAGTTTGTTCTAAAATAAAGTGCTTTTGTTGTTTGAATAACATGATTTATTAAAAATAAGCTCTGCAAAAAGTTTAGATTAGATAAAGCCGCTACTTTGGTACATCGTAGTCATACCTGAAAGAAAAAATATAATAATATTAACGTTCTGAAAGTATTTTTTATTACCTCATTTATCTGTGAAACACTTTTCAGCATTATTTCACGAGCTAAACAAAAGTTATATGAATTAAATAGCTAATCGTGGCTAACATTTTGGGATACTTTTAATGGATTGTATTTCTAATTCAAATGTTTTTATACTTTTGTCTCTTTTATGGATCTAATATCAACGTTATGATAAGAACTTTTATTTTAGTAGTGCAAAGAAGTAAAATACATTATATATTAATTATAAATTATGACCAATCGTCGGCTTAGCATGAAAACCTGATAAATCCACTTTTTAAGAAAGTTGAGATTTTGATGCGGTAGAGAAAGATACGCCTCGTCAACCAGCATATAAAGGGTGTCCCAACAAGAGCGCAATTTTTAAATTTTAAATAAAACACAGATATTTAAAAAAAATCGTGAAACTTTATTATATCGTAAATTTAAAGATTTAAAGATTGCGTTCTTGTTGGGACACCCTTTAGTTTTTATTCAATTTGAGTCTTGAAGTGTGTAAAAAGGTTTGATAAGAAAAACTGCTAAATTCACTCATAGAATCCAGTACATTATTAGTTCAGTGTTTATCACTAATTCCTGCTATTTTTTTGCGGCAACATGGACAGTACTCTTATGAAATATAATTCTAATTCTTTGCGTTTACGAAAACAAAAGGAATATCACAGATAAATATATCGAGGACTTACATTATTTAAAAAGATCATTTCCCGAATATTATCGTTCCTTTTATGATAATTTACGCCATGAATAAATTTAAAAGCACAAAAGCCTATTAATATTAGTTTTTCTGACATAATTTTGTGTTCATGGAAAAAAAATTTGCTGTAAAATCTTTAATTTGATGATAATTTTTATTATTTAAAATAATAAAAAGATATTTTTGTAATTACATGTTTTTTAAATAAAAAATACTTGTGAAACTAGAAAAAACCCCGCTATCTCCATTAGTAATAATGTAAATCGATGTGAGAAAACTTGCTAAGTTACAAAATCGTTTATAACTGAATAAGTACGATTTTTATTTTTGTAGACAGTAGTCATAGATGTAGAATACCATAATATAAACTAACTATATTTTTGGGTTTCCTTTCAAGCTGCAAATATGAAATATAAGAACTTTTTTGTCTCTCCTGTAAAATGTGCTGAAAGGGAGTTAGCAGGTTTGCACATTAAGCCGACGAAATATTTCTTATTACTAACACAGAAATAGAATTGCATTAGTAGAGCAAATATGTATAGAACATATATCTATATCTGCTGTAATGTTTGCGAATACGAATATTCCATTTTCAAATGTGGATCTATTTTGACGTCTGCAAAATAAAATATTCGCATCTATAAAAATAGATTCAATAAATTATTACATTACTATTACTATTCAGATTCCTACAACATCACGTTACTTTCTTGTCTCCCATTATCGACGTCAAGTTCGATTGTTTTTTGGAGAGCACATTATCAATATCTCACTTGGACTACTTTACACAGTGCTACCAACAATAGTAGCGAAAAATCCGAACAAATATTTTTTTATCAGGAAAATATGCGATATATGATTTTTTTTGTATGTAGAAAGCACAAAGTTTTAACTCAAATGTCAACTTCTGTAACAATAATGAGCTCACCCAAGAATGGCGAACATTAGAATACAATTGTGCTAAGGATGAAAACCTTTCGTTCAAAAATTTGGTTATTTATTTTTTTATTAAAATTTAGTATCAAAATGGTGTCAAATTTCCCAAAATTATTTTATTTTTTTGTCGTTGTCTCATACAAATGCAGATCTCGAAAGAATTTTCTCCATAATCAACAGTATTGCCAGGAGATAGAGCAAAAAGAGGTTAAATCGGCTTTTAAGAAAAGGCCAGAAAAAGCTAAATCGTATAAAAATAAAAGCTAAAAACAAGGCTAAAAAATTTTATTCATAATTTAACGTATTATTAATTATTAATAAAAAAACATTAAACATGTTAAAAGCTATTCAAAAAATTGCACTTCAAGTACATAAACAAAAGAATTAAATAAAATTGAATAAATAGGCTTTAAAGGCCAACTTTGAGTAGCGGACGTACCCCCTAAAACACAACTTATCACAATGAGACTTTTTTTGTATTTTTTGTTTACATAAAACTAAACCGATTTGGGAGGAGAGAATATAAGAACTAAAAAAAAATAAAAAAATAACGGCCACGAACGAACAAATTTTATAGCAAAAAAACTATATAAATTGCAAATACGGATAGAATAAAAAAATTTAGCTTTGCAGAAAAATAACACTGTGCAAAAAATTTCGGATAATCACCGCCAGCCTCAACAACTCCAATGGGAAACAAAAGTTTACAATTAACTTAACAAAGCTTGAAAAGGGGTTTTAAAAGTAAGGTCGAATTTAATTTTTATGGCCTTGTGAAGTTGAACCATTTTTGTCCATTTTTTGCATTATGAGTAAAAAAAACGTATAAATATATAAAAATATTTAATGGAATGTAACTGTGCGTACTTATTGTTGCATTGAATCCAAACAAAAATACTTCGAGCCATATAGTTTAAAATATTTATATTGGTTCCGAACTTTAGCCAAAATAATAATCAGTTGGGATTAAAAACTACAAACTACCAAATTGTTCGAAAAATAATCACTTTGAAATAAAACAATTAGCTACTGGCTTGAGCTTTACAATGTTTGCTGTCACAAAACTAGTTAAAATTTATCAAATTAATAAAAAAAAACTCAACTAGTTGACAAAAAACAAAAAAGCATAATATTTAAGTATTAATCAAACCATGAAAGTTTGTCTTAAGTAAAACAAAACTTAGAAAGGAAAATGGTACATGAGATAAAACCAACGTGTAACAATGGGTTAATTTAACGGTAATTAGAGATGGTAAAAAATTTGAATATTGATAGTGGTAAAGCAGTATTTACTGTAAAAACAACTGATAATTCAAATAACTCTCGTATGCTTTTTCTAGACATTATTTGTATAAATAAAAATTTGAAATCAAATTCAAACGAACCACCTAAACAGTGGCGGAGACATGGAAACACACATGAACACTGATGATGGGATTGTGCGGCTCCCGAAAAACAACGTTGTTTCTGTTCTGCCGTGTAAGTTGAAATTAATTGATGTTAAAATTTTCCCCTGTTCCTTTGGAATATTGTCTCATGTCTAATTCTTTCTGACTAAAAATTTTACGAGCTTAAGCTAAAATAATAATCACTTTGTATTACAACTACTAACAACCAATTTGTTCGAAAATTACTCTCTTGAAAATAAAATATGCGCTGTTTGTTTTTTTGTCAACCACGGAAAAAGTAAATGAGCTTTGTAATTTTGTGCTTTATCATGTATAATAATTTAAGAAAAGTTTTTTCGTCTATTTCTTTTAGCTCTTTTAACAGCCTTATATTTGAAAACTCTTCTTTTTTTTAATACCAATTTTTTACCCTATTCTTTTTTTCTTCGGCTATACCTCATTGTCCTCCTCTTCATAAAACAATTGGTGCTATTTCGGTTAGCTCGCGGCTAATTTTTTCAACTATGTTTCTTTCTTGCGCAATGTTCAATGCGAATATAAAATACAGAAATGATGTCGCGTTTTTTGGTTTAATTTTTAGTTGCAGTGTATGTATGAAAATACGATACATGAATGATAAATGTGTTGCATAAACACCTTACAAAGATTGTAGCCACCATTACAGTGGTGAATTGAAAAAACTATGTAATAAAGGGAAAATAATACTTATAATTTTTTTTTATATTACATCATAAAAAAAGTGGATAAAAATAAGGAAAAAAATATATCTGGACTTAAAGTACCTTCCCGATTAAAAGAATCGGCCTGGTACTATACCATTAGTTAAACCAGAACACTACTGTATCTTTTTTCGTGTGAATAGATTAATTATAATTCCTTTTTCTTGTGATCTTTACAACTATCAGCAAATAGAGTTTTATGCAAAAACAAAACGAAAGTTTTAGAAGACGATATTAATAGCCTATTTCTGATTTAAGAAAGTAAACTTAAGCGAATGAAAGCCACTCACTCGAATTCTCTTTGGCACTCAATTTCATTCTCATTAGCTTACGTATATACATTTGTATGTATTTCAATACAATAATAAATAAAATAAAATAAAAACAGGTAATAACATTTTTTTATATATGTATGTATGTACTACATATTTTCTTCCTTATTGTGGATTTAACTTAAACATTTAAGCCTGCTGTTGTTTCAAAGGGGTTAGTCATCCCCTTTGCTAATTCAGTTTGCACATCAGCACCGTTCATTCTGTAGCTGTCGCCGCATTTTTCTTCGTTACTCTTAGCTGTCAGCGGATTTCGCATTTTTTGCCGAATGGGAGATTGATTGGTCATTGTCACTCAAGAAAACGCAGCGACAACTGGGTGGAAGAAGACAAGGCAAGTATCAATATTTCAATGATAAGATAAAATTATTCGTTTGCGTGTGTATAAAATAGAGATGGGCATCGCTCACGTGATTAGCGTGAATCATGCGTGATCAGCGTGATCATACATGATCGTGAGCAGATTTTGTTTCAATCACGTGAGCGTGAGTATAAAAAAACTTAACGTGAGTGAGCTTGCATGAGTAGATTTTTTGTGAGATTGTTTCGTGATTTTATCGATTTTGGAATTTTTTTTTCATATTTTTAACAGGTACATACGTTTTTTTGTTTTCAATTTTGTCATGAAGAAATAAAACAAGTGGCAGTGCCACATTGTGCCCGCATGTAGTTAATGTACTGATGCAAATGAAAGAGTCAAAGTAGCAGTATAAGCATAGTTGGGCAAAATACATGGTTTGCGGTATTTAAAATACAAAGTACTTATTGGTCATGTGTTTAAAATACAAAATAATTTCAGGTTATGTATTTAAAATACAAAATAAAAAATACTTAGACATCATGTATGTATTTAAACTACAAAATACTTCCATTTATTGTACGTATTTCAAATTCAAAATACAAAATACTTCCGTGTCATGTATGTATATGTATTTAAAATGCAAAAAAGATAATTTTCCTTCAAACTTAAAAATACATTAGATAAAACTAACCAACAAAACAATTGTTTCAAACAATTGTTTCCTTTCGTAAATATCAGATTTTTGAATGTAGCATCAGACAAACTATTTCTTGTTGGGGATTAAATAAAACATGCTGAAGCAAATAATCTTTCTACAGGTCCTGATGAGCACAAATTTGTATTAAATTCTATGAATACTCTTTTTATATTTGTATAGCTGTCAAGAGTCATAATGTCTTTTTTCTTGTAACTGAGAAAACTGACAAATTCCAACTTCAAATTTTATGTCCTAGATTCATCATCATCCCTATCTACAAAAACAACAAAATCATCGTCTTCTTTTCTGGTGCTTCTACTCCAGGTGTCATTTTAAGTTTTTTTGCAATTTTCCTCCAGAGTATAACTTGCAAGATTTTGGATTCTTTGCCTCTCTTCTGTCGTGATGTTTTTTGGCAGCGAACGCATCTTATAATCAGGATCACAAAAGAAATCCAAAATAGCTCTATTTATTTCCGGTGATTGTTTAAAAAACTTATAGAATCTTTTTTCTAAGCTCTCATTTAGTAGTGATAGGACTTAAATGGCTTAAAATGTTTCCATTCAACCGACTTAATCTTGTTCTAATAGACTTTAAAGTCGGCAAAAGTTATCCGTAAAACAGTTGTTACCCCGAAAGTAATCTAAATCAGTGGCAATAGGTTTCAAAACTACAATGAATTCCTCTAAATATTCTAGTTCTATAGTCGCGAACGTGCTCTCCTTACGTAACTTACCAAATAATTCATTTAATTTGGATTTTCTTTTCATAAGTTCTGCTATAGAATCATACAGAGAAATACTGCCATTTGTGTATGTATTTAAAATACAAAATACAAAATACTTGCAGGACATGTATCTATTTAAAGTACAAAATACTTACACGTCATATATTTAAAATACAAACACAAAATACGTATTTGTATTTTAAATAAGTATTTCAAATACATGTATTTCAAATACTGTCCAGCCCTGAGTATAAGTCCGAGTTTAGACTGGCGAACTTTTGGAAGAAAAACATCTGCAATTATTTTTAGTTTTTTCATTCGCGCTCACACAGACGAACAAGACCTAGAAATTTTAAGTTTTTAGAAAAAAGCTAAAGATCTTCCAATTCGGCAAAAATTGGCTAAACAAACACTGTATGTACCATCCAGCTCAGATACAAGCGAAGGAGTTTTTTCGATGCCAGGAAAAATACTTGAAGAGATGTGAAACAGACTTCATTGGAAAAAATTTATTTCTGCGTAAATTTATTATACAGGAGAGTCAAGTTCCAAACAATTTTCTGTTATATTTATTTATTATACATTTATTAATTTCAAGGTATATTAAGAGATTTTTAGAAAATTTTCGCTGTTTTCAGGCGCTTACTTTAGCTGAAATCATAATTTCCTTAAACAGGATGTATGGGAGGTATCCGCATGCTTTTGATAATTTTCGCTTAAATGCGAGTATTTTGATACCTTGTTGATACAAACCTTGCGTAGTGTTCTCCTTATATTTTTGCCAAATTTTGTTTTACATTAAAACACTGTCCTTCATCTGTGCATTCGTTCTCTAACAACTTTTGGTGCGACCGCATGAGACAAAGCAAATTATATTAAAAGTTTGTTGTACAAAACAATAGAATAAAAGATTTGTTACTAACTTTTTGTTGGTGGTAGCAAATATTTAAAAATTAATATTAGCTTTTATTAAGGTTTCTCCTTCATTTATGAATTTATTAAATTTTTTCCATATGCTAGAATTACAACTAGAATTAAAACCTGCCATAAAAATCGGCAATACATTATATCACAAACTTATTCGTTCAGCATAAATACTTTGGTATAAAATAAGAAGATTCAGGAAAACCGAGCATCACTGTCAGCCGGAAAGTATGCATTGTTTTTCTTGTGCAAACTAAGAAGGGGGAGATAAAATTTTCCGATTTTAATAATTGTTATGAGTTTTGGCAATTTGGAATTATTTTTGCAAATTTTTGAATATTTGTATAATTTTTTTAATTTATGGAGCATATTCTGCTCTTTTAGAGCATAATTTTCTACTTTAATTGAAATTTTATAAAGTGCTACATATTCGCCATCTACGTCATATTGCAAGTCTACATTTATTTCGAGATATCGAGATTTCTTTAAAAGTTAAGGAACATTTTTTTATTTTTTATTTAGTTGTTTTGTTTTTTGGTTCTGTCTTTTTTATGTTATTTAAAGGCATATTTTATTGAGTTGTTGGATAAAAGATATATACAGTAGTTTTCTGATTTAATGAACCTAATTATTGTCAGGACTGCTCGGTAAAGCGAATTGTTCGTTATATCCAAGGTGTATTTAACTAGGTGACAGCATTAGGAAAACAATTACAACAATACAAGAGCAACAGACATTTTTGTTTGTGTAGTTTCATTGCGTATGTCAAAAACCTAACCCATAAAATAGAGAAAACAGATACAGAAAAAAGTAGAAGTATTCTGTATGTATTTTGACATTTGCAACGAATAGTCAGCTGCTGTAATGCTGTCACCTGGTTAAATACGCCTTGGTTATATCCAGTACTAAATAAAAAATTAATAGCATCATCTATTTTATTCATAGCTATAAATATGTATAGTGTTTTTTTATATGATTAAAAAAATATATTAATTTAAAATAAATATTTCTTTTAAAATATGTATAAGAAAAGGAAAAATTTATAAAAACACAGTAATACAAAAATAATTTATTTAAGAAATTGAATAAACACAGTCTGCTTATTGGAATAGATATCTTTTTTAATGGCATAATGTTCTTTATTGAATATTTTATTATTAAAATCGACTGTTGATTACTGACTAATTGTTAATTCTTTTAATATTAATATAATACTTATACTATTTGAAAGATCAGGTGTAACGAAAAGCAAAAATCAAACAAAGAACAAAACATTGCTGAAACAGCAATATGTATGTAGTTCACTTGAATTTGGAAATTCAACATATTTTGCAAACCAGCAATACTAAAATATTATGATATCCAATTTCGAGAGCAACAACCGAAAAAGAAACAAAAGATCTGGTTTCTGTACATTGACTCATTTCTAGAATGGCTTAATTGTAATCGTTGTCTTAAGTGCACCAACAAAGCATGAATCACAAATTCATACTTTGTTAATAGTGAACACATTACAATGGCATTTTCTTTTCATTTTCATGCTCTCTCAAAAGCAATAAATTTTTGCTACTAATATTGTTTAGCTAAGTCCATTTATATCCAATATCAAAGTGGTTAATGACATCTTCGTGTTTTATTTTGGGCTCAAGCTCTTCATCATTTTCGCTTTGTTCATTGTTTTTTTGTTTGACATTTGTTCGTTAAGCCGAGTACAAAATGCAATTTTTATTCTTAATATAAGGTACTTACTTAGTAGAAATAAAAATTTGGGAATTCGTTATATGCGATGTTCATTAAATCTAATGTTCGTTAAATCGGAATATTACTGTATTGCACTTGTTTAACTCAAAATTGTATTAAGTCATAATTAGTTTGTACGTTCTGTTCTGTTCTGTTACGAATCAGCTGTTTTATTTCTGTTTAATTGAAAAACTGTATGTGTGGTTTGTTGTTACTTTTTCGTTCTGTGCTGTTGCGGACTATTCTTTAGAAAATAGAATAGAACGTAAAGTGACAGCCAAAAATTTATATGTATTAGTTTTTTGTGGAATGAAATATTACAAATTTTATTTTAAAAGTCAGAATAAATTATTTTAATCTAAATGATTAAAGATTTATATGTTTTTGTCAAGTAAAAAACATTTTGCAAACATTTACAAAATTCTTTCATATAATTATATCGTCCACATCTGAAAGATCATGCACAGAACAAGTAAGTAAGAAATAATTTCTACAGAAAGGAAGGCACAGAACGGCAACGAAAAGTAAAAACTAATTAAAAACATTTTAAAATTTTCAATAGAAAAAATACTTTTTGACTTTACATTGAATATATATGAAAAATTATTTTTCAATCTTTCATTTTGCTACCAAAATGTAAACAAAACAATACGAATAATTTACAGCGGGACTTAATACACTATATATTTTATTTCCAAACAAGTAACTTTGCTTCTTTTTAAGATAATATTTTAAAAAATTTTTAGAGCATATTTTTAAATTCTTATGGCATATCTTAGGCCATATTTTTGGTTTCTCTCCTGATAATCTTTAACCAAAGAAATAATAAAAAAATCAGGGGCCAAATCAAAATTAAATATGTGATTTGTATATGTATGGTATATGTATGTATATGCGTTTTGCATTTATGAAACATTTGGGTAACTCATGAATTTTTTTATTATGTTAATAATACGCATTAAATGGGTATTAACTATTATGGCCACATAAGAAATTGTTATTGCTATTATTATTACATTCCAAATAATAAGCACTCATATCTATCCAGACACATCTAATATACACATGTTTATTTATCCATTTTTCTAAATGTAAATGTGTGAGTGTATCTATGAACACATTTTCAAAAGAGTGCATTTTGAATGTGGGTGGCTTTCATTGAATCTCATAAATGTTAATGGCGTTTTACTAGGCTGCTATTAGAGTTTTTTATATATGTATGCATAAATATGTACATAAAAAGGAATGCCTAAATGTATGCTGTGATTTCTTTGAATACGTTAAATGGTTTAAGTTTGGGTCATACTTCCTTCTGGTCATGTATGTTTAAATATACGATTATTTTTATGGTCAACACGTATAAACAATTTAGGATGCGAGTAAAGTGAAGAAACGGTCATTTTGTAAATAAGTTTAGAATTTCAAAGAAAATTTACTTTTATGATTTATATTAAAAGTTATGAACCATTTATTTTAATTTTTTTTTACTGCGTGTCCCGCATATATCAACACTTATTCTGAGTGTATAAAAGTGTGTATATAGTAGGGTTACCCAACGGGACTTAGGATTTCAGTGCTTCAAATCCTGGTATCCTGGTATTTCTCAGGTTCGCGGTATATTCCGAGATATAAAATTTTTTTGGGGTCAGTTTTTTTTGGAACTTCAAAACGACGTATCAAACATTCATTTTGATACAATGTTAAAGGAGATATTTCATACAGAAAATTGACAGACAGACGGATGCACATCGAATCTTAAGGGAAAACTTCAAACTAAGACATATTAATATAGTAACATTGAGTTCGGATTTCGAACACATTTTTTTTAAGTTTTCGAACTTCTTACTTAACTTGGAGTCAAGGAATCAAAAATGGTGTTAGTTTATTTTCTTTGCACGCACATGATTCATTTGTTACTTAATTTAAAAGAAGTAAAACTTTAAAAACAAAACAATTTAAAATAATCAGTGTATAAAAAGTGTAATCAACAAACTAATGTGGTCATTTATGTTTTTAGTAATGGTGAATACATGCACGTTTGCCGCCAGGATTAAGTTTGTCTGTAATTAACGAATAGAGAAACAAATTGTTCGTTCCTCATTCCAATTGATATTTCAGCAATGATGTCTAAGCTGCCTGAAGAAGTTTTCACTGCCAAAATGGCTTCCATCTGGAACTATATCCCTTTTAATGAAAAAATAATTTATAAAATTTTAGAGAAATCCAGATATGAGAACAATCCTGAAGCATGTCCTTGTAACCAAAACGTGCAGATGAACATTAAAAAAATCATCAATCATCTATCTTGAAGTACATAATCCTTTGAAATATTTCAAAAAATATAGTTTTTCTCTTAAGTTAGTTTAGTTGTTTTATTTTTTTAATTCCATATTCCATCAATTGTTTCTATATCGGAAATATTTTTTATTTCATAACGTTTTTTGCTTCTCCTGTAAAACTATAAAGAGTGATGTTACGTACTTTTGGATTTTCGACGACGATATGTCATGAGGGCTTGGGAGACATGAAATCTTAGACAGGGATTCCCTGGAAATACACTCTCATATTGGTGAATTTTTTTTGTCATTTTAACGGGAATGCCGGATGTAAAAAATTTACATTATTACATAAATATATGGACTTAATTTCAAGTTTTTCTTTTAAGTGTCTTAAATTTAAATAAAACTGAGGGAGACTTTACACAAAATGAAAGTGATTCATGGGAAATTATATAGACCCTATCGTATTCTGAGTATTTATTTAAAACACTACAAGAATCGATATTTTAAGGAAAATTCGACATAAAACTGATTGTTTCGGAAAATATATGAAAGAGATATTTGATAGAGTTCGTTTAACTAATATCACAATATGATTAAAACGCTTCATTCATTAAAGTAAATCACATAATTAAGAAATTTTTGGAAAGTTTAGTCGGAGATTCAAACTCTATAAAGAAACTGTGGAGACTTTAAGTTATCAGTCCTCGTCGTTAATAGCCAAGGCTCGTTATTATTAAAAACTCGTACAAGTAAGTTTAATATAAGAATTAAAACGCAAATTCATTATTAACGATAAAGCTTGCTAAAACAGCAGTCAAAATATTTTTTCTGTCGCTGAAAATGTATCAACAGAAGTAAAAAACAGAATGAAAATTTATTTATTAAAACCTTTAGCGGCCCTAAAAAAATTGTTAACTGAATATTTAATAGTATTCAAGTATTCAATTAATACTTCGTTTGCCAGAAATCACTTGAAAAAAATCTAGGAGATTTAAATTTTTTATTGTAATTATAGTAATTTTTATATAAAAAGTAATATTTATTTCCGTAAGACAATAAATGTTTCTTTGGCTAATTTTGAGTTGATAAATTGACTTAACTTACAATATTTGTATTTTTTTGGGAGTGCGTTTTCTTAGAACCCTTTCCGGATAATCCAAAACCCTGGTATATATACGATTACATGTGGCTTTTCTAAGCTTCTGACGCAATTGGAAAGTGATATAAACAAGAATCACATTAGATTTCGGAAAATAAAATTCTTGATAATTAAATGAATTAATAATACGAATACGTTACATACAATTTTCAATAATATCATGTAAAGTATACGCCCAATGATGCGTACCTATCGGGTACATTCGTAAGTGCAGTAATTGGGCCATAATTTCTTCGAAAAGAAATAAATAAATTCCTCTAGCATTTAGTGAATATTTTCAATACAAAATATTTTTCGTATCTCTTCAATTTCATTATTGTATGTATCGGTGTGCATTTTGTTTTATACCTGTATGTATCCATTCTCACCCAGCTGGCATTTTCAATCGTGAAAAATCCACTAGGAATCTCATCAAGAATGTTTTTTCGTCGTCGAGCGTATTTTTCAATCGAAAAAGATTTCTTGCACGGGAGCAACTATTGAACGAACTGATTCTTCTGTGAGATTCTTCCATAATACAGCGAAAGACGCTTACATTAATCGTAGAGGGAATCGTTTGAGATAACATTGTTATTTTCGTACTCTTCAAATAATGGTTAGAAGTTTTTTTTACGGTTTGCATATTAAACGTTCCAAGATTAAATGGTTAAGACTGTAGCTTACACTGATGACGTGGCAGTTGCAATCTAAGGCAAGCACTTGGGAACGATACCCAATGTATTGAATCCGATCTGGCATTCCTTAGCAACTGGAGTGTCAGCTGCGGACTTGGTGTCAATCCATTGAAAACTGAATTGTTACTTTTCACTAGAAAGTACAAGGTCGAAAGCTTCGTGCCACCTAAACTCAACGGGACAACTTTAAAAGTCTCGAAGTACGCTAAATATCTGGGTATACTCCTTGATAGCAAGCTGTCATGGAACCTAAATATCCAGTCCAGAGCGGAAAAGGCACTCGTAGCTATTTACATGTGTAAAAGAGCGGTTGGTCACAACTGGGGTGTAAATCCCAGGGGTATCAATTGGATCTTTGATGCGGTAGTCAAGCCCATTCCATTTTATGCTGTATTAGTTTGGTGGAATGCTCTAGAGACAAACTCTCATCGCAGAACACTTGAAAAAGTATTTAGGCTAGCAGAAATCCTTATTACAGGGGCGTTCAGATCCACCCCGACGAAAGAACTCTTCAGTATGATGAACTTGCTTCCGGTGGATATATTGGCCAGACAACTGGCTCTCTTCTCGGCGATCAGAGTGAACGGTGTCCATGGACGAGAACTGACTATGGGCATGCCAGGATTTTTAGACAACATCGGAGTATCCATGGTTTCATTGATTACTGTTCACTAAAATCTTACTTTGGTGAGCTCTTTCACACACTTGTTCCTGCTAGGGAACAGCGGGTCACATCTTATCCCCTCGAAAGATCGGTTAAGGGTTTTACTGACGGCTCTAAGAAGAAGGACAGGGTCGGCGGGGGTTTCTATATGAAAAACTTCAACGTAAAAGTTCCACTTAGACTTCAGGATGGCTATAGTGTCCTGCAAGCTGAAATCTCTACTATCACGCTGGCTGCAAGATGGCTTAGATATTATAGGATCTCTGAGGATATCTATATATTGCGGATGGTATTGCTTGACAGAGTGTGGCATTGGACGACTCAATGACATGCCCCTTCACTGGCATTCCTCTATCACAATGTAAGTTGTTGATTCAGCGCGAATCGTATCGACTTGCTCAACACACGAAAGTACCTGCTAAGTGGATAGGTCAACGTGGCCCCATTACGACCTGAGATAGACATGTGATCTACTTAGGTTCAAGAAAGGTCGGATGCGACTATTAGTAGCAGTGCTAACTGGGCACTGGAACATAGGGACACATGCTAGGAAAATGGGTCTTAGTTACAACGATTATTGCAGGAGTTGTAACGATGAACAAGAAGAGGAAACGCAGTCTCCTCTTCTATGTCAATACCCTGCGGTAATAAGCGTAAGGAGTAAGATACTCGGGTCTCATACTTCGTCAGATCTAGATAATGTGGTAGGTATTGGGCTACTCAAACTATCCGCCTTTGTAAAAGGAACCGAGTGGTTTGAAGAGGCGGTGGGGCAGATGTAATTTCTTGTCTCATTTGCTCTAGGGTATCACAACGGGACCGAACTGACGGACCCAAGTGAGCCACCATTTGAATTGTGGCTGCTTCATTAACCTAACCTAGCCTAAGATTAAAAGACGAGCGTGTCAGAAAATGTGTAAAAAAGTAATAATCAAGAAAAAAATTTATATGTTTTTGTTATTGTTCTGACGAGTAGCATTATCCGAAGATTGTTTTGCGAGTCGTATATTATACTAGAGATGGGATCGTGAGTGACATTTCACTCACGCTCATGCACGCTCACGATAAAAAAATTTCACTCATGCACGCTCACGCACGACCTCATATTTTTGGCTCACATTCACTCACGCTCACGTGAGTGGAAAAAAAGTTAGTCACCATCACGAAAACTTACGCTCACGAATTACTCACGTAAAAATCAAAACCTATAAATATTTATACATTAAAATACCTGAATGCAAATAGAAAAATCTAATATACAATTGGAAGATTGAAAGAGGAAAATTATGTTTAACTTTTCTGAAACAGTTTGTTAGTTTTGAAATACAATTTTTCAATTTTGATATATGGATAAGCCCCAGAAACAGTCCACCAAACAACATTTTTCGAAAGTGATCCAAGTTATTTTTTATTTTTTTATGGAATATTAGACTAGATATATGATTTTATAAATACAATAAATGTATTTCGACGATCACTAATGCAGAAATTATTACCAAATCCTACCTTACCTCAGATCTTCTAATTTCATACCAGAAATTAACCATTTTTAGGTATTCATATCATTCATATCAGTGTTAAGGAAGATCGGCCGATCGACGGCCATATTTTTATACATTGAATTCTCTACAATTTTAGCAAAAAAAATTGTGTTTACTATTTTGGAAACATTGAAATTGGCTATGAAATTTCAGAGTAGAAAATAGAATGGAAAAAATGTAGTGTGCGTCACGTAGGGTGCGTCACAAAGTCCAGGTTCAGACTATGAAAGTTTTTTTTCTGAAGTTTTCTCTTTTCTCTTTTGAACTTTCATTAATGTCTACACATTGAATTTTTTTTTAATGAAATTCAAGATTTTTGCATGTTTATTTTCACATTCCTGTTTTTTTGGACACAAATTTTCGCTCTCACCACAATGAAAAAAAGTAAAAGAAAATCAAAAATAAAGCTGCAGCCATTTTCAGCTTCACAGTTACGAATAACAAAACGCAAGAGAATTTCAAAGTACATGAAAGAGTGTACCTCTTCCCAATCTTCTCTCCCCGTACACCTACAAAGTAATACTTTCAGAAAGAAAAATTTCATAGTGGGAACCGTGACAAAGGCTTTATGTCTTCTGACAATAAACGAAAAATTTTTTTGGCTGCAAATAACTTATTTTAGAATTTTCTTTTATTCATCCTTCTTTTGGGAACTATATTTTGTGTGCTTTATTATGCAAAATTCGAAAAAAATTACGAAAACACACTTTAACTTTCAAAGTTACTTCCGTTTTCTGTAATGTGCGGAAGAAAATTTTATGATCAATTATTTCGCAACAAATACAAATCAAACACCATGCATAAGTTGAAGGTACCTCTTTTGAAAGACCAACAAATTTTTATATATTAGTGTGAAAACGCGTACGAATTTAGGGTTCGTCACGCAGGATTTACACATACGTATGTATGTACATATGTATCATGCGATTTCAAACTTTGTAGTTAAAAATAAATTTGACAATTGAATACAATTGAAAATTTTTAAAGAAAAAATAAATTTTCTTTTATTTTAAAGTTTTGAAGTGCAATCTAAAATTATGTACATATTAAAAATATTTTGATTAAAATTAGAAATAAAATTTTGTCAACAGTTTTCCCGAGAAGTCTGTTGCACATCTCTTCAAGTATTCTTCCTGGCGTTGAAAAAACTCCTTCGTTTGTAGCTGAGCTGGATCGTACACACAGTATTTGTTATCCAATTTTTGTAGAATTGGAAGATCTTTAGCTTTTTTCCAAATAAAAGTTTTTTCCAAATGTTAGCGAGTTGAAACTCGGACTTATACTGCTACTTTGACTCATTCATTCACATCAGTATATTAATAGATACCGGCACAACATTTTATGTCTCCATGACAAAATTGAAAACCACGTACCTCTTAAAAATATGAAAAAAATCCAAAATCGAAAAAATCACGAAACAATCACGCAAAAAATTTATTCATGCACGCTTACTCACGTTAAGTTTTTTTATACTCACGCTCATGTACGCTCACGTGATTAAAACAAAAAACTGCTTACGATCATGCATGATCACGCGACTTATAAAATCCTTTTAAGATTTTAAAATAAAAAAACACAACTGTTGAGCCTAAGCTCTTTATTGTTCTTTATTCTTTAAATGTATTACAACTGTTCTTAAAATTAAGTTACACCTTTTATTTATTAATTTAAAATTGATTTCTTAAAACTAAAGTGCTTATTCTACGTTAATAAAAATGGATTAAATTACATTTTGTTATTAACAAATAGTTCAGTGAAAAATGTTTAAATAAATGTGTCGATTGCACAATTTGAATTGGGCCATCGACCTTTTGTCACTTTTGCCAATTTATATTTATTTTTGGTGAAGTCGAAGCTGTCTCTGACGTAAATCGCGTGATCACGCATGATTCACGCTAATCACGTGAGCGATGCCCATCTCTATATTATACACAATCGTGTAACAAACATCCTCTGTTATCTGGGTATATTTCTTTATAACCCTGCGTGGCTATGTACGAGTATATGTATCGCTAGGTATCCCAATGACTATGCGCACATTTATTTTCGAATTTTCCAATTTGGATAAGTATTGCCAGAAATTTTGTCTGTAGTTGTATTATGAATTTAGTTTCGTAATTATAATGAAGCATTTTTAAGCAAAATGCGATGAAGTTGTATTAAAAATGCGCGTTAAATTCAAAAGTAAGCTGATTCCAAAAATCTCAAAAATCCGCAAAAATTTTCATAATATGAATATTTTTCACGTTCTTTACATGTTTAGGTCCTCGGGAGATTTTAAGGCTTTTTCAAAATTTTACAACTTTTTGCGGAATTTCGCTGTTTTTTTTTGCAATGGGGTAACTTGTTTTTTTTTGTTGTTTCATCGACTTTCAAATGATATTAAACATTTTAATTTTTCCAATGATTGGAAGTTATTGCGGATTTTTAAAATTTTTGCAGTTTTTTGCGAGTTTTTCACATTCCTTGCATTTGTAGCTCGTCTTAGAAGATTTTACGGCTTTTTCTTGCTAGGCCCTTTTATTGCTTCATTGAATTTTTAAGGTTTTATAAAAAGATGAACACAAAATAATGAAATAATATGTAGGAATTTCATAGCCCTTATTTTTATGCAAAAATTATTTTTACACAAAAAGTTAATACCAAATAAAGCACTGCAAAAAAATTCTTCCTGTTTGTTATATATCTGCAAAAAAATTTTCAAACGCTACACCATTGTTTCTTATAGTCAAATATAGATACCCATCGATATATATTTGTATGTATTCCTAGCAATACAAAAAGCATTTTCTATTTATTTATGTACACCTATCGGTATACGAACTTATTTATATTTTAACCCATTGGTAGTCATAACTTTCTGTGAACGTATTTATTTGTAGCCCTACATTTTAATAATGTGCAATGTATTGGAAATTGTAAGCCTTTGTCGATCACTGATACCTTCACAATTCAATATCTCCTTGAAAGTATTAAAAAACGAATAAAATAGCTCTACAAAATTTCTCCAAAGTTGCACAGATTTGCCCATGAGCGATCGACAACATAAAAACTGGGCAAATAAGAGCGCTCAAGTAAGAGTTATTTGGGTATGTATAATATGATGTGATGTATCGTGTTAAATTCAGATTCAAATCGTTAAATGGAATGTTCAATATAAAAAATTGCTGTTTGAATCACTAGAATGAAAAAAATTTAGTTTATTTTAAATTTTACATTAATTTTATTATTTACATACATACATATGTAGGTTCTTGGTTCATAAGATTTTTTTTCTAATAATTTTTGACTTAAGAACCAACCAGTAATAATGATTTATTTCACAATGCCAGCGATAGCAAGATATATTAAAATAGGTATCCTTGATAGTAGAAGAACACCAACATTACAAAAACCACAGGCATTTGGAAAATCCGTCTAGGGATGTCAAAACAATTGCTTTATTTCTAATATTTTTCTTTTTTGCTTTTGGAAATTTTCAATATTTTTCTTTTTAGGAAACACAATTTAGCAAATAAACACAACACGAAAATTATTTTAACAATTTTGTATTAAAAGTAATCAAATTTTGACAGCTCTGGGATATAAACAAATATAATCAGCTGATCACTTAAGACTACTTCTTTTAATATATCTTGAGCAATTGCATAATTTTTTGATAGTTTTAGTTTGTTTTTACTCTCTTTTTCGAACACGGCTTAAAAGACCAGAGGTGCAACCACCGTATTCGATATCGAGTGGACTATCGGAACGAATAATTTTTTTATACTTGTCGAATAAGCAAATTTATCACGTGCGATATGTATCGATTCATAATCAGCGTTGCCAGAACCTTTGAGAAGAAAATCATCATATTCCGAAAAGAAAATCATATTTTATGGGAAAAAATTATAATTTTTTTAATAAAAAATTTTATTTAAGACAAAAAATTGTTAATTAAAATATATTTACATGTATATTTAAATTATTAATGTTTGCAGTACTTATAGCGAAACATGTAATTATGTTTATATTGTTACAAACATATGTATGTATTTATCGTCATTATTCCGACAAAATAACACACAATTCTCACGATTAATTTTATGACGTCTTCTTTTCTTAATTCCCTTTTGAAGTTGCTACCAAAAATTCTTTACATTCATACGATAACTATCTAATCTATTTCTTTATTTAGTTTTGTATAAATTGATTGTTGATAATATTCGTTCAACATTTGCTGAAGAAATGGGAAGACAAATTAAGTTTTAAACAAATTTTGACAGAACCGGAAAATCTAGAATGTTGTCAGCACCAGTTATTTTTGAACTTTTGACCAAAATTCTTCACTGCTAAGATTATCTAGAGTTGTAAAATAGTCATTGAATTTTATAAAACGTAATTTTCTAAATTCGTCATCTAAGTTTTGAATATCCTTTCACTAATTAAATTTGAAAAAATGTGTATTAAGCCAGTCAAGGAATTTACTTTTCTATTTATAATTTTCAAAGGGTCAAGACATGAGAGCTCTTTTAAAAGCATATTGTTAAAATCAAATCGTCTTTATATTTGTTTACATAACTCAATGTTAAATGCCACACAATTTTCAACAAATTCATTTTTTTTCAGTTGCAATGAGTTTTGAGCTAGATATATTTTCTAGTATAAATAGATTTTTGGTTTCAAAGTCAAGTTCGTTATTGAGACTGATGTTAACATACTCTGTTTGTATAAAATTGTTTAAAATTTTTAAGTAAAGGCGTTGCAATTCCTCATACATTATATTTATTTGACAGTATGAGCTTTGAAAAATTTTGTTTAGGTTATTTACAATATGGAGAATATATATACTTTAAAAAAACATAAATAAAGTTTATTTATTTTATTCAAATTGTTTTTTGGCCGCTATCTATATGATCAATATTAGAGGCAAACGAGAAATATATTTTTATTGGTTCATATAACTCGAGAACTAGTACAACTACAGACTCTAATGATAACCTAGTCTGTGAGTGGTGCAAAATTTTTTTTGTATATACTCCAAAAGCGTTGCAACTTTTTGGAATTGCGAATTACGTTTTGGATTATTCGCTGTGTAAATATATATATCTCGTACGAAGGACTCTACTTCAGGTGGGAGCTTAAGACAAGCATAAGAAGAACAAAGCGCAATTGAATGGTAAACACTTTAACAACAAATAAGTTTGGAATTTCATTCTTAAATAATCTGGCAAAGGTATGATTTTTGCCTATTATATTTGGAGCACCATCTGGTGCGAATCCTATTACATTTTCTTTGTAGAGTATTTTGTGTTTTACAGAATAAATTTTTATACAATTAAATTTTGTTAATGCTTCACCATTCTAGATTTCAATTAAGCCAAAAAATAAGTCTTGTACTGTACAGTTTATAGTTACCCGGACTAGCTTATATTTCAATAGACTCATCCACACATAAGGAAAATTTCTGCTGATTCAGTGTATTACAAACAAATTTAAATTGTGTCCGGCCTAAAACGTTTTTAACAATGCATCTAGTTTTTGTTCTACCACATGAAAGACTAGGTGTTATTTTTAAATGAGGAAAGGAGGATCTCAAAAATAAGGTTAACTGATCCATACATGAAAATGGAAGATTATGTTTTGCAATAAACACACTTAATTGGTATTCTAAGTTTTTTTTACACTCCTCATCTCAGCAGTTTTACCATCAAATTGTGGTTCAATTTTTGTTTGGCTGCCACTTCTGCAATTCGCTTTGCTTATGTGCTTTAAGGTTCATTGTTGTCTAACTAGATTCGCTCTACCAGAACTTGCTTTAAGAATCGAATTGCATATTGTGCAAAAAAGATCCTTCTCACCTGATGAACTTATTTTTGTTGTTAGCCAGCTAAAGCTTTTCAGCATAGATGGGTTTACTTTACGTCTTTTACCTTCCGGAATCTAAAATTATTTATTTCCAATTTATATAAGCTTATATAAGACCAATTAATTTAATTAATTTTATCATACTTTATCATCTTCAATCGTAATTTCTTCTGCTTCACGGGAATTGTTATTTCCATATAAAAGTGAAAGTAAATAAATTGATTATATATACAAGTAAATTGATATAAGAAATATTTATTTTACCTTTTCGTACTAAATATTTGTACATTACTTTCTTTTTTTTTCTTTTGCTTAAGAAAGTTTATGCTTTTTATTTGTACCACAGAATAAAATTTGTGCTTCCCAAGAAAATAACTGCTATGAATAGATGCTCTTTAAGGTTTTTATTTGCCAAACAATGATACATGTGTTTGTTACAGAGTAACAAGTGTAAAAAAGTAAAAGCAACCAACAACAATCCGACACAAAGCTTTACTTCACTTTGTAGTACAATTGCAATGAAAGTTGTACACACTTGAAATAAAAAAATCATAATTTCTACAAATTAAAAATCATCAAATCATATTTTAGTTTAAAAATCATCAAAAATATGATAAAATCATAATTCTGACAACGCTGATCACAAATGTTTACCAAAATGTATAAGATTAAATGAATTTAGTTAAAACATGAAGAAACATGAAGAGCATACTTATTTATTCAAACACATCTCCCGATATAATATTTCAAAGAAATTGAAAACTTTTTAGTTGTTGAGGGATTTAACATTTCATTGGCGCTTATTTATGCCAAACCATCAGCAGACTTCAAATAATATTCTTGTAAAGTTTCAAACCTCTTGGCTTATATAAAAACTTTCAAAAATCAAATGAGAATTTCAAAAATTATAAAAGTATTAGAATAGTAGGACTTGAAAGTTATTCAAAAAACACAACGAACAAATTATATTCGATATTAAATATAATCATGACATTAGCTATCGAATAATGTAAATATATATCTCAATTTAAAAAACTTGATCAAATCCACTCGTTGTCCAAAGACCCATAGACTTTTAGTAATTAAAAACTTGTAAAATTGATTTATAACTTTATGTTGAAAGGATTTGTTCGGCTTGAGTTCAAATCTGAGTTTACCCATTTCTTTTTATTTAAGAAATTTTTCACAATTAGTTATTCATCAGACTAGCAGAACGGATTAGTACGGATTTCGAGTACGCTACACCATCTCATCAGCGTGCTTTGTTCGATTTTACCACTTTTTACGATGGATACTAGTGACTAGGAATATTAAGTATTTAACTATTTTCTAACATTATGTATGCAAACTAGATTTATCAATGGCAGTTGGCTTCTTGTATAAACATTCAAAATTTTTCTAACACATATTGACAACAGTTTTTCTTATTAAAAAATAAAAAATCATAAAAATAAAACATTAAAAGCTAAACTAAAAGGAATACCAAAACAAGTGATATATTTACTGATAAATATTGTATATTAACTTTATTAACAACAAACATATTCACGTACAAAAAACTAATTTGAGCAGACAAGATAAAATATGTACATTAGAATCAGTGCTGCCAGATTAGCTTTTCCGAGATGCTAGATTTAAATTAAGCCCGGACAAATGTTGAGTCAACAGTTGAGTTTTGGGTGGAGGTGCGACAATTTAAGAATGCGCTGCATAAAAATCAATTTCTTGATTTGGTTAATCTAGTATTAAAATATCTTTTGCTACCTTTCTGTAACGGTGTTTAATAAAATTATTAGACTTTCCTGATATTTATACAAATGACAACACTGATTATACTGACATTAAGAAAATTATGACACCTGTTATATGAATTAATTATAGATAAGCATAAAAGTATATTGTTACAAAATTTAAATGTAGACTCAAATTTAACGGACATAAAAATACAGCGGTGATTAAGGAACGAACAACTAAATACAACGAATATTCGTGTGTTAACAGTGTAACAGTGTTGGACTTTAACGAACGAACGAAGAACAAACGAACGGAAATAATTGTGAAGTGCCATAATAGAAAGTTTAAATTAAAACCTAAAATTTAAAATAGAGTGGAAAGTGCAGTGACACTTAAAGACACCTTTTTCTAATTAAGTTTGTAAAACTAACAATGGAAGTAACAATATTCCAAAAGTATTTTGAATAGGCCGCTGGTCAAAGTGCAAAGCCCATAGGAGGCGTTAATCGTTTAAATAAAGTGACATTTGAAAACACTTATACAACACACGACAACAAGTTGGAAAGGTTAAACAGTGTTGGCCTATTGGCCGGAGTAATATTTTAAAAATGGAGGAGGACCATCGTCTGAATCCCAGTAAAAGACCGAGAGGTGCTACAGTTGTTACTGTTGAAGAACTTCAACGTATAATAATTGCAAAGAATGAAGAAATCGATTTTCTTAATAAAAAATTTGCTCATATTAATGAGGAAAATCACAAATTGATCAAAGCTGTTGATGAACTTTTGGAACGACAAAAGAATATACAACGCAATGCTGAAAGCGAAAGTGAATGCGAATCCAACGATGGCGAAATGGCCCTGGATGAAGAGCCTGTCACGGGAAATGAAGAGCCAAGAGGAAATGCCAACAAAAGCCAGGCTAATGCCGCAGCTGGCTCAACATCAATTAAGGAAAAAGCCAAGAAAGCTGCTGCAGGTGTGAATGCAACAACTTTGAAACCAACTGCCGAGATGGAGAAACGTAGAAGCAAGAAAATTCCGGTAATTACTACCTATAATATTAATGTCAGGGAATTTATTGGATTGATTGGGAAAGTGTTGGGTCACGAAAACTATAGTATTAAGACCTTAGGGAAGAATGTTGCGAATATATGGTCCTGCTCTATAGAGGACCATGGTAAGATTAGGGGCTTGCTTGAGGGTCAAAAGGTTGAGTTCTACACGTATACTCCTAAGCATATGCGGCCATATACCGTCGTTATTGAGGGTCTTCCGCATTCTTTTGAATCGGAAGAGGTTCTGGAATACCTAAGCGGTCTTCAGATCAACATTAATGTGTCTAGTAGCATTAAAATAGGTGATGACAAATGGGTCGTCAGATTGTCCAGGGATTCGGACATCAAGAAATTTTATGGCATAAGGTATATCTTGCGCTGTAAAGTCCATATTAGAAAATTTGTTAGAAAGGGCATCACGCAATGCTTTAATTGTCAACGATTTGGGCATGTATCGTCTAACTGCAATATGCCCTTTAGATGCGTCAAGTGCGGTGGGTCTCATGGGCCTGGTAAGTGTAATGTACCGTCGAAGGAGGAGAATACGGCGGAGGTATTTATGACTGATCCTGTCACAGGCCAGGTATCTCGGAAAATGGGCTTGCCTGTTAAATGCGTAAACTGCAGCAGTGAGGGTCATGTGGCCAGTTCTAAGGACTGCCCGCGTCGTATTGACATCCTTCGGAAGCTGCAGCAGAAGAAGGTGACTGGCAGTGGTGATAGACCACGGGTTTTGACTGCCCCTAGTAATAGGACTAGGCCAGGTGTTTCCTACGCCGCAATGACCGCCGCTGCCACTGGTGGTGGTCGATCACTTCCTCTGATAGGATCAATGGGATCTGCGTCGAAACCTCGCGGGGCCGACGTATCGTTAGGTATTGCCATGGAGCAATATGACCTTGTCGATCGAGACTGTAGACGCTTCTTTGGAGGTGGTCTTCTACAGTCTCTGAATCGGATTGGTAATTTTGCTAAGGATTATCAGGGATTGCGCACGGATGAGGAAAGATCTCGCGCTTTGCTTGGTATGTTAATGACACTTGGACGTCATGGCTAGTTCTACTCATATTAAGATAATTTTCATAAACGTTAACTCAATTGTATCCAGGCATAGGAGACACATATTGGGTTTATTTTTGACTGAACACAGACCGGACATTGTATTGGTGGCCGAGCATCATCTGAATTCTCGCCACCGATTTGATGTTAATGGTTATAAGATATTTAGACAGGACCGACGGGACAGACGTGGTGGGGGAACGGCTGTTATTGTCAGGGACACATATCATTGTGAGGAGATCGTTCTCAATACGGGTGCTATAGAGAATACTGCTGTGCGTATTCGTAGGGTAGGCAGCAGAGATATAATAGTGGTATCCATGTATCTTAGGCCTAGTGGCGCGATCGAAGCCGGATATTTTACGCCTATCCAGGAACTTTCCGATGATTTTAGTGTGATGATTGGCGCTGACCTAAACGCTAGGCACCCGTATTGGGGTGATCCCTATACTAATACAAATGGCCGTAGCCTTAGGGAGTTTTTACTGACAAGTCCCGACTTTGACATACTAAAGACTGATGGACCAAGTAGGATAAATGCGGGTATATCATCCTACATTGATTTCTTCTTGACGACGGTGGACATAACCCCAATGACTTCAAACGGACTTCGAACTTTGGACTACGAATCTGACCACAGGGCGGTGGAGCTCACCTTCCTGACCGCTGATTGTGTCGTACGCGAACGTTCCACAAGGTATGATTTTGAAAGAATGAACACTCGTAGATTCAGGAACAGGTTGACCGAGACTCTATCGGATCATGAGTTGCCTCTTGATAGGAATGTAACTGAAACTGAGATTGATCGTTGCATTTGGGCAATGGAAGGAGCTTTTCTTAATGCCATGGATCATTCGATCCCGAAAGTGACTGTGAGAGGAAGAGGACTGCTTAAACTGCCACCACATATTCTTCACTTCATTGAACACAAGAAGAGATTGAGGCGAACACTGCGCAGATGTGACCCTAGTAGACATAACGTGTTAAGGGCCGTGATAAAGAACCTCGACAGGATAATACAGGGGGCAGTTGCTGTTTTTGAAAGGGAATATTGGACTGGGTATCTTGGTCGGATCCGCGTCAATAATAGGACATTTAGGAATGTCAAGTCAGCAGCTGGACTGAATGTTCGCCCTTCGGTTCGAAGTTTGTCGGGCACTGATGGCGTGGTTATTTCCGATGACATTGGAAAGGCTAACCTGTTGGCCAGATCGTTCTTTGGAAGGCCACAGACAGGAACAGATGGTGTAACAGGCTCATTTGGTACTGAAATGAGGGAGGTCATCTCAACATTGGACAGGACGACACCTATGATTTTATTTGGAAGGACTGCAATGGCTGATGGGGGATCTGTTCATACTGATAGCGTCATTGGTCAGATGGGTTTTGTTGATCCCGAGTCAATTGGAAATGCTCTGAAGAGAAGATCGAACAAGAGATCTAGTGGTATCGACGGTATACCCGACCTTGTGTTAAGGAAAACTGATGCCGTTGCATGGAAATTCTTGGCAATACTATTTAACCATTGCCTGAACATTGGATATTTTCCGAGGACATGGAAAGCTGCACTAGTTGTTCCGATACCGAAAAGGGGGTCTGACCTTTCGGTGGGTGATAGCTACAGACCGATATCGCTTCTGTCTGCCTTTGGTAAGCTCTTTGAATTCTTTGTTCTTGCTAGGATTTATAGCGTGATTGAGGAAAGGAACATCCTTAAGGATTTCCAGTTTGGGTTCCGAGGGGGCCTTTCAACATCGCATGCTCTAATGGTACTCACGGACTTTGTGTCTATGGGTCTTAACAAGAGATGCACAACAACTGCCGTGAGCCTTGACTTCGCGAAGGCCTTTGACACGGTGTGGCAGGATGGTATAGTTTTTAAACTACTGACCATGGGATTTGATAGGAGTGTTTGCCGGCTGGTGGCTAGTTTTCTGGAAGGCCGCACATTTAGAGTGCGAGTTGGGAGCTCTCTATCTGATGAGGGCTCAATTTCCGCTGGGGTACCGCAGGGCTCATTGTTGGGCCCAGTTTTATACAACATTTATGTGTCTGACATACCACAACCACCTGACGGTGATCTTTTGTTAACTTACGCTGATGATATACTCATCGCTGCTTCGGGCGCTAGGTCCACAACTGTGAACAATCGCCTGAATGGATATTTGCATACGCTCAAGAACTATTTTGAGAAATGGAGACTCAATCTGAACATGGGAAAAACAGTTGCCATGGTATTTAAGGGCAAATATAAGAACATTTACCCGAACTGGAGACCATACATGCCGTGTTTGAGAATGGGTAATGAGTTAATTGGAGTTTCGGACAGAATGAGGTATCTTGGGGTGATATTCCACGAGAAGTTTGAATACTATCGTCACATGGATAATATTTTGGAGAGAACCAAGAAATCATTTAACGCGTATCAGAGCATATTGAGAAGAAATGGTGGTCTGGATCGGGAAATACGTCTCCTGCTATATCGACAGGTGATTCGGCCTCTCATCTCCTATGCCTTTCCAGTTTGGTTTGGATTATCTTCCTCCCAGATGGAGAGGCTTAGAAGATGGGAGAGGGCGGTTCTTGTTGCTTGTCTGGGCATGGGACCTAATGGGGTACCCCGCAAACCGTCGTGTAGGGCCATCTACGGGGCAGCTAACTCCGGTAGGATCGATGTCTTTATGATACGGAATGCCATCAAATTTCTTGAAAATACACGTTCCCTGGACAATAGTTTAGTTCGGAATTGTTTTGATAGGATGCGTGATCTGGAGGCCGTTCGGCTTTCAAAATATCTCTCGCCTGTCGACTTATTGACCCTCAGGGAAGCTGATCTTCTCTTTGATGGTATGGATCTTCTATTCTACCATAGAAGAATAAATACATTGAATATAGTTCACACAGTATACAATACTGCGCAATAACCTCTCTCTTTTGTACATATTTTCTTCCTATCTTTAGTTTTAGTGATTAATAGTCTGTAAGTATTTCGTTTTACTAGTTTTAAGTTGTTGCTTTTAGAATATAAGATTTTGTAAATGCCTCTCTTTTTTAATCCCTTTTTAGAGAATATATAAAAAAAAAATAATATATGAAATTATATGAATTATTTTCTGTTAAAAGTATGCACTTAAGATGCAAAATTTGTTTGAAAAGATATGAACGTCCTTGAATAAATACATTAGTATGTAAGGAATAGTGTGTAAGATATATTTATTAGTTTTAATATTAAAACTTTTTCATATGTAAATTTTATGGGATTCAATAAAATCAAATCAAATCAGCGGTGATTAAGCACAATCAACCGTGTGTATGAAAATTTGAGAACTCAAATTCAAACTAACGGAAACAGAACATTCGAGAAAGTTTTAGAAACAGCAACGAGAATCTACTAGATCGTTTAAGAAATCTGTATGAAAAATCTTCATAGCAATTGTGAACAAAGACTAATACCCTCGATTGAATTATGGATAAACTTTACATAAAACTTAGTTAGTTGATTCGCCACCCACATTTTTTTACGTTTGCTACTGCCATCTCCACGCCGCTTTCATAACACAGCTGAATAACAAAAAAGGCTACACAAGCAAACTTATCGTCATGGTGAGGATTTTTCTACTACATTCGAGAACCGTAGCAAGTCATATGCTATATAAGCCGACACTGCCATGCACAAAAAAGTTACTTTGTGTATTTTATTAAACAGTGATATTAAAGGAAATAAAACATCATTAAGTTCAAGATGAATTTCCGTTGTATTTTTATTTTATTTTTACTACTTAAAATAACTCAAACAAGTAAACGTTTTCCAAAAGGTTGATACGTAACAATTTCGAT
Source organism: Gymnocheta viridis (assembly GCA_956483585.1). Taxonomy (NCBI): domain Eukaryota; kingdom Metazoa; phylum Arthropoda; class Insecta; order Diptera; family Tachinidae; genus Gymnocheta; species Gymnocheta viridis. Next base: position 46,611,517 of record OY101443.1, on the reverse strand, counting down.
TTGCCGGCCCGAAATATTGATTATTAATTATTAATGTTAAAATCTCAATATTTTAGGAAATATTCTAATTGAAAAAGTACAAGAACTTAAAGTAGATGATTACAATAAAGCCCTAAACATTTCCATAGGAGGGGTCGCTCAATGGGCTGAAATTTACGAAAAATTTTAAAACCCCACAATTCAAACCAAAACTTCAGTATTATTCTTAATCATTTTTGCAGCATTAATTTTTAGCTTTTATAATAAGTAAATTTCGTATGGTATAAAATAATAATAATTTAAGTTGAAGAGTATTACATCATTCTTCACTTTTCTGTTAACTCAAATCCTTCGAATTTGGAAATATTCGTAAATTGGAGGAAAAAGTACCTAAATATGTCTGTAATATGCTTTTCAAAACTTTCAAAGTATATTTAAATCTATAAAATATTACTTGCTATAAATTCAATGAAGCTAATATTATTATAATTGTTCTTTATATTTTATTTTAGAATTTGACATCAGACAAAAAGATCAACGAAGATAAAAATTAAGCTTTAGTGAAATTATTAACATTCATGCATATTTTTTTTCTCGAAAACAGTTAAATTAATTAATTTTTTAATGTATATAATTTCAAATGATTGACAAGGAACTGTTATTGCTAAAGGTTATATAAAAACACCTCAATCAGAACGCCAACGGAACTATTCGAAAAAAATATGCGCAAAGGAATGTAACTTCCACACGTAGCAAAAGAGGATTTTCCAATATCTGTCAATAACTATTTCTTTCGACTCATCCCAATGTAAACTAATGTTACACTACACAATATTTAGCTTCAAATTATTAAACATTACTAAAAGTCAATGCGAAAGTAATTTTGTTAGTTATTGTATTCGTATCGCATCCCATTAAAAACTTTGATGGAAAAGTAGTAAGTTAACAAGCCAATAACCGTATGAATTCCATTCTTTTCAATACTACACACCCAGTTAAGAAAACATATACCTTCACCAGGTGTTGAACAATGAGCAGACTCAGAAGATAATCTACTTATTTACTTACTAATAAGTAGTAATATAAATGCTGTAAAGTAATGGATATGTATGTTGTCTGACAAAGTATGCTGTTCTCAATAGAAGGCATTGTCAATTTTTCGTTGGGTATGTTTTATTTTCCTTCCGTATAGATGTAGATATTGCGAAAGACTTTTATGGTACGATAGGTTTCGTGATTTGCAGTGCTATTTGCGTAGTTTGAAATATTTATGTAGATTAAAACAATATAAACTGTTTCCTAAGTCTTCTGTATAAATAAATATATATTGTTTACTTTAACAGCACGCTAAATAAATACAGATTATCTTTCGGTATCATTTGAGTTGTTTTTGTAGAAACCCCGTTTTGTTATCACGATTTATAAAGAAAGAAAAAAGATTGTAGAAACCGAAAAATGTATAAAAAGCCCACAGAAGTGTCCTACATTGTCAAGTTGAATAAAATATTTTGTGAGACTCAGTCAGTAGTCTGTGAATCTAAAGAGATATGAAATTAACAATCGGACTCCTTTTAACCATACTTGTAGTATGCCAAGGTACACGTTATTATTATTTGCAGCAGTTACAATAGAAATTGCTTAATTACTTATGTTAATATATGTGTTTTTACAGTAGTTGGAACAATCGCAACACCATCGCAAAAACCAGCAACAAGAGTGGGTCCTCGACAAGGTTATATATCATATTATAATTCTTACCCAACAACAACAAGAAAAGCAATACCAAATGATCCTAAAAACCGTGCTCTACATAATATTTTTGTTAAACCTCGTTGGATGCAATAAAAAAATTCCAACAAAAATCCTTTTTATAATTAATAATGCATTTTTCCCAATATTAATATTTTAATTATTAATTGTTTATTTCAATCTTTTTGTAATAAAACTATTAATTTCTTACTAAATATATAAAATTGTAATATTGGGGAAAAGTTCAAATATAAATTTAAAAAACTTAAATTTTAGCAATTCCAATAAAAAGCACCAAAGATCATATTATTTGCAGCTTGTATTTCTTCCTCCACAGCAGATTCCAGTTCTCACTAGTTGGACTCTAAATTTTTTCTTCAAAAGGGTACTGTTATGATTAAGATAATTTTTCAAAGAGTCTGCTTCAGTTGCATCTTCGCCATCGGCTGCATCATAATCGTCCACACGCATAAACGAAGTTATAAAAACTGAATTGCGGCCATCATTACATTTTCAATAAATTTAACATTTCTTGAGATAATAATTTGTTAGTGGCTTTATCAAGAATTCTGTACGCCCTGGATTTATCACAAAATCCAACATGAAATCCTCCTTTTGCTACGATATCCAATTCGTGCCGCCACTTCGGATTCCTATGGAAACACTCTTCTCAACCGAACGTTCTTGTAAAGCATATTTTTACTTTACAGCGAGAGGACTTTAAATTAAAATGAAACACAGTCAAATTATGTAAGCTGCCATGAATTTTCCATTCATTAGTTGTTCAATTTTCGTACACTTTTCTAAAAAAATTGCTGCCGTATTCCTCCAATAACTAGCTGAATGTTTTGCCCATGTAGTCCATCATCTAATTGGAGTAGACAAGTGACTTGCCATATCGCCAGAGGAAATAATATAAATGGAGTTAGTTCGCACAAATTAGAGGATGACGTGGCAACGGCTCACATTCTTTGCGAGTGTACCGTCTTATGTAACAGTAGAAGGAGTGTTTTTCATTCTGAGTTTCTCTCCCCAATATCTGTGCTGACTTTCATAAGGAGGGTCAGACAGAGATTTAGTTTAATTTACAGATATACATATACGACAAAAAATATATGAGGTGTCGGAGTGACGGGCTTTAGACCAGATTTTCTCCCTATTCTATTCTAGATCGCAGAATATTGATGGGCAACAAAAAAAATTACCCGAAATTTAAATCTTTTTCAGTATTTTTGAGATAACAACCATTTGTAAGCGTTGGTCTTGCGTGAATATATTCATTATAAAATGGCAAACCAAACTAAGTTCAGACGAGTCATGTCTTATTGATATGATTGTTACTTAATAGGCGAGAGAGACGAGAGGAAAAGAAACGAATACTCAGTTGCATGTACATCCATTACATCTTGCTCTCTCATTGGTGATTTTAAGTCTGAAGCTATTTGAAGTAAATGTCGTCAAATAGACATGACTTGTGTGAACATCAATGAAAGTTTAAAGAAGAAAATGTAAGAATCTGGTCAATAAGGCATGACTCGTCTGAACGCAGACTAAAGGCCCAACTATAATGTATGTAATGTACATACACAATATTTATATGTATATGAAAATGGAAGCCGCGGACGAGAGAGAATACGATTTTATTTTATTTAATATAAAATGTTTAATGAATTTTTTGTCCATTTTTAATTAACAATTACCAGAATGAAAAAAATTTTATGTTTTTCAAAATTTTTGCTCACAATTAGTGTCGCCAGAAAAAAATGATAGATTGGTATATGTCGCTCCTTCATTGTAACGTAGTCATACCAAGGAGTATTTAACCAGGTGACAGCATTACAGCAGCTGACTATTCGTTGGGAATGTCAAAATACATACAAAATACTGTATCAGTTTTCTTTGTTTTATGGTGAGGTGAGTAAACAAGATATTTGTATACATTTTTCATAGAATTGAAATTAAAACAGTTCAACAATTACGTATAAATATTAATTATTAAAAAAAACGAAGGCACCCGTCAAAAACCGTCATGTTTACATTGTCTAAGGTGGTTGAATACTAAGAAAGTCAACTACAAGACAAAAATAAAGTAAAACAAAAATGGAAAACTGCTTGATCTCAAAGCCAATGGCTTTGGAAAAAGCGAGAGAGTATGGAATATTTGGAATAATTAAAAATCTGAGATAGAATTTCGTAGTAACCGAAATTGGTTTAACTTGTAAGAAATGAATAAGTTGCACTTTTCGTATTCTAATTCATTAAATAATACGGTTAAATAGTTGATATTCCCAGTATCTACCGTCAAAAGTGGTAAGATCGAACAAAGAACGCTGATGAGATGGTGTAGCGACCTCGAAATCAGTACTGATCCGTTCTGCTAGTCTGATGAATAAATTGTTTCAAATAAAAAGTACTTTCTTAATAAACTAATGACTTTATCCAAAAATAATTTCTTATATTTATTAACAAGATATAGGTAAATTCAGAACTCAAGCCATAAAAATCTCATTTCAATATATATAGATTTTTTTAACTTTTTTTAAATAGTTGCAGATTTATAAGATTTCGAGTACTCTCTTAATAAAAAATAATGAATTTATCCAAATAAAATTTCCTAAATTAAGAATATATGGGTAAACTCAGATTTGAACTTAAGCCAAAAAATTTTCATTACAATATAAACCTTAAACAGTTCAACAATCATGTATAAATATTTATTACTTTTTCACTTTTGTTAAAAAAAATTATTTTTGTTTCAGAAAATACAAATACAAAAGAACGTAATAAATATATCTTGAAAAATATTTCGAAAAATATATTTTTTTGTCTTGAGATAGTTTAGTTGTTCTGCTTTAATTCCATATTCCATCAATTGTTTTTATATCTGAAATATTTATTATTTTAAGCATTCCATACACGTTTTAATTCAAGTGTCAATTTAGCTTTTTTAATTGAACTGATTCTTGACCAAACACTTCATAAACTGAATTGAAAGATTTTCTTTAAATTGTCAAATTTCTATATTTTTTACAATAACAATTTTAAAAATTAAAAACTTCTATTGCAGAATGGGTTGAAGATGAAAAAAAGAAAAGCGACGAAGAACTGTTCAATATTCCAGAGTGCTGGATTTTCATCGAGCAATTGGAAAATTTCTCTCCAAGCATCCATGTTTGCCACCAATATCATTTTTATATTTATTATTTAAAATTCAATGAAATTAAAGAAATACTTAACTTATTCTTTGCAAAAGAAAACTACAAACAAATTTTGGCAGCTGATAAGGAGACTCGAACACACACAACGCAATCGAATTGAAAGATTTACTAGCTAACTTAAAAAATTTATATCTTTTGATTTTTCTTCAACCTACTCGAAAACTGCCAAACTAATCAATTGACAGAGCCCATACACGCCTTGAGTTAGACAACAACCGACTCAGTTTCCAATTGAATTGAAACGTGAAGGGCGTGCTTTATAACTAGCGAGGCGGGAATTTCAATCTAAAGATTTCCCGCTTTCTCGGGATTTTTCATGCGGGATCCCGGGAAATAATAATAAAAAAATAAGTGACAACTTAACGGTAGAAAGTGAGCGGGCGTTTTCGGTAGCAGGGCAATTTGTTAATAAAATTAGAAATAGACTTTCTGATGAGTCCATAAACGCTTTAAGCGTTTTGAAGAATTATTTCGTAAACCAAAAAATATGAATTTTATTCGGGGTTGTCACAGAAACCAATATAGTCGGAATTGGATTTAAAAAGACGACAAAAAATACTCTTGTATACTGAATTTCAATGATTTTTTCAAAAAATTTTTGACAAGTTTGTTCGACTTGCATATAATAAATAAAATTTTCATAATATGATAGATTTCTTGCGATCAGAGATGCATCTTTGTAAGAAATTAAGTTGCAACGACAGAAAAATTAAATTAAAACTATTTATTTTATAAATCTGCAACTATTCAAAAAAAGTTAAAAAAAATCTATAATTACTTGAGTGAAAAATATACATTTAGGTGCTTGCATCTTTTTTGTGTGATAGTGTGGCAAATTCAATGCAATTTTTAAAAGTGGGAGAGAATTCTGTCAGATTTTCCAGTGAATGCATCATACGAATGTGTGTGATAGTGTATCACGGGCCTAAGTGATTCAAACTTTCTAATAAAATTTTTGTTAATGCCTAGCAAATTTAATTTTTATTATTTTATGGAGCGGGATCCCGGGAAATTTAAAAAAGAAATCCGCTTTCCCGGGAAACAAAAAATTGCAGGAAAAAATCTCTATTTATAACCTTTTTTGGCTTCTCGTGTAAAATTAGAAAAATATGTGTTACGTGCTTTTGGATTTTCGACGACGATATGTACGAGTACATATACGAAATTTTTAAATACTTTTTTGATCAGAATTATTTTAATTTAATATTAAAAATAAAATTTCTCCTCCAATTTGTAAGCAAAAGACAGGTAACAGGTATCACACTTAAAAAGTATATCTAACAAAATTCTGTTATCATCAGTGCTGTTAAATTTTGATTAAAATTAATAATCAATTAATTAATTTGTTTTTTTTTAATTTAATCGATTAATTAAAATTGACTTAATTTTTATAGATTAATAATCGATTAGGATTAAATTTAGCTCAGGATTAAAGAGGATTTATTTGGATTAATTTATTTTTAAAAGTAATCCTACGATTAATACATTTAATCTAAAATATTAATCGATTAATATTTTAGATTAATTTGGATTAAACAGGATTAATTTTTTTTGGCAACTCTATATAAAAAGTTTCATGTTTGTTTACTTAAAATAATTTGCACATGTTTGTTAACTGTTACAAGTATGGTCATTAGGGTGACCTTTAGCTATATTAAATTTTTTTTCTATTTCTTTTACTCTTAAAAACACACAGATCGGTGCCAATAAATTTAAAAAGAAATTGTATATAACAGCAAAATAAGTTTCTTATCACTTTGATAGTCCTAGTATACATAATTTACATAAAAAATATTTATAGTGCATAAATTCGGTCCTAATCAGACAAATCTAATTTTAATGTTTACAAAAACTTTTTTAAAAAAGGGGCTTGGTCAAAGGAAAACTAGCCCTATCTTGAAACAAATACGTATATCCTTTTTAACTTTTTGCTGGTAAAATTTAAATTTAAATACTTATCTCTGCGTGAGTCACCTTAAAAACGTTACGCATAACCTTTTCAAATAAAGGCGGGCTCCAAACAATGGGCGTGGCTACATAAGTGTTTAAAAACAATTATTTTACAGTGACATGGTGTAGGGTATCTGAGCTTCGGCATTGCCGAAGATAATGTTCTTACTATTTTTTTTTCCTGATTATAGATTAATCCTGTTTAATCCTAATTAATCTAAAATATTAATTGATTAATATTTTACATTAAATGTATTAATCGTAGGATTATTTTTAAAAAATAAATAAATTTAAATAAATCCTCATTAATCCTGACCTAAATTTAATCCTAATCGATTATTAATCCTTAATTTCAATAAATAATCTTAGTTAATCAATTAAAACAAAAACAAACAAAATTTAATTCGATTACTAATCATTAAGATTATTAATCATTAATTAACAGCTCTGGTTATCATATAATATTTTTATATGAAAAAATATGAATAATATTTTTATGACAGTCATAAAGTTTTACGCAATGGCACACTTTGTGAATTATCTAATAGCATTTCATATTTAATATAACAGTTAGTTTTTCTCTTATAGATAATTTAGCATTAATTTTTTTGCTTATCTCTCCTTTATTGCAACGTAGTCATATCTCAAAAAACGTGATTTTTGAGTTAAGATAAATTCTTTATATCGTTTTTCAATTTCTATCCAAAATGTATACAAATATCTTGTTTACTCACCTCACCTGATGGGAGAATACTTTTTAATTTTTCCATCGATTTGTGTGTAAATTAAAAAATTTTAACTCGTTTTCTAACAAACGGGTTTTTTAGGTATGACTACGTTACAATAAAGGAGCGACATCATTTTTCTTTTCCGGCAACACTAATTGTGAGCAGTCATTTCAAAGCAAAAATTTTGAAAAACATAAAATTTTTTTCATTCTGGTAATTTTTAATTAAAAATGGACAAACAATTAATTCAACTTTTTATATTAAATTAAATAAAATCGTATTCTCTCTCGTCCGCAGCCTCCATTTTCATATACATATAAATATTGTGTATGTACATACATTATAGTTGGGCCTTCAAGTAGTGTGTTTGTGCCGGCTCGCTATTAAGTTTTTCATATAAAATGAATGTGCATGCCTGGCTGGGAAACGTGATCGTTAAAAATATTTTTTTTAGGTAATTAAGTGTATTTATTATGAAAATGCGTTTTCCATCCTTGGATGGTTGTTTGGAGGAGGTTTCATAAAATTTGTATTGTGTATTAAGGGGTTTCAAAAAAAAATTTATATGTAATTTTTTTTTGTTTTCACATGCCTGATTTGAGAGTCAGTCAGGACTCCTCCATTGAATATCACCCCTGAAACTTCTATACGAACACCCCTACCCGGGCACCTCTATTGAACAACTCTGTTAAATGTTTGTCAGGAAGCTGGAAATTTTCTTCATAGATACAAAATATTTCACCGAGTTAAATATGAACTTCCCTACTAATTTTTTTTCAGTTTTGATTGCTGAAAGAAAATGAAACTAATAAATAAAGGCCATTTCGGTCTATTTTTATTACCCTTGTCCTTTCTGTCTATTCATTAGCATTTTCTTTTTATTGCACTTGATAAGATGCATCAACTTAGGGCTTGTGTTTTTTCTTATGTTTAAAGTAAACCATAAATGTTTGACTGTGTCCTCTATTGTCTGCCTATTTTTAATGAAAAATAAGGGTGCGAGAAAGTGAAACATTGTCTATTTTTAAATGCATTCATATGTCGTGTATGTACATATGTGTGCACATTTATATCGCTATTGGTCAGTTTGAGTGAGCTCGTTAGAATATGTATTTTATTATATTGCGCATGTGTGCGTGTGTTTGCATTGGATCATTTTCTGTCTGTCCTTCTCTACCGTCTAGCTTGTTATCTATACCTATTTCACACCCCAGTGCGTATATTTATGTGTATAAGGATACACAATTTCATTACACATACATATTTCTTATTTTTTTAAAAGAAAACGGATCAGAAATTTAAAAAGAGGTTACAAAACCAACATGCATTTGCATTACATAAATGTATGAGATACATGGAAAATTCTTAAGCAAAGTTAAACACCTGTGCCGGTCTATCTCTTTTTTATTACACTTGTCCTTTCTGTTTTTCTTTGCTGTCTACCTTTTTTTTATTGCAGTTCATCTTTTTTTATTGAAAAATTTTGAGTTGGCATTTTCATTAGTGTCTGCTCCTCTACCAACTTTCTTGTTGATCGCTTTCATTTATCGAAAAAAATAAATGTTTGCGATGCCGAGAAAATTCTTATAACGTAAATAGTTGTGATTGATGTTTTGGTTTTTTGCAGATTTGATTGTTGAAAGAAAATGAATCTAATAGAAAAACGAATTCAACATGTAACTGTTTATCAGCATACAGATGTGAAAATTGTATGACCGAATGTTGTAAATTTAAAGAAATTTGTTTACTATGAAAAATAAATATTTTCTTCATGGTTTTATAATATTGCTTTTTCTTAAGACATGCGCTAGCATAATTTAGTATAAATGCGAGTGTTTTTCAGAAATTTTTTTAAACAAAGCTTAGAACAATCAATAACATTCTTTCTATTTTCAGCCTAATCTAATAAAAATACATACTAAAATAAATATTTTAAATAAAACTAATTGATATATAGAAATATATATGATGTGTTTTTATTTATTATGAAGATTTTTTATCTTACTTTTTCAGATTTCATAACAATTAAAATGTTTATATGTATTTCTTTTACTTTTCAGATATAGGTTAATAGTTTAAAAAGTCTTATATATAAATTAAAAAGTTTCTGTGTTAATATTCATATATTCGTTATAATATAAATTAAATGCACATATATTAACATTTGGTATACTGATATTTTCAATATTACATCTATGAATCCAATTATGAAAATATATGAAAGGATAAGAATCATTACTATACATTCTTAATTCCTCAATCATTCTCAGGAATAATTTCTTGTGTTCCTTATCGATATGACAACTGTATCCATCAAATAGATTCTTTAATTCAGCTGATGTGACCTTTTTTTAATACAGTTGATCTAGTTCGCAACAGAATACATAAATAACTAAACAAAAGTTTTAAATGTTTTCAATATTCTCTTTGTAGACATATAAATTAATAAAATTTCTATATAAAATTGCACTTTTTTTAGCATACATTTCCTTACAACTATTTCTATGATATTTACAGATATTGATGTTAATATTACTTTTATATAACGTTCTTATATTTGGACAATTAAAGTCATCTAAATTATATATATATATATTTCCATTTCTCCAAGCAGTTGACTTAACCATTTTACTTTTTCAATTCCTTTAACATATATAATATGATAATGTTCTTTTTTAAGATATGATATTATATATTCTCTAAATTCGTTGAGCGTTGAATTTCCATCATTCCAACATAATCCATGTAAATGATTGTACAACCATTTATTTGTAATCCTATCTTTATATGTTAATTCTGAATATTTAAAAGACGGTAGAATGAGAAAAGTTTTAATTTCTGAATCAACTCCTACAACGCAGACTTCCTTTGCGAATAATGTATTATTAATACAGAAACCCTGTACATCTATGACTACATTTCTATTTTGATTCATTATCTTATTATAAGTGAAAATATTTACAAAAAGTATTGTTCTTTTATTACTTTTTTAATATCAATAAATAAATCAAAAGTTATTTATGTTCATTTGTTTGCTTTCAAAAATAATCTTATAATAAAATGCAACTGAAATTTTTCTTATGTAATGAGAGATCCATAATGATATCATCAGTGATATAGTTGTATATTTTAGGTAAAAAACAAAATAGCTCTCCAGTTCCAACATAATTTGTAACATACAATACAATGTTAGCTTTCTTTCACATCGTATGATTTCCAAAAGTTCATTTAGCAGAAAATCTCTTAGAGATATGTTTTTTGATTTTATTTACAGATGTTATTAAGAAATTCAATTGTATTATTCATCTTCTTATTTTAATTTATTTTTTATTATATGTATAAGCTAATTCTCAAATTTTAGTTATAATCAGCTTTTAGCTGGTTCTGAACAGCTTTTATCTGATCATGAACAGCTTTTTAACTGGTTACGAACAGCTGTTATCTGGTTCTGAACAGCTTTTATCTGGTCATGAACAGCTTTTTAACTGCTTACGAACAGCTTTTTATCGGGTTACGTAAAAATTTATCTGGTTATGAACAGTTTATATCTGGTTATGAACAGCTTTTATATGGTTATAAACAGCTTTTATCTGATTACGAACAGCTTTTTATCGGACTACGAACAGCTTTTATCTGGTTTTTTCTGCTTTTATCTGATTATAATCATCTTTTATCTGTTTATGATATGTTATATGATTATGAACAACTCAGTATCTGGTTATGATTAGCTTTATACATGATTATGATCTGCTTACTTATAGCTGTATGAATTCATCAAAACTTTTTCTATATTATAAAACCATGAAGAAAATATTTATTTTTCATGGTAAACAAATTTCTTTAAATTTACACCATTCGGTCATACAATTTTCACATCTGTATGCTGATAAACAGTTACATGTTGAATTCGTTTTTCTATTAGTTTCATTTTCTTTCAACAATCAAAACTGCAAAAAAATCAAAACACGTTATAAGAATTTTCTCGGTATCGCAAACATTTATTTTTTCGATAAATGAAAGCGACCAACAAGATAGTTGGTAGAGGAGCAGACACTCATCAAAATGCCAACTCAAAATTTTTTAATAAAAAAAGATGAACTGCAATAAAAAAAAGGTAGACAGCAAAGAAAAACAGAAAGGACAAGTGTAATAAAAAAGAGATAGACCGGCACAGGTGTTTAACTTTGCTTAAGAATTTTCCATGTATCTCATACATTTATGTAATGCAAATGCATGTTGGTTTTGTAACCTCTTTTTAAATTTCTGATCCGTTTTCTTTTAAAAAAATAAGAAATATGTATGTGTAATGAAATTGTGTATCCTTATACACATAAATATACGCACTGGGGTGTGAAATAGGTATAGATAACAAGCTAGACGGTAGAGAAGGACAGACAGAAAATGATCCAATGCAAACACACGCACACATGCGCAATATAATAAAATACATATTCTAAGGAGCTCACTCAAACTGACCAATAGCGATATAAATGTGCACACATATGTACATACACGACATATGAATGCAAGTTAACACAAACAAAGTCAATAAACTCTATTCTTTAATAATTTTGTTTATTCATCTTTTTAAACGCGGAAGTAAGTTGCAATGCTTTAAGCAATTAATTAGGTTAATAAAAAAATACCTTGTAATCAATTAATAAGAAAGCAAATAATGCAATTCTCGCTTATTTGTGAATTAGGTCAATAAGTATTTCGCAATAAAGTTAATAAGAATAAAATATCGCTATCAATTAAGTTTATATAAATTATGTATGTGTATTTGGGAATTTAGTTTTAGTTCTAGTTTAGTTCTCACTTTGTAATTATAATACAAATAAAGAAGCGGTCGCGTTGACCGCGTAAACAAAAAAACATTTTTTTTAAATTTTCCAACACGGAAAATATTAAGTGGCGCCCGAGCACCATTCGGCCGGTCCGGTACGTTTAAAACTGGCGTCTGAATTAAAACATATAAATCGATAATAAGGCTCCTTAGTAGCAAAAGTAAAAAGGAGGCATACAATGTGCCAGCCATTATCGTAAAGAACAAAAAAAAAAAAAAACAAGGAATATCCTTAAAAAAGGGTCAAGTGACTAAATGTGATCAAGTGACTAAATGTGAAGTGACTAAATGTAATCAAGTGACCGAATGTAATCAAACGGCTAACTACGAAAACGTATTTGTGCGAAAAAAGATATAAAAACATTATTTGAAAAACTCTGAAATAAAAGAAAAACTAATTAAAGGAAGTGCAGTGAACTCATCCCCAGAATCCAGATCTAAAACCATTTTTTTTGAATCTAATATTGTGAAAATCAACCAGAGCTAAGACCATAGTATCAACAGAATTCATCAAGATCTGAAATTATTTTTGTGAGTCAAACGAAGGCACCTGCATCAGAGGCGATCCTACAGATCCAGAAATATAAGGTAGATTTAAAGTTAAGAAAGAATTTTTGTGAATGTAAGAAAAAAAAGATATCTCAAATATTTAAGGTTAAAATATTTTGTGTAAAGTAGAAGATTTATCCTTTTTCGAAGAAATTTTATTGAAAAATATACATAGTCCATAAAATAAAAAAAAAAATATATATAAAAAAAAATACAATGGCAAATCAAAATAATTTAGTACGTCCCCCAATCCTACCTCCACACAATGATCCTTCCCCAGGGAATGCTCAATTAAGCCTAGAGGACTTAAGATCCCTTATATCAAATATAGCTTCTGACGTTCTGAGACAACAAGGACCACAGGTAATACAGGACACTATTAATCCTCCTGTTAATTTGGCGGACGTAGGTGACCAGCGAATAACTAGACAGGCAGATAACCTAACTGACATGGACAAAATACCTGACGTTGTAAAATGTTTAAAGGAATTCTCTGGGCAGCCTGGAGAATTCAATTCTTGGAAAAAAAGCGTTGAACGAATTCTAAATATCTATGAATCGATCAAAGGTACGCCTAAGTATTACGGAATACTAAGCGTAATCAGAAATAAAATAACTGGCAATGCCGACGTGGCATTGGAATCATACAACACACCTTTGAACTGGCGAGCAATTTCACAATGCTTAATAACGCATTATGGCGACAAGCGTGATTTATCCACCCTTGAGTACCAAATGACAACGTTGGTGCAAGGGAATAAAAGCATCCAAGATTTCTATCAACAGGTATACACCCATCTTTCCTTGATATTGAACAAATTAGGGTGCCTCGAAATGGGCAATGAATCATTAAACTTGCTCACACGGTCATATAGGGACAAAGCCTTAGATACCTTCGTAAGGGGTCTTAACGGTGACTTGCCACGACTGTTAGGAATAAGAGAACCTACTGATTTACCTCAAGCACTTCACTTGTGCCTGAAATTAGAAAATCAAAATTTTCGTGCAAGCCATGCCAATAACGCAAGAAGAAATCAGTCCCCACAATTGCCACCTAGACGAAATTTAGGAAACTCGCAAAACAAAACATTTTATCCCCATTTAGCCCATATCCCAAGTACAAGTCAACCTTGGAATCATAATTCGCACCAGAGAGGTCAAATAAATAGTAATCCCCCTCGCCCACCGAAGCCGCAACCTCGTCCAGAGCCAATGGATGTGGATCAGAGTTTGCGATCACATCGCGTGAACTATATGAACAGACCTCATCAGAACCAATTTTTTGGTAAAAGGCCAAACCAATTCGGTCATCAACAACAGTATAAAAATCAGAGAACATTTCACATAGACACGAAAGAAATGGGAAGCAGGCAGACCGATGATGACAATAGGCAATACGGAGAGCCCAGCGATATTCATTTTTTAGCATGATAAGCTCTTCGTTGCCTTACTTTGAAGTGAAAACGGAGAGCGGGAATATTTTAAAATTTTTAGTAGACACGGGCTCTAGCAAGAATTATATAAAACCAAACTTAGTAAAAAAACGCATCCCTAATGAAAGCCCTTTTTTTGCAAAATCTATCGTAGGAGATATTAAAATAAGTGAACACACATACGCAAAACTTTTTAAAATTGAAGAAGAAATAAAATTTTATTTAATGCCCTCGTTAGAAACATTCGACGGTATTCTAGGTAACGATACCCTTAGAGAGCTGGAAGCTACTATTTTTACACATAAACACTATATGTTACTGAAAAACGGGTTTAAAGTGCATCTTAAGCAACTCCCCACTCAACATGTAAATGCTATAAATGTAGACAGCATACCCGCGGAACAAAAAAGAGAAATGACACAAATACTAAACGCTCATCCTAATCTTTTTAGTGAACCGGATGAAAAGCTTACCTATACTACAAAAGTTGTAGGCGAAATAAGAACCACAAGTGATTCTCCAGTATATACAAAATTCTACCCATACCCCGGATCTCTTAAAACAGAGGTAGAAAATCAAGTTAAAAAACTATTAAACGATGGTATCATAAGACCATCAAGATCACCCTTTAACTCCCCAGTTTGGATTGTCCCAAAGAAGGCAGATTCAACTGGAAATAAACAATACCGCATGGTGATAGATTATAGAAAATTGAACTCAATTACTATCGCAGACAGGTACCCAATCCCCGAGATATCAGAGGTAATCTCCCAACTCGGTGCCAGTAAGTTTTTTTCTGTACTTGATTTGAAAAGTGGTTTTCACCAGATTCCACTAAAAAAATCTGACATTGAGAAAACCGCATTCTCAATTAAAAATGCTAAATACGAGTTTACGCGTCTACCGTTTGGCTTAAAAAATGCCCCGTCCATCTTTCAACGTACTCTCGACGATATATTACGAGAATTCATTGGGGTATGTTGCTACGTCTATATCGACGATATTATCATATTCAGTAAATCAGAAGAAGAACACTTCCAACATATAAGTAAAATATTTAAGACATTGGAGGACGCTAATATGAAAATCCAACTCGATAAATGTAAATTTTTCAACAAGGAAGTAGACTTTCTGGGTTTTGTAATATCTGAAAATGGTATAAAAACTAATCGCACCAAAGTTGAGGCAATTGCTAATTTTCCCCAACCTAGAACATTAAAAGAACTCCGTAGTTTTCTGGGTATGTCAGGGTATTACCGGCGATTTATTAAAGACTACGCCAAAATCGCAAAACCCTTGACATCCCTTCTAAGAGGGGAAGGGGGTCGTACCTCCAAAAACAAGTCAGCAAAGGTTGAGGTCTTCTTTGACCAAGAAGCCATTGAGTCCTTTGGGAAAATCAAGTATTCTCTTATCTCCGAGGATGTAATTCTTGTTTATCCGGACTTCAGCAAAGAGTTTGAGTTAGTAACTGATGCTTCTAATTTTGCACTTGGAGCGGTTCTATCTCAAGGTGGAAAACCCATAGCCTTTATCTCAAGAACATTAAGCCAAGCTGAAGAACAATACGCCGCTAACGAGAAGGAAATGTTAGCTATTATATGGGCCTTAAACGCTTTTAGAAACTACCTGTATGGTTCACAGAAAGTGAAAATTCACACGGACCACCAACCGCTGACATATGCGCTCAGCAACAAAAATAACAACAGTAAAATGAAAAGATGGAAGTCTATACTTGAAGAATACGATTATGAACTCTGTTACAAGCCAGGAAAAACGAATGTTGTGGCCGATGCCCTATCTAGAATCCCACCGCAGGAATCACCATTAAATTCCTTATCAATTGCTACTAACTCTGATGATAGTTCCTCTCATGGGCTCATAATTAGTGTAGAAACACCTGTTAATGCTTTCAAAAACCAGATATTCCTGAATATCGATGTAAGGTCAGAATATCAATTTAAAATAGTGTTTCCTACATATCACAGACATATAGTCACCGAACCCTATTATTCAGAATCTACATTACTCAGCATCTTAAAACGTTACCTCAATCCATCCGTTATAAACTGCATTAAAACCGAAGAAGATATTATGGGAAAAATCCAGCAACTATATCCTTTACATTTCAGCGCATATAAGATTAGGTTTTCACAAGTAATGGTAGAAGATATAGTAAATAGCCAAGAGCAGGAAGAAATACTTATAGCATATCACAAAAGAGCCCACAGAAACTGCAAGGAAAATAAAATACAAGTATTAGAAAAATACTATTTTCCGTCAATGACCAATAAAATCAAAAAAATTATTAAAAACTGTACAATTTGTAAGATTAATAAATACGAGAGGCATCCTCCAAAGCCTCAAATACAACCAACTCCAATTCCCCAGTATCCCGGACAAATAGTCCATATGGATATACTTATAATAGGGAAACAATTGCTATTAACAGCATTAGACAAATTTTCAAAGTATGCAATTGCAAAACCAATAAGTTCGAAGGCAACGGAAGATATAAGACAACCCTTAAGAGATATTCTTTTCTCCCTTATGCCCGAAAAAGTAGTGATAGACAATGAGAAATCATTTAACTCAGAATCAATAAGATTTATGTTAGAAAACGAATTTGGTATTTCAATATTTAAAACTGCACCATACTCGAGTAGCTCAAATGGTCAAGTGGAGCGTTTCCACTCTACACTCCAAGAGATTATGCGCTGTATACAGTCAGAACAAACACACCGATCTTTTCAGGAACTACTAGAAAAATCAGTGAAAGAATATAACTATTCTATACATACTGTCACAGGGAAAAGACCATTGGAAATATTTTTCGGCAGACGTGTCAGTAGTGAATCCGCACTGCTCGAAATGGAAAGGAATGAAACCATACAAAAACTCACGCAAAAGCAGCAAGCTGACTTGACCTACCACAATGCAAATCGTTCACCCCCAAAGGAATATTCTCAGGGAGAAGAAATTTTTGTTAAAATAAATAGGAGAGTAGGAAACAAACTATCGGCTAGGTACAAAAAGGAAATAGTCGCTGAAAATTACAACACCACGGTAAAAACAAAAACAGGAAGAATAGTACACAAAAATAACATTAGACAGTCTTAGAAACCCATTGTATTCAGACGATAATTTCTTTCTTTCCAGAGGCTCAACATGCGAACCATAACGATTATTTTAGCAATAGCCATAGCGGCAAATGCACAACAATTCCGCATACACGACTTGAATAACAACAATGGTTATATCCCCATTAAAATTGGAGAAGTAAAGACAATAGGAAGATACGACAAGGTATTGCATTTCATCAACGTGACTACATACGACGAAACCATACTTTTACTATCTGAGAATATAAAAACATTGACAACCCAGACTTACGAAGACAAACGACTTCTAGAGACTATAAATAAAAACCTTATTTTATTGAAAGCCAAAGTAAACAACCTCCACGTACACTCGAAACAAAAACGAGGTCTAGTAAACATTTTAGGAAAGGGACTGAAATATATAGCAGGATCAATGGACAGTGATGACGAGGAAGCAATAAATAAAGCAATAGCGGACCTACAAGATAACGACCAAACTAACAATAAGACATTAGATGAACTCATACACTTCAATAACGGTATGGCAGAAGAGATTAAAAATATCACAACCCATATAAATAGGCAGCAGAAGATTATTAGTAGTTACATAAATAAATTTAACGACGAATCACTAAACAGAATAAAAACCTTGGAAGACGAAGTAGAATTTATCGAACAGATATACAGAATTGACAACGACATATCCCTTTTGCGAAACCATATTGACGGAATCGGACAAATCATATTCTCTTGCAAATTGGGCATTGTTCCTTCCGACATCCTAACAGATAAGGAAATCAGTCTAATTAGTGACTTTGACAGTTATAGCAGAATGAAAATTGCAGTAATTTCCGAAGCTAACAATATTATCCTAACCTTGTTGATACCCCAATTCTCCAGTAACACCCTATCCAAAATAAAATTTGTACCCATTCCTAATGCCATTAATAAATCTTTAGTTTTAAGCGAATATGAAATATTAGTTGATCATAATAATAACATTTTTAATAAAGATATAAAAGATGATTTAGAAAAAAGTTTAGTCAAAATAGAAGACAAATGTGTGGAAAGCATCTTGAAGTTCCAAGAAGCACAATGTGAGTTAGAAACAGTGCAAGAATCCTCTGTTACAGAGGTAATGCCTGGAATACTAATATTTAAAAACTTTAACGAAACCATTACTCAAGATTGTAACAAACTAGAGGTCAACCCTAAGGGGACCTTCCTTATTAAGTTTGAAAATTGTAAAATCAACACGTTAAATACAACATACACTAATATTAATTTAAAAATACATGAAACCTTTATCTTGCCTAATTTGATGACAAAAATCAGAGAAAAGAAAAATGTTAATAAATTGCATCTGAAACTAGAAAATTTGTATGTAAATCAATTAAATAACGAGAATAAAATAAACCTATTAATTAATAAAAATAAAAGTACGCATATAATAAGTTTAAGTTCTGACATTGCAATAATAATACTTATTTCCATAACCATGTTAATTTGCTACTATTTTGTCAATAATAAACAGAAATTTCATATCACATCTCAGCTTCGAGACAATGTTGCAAGCAGTACAAGTGCATGTGGGCCATTTCTACAGCTTACAACATCTCAGCTCACTAACTCGCCTGTTAAGCCACCCCGATTGGGGACAATCGACTTAAGAAGGGAAGAGTTAACACAAACAAAGTCAATAAACTCTATTCTTTAATAATTTTGTTTATTCATCTTTTTAAACGCGGAAGTAAGTTGCAATGCTTTAAGCAATTAATTAGGTTAATAAAAAAATACCTTGTGATCAATTAATAAGAAAGCAAATAATGCAATTCTCGCTTATTTGTGAATTAGGTCAATAAGTATTTCGCAATAAAGTTAATAAGAATAAAATATCGCTATCAATTAAGTTTATATAAATTATGTGTATTTGGGAATTTAGTTTTAGTTCTAGTTTAGTTCTCACTTTGTAATTATAATACAAATAAAGAAGCGGTCGCGTTGACCGCGTAAACAAAAAAACATTTTTTTTAAATTTTCCAACACGGAAAATATTAAGTTGCATTTAAAAATAGACAATGTTTCACTTTCTCGCACCCTTATTTTTCATTAAAAATAGGCAGACAATAGAGGACACAGTCAAACATTTAGGGTTTACTTTAAACATAAGAAAAAACACAAGCCCTAAGTTGATGCATCTTATCAAGTGCAATAAAAAGAAAATGCTAATGAATAGACAGAAAGGACAAGGGTAATAAAAATAGACCGAAATGGCCTTTTTTTATTAGTTTCATTTTCTTTCCGCAATCAAAACAGAAAATTTAGTAGGGAAGTTCATATTTAACTCGGTGAAATATTTTGTATCTATGAAGAAAATTTCCAGGTTCCTGACAAACATACAACAGAGTTGTTCAATATAGGTGCCCGGGTAGGGGTGTTCGTATAGAAGTTTCAGGGGTGATATTCAATGGAGGACTCCTGACTGACTCTCAAATCAGGCATGTGAAAACAAAAAAAAATTACATATAATTTTTTTTGAAACCCCTTAATACACAATACAAATTTTATGAAACCTCCTAATACAAACAACCATCCAAGGATGGAAAACGCATTTTCATAATAAATACACTTAATTACCTAAAAAAAAATATTTTTAACGATCACGTTTCCCAGCCAGGCATGCACATTCATTTTATATGAAAAGCTTAATACACTAACACACTACTTGAAGGCCCAACTATAATGTATGTACATACACAATATTTAGGTGGCACGAAATAAGCCCCAATGAAATAAGCCCCAAATCAAAAAATGAAATAGGCCCCAAAAAATTTTCAATTTTTTTGTTTGGGGTTTATTTCATTTCTTTTGGGGCTTATTTCATTTTTTTAAAAATTTGGGGCTTATTTCATAAAATTTTTTGGGGCTTATTTCATTTTATTTGGGGCTTATTTCATATCCGTAAGATCTAAACACAAAATGTTTTTATATGATTTTTTTGCAAATAATTTGAATTGATTACTTAAATAAACTTGAATTACATAAAAATTAAATCAACATCAGTTTCTTAATTCTTTAATGTTCGACATACCATAGAGGACGGCAACGTAGAGAGTTTTTTATACACGAAGGCCGGTTATGCAGAGAGTACTTTGAATGCGAAGCCGGTGGTCGATATACCATAGAGGATAAATTCCTTGCGCCCGGCCGTAGGCCGGTTATGCAGAAAATACTTTGAACGCGAAGCCGGTGTTCGATATAATTTAGAGAATAAAATTCTTGCATTTTATGATTTCTTCTTAAGCTTACTCCATCAAGTTAACAAATTTGGGGCTTATTTAATTTTTTTTGGGTTTATTTCATTAAATGAAAAATTTGGGGCTTATTTCATAAAATTTTTTGGGGCTTATTTCATTTTATTTGGGGCTTATTTCGTAAATTTTGTTTGGGGCTTATTTCATTTTTTTTGGGGTTTATTTCATAAAATTTTTTGGGGCTTATTTCATTTTTCGATTTGGGGCTTATTTCATTGGGGCTTATTTCGTGGTGCCCAATATTTATATGTTTATGAAAATGGAGGCCGCGGGCGAGAGAGAATACGGTTTTATTTAATTTAATATAAAAAGTTGAATTAATTGTTTGTCCATTTTTAATTAAAAATTACCAGAATGAAAAAAATTTTATGTTTTTCAAAATTTTTGCTTTGAAATGACTGCTCACAATTAGTGTTGCCGGAAAAGAAAAATGATGTCGCTCCTTTATTGTAACGTAGTCATACCTAAAAAAAACCCGTTTGTTAGAAAACGAGTTAAAATTTTTTAATTTACACACAAATCGATGGAAAAATTAAAAAGTATTCTCCCATCAGGTGAGGTGAGTAAACAAGATATTTGTATACATTTTGGATAGAAATTGAAAAACGATATAAAGAATTTATCTTAACTCAAAAATCACGTTTTTTGAGATATGACTACGTTGCAATAAAGGAGAGATATGCAAAAAAGTAATGCTATATTATCTATAAGAGAAAAACTAACTGTTATATTAAATATGAAATGCTATTAGATAATTCACAAAGTGTGCCATTGCGTAAAACTTTATGACTGTCATAAAAATATTATTCATATTTTTTCATATAAAAATATTATATGATAACAGAATTTTGTTAGATATACTTTTTAAGTGTGATACCTGTTACCTGTCTTTTGCTTACAAATTGGAGGAGAAATTTTATTTTTAATATTAAATTAAAATAATTCTGATCAAAAAAGTATTTAAAAATTTCGTATATGTACTCGTACATATCGTCGTCGAAAATCCAAAAGCACGTAACACATATTTTTCTAATTTTACACGAGAAGCCAAAAAAGGTTATAAATAGAGATTTTTTCCTGCAATTTTTTGTTTCCCGGGAAAGCGGATTTCTTTTTTAAATTTCCCGGGATCCCGCTCCATAAAATAATAAAAATTAAATTTGCTAGGCATTAACAAAAATTTTATTAGAAAGTTTGAATCACTTAGGCCCGTGATACACTATCAGACACATTCGTATGATGCATTCACTGGAAAATCTGACAGAATTCTCTCCCACTTTTAAAAATTGCATTGAATTTGCCACACTATCACACAAAAAAGATGCAAGCACCTACATGTATATTTTTCACTCAAGTAATTATAGATTTTTTTTAACTTTTTTTTGAATAGTTGCAGATTTATAAAATAAATAGTTTTAATTTAATTTTTCTGTCGTTGCAACTTAATTTCTTACAAAGATGCATCTCTGACCGCAAGAAATCTATCATATTATGAAAATTTTATTTATTATATGCAAGTCGAACAAACTTGTCAAAAAATTTTTGAAAAAATCATTGAAATTCATTATACAAGAGTATTTTTTGTCGTCTTTTTAAATCCAATTCCGACTATATTGGTTTCTGTGACAACCCCGAATAAAATTCATATTTTTTGGTTTACGAAATAATTCTTCAAAACGCTTAAAGCGTTTATGGACTCATCAGAAAGTCTATTTCTAATTTTATTAACAAATTGCCCTGCTACCGAAAACGCCCGCTCACTTTCTACCGTTAAGTTGTCACTTATTTTTTTATTATTATTTCCCGGGATCCCGCATGAAAAATCCCGAGAAAGCGGGAAATCTTTAGATTGAAATTCCCGCCTCGCTAGTTATAAAGCACGCCCTTCACGTTTCAATTCAATTGGAAACTGAGTCGGTTGTTGTCTAACTCAAGGCGTGTATGGGCTCTGTCAATTGATTAGTTTGGCAGTTTTCGAGTAGGTTGAAGAAAAATCAAAAGATATAAATTTTTTAAGTTAGCTAGTAAATCTTTCAATTCGATTGCGTTGTGTGTGTTCGAGTCTCCTTATCAGCTGCCAAAATTTGTTTGTAGTTTTCTTTTGCAAAGAATAAGTTAAGTATTTCTTTAATTTCATTGAATTTTAAATAATAAATATAAAAATGATATTGGTGGCAAACATGGATGCTTGGAGAGAAATTTTCCAATTGCTCGATGAAAATTCAGCACTCTGGAATATTGAACAGTTCTTCGTCGCTTTTCTTTTTTTC
Organism: Gymnocheta viridis; assembly: GCA_956483585.1. NCBI lineage: Eukaryota > Metazoa > Arthropoda > Insecta > Diptera > Tachinidae > Gymnocheta > Gymnocheta viridis. Next base: position 46,588,380 of record OY101443.1, on the reverse strand, counting down.
ATCTTCAACCCATTCTGCAATAGAAGTTTTTAATTTTTAAAATTGTTATTGTAAAAAATATAGAAATTTGACAATTTAAAGAAAATCTTTCAATTCAGTTTATGAAGTGTTTGGTCAAGAATCAGTTCAATTAAAAAAGCTAAATTGACACTTGAATTGAAACGTGTATGGAATGCTTAAAATAATAAATATTTCAGATATAAAAACAATTGATGGAATATGAATTAAAGCAGAACAACTAAACTATCTCAAGACAAAAAACTATATTTTTCGAAATATTTTTTAAGATATATTTATTACGTTCTTTTGTATTTGTATTTTCTGAAACAAAAATAATTTTTTTAACAAAAGTGAAAAAGTAATAAATATTTATACGTGATTGTTGAACTGTTTAAGGTTTATATTGTAATGAAAATTTTTTGGCTTAAGTTCAAATCTGAGTTTACCCATATATTCTTAATTTAGGAAATTTTATTTGGATAAATTCATTATTTTTTATTAAGAGAGTACTCGAAATCTTATAAATCTGCAACTATTTAAAAAAAGTTAAAAAAATCTATATATATTGAAATGAGATTTTTATGGCTTGAGTTCTGAATTTACCCATATCTTGTTAATATAAGAAATTATTTTTGGATAAAGTCATTAGTTTATTAAGAAAGTACTTTTTATTTGAAACAATTTATTCATCAGACTAGCAGAACGGATCAGTACTGATTTCGAGGTCGCTGCACCATCTCATCAGCGTTCTTTGTTCCATCTTACCACTTTTGACGGTAGATACTGGGAATATCAACTATTTAACCGTATTATTTAATGAATTAGAATACGAAAAGTGCAACTTATTCATTTCTTACAAGTTAAACCAATTTCGGTTACTACAAAATTCCATCTCAGATTTTTAATTATTCCAAATATTCCATACTCTCTCGCTTTTTCCAAAGCCATTGGCTTTGAGATCAAGCAGTTTTCCATTTTTGTTTTACTTTATTTTTGTCTTGTAGTTGACTTTCTTAGTATTCAACCACCTGTGACAATGTAAACATGACGGTTTTTGACGGGTGCCTTCGTTTTTTTTAATAATTAATATTTTAATTTCAATTCTATGAAAAATGTATACAAATATCTTGTTTACTCACGTCACCATAAAACAAAGAAAACTGATACAGTATTTTGTATGTATTTTGACATTCCCAACGAATGGTCAGCTGCTGTAATGCTGTCACCTGGTTAAATACTCCTTGGTATGACTACGTTACAATGAAGGAGCGACATATACCAATCTATCATTTTTTTTCTGGCAACACTAATTGTGAGCAAAAATTTTGAAAAACATAAAATTTTTTTCATTCTGGTAATTGTTAATTCAAAATGGACAAAAAATTCATTCAACATTTTATATTAAATAAAATAAAATCGTATTCTCTCTCGTCCGCGGCTTCCATTTTCATATACATATAAATATTGTGTATGTACATTACATACATTATAGTTGGGCCTTTAGTCTGCGTTCAGACGAGTCATGCCTTATTGACCAGATTCTTACATTTTCTTCTTTAAACTTTCATTGATGTTCACACAAGTCATGTCTATTTGACGACATTTACTTCAAATAGCTTCAGACTTAAAATCACCAATGAGAGAGCAAGATGTAATGGAAGTACATGCAACTGAGTATTCGTTTCTTTTCCTCTCGTCTCTCTAGCCTATTAAGTAACAATCATATCAATAAGACATGACTCGTCTGAACTTAGTTTGGTTTGCCATTTTATAATGAATATATTCACGCAAGACCAACGCTTACAAATGGTTGTTATCTCAAAAATACTGAAAAAGATTTAAATTTCGGATAATTTTTTTTGTTGCCCATCAATATTCTGCGACCTAGAATAGGGAGAAAATCTGGTCCAAAGCCCGTCACTCCGACACCTCATATATTTTTTGTGGTATATGTACATCTGTAAATGAAACTAAATGTCTGTCTGACCCTCTTTATGAAAGTCAGCACCGATATTGGAGAGGCCCGCTTAATGTCACCCGAAAACAGAAACTCAGAATGAAAAACACTCCTTCTACTGTTACATAAGACGATACACTCGCAAAGAATGTGAGCCGTTGCCACGTCATCCTCTAATTTGTGCGAACTAACTCCATTTATATTATTTCCTCTGGCGATATGGCAAGTCACTTGTCTACTCCAATTAGATGATGGACTACATGGGCAAAACATTCAGCTAGTTATTGGAGGAATACGGCAGCAATTTTTTGAGAAAAGACAGAAAGGACAAAGGTAATAAAAATAGACCGAAATGGCCTTTATTTATTAGTTTCATTTTCTTTCAGCAATCAAAACTGAAAAAAATTAGTAGGGAGGTTCATATTTAACTCGGTGAAATATTTTGTATCTATGAAGAAAATTTCCAGCTTCCTGACAAACATTCAACAGAGTTGTTCAATATAGGTGCCCGGGTAGGGGTGTTCGTATAGAAGTTTCAGGGGTGATATTCAATGGAGGAGTCCTGACTGACTCTCAAATCAGGCATGTGAAAACAAAAAAAAATTACATATAAATTTTTTTTTGAAACCCCTTAATACACAATACAAATTTTATGAAACCTCCTCCAAACAACCATCCAAGGATGGAAAACGCATTTTCATAATAAATACACTTAATTACCTAAAAAAAATATTTTTAACGATCACGTTTCCCAGCCAGGCATGCACATTCATTTTATATGAAAAACTTGATAGCGAGCCATCACAAACACAATACTCAAAACTTTTAATATTTTTAAGAATATATTTATTTTTTATATTTTGTAATTCCTCTTGCAATATTTTGTATATCGTTAATGGTATTAGTATGACATCATTCTTCTGTTTTCTGTTAACTCAAATCTTTCCCTCTTATTTTGCAATATTTGTAAATTGCAGGAAAAAGTACCTAAAAATGTCTGTAATCTGCTTTTTAAAACATTTGAAATATATATACACGGCATTTATCCAAATGGCTTATCTGCAAATTTTGTAAAAATGAGTTTTTGATGCCAAACTATTCCCTGTGATGCACTTTCCCAATAGTATTAATTTCTGATCAAAATGTAGATTTATTTGCGACTTATTCATATTTTTTGTTTGGTTTATCTGCATACAAACTTTTTTTGAATCCAAAATGGTTTACCTACAATGCATTCGTGAGATTTTACAGTATATAATCTTTCATCGCATCAATGCACTAATTATTGGTGGAGCGAATCTAACGGTGATCTTTCAGCATCCACAATTATTGCAATAATACTGCAACATTTTAAGACAAATTGCCTAAAGGATAATTTGCCTATAGTTATTTATTCCGATGGTTGCGGCTACCAAAATCGGAATCATTTTCTCGCAAATGCCGTTTCTAATTTCTCAATAGAAAACAAAAAATTATTGAGCAAAAATATCTGGAAATAGAATGTGACAGAGCATATGCAAAAATTGAAAAAAGTTGAATAGCCAATCCATATCCATCCATCCACCCATCCACGATTATATCCATATACAGAAAGGGCCGGGGAAAATTGTAATAAAATAAGCAAACTGTTTGATACCGAATACTAAGAATACAATTTTTTCAAAAACTTCAACGATGAAAATATTATACGGTTTTCCAGTATGCGTCCTGGACGAACTAAGAATGATCCAACTGATTCAAAACTTTTATAATTACCGAATGGTAGAGTAAAGTACAAAGTCAGTTTTAATGATGAGTACAAATTTTTTCCAATATGAATGAAAAAATACGCAGGATATATACAACCACAATCACTTCATCAATAATATCTTCCAATATCCCCCAGTAAATGGAAACTTCTACAAGAGTTGAAATCTGTGATAACTAATGAATATCATTCTTCCTATGATAATCTTCATTCAAAATATAAGTAATTTATTTAATAAATAATAATAAAACTCCTAACATCAAACATACAGATAAGTAAGTATCTTCTTATATTTTTTTCTTAATCCTAAAATTATTTAAAAGAGAAAAACAAAAGTATTTAAACTTAAAATTTTACTTCATACAATTTAAAATTTTTTTCAAACAAAATGGTTTTCTACTCATTTTAATATTTACATAGAAAATTTTCTAAAACAAAATGGTTTATTAAACATAAAATGCGAATAACGGGTGGTATTTTATAATTTATACACTAGTGAATTAGTAGAAGCCTATCAATCATATTGTATTGACAAAGTATGTTGTCCTCAATAAAAGGTATTGCCAAATATTCGCTGGGTATTTTTTATTTTTATTCCGTATATGTATGTACATATATATTTTGCAAGACTTTCATGGTGCGATGTCTATACGAGTTTTGAAATTTGTGTAGTTCAAAAAAATTAATTAGACTAAAATAATATAAACGCTTAAGACTATTTTCTAAGTCTTTTGTTTTAGTAAATACATATATAGTGTTTACTTCAACGGTACGCTAAATAAATTCATATTATCTTTCGAAATCATGTGAGTTATTTTTATAAAAATAATCCGTTTTGTTATCTCGATTATTAGACAAAGAAAAAAACAAATTGTAGAAACCGAAAACTGTATAAAAAGCCCACAGAAGTGTCCTACGTTGTCAAGTCGAATAATATCTTTTAAGAGAGTCAGTCAATATTCTGTGAATCTAAGGAGACATGAAATTAACAATCGGACTCGTTTTAACCATACTTATACTATATCAAGGTATACGTTATTATTTACATCAGTTAATATAGAAATTGCTTAACTAATTATGTTACGTGTATTTTTTTCCTCAATCAGTAGTTGGAGCAACAGCCTCCGGAAAAGCAACCCAAAATGATCCTAAGAACCGTGCTCTACATAAGATTTTTGTTAAACCTTCAACAACAAAAGCAAGCTCAAATAATCCTAAAAACGCTGCTTTACGAAACATTTATGGGAACTTATTAATTATTTTATTAAAAACAAATTGAAATTGATTATTGAGGGGTATATTTAGTTCCTACGCGCATTTCACTGTTGCTAATGCAGATCATCAGGTAAAAGTTACCCAAATATTTCTTGGAACAAAAATTTTTTTTTCAGTATATTTGACATTACTGTTGTGTTAGCGTTTATTATCTCTTTAATAATGCCTTGTCATATTCTATTCACATGTTTACAGAGAAGTGTAAGAATAAGTAGTAACAATAGTGTTGTATAATATAATAATAAGTAGTACAGAAACATACAACCATTTACACAATAATTAAATATATTAAAAAACTTTTGTTTGTTGAGGGTTTTTTTAGCTAGTCTATATACATACATGCATTTCATTGGTGCTAAAGCCAAATCATCAGTAGACCTTAAACCTTATCTTTAAATATTTTAAACCTCTTTACTTATACAAAAACTTTTAAAAACTCAATGAGAAATATAAAAATTACAATAGTATAAGCATAGTAGGCTTTGAAACTTATTCAAAAATCCCAACAATCAAATTATTTTATTCGATATGAATAATATATATATATACATATATATATATAATTTATTATTATATTATATAAGTAACGTAGGAAGGTTATTCCCATAAAGTTAAGCTTTTCCCCATAAAGCTGTTTTCCAAATTATTATATATCCTTGAAACTTTAAAATATGAAAACCAAATTTACTGACATCTAAAAAATTATTGTGTGGAATTTATAATTTATGAGTTGCTTCTCAGACGTAGCAAGATACATACATCGGTGCTGTTGCAGTTTAATTTATGTAATTTGACTTCTGCATTATTTTCTTTTATCTTTTATAAGGTTAAGCTAGATTAAGCATTTTATTAATTACAACAAACAGAATAAAACTGACCGCAAACGAAGTAGTTTGTAATTTTCGGTGAATTCTTCGTTTAAGATTATAGTAATCTCAAAACGTCACTGGCGTAGTCGGATTATTTATCGTTTAAGAAAAATAAAGAATAAAAAAATAAAAATAATAAGGCATTCTATCAAAACTACATAAATATAATAACTACTATCATCAATAAATCAAGTAATAAAAAATAAAACATTTATGACCGAAGTGGAAGATTTAGCCAAGAGAATTAAATACATCAACTTGGACAAAGAAGAGGAAAAAAATGGAAGCAACAAAAGACAGAAGAGATTTATTTCTACAAAATATTAAACTCCTGCAGCCGTCTGATGGAGACAGAAACTACCTGGCGATTTTGTGGACAATGTCTCGGTAATCCTGCCAACAGAATTATCTGTGTCGCTTGAGAACGCCGCGGCGCGCCGATTCTATTTTAAGTGCATAACAACAACTCTGAAAGGACCAGCTTTAAATATCTTGAGAAGCGAACAACCATCGGACTGGATTTCTTTGAAGCGGTTACTAATAGAAGAATTTGGCGAGCGAACGCCTGTAACCAGGCTTATGTTAGAAATAAGATATATTAAATTTAAACAAAATGTGAAAGGATTTTGTGATATATTATATAATGAAGTGTGTAGAATTAAAGATGCTATTAAGTTAAAAGCAGACGATATTTTTTGAGCACGGAACTAAATCAAGCGTACTTAACACAATTAAAAAAAAGAACTACCCAATTACTTAACAGCACTAATAAATGCAAATTTAACTAAAAACAGCAGGTAATGTTTTAGCGGAAAACGGTGAATTAGAATATCTACCGCAAAGGGCATACGGTAGAAATCAAATTATCACTCAAATAATAACCGACAATTAGCGAACACATTTTTAGGAAACAATTATCGTCCAAATTATTCAGGAAATTATTTGGCAAAACTTTATTCCACAACAAAATAGAGACACCTACAGTTCAAACACTCGATTAGTTATCACCCACAAAATAATATTAACTCCTCGCAAAATAATTGGAATTATACTCAGCATAACTATGATTATCGGAATCCAAAGATGCAAAGAGAATATGACTCAACTCAGTAGAGAATTAAACGTTATGGAGCTCCGGTACCTATGGAAGTTGACCCCGAAATTACCAAAAATAAAATTAAAAATTGATAATATATTTTATAAGTTTTTGATAGATACAGGGTCCACCGCGAGCTTGATTGGACCTGGAATATTAAAAAATTAATTTAGAATAATAGCACCAATAAACGTAAGCACTGTTACAGGAAAGATAGTATTAAATACAAAACAAGACATATTTGATGAGAAATGTGAAGGGCGATTAGAATTTTATGTTCATGAATTTTCAATCAATTACGATGGGTTAATGGGTTATGACAGTCTAGAGAAATTAAATGCAGTAATTGATTTGGAAAGACAAACTATAAAACTTAATAAAAGTATCTATAAATTTGTTGACGAGGACCTAAACGAGTATAATGATTTGGTAAGGAATTTTGGAATGAATAAATTAGAAGAGGGGCAAACTGACAGTAAATTTAGAGCCAACCATTTGAATAACCAGGAGAAAACCCAATTAGAAAAACTTTTAAATAAATACAAATTGCTTTTTCATTCAGACAGTAATAAATTGACCTTTACTAATGTGATTAAACACAAAATCGTAATAAAGCAAAGCAAATGGACGCCTCAGGCGAAACTAAATGGAGAATCGTGATAGATTATAGAAAGCTAAACGATATAACAGTTAGTGATCCTTTTCCAATCCCCAATATGGATGAGATCTTGGATAAATTGGGTCGTTGTCTTTATTTTTGTACCCTGGACCTGGCGAAAGGCTTTCATCAAGTGGAAATTGATGGGGCAAGTCAAGCAAAAACATCTTTTTATACACAAGAAGGACACTACGAATATCTCAGAATGCGTATGGGCTTAAAAAATTCACCCGCTACCTTCCAGCGTTTAATGAATTCAGTACTTAGCGATTTAGTGGGTATTAATTGCTTGGTATATTTGGACGATATTATCGTCTTCAGCACCTCATTGCAAGAACACATAATTTCGCTGGAGAAGGTGTTTAAGCGATTAAAGGAGGCGAACTTAAAACTACAAATACATAAATGCGAATTCATGAGAGCAGAAGCAGAGTTTTTGGGACATATTGTCACTCCCAATGGTATAAAACCAAATCCAAAAAAGATTGAAGCACTTGAAAGACAAATAAAGCAATTTTTGTGACTTGCGGGATTCTGCCGTAAGTTTATAAGGGATTTTGGGAAATAAAATTGAGGGAAATAAAATTGACAGCCATAAAAGCGAATATGTTAAGGCTTTCGAAACAATAAAACTTCTTATAGCAAGTGATCCTATATTGAAAAGCCCGTCTGTTTTGCGAGTAGAACTCTCAATGAACATGAGATAAACTACTCCACTACAGAGAAAGAACTTTTATCGATCGTGTGTGCAACGAAATATTTTCGTCCCTATCTATATGGCGGAAATTCATAATTAACAGTGACCACAAACCGTTGCAGTGGTTGCATAATTTAGAAGAGCCTAATGCGAAATTACAGCGATGGAAGATAAAGTTAAATGACTTTGACTTCGATGTGAAATATATTCCGGGGAAAGAAAATCGTGTGGCAGATGCTCTATCACGAATAAACAACAACGAATGCCATATGAACCATATAGCTTCTAATCTAGCAACAGTACACTCAGCGAATAAAGACAATTCAAATTTTATATCCATATCGGAGAGACCTTTAAACGTTTTTCGTAGACAGTTTTTTCTTAGGCGAGCTCCTGTGGAGCAGGAAAGGTTTAAAATCATATTTAAAAATACTAGAACTATTCTAGATTATGTTGAGCTGACACAAGACTTTGCAAAAGATTTTATTTTTAACAAACTTGCCAGTATTACAGCGGCAATATATTTTGAAAACGATAACGATTTTGTGCTATTTCAGTCTGTATATGCAAATCTAGTAAGGCAAACAAAGAAAAATCGTATATTAAGGGCTACAAAACTATTAGAAGATATAACATCTTACGATAGATTCAAAGATATTATTTTAACAACTCATTTAAAAGGGTTACAGGGAATAGAAAAAATTCCAGCCGAATTTAGAACAAAATACTTCTATCCCAATTATATTGCAGAAATATCTAATATAATAAATGCAATGAATGTAAATTCGATCATAGAATAACAAAAACGCCTTTTAAAGTCACGCCTCTTAAATACTCTATTCGAGATAAATATATTATTTATATTTGGAACTGGGACAATTCTTCATACCTCATCTGCATAGATATTTTCTCTAAATGTTTACGTTTTTTGTTATTGTTTTAAAAAAACATTTTTATTTACAAAAATATTAACAATTTTTTGTTTTTTGTATCTTTGTTTTATTATAGTTTTTTCCTGAAGAAGAGCACCGAAGGTGCTCGAAATATCGAAAAAAATTTATAAAAAAAATAAATTGGCTAAATTTATACAACAGATATAAAAAGAGTTTTATTTAAATAATTGGTATGACCTAGAGCTTGAAACAAAGAACAAATATTTACTAAATTTGCTATGGTAGGAAACCTAAGCCACACCAATTGGGTTGAAGCCAAAAGAGCATTATTAAAAATGTTCAATACCATGGTTTTCCAAAGGCAATTAAAACTGAACAAAATGCAGAATTAGTTAATGTAAGTTTACAAGAATGGTAACAAAATTTAAACATAGAAATCGAAATTACAACAGGAAAAAAAGGAATAGCAGATATTGAGAGACTTTACAAGATCGTGAATGAGAAGTTAAAAATTATTAATACAGGCAATGATCAGGAATTAAAACGAATAGCGATTGAACAAACAGTTTTCACTTATATTCACATCACTTATATTCACTCACGTCACTTATATAAACTCCTTAAAATATTTTTTTCAACAAAAAACCTCTAAAAAAGGGTGCTCAAGTTGTAAAATAAACAGAATACATAACGCTAACAGGAATACGAAAGATTATGAAATGGATACACGGTTCTTAGCAAATACCTTCAAGAAAGCGCAAGTCTTACGTAGGGAAGGTGACGACCATTATATTGTAAACCTAAAAAATAGAAATATAAAAAAATACAAGACACACTTTAAAAGGAAAAAATACACTCACAACAATTCTTCTTCCAGGAATAAAAATATCCAAGATGATATTTGTCACTAGTGGTAACAGTAGCGACTCAGACGATACAAATTCAGTAGATGAGCAGTGACCGGGGTTACGTAATGCTACAGAAACGAACGTTAGATTTACCTGATAAGTATAATGAACTGATATTGAAAACAGAAATTCAATTAGCAGTTTAGTTATTATGCTTATATTCACACACAATGTGTACATGTGCACCTAAACGCATTACAGTATTAATGCATGTGTTCAAAAATGTATGATTGTATCGGTAAAAAGGGAAGAAATTACAAACACGCCAATTTCCATCAAGAATTTGAAGTTTTAGTATTTTATAATAAATAAGATATATTATGTTCTTAAACGCGGAAGCTACTATGAAAAATGCAACTGCTCTGTGGTGTATGAGAAGCGCTTGTGATTACCAACCAGTAGGTTGTAGGTATGAATCCCAAAGCAAATTTTTAAAAGTAAAATTATTTTGAATACCATTTTTTTGCCCATATTTCAGCAGTTAATGGACCGACTTCAATTATTTTCACTTTAAACCTTCGTAGAACTCCATACAAGAGATCTGCTTCATAAAATTGACCGTAGGACTACCGGGCCATAAAAAAAACAACAGAATAGGAAATATACCAAAAAAAACTTTTTTGGCTATATCTCATTAGTTATTGGACCGAGCTCGATTTGCGCTACCGAAAGGATTTCCACTATTTAACTTAAATTCATTAATTTTTGTTACCTTAAAATAAAAAATTAATATATTAAACAAAGCTAAAGAATTAATGCTTTAATGATTAAAAAGAATGGTGAAGTTTTGTTTTTAATTTTAGAATTTTCAATTTTTTGGGAAACTGCAGCATAATTTTGAGATTTGGGAACACTGGTCAATACGATTATTGTTTCATTTGTTTTTTGGGTATTTCTATAGCCCTGTTTTTTTTAATAAACAGTTTAATTATTACGACACAAAAATACAAAAAATAATTAATACATATATTACCATATTACCGAAATTTCATTCTAACACTATCAAATGATCTTTTACAAGATTTCCAGCAGTAGTCTCCCATCATGATGAAATATTTCACCCTGCTCCTTACTAAAATCAGCCAAATTTTTGTGGAAATCGGTCGAAATGTGAATGCAGCCAGTGTATTTTTATACGCGCGTTGCACTCTAACTCCTTCAAGTTCGATAGCATGCACTCAACAAGCTCCGCATGGTCGGCAGATTTCTTTTTGCCTAGGAAATTAGTCATAAACAAAACAAATCAATTCCAAGCTTTGGATTTGGCTCTAATCATGGATTTAACAAAATTAGGATCTTGCACGAGTTGCCTTTTGAAGTTCGTCCGACAGATGGCGCAATATTTAGTTGAAGTTCGTCCGACAGATGGCTCAATATTTAGTTTTTTTGTGTTTTGCCCGATAGATATTAGCGCGATAAGCTTATGTTATGTTTCGCTGAAGGCGTTGAGTGTTTAATCGGCGTGTGGCGATGTTTAGTATCCCGACACCGACTCATACATAACCTCTTTTCGTGAAAAGTGCGTGGGAGTAAAATGAAAAAAAATAACTTATTAAATTGAAGTTTAATTTATTTAAATTAAATATTACATACATTTTAATAAATTAACCCAAAGTGTTAGTGAAAGTAAATTAATTGTATTATTGAAAGCTATTGAAGAAAGTAAACAAGCAACAGGTAAGACAAGAAATGACAGCCTCCCTACCCCAACAATAACAAACAAAACAAAAATAAATCATAAAAAGCGTATATTGCAGTACAAAATGCAACGTCCACGTGCAAATATTGGTCGCCGTGCACGGCACACAAATCATATGAGTGTGCTGCGCTCACAGCAGACACAAGAGGAGCGCTCAGAAGACAACGAACAAGCCAGGAATCGAATGTCATTTTTACGCCAAAATTCTTCACAAGAAAATCGCGAAATACGGAACGAACAACAACGTGCTGCGAGAAGAGCCTCCAGAGCAGCAATACACAATACCAATCGCATTTCTTTTATGTGTCTAGCATTTAATTACGATCCGACAATTGATTATAATGTACATCCCAATATTAATATCGGTAGCATGGATCAATTATGTGTCCGTTGCAAAGCATTTAAATATAAAAAGGAAACACCTGGCTTATGTTGCGCAAATGGCAAAGTAAAGCTGCCATAACTAAGCCAACCACCGGAACCATTACTCTCATTGGTGTCTGGAACAACACCACAATCAAAACATTTCCTAACCCATATACGAGGTTATAATAATTGCTTTCAAATGACGTCATTTGGTTCGGACAATATAGCTAGTGGAAGTTTCATACCAACATTTAAAGTAGCAGGATAAATATATCACAAAACAGGATCCTTATTGCCTATTCCTGATGAAGAATACAAATTTTTACAGATATATTTCCTTGGCAATTCTGAAACAGAGTCACCACCAGATGTGCAATTGCTACGGGACTACGCCGCAACATTGTAGAATCATTACAAAATTTATTGCACCAGCATAACGAATTGTTGAAATTATTTAAAGTTGCCATCCGATAATCACAAAATAGCTATAAAAGCTTATAAAACACCAGTAGATGAGCATCCACGACGATTCAACGTACCAACAATAAATTAAGTTGCTATTGTAATTGTTGGTGACCAGTTCGAGCCAAAAGATATAATTTTACATCGAAGAAATTGCAACGAGTACCTGAAACACATCGCTCATATGATGCGCTGCAATATCCAATACTGTTTTGGCAAGGAGCAGATGGCTACCATTTTCAATTAAAAATGTTAAACCCAACAACTACTGGTAAATTTTAAAACATTTTATTGCTGACAAAAATTTTATTTATATAGGTTATTTTTTATAGGTGAAGAAACAAATAAAAACATAAGTAGCATGAATAACTATGCGTACATACTCATGATTCGGGAGAATACGGAAAATCACATTTTGATATGCCGCCAACTGTATTCATTACTATGCTGTAGATGTGTATGCAAAAATAGAATTAGAGCTGCTATTTTTTATTCGCCTAAATCAACGTCAATTACGATCGGAGCAATATATTCATCTACGTGATGCAATTAATAATGATGACAATTTAAATGATCTTGGCCGATTAAAAATTCTACCAGCTACTTATACCGGCAGCCCACGTCATATGTATTAATATTCACAAGATGCTATGACATACGTTCGCAATTATGGTCGTCCTGATTTATTCATCACATTTACTTGTAACCCTATTTGGAATGAAACTAAAACAAGTTTATTGCCAGGACAATCGCAAACTGATCGTTATGACATCACAGCACGCGTATTTAAGCAGAAATTAAAGTCTCTGGTGGATTTAATTGTAAAATCTAATGTTTTTGGCTTAGTTCGTTGCTGGATGTATTCGATTGAATGGCAGAAAAGAGGATTGCCACATGCTCATATTCTAATTTGGTGTGTTGATAAAATTCAGCCAAACGAAATCGATAATATTATTTCTGCTGAAATCCCAGACCCAACAATTGATCGAGAATTGTTCGAAATAATAACGAAGAATATGATACATGGCCCATGTGGTCCCTTCAATATGCATTCACCATGCATGATTAATGGCAAGTGTTCCAAGCGATATCCAAGACAATTGATTCCAGAAACAATAACAGGCAATGATGGATACCCTCAATATCGCCGACGTTCACCAGATAACAATGGTAGATCCATTACATTGAAAGTACGAAACATTGATATCGAGATTGATAATAGATAGCAATTTCGTTAAATCAATCAAATATATTTGTAAATATGTAAACAAAGGCAGTGATATGGCCATTTATGGAGTGGCACCTAAAGATAAGCTAGATGAAATCAAACAATATCAAATGGGAAGATACATTAGCAGCAACGAAGCTGTTTGGCGCATATTCTCTTTTCCAATTCACGAGAGGTATCCGACTGTAGTTCATTTGGCAGTTAATTTAGAAAATGGACAGCGAGTATATTTTACAGCGGAAAATGAGCGAGCAGTACAACCACCAGCAACAACATTGACTGCATTTTTTTCATTGTGCCAAATTGATGACTTCGCTAAGACTCTACTGTATAATGAGGTTCCGCGATATTTTACATGGAATGTATCCACAAAACAATTACAACGTCGCAAACAATTAAAAATAGTAGCTGACCACCCAAATGTATTTTCAAGTGATGCTTTAGGTCGACTATACACTGTACATCCAAATAATGATGAATGCTATTACTTGCGTTTGCTTTTGATTCATATACGTGGTCCGATATGATTTCAAAACTTGAAAACCATAAATAGTATATTGTGTGAATCATATCGGGACGCCTGCCAAAAATTAAATTTACTCGAGAACGATGACGATTGGGAAAATTCACTTGCCGATGCCTCACTGGCTGATTCTCCATATCAAATTCGTATATTATTCGCAATTATAATATCAACATGCGGTCCATAAAAAACTTTACAACTGTGGGAAAAATATAAAAATGCAATGACAGATGACATTTTATATCAAGCGCGTAATGCAACTGCAAGTCCAGGATTAGAATACTCTCCTCAGATGTATAATTAAGCATTAATATACATTGAGGATATTTGAACAAGATTACGATACCAATGCATTAAACACATTTGATCAGCATAATTTACCAAACTTAAATAAACAGCAAAAACACGTCTACGACACAATTATGAAAACTGATCATGTAGGAACTGGTGCAATTTATTTTCTAGATGCTCCAGGTGGTACTGGTAAAATATATCTAATTTCGATAATTTTGGCAAAAATACGGTCTGTCGGTAATATTGCGTTGGCTATACCCTCATCGGGAATTGCTGTTACCCTATTAGATGGTGGAAGAACGGCACATTCTGCGTTAAAATTACCATTGAATATGCAACAGACCGAAACACCAACATGTAATATTTCAAAAACATCTGGGATGGCAAAGGTACTACAACAATGCAAGATTATTATATGGGATAAATGCACAATGGCGCATAAAAAATCTCTAGGGGCATTAGATCGAACATTGCAAGATTTATGTGGCAATCAACAACCATTTGGGGGTGCTCTTATATTATTGGCAGGCGATTTTAGACAAACCTTGCCAGTCTTATCATGATCAATACCAGCAGATGAACTAAATGCGTGTTTAAAAGCATCTCATTTGTGGCAATATGTTAAAAAACTTTCACTAACGGTAAATATGCGCATACAATTACAAAATCATGCATCAGCACGTTTATTTGCGCGTCAATTATTGGATATTGAAAATGGAAAAATTGCTATGGACAATACAACAGGACTCATCACATTGCCTGCAGATTGTTGTGTTTTAAATGAATCAAAAGAAGACTTAATTTCAAGTGTATATCCCAATATTGAGCGCAATTTTACCAATCACCAATGGCTAAGTGATCGCGCTATATTGGCAGCCAAAAACAAAACTATTTGAACAATTATGTCGATTTAGTGCACCTTTCATTCTTCTTCGAAATATCAATCCGCCATGACTTTGCAACGAAGCCAGACTTGCAGTGAAAATAAAATTTGAAGGCAAAACAACGTTTGCCCGGGTCAGCTAGTAAACATATAAAAAATAATTTGACAACAAATATTAAATTAAATAAAAATAAAATGAAAAAATTGACGAAAAATTAATTTTGGAAATTAAAAAATATAAACTTTTATATGAAAAATGTTCTCGTGAATAGAGGAATAAGTTCAAAAGGGCAAAGGCTTAAGCTGAAGTTAGCGCAACAATGAAAGTAAATGGTAAGATTTTTTACTTTAAAATTAATTTTCGTACCAAAATTTTAAATTTTCATATTCTGTAGAAAATGTTTTCCAATCGAGATTGAAAAATATAAGAGACCGTATGTAAAGCTTAACCAAAAAAACTTTTATCTGGTAGCGGGAGTGTCATTCTAGCCGCAATTTGAAATTGATGAATTTCTCATGTTTTCAAATGCTCAAAAGTGACCGCGGAAAGATAGAGCTCACGCACCCACGTTCTTCTTTCCTTTTTTATATCCTCCAATAACATATAAAGTTGCAAAATGAAACTAAATAAAAATAGGTACTCCTCAAACTCACTGTCTATTTTTTAAAATACTATGTATGTGCACAATAGCAAAAATCGGTTTTATATACATAATATTATTTAATATCTATTAAAGAAATCTAATTAATTTATTTTGACATTTGCCGCTTTAAAATACGCCGCGTTCTTTTGCCTACCTACTTAAAGTTGGAGAGGCAAATAAAACAGCAGATTGCCGTCCGAGACCGCATGCCACTAACATTGGCCTTCCACTATTAGTATCGAATAAAAAACAAAAATCTAAGGAAACATGGTTGGCTAAAACTCAAAAACTAAAGCTGGTGGGAAACAATTTTTTAACGCATTTAAAAAATACGAGTCAATTTCATACAGAAACCAAAAAACAAGCACACGAAACACACAATTTTTTCCATTTTGTTGACCAGTGTAATTAACAATCAATATTTCGGGCAGGCAAATTATCCATCCGATTAAAGAAAGAAATTATGGAACCAAACTGAAAGCATACTCTTTAAAACAAAACTAGATTTTTTTAATAAGTTTACAGACGATTAAAAGTGGTCACGTTCATAAGACGTAACTGTTGCGCAACCGTTGAGTGTTTGTCTTAGAATCGCATATCTGAGTAGACACAACAGTTGAGTACTTGCTGCCATTTTTTCCATCATAATTTTATTTTTGCTACATATAGTCAACATGTTGCGTTTAGCCTCCACAACTGATCAAGAGGATTATATGCTTTTATACTCTAATGCATCGCCTGCAACTAAATCTGTTAATCTTTCTGGCGCCATAGCGTTCAAATATAAATACCAACCGTGCGTGTATATCATGTTGTTGCAGTATTTTGTTGTGCATTTTTATGTTGTGAATATTAATTTGTAAAACAATTGTAAATCCGTTTCCCTGTTGTACATTAATTTGTGATACTTCGTTTAAAATCGGTCAAGGAAAACTTCATTAAAATTTTTGCGTAGTCCATACTATTTAGTATTAGCCAAACTAATTATTTCTTTTGCAGCAATTTTATTTCTTTTCGGTTTTTTACATTAATCAGCTGTTCATTATCCATTTATTTATCAAGCCGTTTCTAAGACGTAACAGTTAAGCTGAACAACTGTAATGAATGCGCCCAATGATCAGTAGTAACTTGTGGAAAACCTTTTAAAGATGTATTCCTTGGCACAACCTTAAGTGCTTACGGAAACATATATAAATTCAGAGAGAACAGCTTTTTTATTTACATTTATAAAAACTGCAATGTTAAAAAATTACCTTTTGCGCTGCTCGGGGTGTTAATATAATCGGTGGTTGTACAAATAGAGTTCGCACTGTATATATATTTTTAATATTTTATATTTTTATGCACATCTATTATTAATGCATATAACAGGTATCATAATTTCAACATCGCCACTAGAATGGAATTATCATTTGCATAAATATCATGACAGTCTAATAATTTTATTAAATCATCGGTAGGTGCGAAATCATGTCAACGTTTCTGTGACCTTTCTTAAGAGCATCGAGTTAAGCATTTTAATTATAGTACGGTTTCTTTCTTAAGTTCTAATTATTTTCATGGTACTAAAAATACTAAATACTACATTAACCAAATAAATGCATTTTCTTGCAGCGCATTCTTAAATTGTCGTATCGGCACCCAAACTCAACTGTTGACTCTACATTTGTCCGCTTGTTTATAACGTACTCGTAAAAGCTTTCACCATTGGATTTGAATCAATATAATGCATTAAATGATTAATTACTGAGTAAACTGAAAAATTTACTCTCAAAAAAAGCTATTGCACAAAAAAGTACGCGAATGGAAAAATTGTAAAAATTAGTAAGATTAAGGAAACAGGTGCAAATGAATATAGTGTTGAAATATATTTACACTTTGGACTACTCTACTCTTTTTCTTGTTGGAACTCGATACAATATTTATTATAGCTTGAATATTTGAAGAAAATATAAAGAAATTATTTTCTATAATCCTTTGCATGTGTTTATTTTCATTTTATTTGATTTTCCTAATTTGTGTCTAATTAAAATTGTTCAAAAGTATGTAATTATTTGATTTTGATATTGATCACCTTACATACAAGAACAGTACTAAGTACGATATACTTAGCAGTTTAACAACTCCAAAGAAATAACAAAATAACGAAAATTGCTGATTTTGTTCTTTTAAAATGCATATAGATACATGTTTAACGAAAGAATAGTTTAAAAATAATTGTTCACTTATTATTTTATATTATTTTGTTTCAGTTAAGCTTTTTTTAAATAATTTTTTTCACAAATTGTATACTTCTTAATTTTTTAATTTTGTTTGTTTACCTTTTGTATCATATGTTTTCCTGTTCTACTAAATTTTACTATATACAAAACATTTCTGCAAAAAAATTTGAAAATACATGAACATGTATTCTCACTTACTGTAACTTGAGTAAACGAATGCAATTTAGTAAAATGCAGTAAATTTCAGTTAAAATTTTTAAAATTTTAGTCACTCGAACACACCTATTATCTCTTCAGTATGCTTACGTTTGTACATTGATTAATTTTTTTAATATTTTTTAAATATTATTATGGGTTGATCCGAAAATCAATTATTTAAAAAATATTTATCCTTTTTGAGGCTGACTTTAAAATAAAAAAGCTAAGAAAGCGTAAAAGCTAATACATAAATTTCGGAGCTAAAAGATAAAAAAAGGCAAAATCTAGCCTCGATAACTCTAAAGTGGTATCATTGCTGCTAACCATGATATTATAAACAATGTTAACTCATTAGTGCAACAAAAACATGCATAAAAATATTATTTATATATTTTTCTTATTGAGTTTGACATACAGAAAATATATCATAAGCGATTAGCTGCTCTAACGGGTTTATCTTGTTTATTGTATCATAAAACTAATCACAAAGTAACTGTCAACTGTCAAATTTAGAATTCTATCTGGTTCATAGATATTTGTTTTGAATACTATCATTCAGAAGGAGCTCTAATTATTATTTTTGAAATTATTCTATATTTCTGTCCTAATTCTAATTGTGCCAATAAACATCGATTCATTTCTATAAGACTTGTATTCTTACCGTTTTGTTCTGGTGTGCAACTTGTTGAGTGATTCCTTGATTCAAAAAAATTATGTATGGTTATACAGTACAACCTCCATAATCCGGACAGATATAGTTTCAGCTACTGTCCGGATTAGTGGATCGTCCGTCCGGACTGCTGTTAAAATGAAATTTTAAACGCAATACATATACATAATTTACTTTTATTACCGAAAACAAAAATAAGTACACATTAGAATTCATTTATATTTAATTAATTTACAGAAAACATAAAGAACCATTATAAAAGTGACCAAAAATATTCATTTTGAAAAATAATAATTTATTTTTGTTTGAATACACAAATCTTTATGTAATGTGCTAACTCTATTTTTAAATTCTTTAAAAATAAAAAAAACCTTATCTGTCGCTCTGGTTTGTTCAGCCCATGAAATAGCTTTTAAAAACAGTTCGCCACGCAAACTCAATCTTTTACAATTTATGTACTTATTTTGTCTAGCGGTTAAATAACGAAAAAAATTTATTGAGAAAAAAGAACTCTTGTCCGGACTATAGAGGAAAAATGCCTAAGCTGTCCGAAAAATTTAAATGTCCATATTACTGGATAGTCCAAATTAGCGAGTGTCCGGATTAGGGAGGTTGTACTATATTTTTAAATCTTATTCAGATAAGCAATTCACTAACATTTATTACGATAAATGTATCGGTAATATAAGAATATTTATAGAATTTCCTATTTAGTAATATTTTTAACAATATTTGCTGCAATTATTTTGTATTGTTATTGAATCGACCAAAATCAGCTGTTCAGTAGAAGCGTAGAAATTCTAAGTTACATTGATAATTTTTTACAGGAGAAGCAAAAAAATCTCTGATATGAAAAATTAAATAAATTTTTTTTAATTATTTCAGTTTAAGTTCAGTTTTTATTAAAGAATTTTTAAAGAAAAATATCCAGTTTTTGTATAACTTGCAGAGATATGAAACCTACTACGCCTTTGAGAATTAGGTATTCTTGAAACCGAAATGGGCGGAAGTTCAATTATAAAATGGGTTTGGTAACCTTAAGGAGAAGTGTTCTTATTTTATTCATTAATTAAATAAAATATGTTTTCTTAATTAAATTTTTTATTTTCACTAATAAAACATAAAAAGTAATTAGCACAGAAAAATTGAATACGGGAAATTCTGATTATAAAAATATATTTTTATAACATATTATTAATTTTCATGGTATTTTACATTAGTATGAATATCATAAGAGTCTGTTGGCGTAAACACTCTGACGTTATTTAGATGTTCCCACTTCTTTTTAGAAAAACTCCTTTGCAGGTCATATTTATGCACAAAATAAATAAAAACATTGCTTAAGTCAAATTACTTAAGGACCCGTCGAAAGGGGAGCTCATTATAATATAATAAACAAATAAACCTTGACAATAGATTATATAATGATTTTTAACGCCAGTATTTGTTATTTCTTCATCGCAACAAGCTCCAATTAATTCTTCAAATAATATGTTTTTGTAAAGAAAAACTCATGCTGCTGTCTGTCTTTAGTTTCAGCATCTTCTGAGTCAACTTTTAAATGATCCAACAGTTTAGAATTTATTTTTATCTCTGAGAATGCTGCTTATTATTTAATATCCATTGTCGATTAAAGAGCCTTTTATGTAGGATCGTCGATAATTCCTCAGTCATGTGTGCTAAATATTCGGGAATTGTGTGCTTTCTCTCATTATGATGGTCCATAATGAATGCACAGAAAAAATAAAATTTTTAGCAACCAAATTTTTTTGAAAATAGAAGTGAAGTCGGAGAAGCTATTTGTTGATTTGAATACTATGTGGTCAATAATAAAAATAACTAGTGAGAATTAATACTGAAAACAATAATAAAATACGAAAATTTGTTTTTGTTATCAATATACATAAATTCTAACTCACAATTTTGATTTCATTTTCAAAAACAGGCAACAATTCTCTCAAAATATATTATTATATCTGATAACGTACAAAGAACACATGGGGCTCTTTATAAAAAGTTTTATACTTTCAACGATATTTTCAAGAAAGTAATTTTTTGACGTTTTCACAAAGTAAAATAACAAGGACTCAAATACTGTTACCCTCATATAAGACTTATACCAATCAACAGGATGGTGGCAAAATTTTAATTGCAAATTTAACTTATTTTGTAAGTATATTTACGGAATCATTATATTACAATTTATGCCTTTTTATAGCAATAATCTAATTAAAATATTAACATAATAATTACTCCCAACTATTGCCCGATAAATTTGTTTACGTGATAATATTGGTAACTATAATAAGTAGAAGTAGAATTATCAATTTTTGCAACTCTTCGCTTCGACGATATTTTTAAAATGAACCTTCACTTTCTTTTGAAAACGAACAAGAAATTTTCATGAAAGTCAATTATTTCGCGAAAATTTTTATTTATAATACACATACAAAAATTTCAAGAATTTTGCATTTTGGGGCGTTGCAAAAATTGTTCCTTCATTTTAACTCTTCGGAGCATATAAATTCCACAAAGCATTTCCATATTACACGATTTGTTGCAGTTTATTTTCTGGTCTTCGTATGTAACGCTCTTTTTGATGAAAACCTGTAGCTTTTATGTGATGGTGTTCGATACTAATCAGGTTTCACTTCCGATCAACAGAAAGGACTTTATACATGCGTTGTTTGGTTATTCCGTATATTTGTGGTTGTAGTCTTCCAAATGCCGCTGTCGCCGTCATTCATTGACACTGCACTGCCAAGATAGCAGAAACATTCTTTCTTTCAACTGGTCGGCCTTGTAGCATGATATTATCGTGCAATCGTAGTTAACTCTCATAGCTTTGATTTTCTTTATATTTATCTCAAGTCCAAATATTATCCGCTGTTACGATTGTGTTTATTTTTGTAAGAAATTGTTCGGGATTAAGCGAGCACCGAAACCCCTAGTTATTCAAGTGGTTGTTTTTCTATCATGAGATATTTTTTTTCATCTATTCTTGCATTTTTATTGAGAGGTAAAGTTTTTTGGTAACTACGATTTGATCAATGTACAGAAAGAGATCTCATATAAATCGAAAGAATTTAATTCCGTTACATTTGCAGGCATAATTGCAGAAATAACAAAGTGTAATTTTGATAGGTTCTATTGCATTGTCACATTTATTAATCGTTCAATTGTTAAAAACTCTTCAAACAGTGCAGTAATAATCATTCCTTCCTTAAATAATTTAACATAATATAAGTGATAAAAAATTAAAAGTTAAAAAGTATACATATGTACATAGTTGTTCACTAAATTATTGGAACTGCTATTATTCTTATATTATTACACCATTATAATTGTTGAAAAGGAGATTTCATCAGCCACATAGTGCGGAAGATTCCAAATTCGAGGTCAATAAAGCTTAGTCTGGCGTGAGTGGGAAACTGATGTTTAAAATGTCCATTAGCAGAGTCTGTGAAACCGCATGCTGTATACTTCCATATCACCTTTTCTAACATCAACTCGAACACGCGGTTCCATGAAACCTTAAAAGTGTGGCTAGGGGAAAAGAGCTAGTACACCGCTATCGTCCGCCATTTTGAGAAGTTTTCTAAGTATAAAATATCTTAACATTTCCTAATATTACTCAAACTAAAAGTTCGTAAATTTTAATCAAATTAATTAAAAGATAGACATTTCAAGCAATTAACTACATAAAATATACTAACTACATTCAGTATAAATGCAAGAAATCTCCTATGAAGGATAAAAACATTATATGAACTAATAAGCTAGTATATTAATATTACTTTATACAATTAAAATTTTATTTTTATTTTTTTTGTTTAACATGAATACGCGTATTGCTCTTAATTAGTAAAAAAAAAAAAAAGATTTCATTAAAATAATGTCAGAATTGAGTTTTGAATAATTATAACAAAAATCTATTAATAGAACCCAATAACGTAAAACCAAAAACCATATTTTATTTTGTACTGGGAACCCTAACTTAATTTTTTTTCTTGTATCTAAAGAAGAGCGTAAAAATTATTATTAACTTATTTTAAAGATTTTTATTTCTAAAAATAGAAACTGTAGACGTCATCAATATCTTCCTTTGCTGGGCCCAACAACAGAACAAGATGATATGGAACATGTAAACATCATTAACAACATAATGTATTGTAAATAATATGAACAAAAAACAAAATAATTAATAATTGATTCTTGCTCTCTTCGGTTTGCTTATTAAATTAACTCTGTATTTGATCATTCCAATTCCGTTCGTTTCCCTTAATTATAGATAATAAGTAAACATACCACATATTTATTTTCGTTAATACATATTTGCTTTTGCCATTTGAGCAATTAGTTTTGCCATGTAACTTTAAGAAGTAACATTGATATTCATCTTTAATAACTCACCTAATGACATTTTTTTTAATTATAATTCTTACTTTTCGTGATTCATTTATACGTCATAATTCTATCTTAAGATATTAACTTCTTAATAATTTTTTTTCAATAAATATGTTATTATTGTTATTACACATATGAATATGAATCCATAAGTTTTCTTTCATTGGGGAATGACATTCTTTGCTTTATGTAGATCGGTATTGTAACAGTCTGGTTTTTTTTTGGGATAATCAACAGATAGGGGTATTATGATTGTAATAGGCGTCTGATATGCTTTATATCAGTAGGGTGGGAACAATTGTACCCCATAAGGCAAAACACCAAGCCTAATTAGCATTTGCACTTTGATACCTTAAAATTGTTATCTACTTGGTGGTTGAAGGCATGAAAGTAGATTTTGTATGTGACGCGTGCGAAACACGGGTTAAGAACCACTTAGCCAGGTCCCCAAGGAGCTAGCTGGGAGATTATACCTACCATGCCCACTTTACTCGTTTTCCATAGAGATTTATTTAAGGTAATTTAGATTATTACCATTTCGAACCTATTTTGTTTATCTAAGCAGCGCGTAACACCGCATAATACAAATCCACGAGTTGGCGTGAGACACTCATCTTCTCTGTGAACAGTACTATAATGAATAGCATCTTCGGCTGGCTCAACATACTCGTACATATGTATATGTTTGTATGAGAACCGACTAATTGTAATGTACATATTTTGTCTTGTCTGCTTAGATAAGTTTTATCTATGTTAAAATGGTTGCAATCTATAATATTATGTGACGGCAACTCTCTTCGGAAGGGCCTGTAGCTTCAACTCTATTTCCTAATTCTTTAAGAATTTCTTGCTTTATTTAAATATAAAGAAATTTTCTTTTTCTATGTGTACTCATTTTTTTATTTCAAGTTATGTACTTATATTGTTACGTTTCGGACTTTTCTCTCTCGGGTTCTTTTAATTTTTTAAAAATGAAAGAAAAACCACAAACGGATATAGGTTTTTGCTTAATTCTGTTTATTTTCTTTAATACACGAAGTAATCTTCTTTTACACAACTGTCCCCTA
Source organism: Gymnocheta viridis (assembly GCA_956483585.1). Taxonomy (NCBI): domain Eukaryota; kingdom Metazoa; phylum Arthropoda; class Insecta; order Diptera; family Tachinidae; genus Gymnocheta; species Gymnocheta viridis. Next base: position 46,563,617 of record OY101443.1, on the reverse strand, counting down.
AAGTTGGGCAGCAATTACTTATATAGCAGTAACGTAAGATAAAGCAGTTTGTAGACAGTTCTTTGTAGAGACGGTTCAAGGAGGAGCCTGATACTGCTTCTTGAACTTTTTATTTCCATTATATTGAATTTTAGTGCCCCCCCAATTTTGCAAATACGGTTGAATAAACTGTGCTTAGCTATCGCTGTATTTTTATGTTCGTTAAGTTTGAATCTACATTTGAATTTCGTAACAACATTTACATTTGTATTTATCTTGACAATAACACTAACTCAATTGGGGTTTTCACACGGTGTCCTACCATGTCATATTGTCATAATGTCTTTTTATTTTATGGCGTCTTAAAAAAATTGTTGTTGTGCTTCAAACAAAAAAGTCCTAAAATAATAAGACTATTTATGCTGTGTTTTTGTTTTGTCATAACTAAACAGTAGTGTAGTTTTTGCACAAACTAGGTATTATTTTCGTTTATTTACTTGTTTTCGGCATTCTAATATAAAATTTTTATGATTGTAACGATTGACCGTTTTATTATTGTTTTTTTTATCAGCTGACTCAAATTTAAAAAAGCACACTAAATTATGAGGGGTTGTTCACAGCTGTCATATTTTTTCGTGTTATTATTTTAAGACATATGACTTTATGACGACCGTGTGAATACCTCAAATATTTATTTAAATAAGAAAATAATCTGAAAAATGTCAGATACAGGCAAGAGAAGTAACGGTATTGTAAAAAATTCTATTGTTTTGGTTAATTTTTGTGTAAAATTTTTTTCATTATAGAGGTTTGTGTTGTTCACTATTTAAAGGAGGTGAGGTTAGGTTGCACCTGATATGGACAGTAAAAAAAAGATTCCATCTATCTTATAGTGTGGTCGGTGTTGAACCAACCCGTTTTCCGAATAAACAGGTTTTTTCTTTTTAGATTGCATTCCGTAAGGTCTGCGAGTTCGAGTAAAATCGAGTTGCCTAGGTACATGGCTCTGTAATAGGACAGAGCTGGACATTGACAGAGAAGGTACACGCCAAGAGGTATACTACATGGGTCCTTGCACCAAGATGACCACCTTATTATACCCAGTGGTTTGACTTACATAGTGTTCACTATTTCTCGAGTGCACTGTATAATCATTTTTGTAATTTTTTAATTTACACAGAATTAAGAAAATATTTAAAGACAAATAATGTAATATATATATAAGATTTTTTTAAACTTATTACATAAAATTAATTGTTTTCTTATGTTTTCTTTTTTGAAAATGTATGTTGTCTATCTAGTGGCATGTCATAATGTCCACGCTTAAAAGTGTCGTAAGGTCCATTGACATTGGGACACTTTTGAAACTGACGTAATGCCCGTGACCATTATGACACTTTGCAAATGCACAAGGAACATGTCCAGCTTAGTGAAAGAAAATGGAAAAATAAGAGGAAGTTGTATAAGAAATGGGGGAAACGCATAGTTTTCGAATTATAAATCTCTAAAGCTTTCATATACATATAAATGGATGAAATTTTTTAGTTTATTTAATAATGTATTTAGCCAATATTGATAAAATTTTAAAACTTTTGAATAGATCTTTTAGAATATTCAAAATGTATTAAACATTTGTTTAACTCTTTAGCTCTTAATACAGTTTATATAAAATTTTACACGAAAAAGTTACGAATGTGCAATAGATAAGTATGCAGTTTATTTAAATGATAGGATTTTCTTCTCTTTGGTATAACAAATACAGGATTCTTTATCTGAAGCTTTTTTGCATATCCAGTCGGGACATTACGATACTGCCCTAATGGACATTACTGTACATTATTATGACATGCCGCCGTCTATGTACAGTGCACTCGCGATGATATCCTGATATATGAATATCCCAAAATATGAACACACCACCACTAACTACTCTATCATATGGGCACAGTGCGAATGCTTTAAAATATTGTTATAGTTTATTTTAAAAAATTGTGTATTCCAAAGAAAGGCATAGATTCTGTAATCCCGAAACTTTGGGACGCAAAAATCCCATTATTTTCCGAATCACGGAAATTTTAAAAACCAATACAATACGCTTAATCTATTGTCTTAATCTATTGTCGATGTAACAATTTTTTTCTATAAAACAAAATCTTTGCATACTTTCAGACATTTTTGAATATGCCATGCGTTGGTTGCTTTATATTTTTTTAACCGACTAAAAGCAGAAAAAGAATATCAATTCGCGGGTATTTTTTGTTTATACACTCATAACTCAAGCATTTTAACCGATTTTAAAAATAAATTTTTTGTTGAACAGTGTTTGCTTGCAGTTTGGTCACATAATAAATTTTAAAAAAATTGGATGAGGGATTTGCAACCACCCCCCCCCCCCCCCAAAATATTGATTATGGGCTGTGTAATTTTTAAATAAATATATCAAACACGGGCGCATTATTTGATCAAAGTTAATTGATAATTTATTGAAACATTTTGGTTCTTATATACTACATATGAGAAGTTCGCTTTTTTTGTAAATTGATTGACTTTAATGTGCGTCACTCAAAAACTTCTTCTTATACTTAATTCTTATTCATCCATACATACATTTACACTTACTATTAATACATACCTTTATTTTACATTGTACCAGGTTATCAGCATTTTTTAGTTACTTTATAAAATTTATTACAAACAAAATAGTATTTCTTCGGCGCGTCGTATCCATAGTGAAATACCCTTAATTCAGCATAATTTTGATTCTAGTGAGCAATGAGTTATTTAGCAACAATTAAGAAAGGGTGCAATGACCGCTGTTATAAAAAGTATTAGATTGCAAAGAGGAATTCCAATATGACTAAAGCGTGTTGGCAATTAATTTTGTTACTGACCTATCTCAAACAAGGCATTGACTTTAAAGTATTGTATTTTTGTTTATTTTCACGCTCTTCAATATTTTCGTTTTTCAAAAAAATATTTTTTTCTTTAAAAGTGGCGGCCTGCAGTTTTGTTTAATTTTTAACTATGTGCTATCGGATCCTGAACTCAAATAAAAAACAAAGGCACTTTGCTTTACAAATATTTTTTCTATGTATTTTAAAAGTATCGGGAGATAAATATATGTATAAGAAGAGACCTTCACAATTCAATATCTCATTGAAAGTATTATAAAACTAATAAAATAGCTGTTCCAAATTTCTCCAAAGTTGCACAGATTTGCCCATGAACGATCGACAACATAAAAACTGGACAAGTGAGACTGCTCAAAAAATAGTTATTGTGGCATGTACATATAATATGATTCGCTGTATCAAATAATATTTGATGCAAGAATCAACTTCCATAATCTTCTGAAACAGACCTTAAAAGACCGGGGGTCGATTCTGGGTCTGTGAAACTGTGAAATGAATTTTTTTTCATAGAGTTTCTGAGTCTCGTTTAGTGAAAAAAATTATAAATAAATTCAAATGTTTTCATATGAAAAAAACAAGTGGAATGAAACAATTTGTTTTCAGAATTTACAGTAATATGATTCTTGTTCTGTGTAACAGTGCAAGGAAGTGTCAAAAACTTTTCATTTCTCACATATTTTGACGATTTCATTTTAACGGTGAAAAATGGTGAAAGCATCAATTGGCAAGCGCGCAAGCGGGAACCGAAAAGTATTTTTAATAAATTATTTAGAGGAAACTCTGGACATTGCCAACGATAAGTAATATTATTTAAAAAAAAATATAAAATATATAAAAATAATATAAAAAAAATATTTTTTTACAACTTATTAAATATGGTATCAAATGAAAGGGCTTGACTGGAAGAATACTTTACCATAAATTTTTTATTCATCACATAAATTCTAAAAACTTAAAAATAAAATAAGTGTATGAAATTGTGAAGTTAAACAGTTTTATTAAAAAAGGATAATGTATTAAACGCTAACAAGTAATTAAATCTATCTAAGGTATTATTTAGACAAAAAAATAAAATCGTGGGACGTGTGAAATTTGTATCAATAGCCAACTTAGGTTACGATCGCCCTACGATTTTATTTTATTTTTCTGTTCAGTAGATTGATTTATTTATTTGTTAGCGTTTACCACATCATCATTTTTTCAATAAAATTCAAAATTTTTTAATACATATTTTTTTAATGTTTAGTTGGTTAGGTGATTTTTACATGAGTTTAATGAAAACGGAAGAAATTTCGTGTTGTGGCTCATAATATGCCTAAGTTTAATATATGCGTTCTCATTGTTAGTAATACGAAATATCTTTAATTAAAAAATCTGATAAAAATAGCTAAAAATGGTTAAAAAACTTTCAGCAAAAATAAATTCGTGAAGCTCAAGCATTCGATATCTGCATTTGACTTTTACATCTTATTAACTTAGATACAAAAGATTCGCGGCTACAATGAAATGAAACATTTTTGCATTAACCGCAGTATGCATAACCGGGTACCCGTGTGTCCACTAGCAACTTTAAACGTTTCTAGCTGCAAAACCAATAAAAATAGAGTATTGAAACTTTGGATCTAGGAAATTCAAGTGTTTTTGAGTGGTTTTATTAATCATTTATAAAATTGGGTTCAGTGGTTCCATAGCTATAAGCTTCCAAAGATGACACCTACGCAAACACATAACCGGGGTACCCGTGTACCCAACAGTTTTTATATTAAAAAATGAGGAAATAAGAGGCGGCTCAAAGATTTTGTCATGAAATTTTTACTGAGAATTTTTAAATATGCATTAAGAAAAGTTAATACAAAAAAAAAACAATTTTATATAAAAATTAATTAATTATTCCGGTCACAAGAAATGCAGACGCAGTTCGTTATTGAGTGTTCCAAGCACATTGGTTTCTTGCAAAGGCAGCATGCTTTCCGCGTTTTCCTTCTCCGTTTTGTTTCCTGCCTGTAGCATAAATAGCAATATCCAGTTACTGGTTTTCTCGATCCTACTGCAGTCGATATTGATAGACCGCTTTCGCTAATAGTTTCTACTAGTCGATTCAGGTAACTTTCTATAGCTATTTTTGTTGTGAATTGCCTAGTTATTTGATGATTGAGTGCACGTTGTTCTATGATGGACATGCACATTTCTTCAGCCATTTTCCGCAGAAAAAGCTTTCGTCTATTCGCAGAGTTGGGAATCATGTCGTTGTTCACGTAGTACAATTTATAATCTGCCAAGGTCGTTATATCTAAAACATTGAAAAATAACGAAAGTGGCCAACGTTTTGTAGCTCGCTTTGTAGTGTATTCTGAGAATAACTGATCCATGACGTCGACGCCACCTTTGGTTTTATTGTAAAACTCTATAATTTCTGGCTTGCCAATCTCTGCTATCTCGCCATCGTAGTGCATCGACGAAAGCAGCAACACAGCTTTGTTTTTACGAGGAACATAAAAACATATTGTAAATTTTTTTCGGAAACCAAACGTCGATGATCTGTCCTTCTGCGTTTTTAATTCTCTCGGAATAGATGTTTTATTTTTCCTGGGCGTTCCAACAAGCGTTAAATTCCAGTATAGTAAATGCTCTGCAAGCCCCAAGGTTGTGAAAAAATTGTCCATTGTTATGTTTCGGCCGGTTTCTCTGAATTTGGCAACTAGATCCTTCACCACTCGTTCGCCCTGTTTAGTTTCTCTTCTAGATGCGGCTTGCCCGGTATATATTTGCCCATGCAGTGGAAAAGAATTCGTAGCGTCGCATATCCATCAAACTTTTATTCCGTATTTTGCAGGTTTCGACTTGATATACTGCGTGAAGCGCGTGCGGACACGATAAGGAAAAAGTTATTCATCGATGGTCAAATTTTCACTAGGCTTGTAGTGCGAAGCTAGATTGTCATTCATCATAGTCCATATATCTCTTATCGGTGCAGATTTATTGTAGTTATGGTTTTACATGGATGTGTGTTTGTATAGACAATGATTTGATACACAACAACTTCATAAAAGTGCTGTATCTGCTCAATAAAAAATAAGAAACAAGCGTGTTTGCAAACAAATCGTAATTTTTTATGTATGACATATAAGAAATTGGAGTTATTTTCATTTATATGTATTTATTGGCATCATTTTTTGTTGTAATACTTAATAAATAACTAATAATTTTATTAAATATATTAAACTATATAATTAATTTATTTATAGTTTTATTTAACGGTATTTAATACTAAATATTTTTTTTGCGAAACTGAAAATTGTTAAACATTATAATTTGGTACACGGGTTCCCTGGTTATGTGTTGTAAGGTTAAAAGAATGGGAGTCGCAATTTGTGTAATTGTGAAATGATAATATGAAAAGCTCTTACGAAAATGAAATGTATTTTTCATTTTACAGTTTCACAGAACCAGAATCGACCCCCTGGGATGCAATCACCATATTCGATATCGAGTGGACTATCGGATCGAATAATTTTTCGATACGTGTCGAGTAAGCAAGTAGTCACATGCGATATGTATCGAATCATAATTGTTTACCAAAATGTAATAGATTAAATTAATTTAGTTACAGTTTTTTCTTTTTCATATGGATACCTCAATCCAAAAACTTGATCGAATCAACTCGTTGTCGAAAGCGACGATTAGACCCCGGAATTTTTTAATACTTTAAGGTTCATTATTACAACTTACTATTAGTTAAAGGCAGGATTTTGTCGAACCGATAAATGGCTTTGCATTATAAAACTTTAATTTATTATTTTTTATCTATCCAATATTATAAAAGATGAAAATTTTAATAAAGCAGAGATATTTCTCGTACAGACAAAATCTTAGTTTTGACCAAAGGCAAGTTGTAATAATGGCCTTAAAACATTCCAAATTGTTTTCTAACAACATGTCTACAAAGTTGGCTTTTTATGAACGTCTACAATTTGTATAATTAATTTCGACAACGTTTCTACTTGAAAATAAGGAACAAAAAAAGTGCAAACAAAATAGAAAACACTTATGTAAACTAAAACGAATAAAAAAACAAGTGATATATTTATTGACAAATATTAGGAGTATGTATTAAAACTATTATTAATATGAAACCCAGCAAACATTTTTATGTACATAAAACTAATCTGAGCGTTATATGTACATTAGAATCAGCGATGACAGTTAGTTAGACTTTTTTTATTTTAAATTTTGCCCCCAATAGGCCAAACTTATTTTCAAATTATTATTTTCTGCTGGATCTATAAAATAATGTTTAAACATATTAAAAAAATTATTTCAATGTATAAACATAATTTGTTCATCAGACTAGCAGAACGGATCAGTACTGATTTCGAGGTCGCTACACCATCTCATCAGCGTTCTTTTGTTCGATTTTACCAGTTTTGACGGTGGATACTAGTGACTAGGAATATCAACTATTTACCCGTATTATTTAACTTATTCATTTCTTACAAGTTAAATCAATTTCGGTTAGTACGAAATTCCATCTCTGATTTTTAATTATTCCAAATATTCCATACTCTCTCGCTTTTTCCATTTTTGTTTTACTTTATTTTTGTCTTGTAGTTGACTTTCTTAGTATTCAACCACCTTAGACAATGTAAACATGATGGTTTTTTTACGGGTGCCTTCGTTTTAAATAATTAATATTTATAAGTAATTGTTCAACTGTTATAAGGTATATTTTTTAACTCAAGCCATAAAAATCTCATTTCAATATATACTTTAAAACAGTTCAACAATTACTTATAAATATTAATTAAGAAAAATACTTTCCACACTCCTAATTGGATTTTTTTTCATTGCGCAGCTATTTTTATTCTAATTATATATCGTTGTTGATATATTAACTACCGTTTGCTTTTTATCTTTGGGAAGCTCTTCGGTGATATAATTTCTTATATATTACTTTTGGTATTTGGGATCCTTCCTACACAACTTTTCATATTTTTAAGAAAATATTTATTTTTTTGTATTTTTGTAATTCCTCTTGCAACATTTTGCATTTCGTTAATGGTATGAGTGTGACATCATCCTTCTCTTTTCTCACTCAAATCATTCCCTATTATTTTTCAATATTCGTAAATAGCAGGAAAAACTACCTAAAAATGTCTGTAATCTGCTTTTTAAAATATATTTAAATCTATAAAATATTACTCACTATAAATTCAATGAAGCTAATACTATTATGATTGTTTTTTTTTTTAATTTAGAATTTGATGTCAGACCAAAAAGATCACCGAAGGAAGCTTTAGTGACATTATTAACAACCATGAATATTTTTTTTTCAAAAACAGTTGAATCATATAATTTTTTAATGTACATAATATCAAATAATTGACAAGGAACTGTTATTATTGAAGGTTATATAAAAACACCTCAATCAGAACGCCAACGGAACAATTCGAAAAAAATATGTGCAAAGGAATGTAACTTCCACACGTAGCAAAAGAGAATTTTCCAATATCTGTCAATAACATTTTCTTTCGACTCATCCCAATGTAAACTAATGTTACACTACACAATATTTAGCTTCAAATTATAAAACTTTACTAAGTCAATGTGAAAAAATTTTGTTAGTAACTATATTTGTGTCGCATCCCAGTAATAACTTTGATGGGAAAGTAATGAGTTAAAAAGCCAATAACCGTATGAAATGCA